>OY757933.1:35764729-35967229 GCA_963585895.1 Sepioteuthis lessoniana | reverse complement strand
AACACAAAGTGAAATTCTCTTACATCGAGGGAAAAGATATGTTTGGTCACGTGACGCTCTTATCGTTAGTTGTCCTAAAGAAAAGCAGGCGTAGGTAGTTGATTAGTTTTTTTTCTCCTCTCTCAATTGAGTCAATATTTATTTTTTAAAACCTCAATTCCTTGTTCGTGATTAAAATTGGATATGAAGTGTTTATTTATTTTATGAGTACTAACTTCCGGAAGTTCTCATAAAAAAATAATTAACTACGTAAAAATGTAAAATCGCAATATGAGCTTGTTAAAAAAAAATGACCTAAAATCATCCCACACTCTGTACTTTGTTGGAACATTGACACAAATTCACGATTTTGAATTTTAGTATCTGTCGTAATCGTAACCCTCCGAAGGAAAAGGGTTTTTATAGCGTGTACTGTGTTAATAATTTGGGATCCACATTTAAGTTATAGGGAACTTGAGTTTGGTATATAAAGCAGTTATGATGTGTCGTTAAAGAGGTTAGGGGTTCGGGTCTTAGTCAAGGTAGCTCCCACTTTAGTAGTCGTACGTAGAGAAGATAGTAGTCCGTACTTGCGTATTTTAATAATGATAGAACACACTTAATTTTTTTTTATTAGCTAACATCGTAGACTTTAGGATATTTAACATATATTTCTGCTTTCAATAATAGAAGTACTTGTTTTTGTTATTGTTGAAATCTTTCTACCCTGTCAAGATCCAATTTTACCATTTTTAGCTGTAGATATCTTGCGTAACAATAAATCATAGTATTGTTGTTCATTATAATACTTTTGTTTTTAGCATAGCTTAGTAGGACAGAGTAGAAAAGCAAAATTATCTGAATTAGTAAACATTATATAGTCTACTGTGTGGGTATATAGCTGTGTTCACTACTTTTAACTCTTGTTCGTTCGTTTTTAACCGTCCTAGCCAAAGGTGTATCGGCAGTAGGCTAAATCTTTTCATTTTTGGTCTAAATCGTGGGTGGGCAACTCCTTTCACTCTGACATAGTTCTTTTAAGTCAAAATAAATGCATTGAACATTTTTGTTTCATATTATTTTATACCTGATATAGATACAAATGTTTTTTTTCCTTCCATGTTTATGCAAAACTGCTATTTTTGTAGTTTCATGTGAGTTTGTAAACGAATTTGTGGTCTTGAAATTTTAAAGCATTTTAGGACTTGATAGATTGTCCATCGTGAATGTAAATCCCTTTCTTTCTTTCTTTCCTCAGAGTGCACTTTAATGTCTATAAGTGGTTTCACAGTCTTCCTTTTATTTTTGCCAAAAATGAGATTTTTCATATAAGATATTTGTCTGATCATAGTATAATGGTTAGCAAATTGGATGAGCAGATTATTGTTAGTGAGTTGGATTCTTACTGAGCGTCACGTACTTTTGGCCTTGTGCCACATTTAAGCTAAGCTTAGTAAATAACTATTTATCTAGTGAGTTGAGTATAGATGCTTTTTACAGCAAGTTTGAAGTTTTCCTTCTGAAGGCTTTGAATGTCCAGTCGTAATAGTTACGTAGAGATCGCATACCTTGAATCTTGATGATTTTTTTTTTTTAACGGCATATCAACTCGTCTACGGTTATTTTATGCTTAGAGGCAAGGGAATCGCGTTCATTCTACTTTCATATTCATTTTTGTGTATTCAAGTTTTTTCTTTTTGCACAGTTATGATATCAAGTATACCTCTCTAATACAAATAATTTGCACACAGTTGTTTGGTTTCAAGTATTCCTATATAATAATAATAATGGTTTCGAGTAACTATTTTTATTTTATAATAATTTGTTAGTTCTCACTTATATGGTTTCAAGTAACTATTCTTATTACAAATAATTTACAGTTATGTTATCACGGATTCTATCTAATACTAATTATTTTAAAATAGTTTTGACTCATAGATGGGACCCGAACAAGTATTATGACTCCAGGTGAAAGGGAACTGGGAATAATAGCCAGGAAGGGGTAATCTATATTCTACTGATCTCCAGAACTAGACACTTACCATCAGATACACTTTTGTGTTATACCCAGGACAACCTTGTTTTTTTTTTTTTTTTTTTTTTTTTTTTTCTTCAGGTTGTGGTGGGTGGAGATCTGCAGCTAATTCAGTCAGAGTATTCTAAGCCCTGCTGACGAGACACCTTGAATCTTATTATTCTAAGCAGTATATTTTCTTTAGAGCCCAAATAAATACTATAACAACTTGTATTAAAAAAATCTAGATTTAATAAGTTATTAAGGGATTTAGACTCGGCTCATTGGCCTAGTAGGTAGTGTTCACCAATGGTCCGGGAGACCTGGGTTCAATCCCAGGTCGCATCATACCAAAGACTTTAAAAAATGATACTTGCTTAACACTCAGCATTATAAGGTACGTTTCAAGGGTAAAGTGGAACAATTCAGGGAAAGGAGTAACGCCCTCCCCTACACCTCGGTGTAGTAGCTATTGAAAAAGGAGCCTTCTGGTCGCCCTCAACTACGATCGCCAACTTTATGACTTTTAGGGATTTAGAATTTTTATACTGAATGGAATATGTATCTTGTGTTTAATGTTGATAGAAGTTACTTTGTTTTAAATAATAAATTTTTAAATGGCAGTTTTCAAGGCAATATGTTACCCTATTGGTGGGGCTTAAAATACCCTGACTGTCTCTGCAAAAGAGTAGCCTTACCTCCAAAAAAGGTGAGTATCTGAATATGATGCTAAATTGTATCTGGTGGTGAAGCTCCAGCTCTGGAAATAGTAAAATACTCCTTCATTGCTATAATTCTCTGACTGACTTGGAATGGTAGTAACTGTTGAGATCCACATGTATGCTGCTCACCCATCATGTATATCTTGCTGATGGTGTGTCAATCTAGTACTAGGTTACATGGTATCAGCAACAAAGTATGATCCCTAACCTAACCCATTATCAATCAGCCAAGGTAAATTCTTTTTTAAGTATTTCAATTGCCTTGTTATTTACCTATAGCTACAAGGTTAAGTTGGTTTATACCTTTTTCATAGGCATTAATTCAGAGTGAACACAAACTGTGGGAGTTTGAAATTGGCTGCAGATTTCGTTTCCTGCTCCTCGCCATTATACCTTATATAACTAAAAACATTTTAAGTACATTGCCAAAAATTGAAGTAAATATACATTGCTCTTAATGTGTACTTGAATGGTTTTGGAAAATGAGAAACAAAGAAAATAGGTTAACTTTTAAACGGCTAAACTGTACTTTTATTTAGCCATCTTGTCTCTGCATTACATTTGACAGGTTGTATTGGGTTACATGGCACCAACAGCAAGGAATGATTCTTAACTTAACCTATTGTTTGACAATAACAATGCTAAAGGGCTCCAACTATCTTGCTGTTTAGTTGTAATTGAAATAGGAGTGGATTCATGCCTTTCCCAAAAGTATCAAAACAAATTGAACTGTTTCTGTTAGAGTTTGAACTTCTGTTTCCTGGTTCCATTTTCTTTGCTGTTAACAGGCCACTGATACCTCTGATTAATGTCATTTACTTAGGTTAGCACAATGTCAACAGTATAGGGCACCCAGTAATAATCTCTCATTAATAATAGTTTGCTAACCTAGCTTTCTAATCATCATGCCTCATGAAGTATCCAAAGTTATTCTCTCAGCTTAGCTCAGTTTAGCACAAGGTTAGAAGTATGGGGCACTTAGTGAGAATCTCATTGATAATAGTCTGCTCGCTTAGCTTGCTAACCAGTATACCACACATAACTTTGATCTCTTAATAATGTTTGGTAGATTGAATATATATATATATATATATATACGCACACACTAATTTAATATCTTCAGCTTTTGTTCTTATACTTCGTAATCAGTAGAAAAAATTTTTTTTTTCCTCAAGCTTAGTCCGGCACAAGGCCATCTTAGTGGGATGTTTATTGAGGATCAGACTCTCAGCAGTGGCTTACTAGGCTTGGCTGGCACTTTTTAAAACAAATTTTTTTTTTTGTACATATTTGTTTATAGATAGAATTTACTAAGTTTTGCTTTGTCTGATATGTAGACCTCAAATTGTATGCACCTGAGGTGTGACACTAAACTGTAGCTGGAAAGTATGAAGTACCCCTTTGGCATTAGTAAATGATCAGTTTAAAGATTATTTGTGTTAGATTTGAATACTTAAGACTATATAACTGAGTGTAAATTATTTGTATTAAAAGTAGTTAATTGAAGCTGTAATTGTTTACTAGGATTATTATTAGTTACTTGAGACTGTGTGCAAACAAATTACTAATATTAAATCTGGGGCTCAATCCCAGGTCGAATCATATCAGAAAGTAAAAAATGGTACTTTATGCTGCTTTGCCTAACACTCAGCATTATAAGGTATGGATCAAGATTAAAGTGAAGCAATACAAGGAAAGGAGTAGTACCCTTCCCTACACTTTGGTGTAGTAGCTAATGAAAAGGGAGCCTTCAGGTCACCCTCAATTACAGTTGCCAACTTTACTTATATAATTATTAGTGTTATCTAGGAGTGCTTGAAACTATATTACTGTGCAAATTATTTTTATTAAATAGGAAAACTTGATATCATATAACTGGGTGCAAAAACCTCTTAAGAAACAACTCCATAAAAAATATGAATATAAATGTGCAATGAGTGTGATTCCTTAACTTCTCAGTGTAAAATGTCCTTATACAAGTTGATATGCCATTAAGTCGTTTCATCTCTATTAGCCTTTGTACTACATATGTATTTATTTTTCACAAAGATGCTGGGCAGATTGATTCAGAACCTTGGTTGGCTACTAGTCTAAGAGAAGAGCAACTCTAAAGTCAAACCTCTGCTGGTTTGAAGCTTTTCTATTGATTTGGAAAGGTAGCATGACTTTCTAGGCATAGATTCATGGTTTCATGAGACTAAAGGATGCTATAGAACTTGGAAATAGCTAATAGAAACTAACATTTCAGATTTGAAATATTACTTCTTAGAAGGAAAAAAATCCTATTTAGAAAGTTTTATTTTCATTATTAATATAATATTCTAGTCAAATGATGTAATCATATTCAGTGACTTTGAACATTAAAGTGAGTTGTTATTGTTATCTAATGAGGCCAATAGCCAAGTTCTGTAAATATGTTGAATGTCAGAAAAAAATGTGTCAGTGTCACCTGTCAACAGGTGACACTTAACAGATGTTTATATTTAAAAAGAATATTACTGCTCAGAATTTGAATTTTAAATATAAGTAAATCCTCAGGTTGCATTGATCACCAGGTCACCTGAGTGGTGTGGCTCATGGGATTATAAGCTGTAAAACGTGTTTATATATGTCTGGTAAATTTATTGCAGGTAAATTATTTGTGGCTAAATTCAGAATTTAATCATTACTTTTAATAATTTAATAGAAAGAGATTTAGCACAACCCTACTTAATAAGAGCAATTAATGTGATATGATGAATTTACCTGTGATAAATTTACAGAGAATTGTATTATATATATATTATTGGCTTACAAATTTTATAAATGCCAGCTTGGAAGAAATCTTGAACCTTAAAGGCAGAAATGGACAAAGTCCTGAAGAAGGGGACAAGAATCAAACTAAGAAAACCAAAGAGATTACCAAGTTCCAAACTCAGATACCTTAATAATGACTTAAAATTTCACCTTTCCAAGAATCTTGAAGAAAATCAATGAGGCTCCTGTTTTCAATAAAGTGGTTGTTGATTTCCTTCCCTACCAGATACTCACCCCAATGTTGATTGGCTTTTCATGACTACCAGAAGGTTTCTTCCAAAGACAGTGACTTCATGATAATCAACATCTTCTATATTAACAATATTATGAGAAACAAAGTTATTTGGAACTGCTGGTAAAAAGATTAATTGGATTGTGAAGTCAGTATAAGTGGTTTAGCTGATGACTTGTCTGACTGATCATTATCTTTGGTACTGAGGGAAGTTGGAAGACCATTTGCTTAACATTATTAGTACAAGTCACATTTTGAGATTATGATTTGCAGGATTTTTTGTCATATTAACTCTAGTCAGCAGATATTTTTTAAATCCTTGTAGAGTGAGCAAATTATTTTCAGAAAATTTGCAAAATTGAGAGTATGTTCAAACAAGTTAATCAATCATTTATTAAAAAAAAGCAAAAAAAAAAAAGACCAAAAAAACAGACAAAACATAATTTGATCAGCAATTGTTTCATAGTACAATAGCATGAAAACAATAACATGCTCACTTTTAATTGTGTTTTGCAAAACAACCTTTACACAATCCTACACCACAGTGTAGTCTCCTAGCAATGTGTGTATAGATTAACATTGAATTGATCAAAGAACAGTAGGAAAATACCTTACTTTGAGGTATTGCAACAAAAATATTAAATGCCAAACTGTTAATTTTTTTTTTTCCCTATGAATTTTCTTTTATGGAAATTTTTATATTGCATAAATTTTGAATTTTGAAATCACACTTGTACAGCTTCTCTTTATTTTTATTAAAATTTAAAAAAAGAAAAATTTTTTTTTATAGTTAGGTAGCTTAGACCAACACAAGACCAAAATAGATTGTTCTGCCCATTTTATAAATGGGGAGAACACACCTGCTTTGAAAATTATGATTTTGAAATATTGAATTGACAGCTAATTTTAATCCTCATTGCAAACACACATTGGTTTTTATTTGTCAGGGGTGGTAATGGATATCACAGCCACTTCAAACTATTTTGAGAATGATAGTATAATAAATGGATTGAATGTGGACTACTTGTGCCACTGGAAATGTACACCAAACTTTTTTTTTTTTTGTAAAGCTACCATATATTGAATTACGAAGACCTAATTTTTTTGCAAAAGATTAGTGTCAACATCTACACCAGTCATAATTTGAAGGTTGTAATTTAAACATAATGAGGAAGGAGTTGTAGCAACCTTTGGCTTCAAATTACTTATATATACTAGCAGAAGTATCTGGTCCATAACTGGACTAATAGGATTTTAAGAACACCAGTGAGTGAGATAGAAAAGAGGAAGAGAGAAGTAAGCTAAGAATTAAAAAATGTCCTTATTTCTAATTGAAAGATTTCATCTGTTTATTCAAATAAAAAGTAATTTTATTTAACAAATTTTTTTTTCTTATTTTTACTTTACATTTAAAATAATATGAAAATATTTAACTTTATATTGGTGAGAGGTTTAAAACATTTCAATAAAATTTTATTTTTTACTGTTAGTGTTCAGTTACAGAACATTTTTTTTTTTTTTCTTTTTTTTTTTTTTGTGCAAGTTAATAATTTTTTTAAAAAGCAGCATACTTTAAATTGAAATTTTTATTTACCCTCTTAAAAACTTAATGATAAAAGAACCTAAGTATTCACATGTTACAATATTCTTAAAATTTTTTTCTTTGTTTATATTTAAAATATTATTTTTAAAAAATGTAACCCTGAACTTGTGAGTAGTTTGACCCATTGTGATTTTATTTTTCTTAAGACTAAAAAAAAAAAATTCGAATTCAGTTTTTAATTGGCTGTTGAGTTACAGTGATAAAAATGTGTTGGTTTTATTTATTTATTTTGACCCTATAAAAAGAAGCTAAGAATTAAAACGTCTTTATCTTTCGGTGGAAAGTTTTGCATATTAATAGAAATGAAAAGCACTTATTTATTCTGTTAATAGTATATTTCTTTAAGAGAAAAAAAATTGAGGGGAACTAATTAATACTTAATTTTGTTCTAAGAAATATGAAAAGTATTCATCTATATATACAAAAAAAAAAAAAAAAAAGTTTTGAATTAAACGGTGCTTTCATTTAAGTTTTTTTTTTCTTTTATTTATTCTCTAAAAACTTAACATAGGTAAGTACAATAAAAAGAAACTAAGAATTAAAGACATGTCCTTATGTTGTATACTGGGAGAAGAAAAGAGACGGCAACATTTATGTATAAGAATATAATTTTTTTTGTTTGTTTTGAAAGGTACGAAATTAGTTGCATGACGCGTCAGGAACCACTAAGATATATACAGAGAGATACAACATCTTTAGAGAACCTTTTCTTCTTTGCTCTGCCGCTATTTAATCATTGCTGCTTCTTTGTGCTTCATTCACGAGACTGGTACAGGTCAATTCAAAGATCTACTTATCTCAGCTTCTATAATTGAGGATTATTATAATATTGGCTTTCGACTTAGCAAGCCTGTTTCTTTACATTTCTCTGTATTATCTTGGGCATTTAATCACCTTAGTTTCTATTTGTTTTTCAGCTGCAGGGCCTTTGCTAAAATCCTCTATTTCCTTCTGGGATAATACCTATTTTGACTTAGTGAGTCTTGTAAATTTCTCTCTCTGCTCTGGAGTTGAAATTTTCTGTTATATATTTTTTTGGACACTCGCACACCTCTTGGTTACTTTTCCTTCTGGCATGCCACTTGTGCAATTCACGTGGCATTTCAGCTGTCTTTTGTTTACCTTAAGACACAGGTGCATCCTGTTTTGATTTCCATGTAACTTAGGCAGCCTGTCAAAGGTCAAATATCTAACACTTACAATATAAAGAAGCTAAGAATTAAAAACATGTCCTTACAGTAAAAAGAAGCTAAGAATGTAAAGTGTGTGTGTTTTTGTACAGTTAGTACATACAAAACAATTTTTGATGAAGTATTAAATCCAAATTTCACCTATGGTAATAGTGATGTTTAAACTTCGTGGGTGTTAAGAAAAACTGAAGAGTTGAATTTGCTTTTTGTACTTATGAAAAACTGGAGAGTTCCACAAATTTTTTTTATTATCATTTAATCTCTAAAAATCAAATTAAATTTCATATTTTTCCTTATAAACATTAAAGAGTATGCTTGATTTTAATGCTCTGTGACATCTCTTTGCTAAGTTATAAATTGATTATGTATATACCTAAACAGATGGAATTCATTTTTGTTATATGATATTATTAAAATCTGAAGAAATTGTGATAATTAGTCGTGAGTTGGATGATTTTCCTTTTAATAATGTTGTTATATTCGCTCTACTATATATATATATATATATATATATATATATATATATATATATATATATATATATATATATATATATATATACATATATATATATATATACATATAATTAAAATATAAATTTTTATTTATTTTTTTTTTAATGAGTACTTTTTAAATTGATGTTTTCAGTTTTTAAATGAACAGTCTTTGCTTTGAAGTGTGTGTGTTGTTATATATATATCTCTCTCTCTAAAAACAAATCCTTATGAAAATGTTTTTTCTTACTGTAATTGTATATAATAATAATAATTCTTTTAAGAATTTGTAGCTGCTAAATTTACACTTTGTTCAACTTTTTGTTGCTTTGCATTGACTAAAAATAAGAATTTATAGTTTACATTATTTTGAAACTCAAAATTTGCATGTGCAAGTTCACACAAAAGCCAGCAAGCTTGTGGCAAAAATAAGCTTATATTAGGAGAAACAAAATTAACAAACGCGCGTTCCAATGGATGTTTCTCTGTAATGGCATAAAAACTGTTAGTTTGGATTGTAAATATAACTTAGTGTTGGTCATCCCATTTTGAATATGGCAAGGGACTTGGCTGGAAAAGAGTTAATTATATATTCCTCATTTGTAACATGCTAACTTTTTGGGTTGAAAAATCTGGAGAAATAGTGAGTTTTACACTCAAATGATTACTGTAAATCAGAAAAGTGCTCAAATACTGACCAGTTGAGCAAGATAAAATCGAAAACAAATGTTCACTCACTTCCTTATGGTAATTGTGTGACTATTAGTTCCATCTAATTTTTATAACAACTTTAGTCATTGGAGGAAGTGTGTAAATGTGTGTGAGAGAGAGAGAGACACGCTTGCACACACATGCACAGACAATGGAGATGGGGGCACATGCCCTGGGAATCCAAATTTAGCAAGAATGTCCTGAGATTTTATTTATATTTTATAAATAGACCCCCAGCTCCCCCATTTTTTTAAATTTTTTTAAATTTTTTTTTTAAGCCTTGAATTTTTTTTTCCATTCCCTTTGTAAAT
Source organism: Sepioteuthis lessoniana (assembly GCA_963585895.1). Lineage (NCBI taxonomy): Eukaryota > Metazoa > Mollusca > Cephalopoda > Myopsida > Loliginidae > Sepioteuthis > Sepioteuthis lessoniana. The sequence goes on along the minus strand of OY757933.1, from coordinate 35,957,177 downwards.
TTTCTAGGATGGGGTTTTTTGCTTATAAGCTTACCTCAGATGGGTTATGATTCTCCCAAATATGCATTTCTATGCTTTGTGAATTTACCATTGTGTGGGTTTTTGTCATCACTGATAATGGATATAACAGCCATTTGATAATGTTTGAATAGTGAAGATGATAGCTAGTGGATTGCTATTCTCTCCTTTGGATTTGGGGTGAAGCGCTGGTTTCCAATGCACTGTTGACAGGATTTAGAATATGCTGATCATATCCCCACTAAACTGCATCTGATAGTGAGGCTCCTCTTCTGTGGAGTGTTGAGAACATCTTCATTGTCATTACTCCCAGCTCCACGGTGACCTTGAGTGGTAGTACTCATTAGAGTCCCATGTATTGGTCAAATAGTTGTTTGAAAATTATCAGTGTTAGCTAGGAATACGTGAAACCATATATCTGTGCAAATTATTTGCATTAAGAACAATTACTTGAAGCTATAATTGTGTAAGGATTATTAGTTACTTGAAACCATATAACTGTGCAAACATGATTATGAAATAGAAATGATTACTTGAAACCATATAATTATATGTGGATTATTTGAATTAGATAGGAATACTCGATAGAAAACTGTATGAAAAACTCTTAAACAACACCTCAAATATGAATAGTAGCATGCAATTCTCTCACTTCTGGGCATAAAATAACTCTTAGGTTGACATGCTGTTAAAATTAACTAGTTTCTCAAAAGATCATTGAAGTTAAGCAACAATAAACTTGCTCAGTATTAAATGGGTGAAAACTTAGAAACAGATGGTGCCTGTGTGCCATTCTGTAAACAAAGCTTAGTAAAATGCTATCTCTTTCTTTTTTGGTTTATGGTTTATCGTTGTTAGTCCAGAAAATTTTTTTTAGTTCAATAAAGATTTAGTTTCTCTTACTGACATGAACAAGAACTTAATACAAAATTGAGATCAGAAAACTATTTGGATTAAACTTACATGAGATGACTTGTGAATCTGTTGGGGTTTGTGACGGCTATCTGTATCTCTGCAGAGGGTTAAGACTCCCTTAGTGAGTGTCCTGCATCTGACACTAAACAATCTGATAGGCTTCAGTAATACTGGAGCTTTGGGGAATGCAGAGTACCCTTTCATTGCCATCACTCCCAAGTCCACTCTGACCTGGAGTGGTAGCATCTGATAGGACCTTATCTATGGGTCAAATAGAACTGTTTGATCATTTAAACTAAGTGCAAACAAATGACATGCTAAATTGCTAGAAATAGAAATCTTTGATCATTTAACTGTGTATCTACAAAATGTGTTTATAAATCCTATATTTAGTATATATGTAAAAATAGGATTTGGCATTAAATTTACCAACAATGGTTGATATGCCATAAAATCAAAGCAAACCCTTCTTGTTAGTCACACAGCCAAACACCAGGTTCACTAATCTTTGGGAGATGCCTGCTACATTATTACTTATCTTGAATGAGACACAACTATACTTGTGAGGATTCTGTGGTTCTTATAAAATACTTGTCTATAACAAATATTCTATAGCGATAAATAAGATATTAAGGTGAGTCAAGTCTTGCAATATTTTGCTAATGTGAGGCTCAATTCAGCAGTTGTGGATGCTTCTGCTAAGTTGAAGATGGTCTGTGTGATGCTGAGCTCTCCTGATAATCTCAGTGCTACTTGCTGGATTTGCTTCTATGGCTTGGAGCACACAGAATCCATGGTTTTAGGCTCGGCTTACCTTGCCTGATCATTAAGGTTCTTCCAACCCGAGCTGAATTTCTTGAATTCTCTGGTTACTATACTGTGATCAACTGCGCCTTCACCTTTCACAGCGTTATGGCCCAGTTCAAACTTGTCAAGTGTAAGTTTCCAAATTCAACTACATAGAATGTTCATCTGTGAATCTTTCCAATTACACATGTAACTTAATGCACAACATGTCAACACACCAACTACCATGATACTACCAACCACAGTAGGAACCTTCTCTGGTTTTAACAGCTTTTGTCATGTGATATACATGCTAAAAACTAGCATGTACCTTCCTACTTTGAAAGTTTAAAAATTTTGTTTTTTATATTATAAAGCTATTGTTCTTCACTTTAGAAATGTGCTAAGGTAAAGATTGCCTCACAGAAGGATTCTAGTGAAGTAAAAAATTATTAAAAAAAAAAAAAAAGGAATTTTTAGAAAGATAGTTATTTGCGATTGTGAATCAGTTATTTAAAAAGCAGTTAGGTTTAAAAGGATAATTGTTTAGTAATAAAGATGTTTGTTGCTTAATTCATACTTACAGTCTATTTGGTTGAATCTGTATCAAGATTACCTTAAATACCTTAAGAGAAAGGTAGCCATATGAAAGGTATATCTTATGGTACAGGGTCAGGCAAAATGATCTGATCTCACTTTAATAAAAATACAAATAAAGTAAAGAAACAAAAAAGTGTTTTTATTTTCAAAAAGTGCATATAATGCCATTCTGTTTCATTAGGTTTTGAAAATTAAATCGGTCAAATGGGATCCGTTATTGTCTACACGCTGTTGAAGGCGTTCACTAAAGTTGTCTATAACTCGGCGGGTCATTTCATGTGGAATGGCAGTAATTTCTTGACGAATTGCATCTTTAAGTTGTTCAATAGATTGAGGGCGATTACTGTATACCTTTGACTTGAGGTATCCCCAGAGAAAAAAGTCACACGGATTTAAATCAGGTGAACGGGTGGGCCAACCGATATAACCATGCAATGAAATCAAATGACCAGGGAATATCTCCCTCAAAATCCCCATAGCACTTCGAGAAGTGTATTATATGAAAAGACATGGCATTATATTTACTTTTCGAAAATAAAAACACTATTTTGTTTTACTTTATTTGTCTATTATTAAACCTACAAATGTGTCGGATCATTTTGCCTGACCCTGTATTATAAAAAGAAGTGTGTAACAAGAAGACAAAATATTTTCCTTCTTCTCAGGAAATAAATAATGCACCAGGTAATTGAGAACTAATTTTAAAGAAAAACCTATTTGGATAATATTTTCAGAAATATCAGTAAAAAGCACATTAAAAAAATCCATATATACATGACACATTTTAAAAAATACCTATGAAAAAAAACAAAGGTTCTTCAATAAAACCACCCTTAGAAGCAATTGCCTGCTTTTATCAAATGGTTCTCATTTATGTCAACCATCATGTCCACAATGGTGGCTTTCAGCAAGTTCTTAGCAGTGGTTCCCCCTTTTAAGTTGTCTCAATGTATTCGTTCAGGCAATCCTAATCTGGAGTGCTTGTAGGCCAGCTGTTAAGGGTGACATGATTATGAAAAATATGGGCTATGGAGATCTGTCCAGCACCTTAATGTAAGTAGTGGTATCAATCCTGAGACTTGGGGAAAATTGGAGCCCCATTGAAATGGCTCCCATTACTCACAACTTCCAGCACTTTGTTTCTTCTGGACCTTATACACAAAGAAGCTGGTAATTAGTGCTATGAGATAGGAAGCTGACATATTAATACTTTTAATACATCTGCAAGAGAAATGAGAACATTAAAATTGTTTTCTTCCATGATCTGATAAGTGTCTTTTCAAGTAATTTAGTGAATCAGTCAGTTCACTCTACCAGTGGAGGTTAGAATATGTAGATAAGTTAAGACCCCCTACAAAAGGTGTCCATGATATAACACTCAACTGCATCTGATGGTGAGGCTCCAGTTCTGGAGCTTTGGGGACTGTGGAGTACTCTGTCATTATTGTAACCTGAGCTGGAGTATTAGTACCTGTTATGGTCTCACTGTTGGGTCAAATAGAATTGTTGGAAAATTATTCATATTGGATAAGAATGCTTGGAAGCAATACAGCTGTGCAAATTATTTGTATTAGATAAGAATACATGATATCATAATACTGCAAACTAATTATTATTAATAGCAATAATTACCTGAAACCATATAACAGTATAAATTATTAGTATTTGATAGGGATACTTGATACTGTAAAACTATGTGCAAACAAATAATTATAGACATGAAAAAGTGCATTAAGATGATTGCAATAGAACATTGAAAGTGTAGATTATCATCAGTTACAAATGAATGAAATTTGGGCTTTAAGTAACTCAAAGAATTGATGTCTTTAAAAAAACCTTATCCACTAATTTGTGATTTTATATTTAAAGTATTAAACACATACCCAAATATAACAAGTATTGTGGGGCTTCAGGAATAATTTGTCTTCCTTCAAATTTTATTCAGGTTATTTACAATTGCATTTAGTTTTGGAAGCACAAGTAAATGGTTGACATTGGAAATGGACTTGAACCAAGGTCAGATCCTGTTTGCATTTTACTTGATGCTAATACCTTAGGGAAAAACTTGAATCCTCTTCTGCAACTATGGGTAAATAGTAGGGGCAGACTGAGATCTTTAGCTTTGGTCTAGCTGCTGGTCTTGGAGATAGAAAAACTGATTCCAAAATCAGGGGAAGTATGGGGGCTAACGAATTACCTGTTGTCTTAAAAGAATAGATTATGTAACATTTGTATCTTTACTTTTAATGAATTGATTACCCGAAGACACTAATCAATTAGTGACACTCATACAGTTTTTGTTCCCATATGATTGACACTGTTAATATATAATTATCTTCATTATAGAATGATGTTCTCTAACTAGTGTTCTTATTTGGGTTATGTTCATATTTCACTTGTTATACTTTCTGGTCTTTTAATGTGGTTTGTGAATCTCAAACCAAACTCATTATTTAGTCTATGGAGGTATATGTATTAACTCAACCATGAAGATAAATTGTTCTTCCACTGTCTATTCTTAGAGGAATTTTTTGTATTAGTTAATTCTTTAACCTGTTTTTTATCCAGTAGTCGAGCATTAAAGTGTACTGCCTTACTTGGTGCTAATGAGTTCAATCTTTGTGTGAGGTAATGCATAAAATGTTAAACACTTCAGTTCAGTGGAAGAGACATGTTAGCTTTTCTTGGTGACCCTGGTTAAAACATGGATGAGCCTGTTTGCATTTCACTTTAATACCCTGCAGAAAGTCATGAATCCATCTGTTCTTTTCTCATAAAAATTTGGTTGCCTTATAAAAGTTAAAGAACCCATCTAGAAGGAAGACTCTGAATTACACTTGTAATCAGCTTAAAAACTGTCGCAGAAGGGTTAGGTAAATGCATACTGTTTTTGTTAAATATAGAAAACAGAATGAAAATACTACTTGTGGGGATAAAATGAAGGGATTTGTTAAAAATTGTCCAAAGGTCAACCAATTGCTGTTGACACTTGAGGAAGGCTGGAAGTATAATTGCTGTAATGTTGTGAAAATAAATCAACCAAGATGAGGATGCTAGGTGGAGTACATCTTAACCCAGAAATTCTTTTTTTTCTTAGTAAAATCCTTAAAGTTTTGAAAAATGAAGGTAATTTTAAAACAAAAAAAAAATCAAAGTAACTGTTGTATTTATTGGGTTAGTAACTTGCTATTCTAATCCTGGGTGTTGGTGTTTCATTTTGCGTGAATATTCTTAGGAAAAGCATGAAACTATCTGTTCTCTTCCCCAAATATAGGTAAATAGTAAGGTAGACTGGGTTCTATTAGTCTTGGTAAGGCAACCAGTCTAGAGAAGAAAAATTCTAACTTCAAAACCAGCCTTTTCTGTTTGAAAATTGACCTGCCTGTTGTGGAAAAGTTGGGTAAATGCATGGTTTGTTATTTAGGTGAATGAATTTGATGTTGTTATACACTGGTTGTAGTAACTTGACAGTTTTTGTGTTGGGGTTTGTTAAATTAATCAAATCTTATACTATTCTTCTGGGGGAATCCATGTGGTGTAGTGGCTAATGTGCTGAACTGCAACATCATAGTAAGCAAGTTCGAATGAACTATTAACCTTGGTAACTCTTATCCTCCCAGTTATGGGTTAAATAGTATGACAACTGTTCTTTTACAAAGATGACTTTTGACATTAAATAATCCACAAAAGAAACTAAACCAGACCTATTTCTCTGGGGCAGTCACAAAATAACTCTTGAAATGACTCCTTTCAAAATTACAGAAGCTAGTTTTATTCTAATTTCATTTGAATGGTTAATATGTGGAAGAAAGCATAAAAGATAAACAAAGTTTAAGAGTTGGAACAATTTGTGGAATGAATGACTTTTTTGTAAACTTTGAACTGTCAACGAAATAAACCAGATTTTGTTATTGATTTCTGACAAGTGTTTGTTCTTTCTGTTAATAAATTCATCCATAAGGCTGAATATTTTTTGATAAGTGCTATCAAATTTTAGATGAAAGTCAAATAATAATTATCATGACCTGAACTTGCGGAAATTTAATGCTTTAATTTAAAACAACCACCAAGGGTTAAAAGTCAATGTGGCATTTATTTAATTTCCATGCATGTATATACAAAACTTATTTACATAGTTGGAGGTATGTTTAGTGCACCAGTTATTGCTATAAGAGATAGAATCAGTGACCAGAGTTCAAATCCTACAAAGAAAGGCAAGAATCCATCTGTTTTCCTTCCAGTTATGGGTTAAATAGTACCATAATCTTTCTACAAGGATGATTTTTGGCATTAAATAACTCGCAAAAACAAGAAACCAAATCTATTCCTCTGGGGCAGTAACAAGATAACTCTAGAAATGATTCCACTCAAAATATTGTTAGGGGGAGACTGGGCAACTGGATTTGAAGGAAAACTTGGAATTTAAACCAGTTGTACTCCACCTTAAAAAAAAAATTGACCTTGTGTAACATGTTGTCCATAGTAAAGAGGTTGGGTAAATCCATACTCATATGTTGGTATAAAAGGTCTGGCAGAATAATCTGATTTAAAATTGCTGCCATATAGTTGCTAGGAGTAGTGAGCAAGTAGAAGTCATATCTTTGACCAGCAGCTACCATGCCATTTCAGTTGCCATGTGACTTGGAATGGTGAACATCATGTATTTTTTTTTCCAGTGTGCTGCATCTTATTAGATGGTAATTCTATCCTGTGCCTGGCTCATTCAGTAGATCTCTCTCCATTGTGATTACTTCCTCTGGGGATACTTGAAAAGCCAAGGACAACTAGCAGACTTCATGATATCATTCATCTTGAAATCACAGCAATAACAATACCAATGAGTCGGCAACTGCTGCAGAACTTCAAGGTGAGGCTTCAGGAGTGTATCGCTTGTGAGTGAAAGTATTTGGATGATAAAACAAAACAAAATGGCAAATATTGTTCTTTGTGAAAGTAAAATTAAATTTTGAATAGGATTTGTTGCTTTTTTTCAAGTTCTAAACCTGAGAGATTATTTTGCTGAACTCTGTACAATACAACAAAAATCTCAGAAAATAAAATATATAATCTTAATAGATCTGTTTGAAAATTACTAAAATGGATAGGAATACTTCTGCAAATTATTTGCATTAAGAATAGTTACTTGAAGTTTTAATTGTTTACTAAGGATTATTATTGTTACTTAAAGCTATATAGTCATTTACTAAGCCTAGTTTAGATATGGCACAAAGTCAGAAGTATGGGGTGCCTAGTATAAAATCAAACTCATTAATCAAACTCTAATCTAGCTTTGCTAACCATTTCACCATGGGAAGTGCCCTTGAAACTGCATAACTGCTTTCTAATTATTGGCATTAGGAATACTTGAAACTATATAACTGACTACAAACAAGTGTTTCTTATTTAATAAGAATAGTTAATTTAAACTATATAATTGTGAATAAATTAGCATATTATAGGAATACTTGATACCACATAACTGTAAAGAAAAAAATTATAGCCAAAAATGCAATTAAAAAAAAAAAAAGTGATATAATTCTGATTACAATAAAAAAAAACAAAACAACTTACAAATGAATAAAATTTCAGTATTTGGTAATCACTAAGAAGTTGATTTGTTGTTAAATAAACCAAACCAGATTTATCTTGAACATGGACTTTTACCACCACCAAATATGCCCTTGTGTAAATAGATTTAGAATAAATATGAAAATATCATTTTACTTATAAAGATACATTGTTTATTAATGTGATAAAATATATCATGTGTTATTTATTGATATTAGTGCAAGTATTGAAATTTTGATATTATAAAATATATCAAATTAGAAAGACTTAGAAAACTAAATATGTATGCATATAAAAGATTACTTATTTTATTTTGATTGATTTCTTTATAAAATTATACATAGGATTATTTTTAATGCGTTTGAGAATAAAACAATTTTAGAAGGATATTAACATCAATTAATCATTAAACTTGGTTTTGTTAAAATCAGTGTGCAAATTATCTGTACCATATACTGTGTAAACCTATATTTCTTTGTGATATTGATTTTAAATGCATAAATAACATAGGCTGAGCCCCACCTCCTCTGTCTTAGCATTTGCACAAGGAGGGTGTTAATGAGTTGATCGCCTGGTCCCAGAAGACTTTCCTCCAGGCATTATCTGCATAGTAAGGCCAAGTTTATCACCGTATGCTTAAAGAACCCCTAAGAGAGAATGTTAAGGGGATCAAGCATTTTTTTGTGATGTTTATGCATGAGTCTTGATTTGTATGTGGCTCCCCCACCCAGATTAAAATGACCTTGTCAAATTGAGCCTGATGGGAGGTCAGATAAATCTTAATAACTTTGGCTGTTTTGAGGCAAATTTGATTCAGCTAGACTTTATTAGCAACATCATTAAGGAATAAGATGCTAAGTAAGATAATGATTATTTAATGATCATTGAGAATATAATGTAAATAACTAAGGGAATTATGTCGTTGGTTACACTCACTCATTCTCTCTCTCTCTCATGATAGATTATCAGAATAACTTGACTAGAATAAACTAAAAAATCTATTAGAATTTGAACTAATCCAAAATGTTTAATTTTACATTTCTCAATGTTTTCAGCTCTTAATCAAGTAGTAAAAGAAATTTAAAAACAAAGTTTAATCAAATTTGACAGCATTGTAAGTGGTTCTTCCCTTATCTATACGTCTGATGATCACCACCTCTTTAAACCTAGAAATGGCTCAATGAAATGGATTTAGACCCAGTCCTTATATAACTTCTAATGCCCCTTGGGGCAATATGAATCCTATTGAGAAATGCTGGTTTAAATTTAAAAAATGACATTTTCTATGATTGTTTTATAGTGCTCCAAGCTAGAGATTAATGAATCGTTTTGTGAATGTAGATGTATCATAAATAGGTTAATTCTTTTACCATTTCAACAAGTTAACGGCTTGATTAGCTCACCATCCCATCCCTGGAAAATGTTATAAAAACCTTTTTAAAAAAATTGATTTTTACATAAATATTAAGTCTGGCTTTATCTCGCTCAGTGTTTTCTAACCCTTTTTTTTTTTTTTTTTTTTTTTTTTTCCAAGAATGCTCACTCAAAACACTTGCACATTTATTTTTATTTTTTGTTAATTACTGCCCCTAAATTGTACTTTCATGCAATATGTATTTACTCAACACCTCTGCCATAGGCAGAATGTAACACAATCAATTTTTAAGTGGAGTAAAGCTGGTTTTGAATTTGTGGTTTTCCTTCTAGATGGATTGTCTAATTAAGGCTAAAGTAATAACTGCCTTCTGATAACTCCTAACACTTTTCCCTAGGGAACAGTAAGGACCTCATTGGAGTTATTATTAGTCTGTATATTAGCTTCATTTTGCTGCTTTGAAAGTTGATGGTTGCTGTTGCACAATTAAATCTTATATCAATATGTTCAATTGTTTTAAAGAGACATTCAGTGTCATAAAATTATGATGTCAGACTTTGAATTTGATGTTAACACATTCCTGTGAAATTCTTTTTACCCTCTCTTTTAAAAAAAAAATTTTCTTAAAAAATAATTTTTAAATAGATCTATTTGACTTGGATGAAACCCTAACGGGTACTACCACTTCAGGTCAGTGTACCTGGGAGTAATGGCAATGAAGAGGGAACTCTACATATCCCAGATCTCCAGATGTTATATAGTCATCTGCTAATTCATGCTGAAATATACATATATAGGCTGGATACATACCGATGCAATAATAATTAAGACGCCCGATGAAAATGTCGCAAGAACAAACGACACACGAAGACTTCTTTATAAAATATTTTACCTCACATCTTTATTTGTAAGTTTCGAAAGGGTTGTTCCAAGTTTGCGTGTGAGAGAGAGCTGGAGACCGAACATTACTGAAATATTTTGACCCCAAAGTTATGGCCGTCAGCGTTGTGTCTTTCTCGTTCTTCATGGCTGCTCAACCGGACCCTGGAGTAAACTCTTCTGTGTGCTGGCTTTCCCTACTACATTGCGTCTACCTCCGTCTTCCACTGTACTGCTTGCCCTCCTTCTCGCCTATCTCCAACTGTCCTCAATTCGTCGGCCTTATATTACCTTCAAACTCCCACACAGTAATATAGACACGCCTCAATGCCTGCGCAACCTCTTCCGATTTCCAGCGACCGGGATGTGTCACTTCCTTCCGGTGCACCACCTTGAATGACATTTTTGGCTGGGTCAAAAGGTCAAAACATAACACAGAGCTGGAGCTTCTTCAGTGGATGCAGTTTACTGCCATATCTGACACATTTTCCCCTGTACTCCTCTCCTGGTAATACAGCCTACTCAGGCATGTTTATTTGTGTGATTTTTTTTTTCCACTTGAGGATCCTCTGCATTTTCATGCAGTGAATTGAGCACTATAAAGATTTTTTTTTGGATCAAAATCACTTTTAGCCTTCAATTTTAGTCATAATCATATATTTCAGTATAGTTAGTTGTATTATATGTATTTGTAAAACTTAATTAAAAACGAATTGCTACTGTTAATTTCACATTCAGAACACTTCAAATGCTAAAAATCATTGTCTGAAGAAACTTGGTGTTTACAAATTTTTTTATTGTGCACATAACTTCACTGTAATCGTGTTTGATATCCATCATGCACTATTGCTGTGAAGTTTACAACCTACAATTTAACTGTAAGTTGCTACCCATAACTTTTTAATAGTGATTATGTATTTGGTTAATTGTATTTTTTTGGCAACAAGAAGTGTTGATGTAAATGAAGCAAAATGTGCTCAATTTAAAAAAAATAGTTAATATGCTTGTAAAATCTAATTTTACTCATCACTTACTGGTCCCATAACCTGGTTTGCTATGGGAGTGTTACTCATGTAGCATGTCTTGGGCAGTAATAGCTTGATGGAACCCATCCCTATCCAGGTCTACAAATGGTTTGAATTCAATCGCCCTATTATTTACTCATGAAAGAATAGTTGGTTTCATACCTTTCCCAAAAGTATAATTAGTTCATTGATCCCATTTCTTGTAGCAATAACTGCCATATGATGAGTACCTCCATAACTTGTATATATGTATGTGTTGTATTGTTTTTTTTTCCTTTTACTAGTCTAGATTTAAAAAGGATTGCAGTTTATTTGATGACTGTGATCATTACACTACAGACCCTTTTAAATTAGGTTTGTCTGTCTTGTTCTTTTAGAAAGATCCCTTTTCTCACTTCTATGCCTATAAAATATCCTGAAAAAAATCATGACATGAAAATTCTAAATACTTCTAGCTAAATTAATATTAGTCAATACAAACTTTTTACATGTCCTTGTAGCTTGCAAGCAATTTTTTTTATAAAGTGATCAGAACTTGAAAGTGCTGGAAAGAATTATGTAGAAGTAAAATGACTTTCTTAAATTTTAATTGCTTGGAGTCCAGTGATCATTGACTTATTGTCAGTCATTTTGAGAAGCCTTTAACATTCAAAGACAATTAAATGTTAACCCAGAATTTTCCAGACATTTTCCATTGACATTTCCTAAAGATTTTGTGATAGATTATGTAAATTCTGTTTGCAAAGCGAAATATTTGACTAAAAATATATACATAAAAAAAAAAGGAATAATTCTATTAAAAATTGAGTTTAATAAAGAACACATATATAGAGATTATTGGTGACACTTTTCAGTGTTGAAGCAGTTGAGAAAGCTTTGTCTTAACCTCATTGATATTTATTCTAATCCTTCACAAAATTATTGGTCTGTATTAGTTTAAATTTGCACTTGTAGGGCAAGTTTTCTGTTATTATTAGGGAATGTGTTAAGATCATTCAGCTTGTTTGTCAGTATTACTATAATAATCCTAACTATTTGGATTTTGCTGTATTGTGGTAGAAGGGGGTAGGGTGGGATTGTAGAATGACTTTGTCTTCTGTTTGTTGTTGTTCTTTAACAATTGTCTTGCAATGCCGGCAGAATTTTTTTGTATTGTCTCCCAAGGTCTTATTTCCTCTTTGTCATGTTTCATATTCCCTGAGAGACTTGTGCAAATCTTGGTGGCATCTTCCCCATTGCCAACTTCTCTCCTTGAACTAAATATGGTGGGTAACAGTGCTTTTAAATCTGGCTTCTCTGTCACCCAGCCAATGCTGAATGAATCAGTTGTTAGTTCATTTTATTTATTTATTTATTTATTTATTTTTTTTTTAAAGATTTTTTTTTTTTTTTTCAGCTTAGAAAAATAGTGCCAATCCCAAGAAAAATACATTGGGCCATTTTATAATCTTCAGTGGAATAGAATGCTTTGGTTTCTTTGTTTAATGGCATATCAACCTTTGAAGGTTACTTAATATCCAAGCCATTTTTGTTGAAAAACAGTAGTCATACTATTTAACCTATTGCTAGTGAGGATAAGGGGATTTGTACCTTTCTCGAGGATATTTTGAAGGTGAATATAATAGCATGACTGGAGTTCAAACTTGCTTACTATGAATGTTGCAGTCCAGCACATTAACCAACCCAGGATATCCCCTTGGATTAAAATGAAAACTTTTCTTTTTAGACAAGAATTGTGTCTCTTTAGATAAAAGGCAAAAAAATTTGTGTTTTTTTTGTATAGCTTTATCTTTGTATAACTAAGTTTCTTCCTTTTCCTTGCCCTGTTAGTGGATCTTGGAATACAGTTCACCAAATGCTTGCAGACCAATACTGTGAGCAGTTTTTGATGCTTTACATCCTATTTTGAATTTTGAGTATCCTTGTGGTGTAATGGTTAAAGTGCTGGATTGCGGAATCATAGTGAGTTTGAACTCCAGTCACACTATTACATTCACTTTTGAACAAATACCCTTATCTTCTCATTTATGGGTTAAATAGTACCACTATTGTCCTTCTAGAACAAAGATTTGGCATTAAATAACCAAAGAAGGCATGATATGCTATTAAACATCCAAACCAAACCATTTTGAACTTGTACAATAAAATGGGTTATTTTTTATTTTTTCCTTTCGTGTTTAGGTTGTCAACCTAAAATAAATAAGAATACACTATTAGCATAAATCAAGTTAAATGTGCATTTTAAAATGGTGTATTATATGAAACATAATCAAAAAATGGTTATTTCTAAAATGTCTATCAAATCTTAAAATACAAGAAAAAGTAATTATTTTTACATCAACCTTAGATGTCTTCATATCACAGCAAAGTTTTCTCTATTCCTGTTTGAAAATATTTTTTTTTCTGAAGGTTCCTTTAATCTTTTCAAAAATATATTCTGATACTTAGATTTTATATTGATGAGGTAATTATACCAAAAAAGAAAGCTATAACATTTTCAGAAAGTATCTATTTAATAATATATATTCTGAAAGAGTGTCACACTAAGTTCTTCTGTCTCTGGGTACACATTTAAGTACAGTAATGCACGTGAGTGTAGGTGCAAGTGTGTTTATATGTGTATCTATAGGAGTGTGTGGGCATAGTCGTGTCAAAAGGGTACTTAACAAGTTAGAGGTTGACAGATTTTAATAGGTGATAGGATTTCTCAATGAGGATGAAAGGGTTAGTTTGTTTTATTTATTTATTTTTTTATTAGTAGTCTTCAGTACTAGTAGAGTCAGAAGTTATTAGACAAGGTTATCATTTTAAAAAATACTTTCTGGTAGATACACACTTGATGGTGTTTTTTTTCCCCTGGAAGCAAGGGCCCTATATACTCAAGAACGCAATAAGGAAATAGGTAGATGCTGCTTTTTCTTTTTATGGAGATGAATTTTGTCTTTAACTAAAACCTGCAACCAACTAATGTTTAAAAAAAATGTGAGATCAAGTTGCTTAGCAGGTGAGATTGGGCCGGCCATAATGAAATATTGCCTTGATGGACATTTTCTCTAAGATGCTAGTCTCACAGAACAATGATTATAAGTTTAGGTGTCTTTTGATCTTATGCCAAATATAAGCCATACTTTTATTTTTTATTTTATTTATTTCTATTATTATTTATTTGAGAAATCTTACCTCATATGGTATCATAGTTAAAAAGCTAATTGCTAGTCTTTCAAACCATTGCTTATGAGTTAGATTCTCAATGAGTGCTTTGTACTTCTGGCTTTGTGCCAAATTGAGCAAAAAGCTTAGTAAAGGACTAAAAGGGGAATGAAAAAGTCATTGGGATGTGTGATACTGCTTCATTATATTTTTAAAAATCTCTTTGAAGTCTGGTTTAATGGTAAACAGCTGCAATTTCATATCTGCCTCAGCAGTTTGTCTTTTAGGATTAAGTTTTTTATTGTTACATAAACAGAAAATTCTGCTTTGTTGTAAAGAGGAAAATTACTTTAATAGCATTTTCTGATGACTGGATATTCTTTTATAGTATCCCAGAATTTTGAAAGTGTTAGTTTTTAAATGCAATTTGTAAAGTGGATTCGAAACATCTCTTATATGTTGAATGGATCATCCAAGCTCTGTTTATTCTAATGTTGAAATGAAAATAACTTGTGAAGCACATGTAGTGTAATGGTTATCGTTGTAGAAAATAGACTCTGTGCTGAGTTGAAAACCCTGAATGAGAGTGTTTCACTTCCTGTTAATGCCCTTTTGAAAAAGCATTGGTTTTTCTCTTCTCCCCCCAGTCAATAGTTGAGCAGACTAAGCTCTTTAGTCTTAGAAGGGCCTTAATTAACAATTGTTATCAGCAGACAGCATAAAATTTTCTCGACTGAATGTAATCTTCTAAAAGTCCGCAATAAATAAAAAATTAATTCTCTGAATGTAATCTACCCAAAGTTGATTTTTATTTTATTTTATTTTATTTTTTTTGCTTTATCAATTTCTAATGATCTTTTTGTGTGGACCCCTTATGTGGATCTTAAAGATTTCTGCTGACCATAACTTGACAGCTACAGGTTTATTAATTTCTGAGTCTTGTATAATCATATGTCAAGAAATTGTACTTATCTTGTTCTGGATCTCTGGGGAGTGTGAAATACCTCTTCGTTTCCATCACTCCCTGGTCCGCTCTAAAACAGAGTGGTAATAACTGTAAGGGTCCCATCTGTTTTAAGGATCATTCATATTTAATCAAAATACTTGATACCATAGAGCTGTAAATTATTTGTATTAAGAATAGTTACTTGAAACTATGTAATTATCAGTATAAGATAGAAATACTTGAAATTGTAGAATTGTGTGCAAATTATTTGTATTAGATAGAAATACTTGATATCATATAACTGCAAAAAACTCTGAAGAAATGCCTCCAAAAAAATAAATGTACAATATATGCAATTTCAAAACCTTTAGGCATAAAGTAACTCTAGATGAGTTGACATGACATTAAAATTGATCAACAGCCTCTCCCTTTAAAATATTGGTATTTATATTGATTATTCTTTTATTATGATAAAAAACATTTGTCCTATATATAAACTCCTGAAATATCTTTTGCAAAGTATTTTAGCTTAAATTGTTGACCATGTGAGTTTTACTGATTGTGCCAACTGAAGATTGACAGTTTTAAGAATACTAAGATTCTACTTAAATTGAAAATCTTGAATTACTTGGTGATATTTGTATTTTTTTTTCTTTGATTAAATCACATTAAAATGGGACTGTGTACTTATTTCATCACCTGAAGGGAAAAAAAGTTATTGGTACAATGTCTATCCAGATAGTTAGTACTAAAAACCATATATCACTTGGAATGATGAATGAAGATAATTTTTGAAAAGTTTTTGGTCCTCAGAAATTTATCTTGCAAGTGTATAACTGGTGAAAAACTGATGTGAATAACTCTCAAAAAAAAAAAAGTCTGGAACCAGACTGCTTTAGTATGTTAATTACCAATTACGTGGTGTAATGGTTATCGTCGTAGGAAATGGACACGGCGACACGAGTTCAAATCCTGGACGAGACTGATTGCATTTCACATTGCACTAATACCCTTGGAAAAGGTATGAATCTAATAATTCTCCCTCAGCTCTGGGTAAATAGTAGGGCAGACTAGGTTCTTCAGCCTTGGTGAGGCAACTAGTCTAGGAGAAGGAAAACTCTGAATTCAAACCTGTTAAACTCTGCTTAAAAATTGACCTTGTGTCATATCCTGTCCGAGTGGAGGAGTTGGTAAATATAGTTAATTACCAATTTTAGAGAAACTTAGTGACTGCAGTGATAGGTTTTCTCTAATTTATGAAAATGGACACACAATACACTGTAGCAGAAACTAACAAGTTGCTGACAAGTTTGGAAAATCCTAGTTCCTGTTAGGGGCACTCTTTTTATTTATTTTTTTTTACTAATAGGACCCTGTTAGTAGTGTATTAGTTTTTGATGGAGTTCAATTTGTAAATGGATGTAATGCTGAACTGGAATGTCACTAGTAAAATTATTTCTCTAAATCTGAAAAATAATAAAATGAAATATTTATTTAGATTTTATTAATCTTCAGGGTTTTCAATGGTATTTGAGATCTCTGAATGAACCCAAAGCTACCTTCTGTATGTCATGTTTTGTGTAAACAAGGCAGTAACCTGGAGTAAGTAAATAGTAAAAACAAATAAAATGTTCTTTACAAATAATTACCATCTTACAACCCATATGCTATATGTGTAATTACTGCTAGTTTCAATTAATTCATTTTCTGGCCATCCTATAATTAGCACAGCAATTTGTTTTTACTTTTTTATTTTTCTACTGTTGAATGCCTTATATTAAAGAGGCAGTTGATGTGGTATACTGATACTTTTTATATTTTAATTTTTAATCACCTTCCAACAGTACATCCGGTATTTCTTGTTCTGTGGGTAAAATTTTTTTTTCTCCTGTAAAAAAGAAAAAAAAAAAATCAAAGATTGATGATTCGTCTCTTTTAAAATAATTCATAAAATAAGTTTTTAAACTATACTTAGAGATCCAGCACAGACTTTTTTTTTCTTCTCTTTCTGTGTGGGATCTGGGAAAAGTCTGCCTCTCAAAGTGCTTAACCACCCTCTTGGTCATCATTACTGGAGGTAGATGGTTTCTCTCATATGCACTGAGATTCTCTCTGTTGTGGTCAAGGTTTAGAAAGTCAATTTTTTGTTTGTTTGGTATATATATTTATTAATCACCTTTCAATGGTACATCAGGTCTTGTTCTGTGGTAACTATATCTTGGATTTGCATTAAAAAAAAAAAATGGATTACTTTATAATTTGCTCTGATAATGAGGCTTAGAATATGTTGACTGTATTTTTGCAGGGGCGGGGGGAAAACTGCCCCATACCAACTGGATATGACACTAAACTGAATCTGATGGGGTGCAAATCTGGAACTCCTTCTTTGCTATTACTCCCAGGTTCATTCGGACCTGAAGTGGGTAGTACCTGTTAAGGATCCATTTATGGGGTTTTGTAATGTTCTCTTCAGGGCATAATTTTGTCTGACACTTTCTCTTCAGTCTTGTACAATGCTGAATATTGAGTTAGGAATGCTAACACCATACTTTGAATACTGACTTGCAATGCTATTCTCCACACCTCAAGACTTTGCACCTCTTTTGACCTCTGACTGATTTCTATATTTACTATTTCTCGTCATGTAACCCTAGTAGCACAATCCATTTCAACAGTTGTTTGTTGCCTGGAAATCAGTGTTCAACCCACATAGGTTGGTATTGGCACATTCTTCTACATATCAATAGGTTAAATAGATCTGTTGAATAAATATTTGTGTTTCATAGGAATACTTGATAACATATAACTGTAAATTATCAGTATTAAGAATTTGAATAACAAGACTCTAAAAACCAAGATGACTCTTTGGAAAGATGAAGTGACTCTCTAGAAAGTAGGAGTTACTTCTTGGAAAGACGAGAAGCTACATCAAAACATGAAGAGCACAACAGGCACTGAATACCCTCTGGGTGACTGTAGTAGGGACGAAGAATATATCGCCCATCAGACTGATTTTTTTAAAAGAAAACTACCTTGAACTGGACCTGGCTACGTATGATTGTGGCAGAAGATTTAATGGTTTATGAGGTTTATGTATCCATTAGGCATCCTGGTGCAAACAATATAATTCTTTTGGAGAATGTAAATCGAATGATGGGTTATGAACCTGAACTTCACCCACAATGTTCAGGATCCCATTGTTGAGTGACAGCGCCCTGGAGAAATTCTAAGCAAGCCAAGCATCCAGTAGCCCAAAGGTAACCAGAAAGCAATTTGTTTTTCTTTTTTTTTTTTTTATAATTATTTGATGTTGGCTTTGAGTGGTTTGGTCCATTAATGGAAATGGAAGAATAACAAAATCGACAAAAATAAAGTGTGCAACACCATAGCCTAACGTGTGCAAGTGAAATGGGCACGTTATATGAATGATTGTTAATGATTTTTACAAATATATCTGAAAGCAAATGCATTTAACATCATTATGAATTTAAGCTACGAAGAGGAACTTTTGCTCTGTTTGTCTTCATACTCTGTCTGGTGGCAAAAGCTGCTGGTTGCGCCAGTAGTGGCGGTACCAACTCACAGAAACTGGCATCACCCCTGATTGGTGGCTGATGTGGACAGAGTATCACACATGTGTTCAGATATGAAAATTATTAGTATTAAGAATAGTTAGCTGAAGCCATAATTGGTTATCAAGCATTATTATTAGTTGATTAAAACCATATAGCTGTGTGCAAACAAATAACTACTATTCAAGAGAAAAATTACTTGAAATCATATGCATGATACTGCTAGGCATAAAAAAATAACCTTGGATGAGTTGACATGTCATTAAAATCATCAATTTAATTCTTAATTTCACAATTCAAATTCATTTGCTTGGTATGAGGCAACAAAAATTAACCCCCCTCAAGAGTCAAGGTAATTTTCCACTCTCAAACAAGTAATGTAACTTGCAGGTGATGATAGAGCAATGAAAATCAAGGTACCACTATATTTATTTTTAGGTTATAGGGATATGCTCCTTTGACAAATCTCTTTGTCATTAATATAATTTGGATTGGAGTAATGTTACACCTCTCTCATCACAACCACCACTAATTTTGTATGTGTGTGTGTGTGTGTGTGTGTGAAAATGTTGCATGTGAGCTGATCTTATCGCCCAATCCAGTATTAGCAGGAGCAGGAGGTAGCAAACTATAATCAGGTATAACTGCTTACCTCATCAACATTATGCTGATAAGTAAAATTAATTCCAGAAGTTGAAGATTATCTTGTCATGTTGGATCCTAGTGTACTGATGAAAAGGAAGGAAAGAAAGATTTGTGAAGAGTTATAATTTCCATTTGCTATAACCAGAAATCCTAGCAACTGAAAACCCAATTGGCTAAAGCTGTAAAATATGCCAACCACATTGTTGCAAGGGAGTAAGATCCTTCCCTCCTCCCCAAAGTGTCCTGGATATAACACTAGACTATCTGGTGGTGAGGCCCCAGTTCTGGAGCTTTGGGGAATACCCTTCATTTCCATTACTCCCAGGTCCAGTCTGACTTGTAGTGGTAGTACCTGTTAGGGTCCCATCTATGGGTCAAATAGAACTGTTTAATCATTTACTCAACTTGAAATCATTTGTGTGTAAACAAATGACTGTTAAATTAAATTAACATTATATAGCAGTACTTAGAATTATTTAACTGAGTGCCAATAAAAATATCAGTGTTAGATTGCAATACTTGAAACCATTTATCTGTGTGCTAACAGATTAGCTCTGGCTTGTTTAAAGATAATGTTACCTATAAAGTATTCATTTACAAATCTATATATTTTTAATATGTATGTATAAACAGGATTTGGCATTAAATGACCTACCAGGGTTGATATGCCATAAAACATAGCCAACTAACCTAGCAACTGAAGTAGTTCTCTTAAAAGAGAAACTTTTTCTCTCTTGATATTGATTTTAATGGCATGTCAACTTGTCTAGGCCATTTTATACTTAAAGGTTAGGGAATCGTGTATATTGTAAATTTATATCTACATTTCTTTTTTTGTGTAGTTGTTTCTTAAGGATTTCTCTCTAATACTAATAATTTGTATGATTTCAAGTATTCCTATTTAACATTAATAATTATACGGTTTCAACTAGTTACTTTCTGGGAGAAGAAACTGTTTTGAGCAGAACTAGTGCCATATTTTCTATGCTATAATGTCTAGTTGTAAGAAAATTGGTTTGATTTATTTAGTTAACAGCTGAGCAACTCCTTTTGGGTTAGTCAATCTCAAAATTGGACTAATTTGTAAATGTTTGATTATAATCATTACTATATTTTCAATGTTCAATTGCTTTTTTTAAATTGAACTTTTTGTCTATGATCATTTGTTTGCATTGTTATATTGGTAATTACTGATACTAATAATTTGCACACAGTTGTATGATTTTAAAGTATTCCTATTTAGTACTAATTTATACATAGCTATATGGTTTAAAGTAACTATTTCTACTTAATAATTTGTCTATCATTTGTTTGCACACAGTTATGATATTAACTATTTATATCTAATACAAAAAATTGCACAGTTATAAGGTTTCAAGTATTCTTATATAATACAAATAATTTAAATACAATTGTATGGATTAAAGTAAACTATTCCTGTTTAATAATTGGTTTGCACGTGGCTTTGATTTCAAACATTCTCAATATTAATAATTTGCAAGCAATTATATGGTTTCAAGTAACAAATAATTAACTTTGAAAAATTGTAGATTCGAGTAACTATTGTTTATGCAAATAATTTACAGCTATGTTATCAATTCTTCCTATTGAATATAAATAATTTTAAACAGATCTGTTTGGTCCTTAGATGGAACTCTCACAGGTACTATCACTTCGCGTCAGTGGATTTGGGAGTAATTGTGATAAAAAGGTGACTCTCTATTCCTCAGAATCTGGAGCTCTCCCCACCAAATTCAGTTTAATGTCATACCCAGAATCCTCCCTTTGAAAGAGTAGTCCTACTCCCTCTTTGGAGGTTGTTAGTAAACTTAACTTCACTGCTACTGAAACATACTATTGGCATTGAAGCATCTGGATGTTGATAAGTTACCATGGAATATAATGAATAATATTTATAGGCTTATTCAAATGCTGAGAAGCTACCTGATCATTGTGTTCAGGCTGCTGTTGATCAGCAAAAGAAATAAAACTGTGCTCATAACAAAAATACTACTTGATGATCATGTTTTATATAGAGAGGATGAAAATAAAACAAGTTTCTTTCATGAGGGTGCAATTTTATTATTGGCATAAAGTTTTAAATATACACTGATTGAAAATAAAATGGCAGCACTGAATATTTTTTAGTTAATTCAAGATTAAATGTATATGTAATATAGCTGGCTCCAGTAGACAATTGTATATGCAGATCAATAAGTTGGTTCGGTTGGTTGGTTTTACAGTAATTCAATCATTGGATTATTTTATACAGTTACGGTCTCCTCTTACATGCAGTATAAGATTATATCTTCACAATGGGGCTCCAGACTAACTTTTTTCACTGTTGTCCTGAGATAAAAATGTTTTTATTTATTTTACATTTCATTTTTTTTTTTTTTTTTTTTTTTTTTTTTTTTTTTTTTTTTTTTTAAAGAGACTATGAAACATCAATTAAACAAGAAAAGTTTTTATTTTAAAAAGACATTTTTTAGCTTGTGTGAAATAAATGCAAAGTTTTAACTCATTGAAGAAAGTCTGAAACAATATTTTGAATTGATGTTAGAAAAAGTATAGAGCTTAAGAAATTAAATGAAACCTGATTAGTATGGTTATATTTTAGTTCATGTTCAAACCAAAATGAAAATGCAAAAAATGATGTAGCCTTTATTTCAAACTGTTGTTAAAAAAGAAAAAGACTTTTTCACAGAATTGGAGGAACTAAAAAAAATCCCATAATGACGTAAAAAAAAAAAAAATCAGATATTTTCAGCCTTTAAGTCGGTTATACCGATTTTAATAAGAAAACTATTCCGTGGAGTATCCCTGACAAAGGGCTCAGTGTCCCCAATGAGTATTCTAGTATCCCCAGGACAATGGGACTCTGTTAATCTTGACCCTGCTTCACAATTTTTAAACAGGTAAATATTTTATACATAGTTGTAATATCAATGTTGTAATTTCAAATCAGTTTAAACACGCCCAAGACATGGTTCAATAAGTACACAGGTTTCAAAATGATGTACTTGAATCCTATGAATATTGTTCTCAAGTCACTGATGATTTAAGTTTTTATTATTATTTTTTTTTTTTTTATATTACCCTCACCTCCCGTTAGTTGTTACATTTGCATATTTTTCATTTCATCGTTGATAATATTTGTTCAGGTTTGTTAATATGCACTAACAATAACTTTTTTGTGATATTTACTCTTGATCGTAATTTGAAAGAAAATTGTCTCAACTTTTAAGAGGGTTGCAAAAACTCAAATTTTAACATGGTAATATCTGAAGTGAGTGGAAAGAAAAGGTTAAGCAAAATCTGGAATGATGGATTACAGTGTATGTTTCAACATTCTAGAATATAAAACTGATAAGAACCACTTCAAAGGAATTTAAAGTACATTGTGTCATGAATACTTAAATATAAGTTACTTAAATGTTTTTCAAAATGAATAGTTACAAGCACTGAATTAAACTGTTTCATTAAGTTTTTTATCATCATTATTATTCATACTTGTACTTGGATTGGTGTTATCATCTTGGTTGTTATAACATTTTGGCCTCTGTTTTAGTCTTTAAACTTTGGGGAATTTTGAACTAAATTTTTATTTCGTTCAGTGCCCTGTTGGCAGGGTTTAAAATACACTAACTGTATCTCCTGCAGTGGGGGTAAGATCCCCCTCCTCAAAAAAAAAAGGGTGTCCTGGGTACGAAACTAAACTGCATCCATTAGTGAGGCTCCAGTTGTGGTGCTCTGGGGAGTGTGGAATACCTTTTCATTTCTATTAATCCCAGATCCACTTTGACCTGGAATGGTAGTACCTGTTAAGGTCCCATCTACTGGTGAAATAGATCTGTTTGAAAGTTATTAGTATTAGATAGGAATACTTGAAATTGTGTGCGAGCAAATGATTTTAGACAAATAAAAGTGCAATGGGACATTGAAATATAGTTATTGTAATCAAGCTTTGGCATTAAATAATCAATGAAGAATTGATATACCATTAAACAAATTAACCAAACTAAACCAATTCCCAAATGAGTGTCCTGAATATGATACTAACTCATTTGATTTTGAGGTTCCAGGTATGGAGTTTTAGGGAATGGGAAGTACTCCTTTCTTGCTATTACTCCCAAATTCTCTCTGTTCCACAGTGGTAATATCTATCAGGATCTCCTCTATGGGTCAAATAGAACTGTTTAATTAATTACTATACTTAAAACCATTTATGTGCAAACGTGAGCTCTGGTTGGTTTAAAAATTGCTACCAACAAACTATTCCTTTACAAATCTTATATTAAATATATAAGTATAAACAGGATTTGGCATTAAATAACCTACAAGGGTTGGTATACCATAAAACATAACCAACCACAACCTAAATTGATCTTCCAACTGCCTTCCAACACATCTTGGCATAAGAAGGGGGAGGTTCATTATTTCTCATATCTTATAATGGATAGAGAAAGTGTTTGGTTAGTAAATAGTTAATAAAAGCCCCCCCGCCCCGTGGTCTTGTGATTATCAACCTGGTTAATGGTATCTCTAAATAGTATCATTCTTAAAATTTGCAAGTAGTCAAGTTTCATGGAGGTATTTATTTGAAAAGCAAGGATTTGTAATCATGAAATATATTTGCCCATACATCAATGCCTATCCATTCTGTTAATATTTGTAATGAGATTATCATATTTCTGGTGAAGATCTTATAATGGAAGATAACATAGTTGTATGAACTAATATGTCTTCAAATGATGACTTTTTCAATGAAAATTTCACATTTTAACTTTTCTTTTCATTAAATATTTTGAAATTTTTTGATAATGAGGAAATATTTTGATGAACTCGTTCATCATTATTTACCTGATTTTTTTTTACTCATGATTCTTTAATATAAAAAAAAACCCTCAAATAATTATTAGCTAAATTAGTAACTTATACCTATCCTTGGAGCATCTTTGTTTATACTTATTCATGTACACACTAGCAGAAGTACCCAGCATTGCTAGGGATAAAAATAATCTCCTAAATCTTGTAAAACATGGATATTTTTATACCTTAACATTATTGATATAATGTCAATTAATTACATACTTAAAATTATATCTATTTATTCTATAAAAGTGTTTTATCTGATAAAATTGCTATGTTCAAGTTCGTATGAATATCAGATGAATTTGGTGATATTTTGGTTAAGGTTTGGCTAGTTTTAAAGAATGTCAACTCTTGTTGGGTTACTTAATGCTGGTCACTCTCTTTTTGTTTTATATTATTTTTTTTTAAAGCATTTGTATATTTAGACCTATATAATCTTTTTTGTAAACTATTATAGCTATTAATACAAATAATTTTCAGTTTTAGTTTGAAGTATTTGACCCTAACAGGCACCACCACCTGAGTCATGGTGGACCTGGGAGTAATGTCAATGAAAAGGTGACTCTGAATTCTTTAAAAGTGGAGACTTCCACTGGATGCACTTTAGTGCCATACACAGGGAAACTTTTTTCTCCAAGTGGAGTGAGTCTTGCCTCTTTGCAAGGAATATTAGCATATTCTAAGCCTTGGGATATTTTAGTGAAAAAAGACATTTTGCCTCCTCGCAAAATGTTATAGATCTTGGTTTACTCTTTGAAACTCCCGACTTCATCTGTATTATTTAAAAATATATTCAAGATTTTTGTTTAATTAAAAAAAAATAAAAAAAACAAAAAAACAAAAACATTTTTGAGCTGATTCTGTAATTGAAAATATTTAAAGATTTGGGTTCTATTTTCTTTTTTTACTTTTTCTTTTTCTTTTTTTTCTTTTTTTTCTTTTCTTTCTGCAACAGTTTCTTGGTCATCTTTACACCAGTGGTTGCTAAATTATTATAGAATAAATATTTTAATTTCCTGAGAGTATAAGGTAATTGTGACTAGTGCAAAGAATCCTTAATATTGTTTGCTCATTATAGATTTTATAAATTAATTAGTAAGCTAGAAGATATGTGCTTGTTTATATTTTCTTTATGGTAATCTATTACCTCGTGATGCTTTGAATTTGTGTTTCTCTTATATCCTAAGCTATCATTCTCTATTGCTCTAATTGGGAATTGTACAATATTTCAGAAATGATAGTCACTCTGTTGATGCTTAGAATATGCTGACTGTTTTCCCCTGCTGATAGGGTAAGACCCCCTCCTTACTATCTTTAAAAAAAAAATGTGGGTAATCCTGGGTATGATACTAAATTGCATCTGATAGGTGCCATTTCTGGAGAGTGTGGAGTACCTCTTCATTGCCATTACTCCCAGGTCCATTCTGACCGGTAGTAGTAACTGTTTGGGTCCCATCTATGGATCAAATAGATCTGTTTAGAAATTATTAGTATTTGACAGGACTGTATGTTAGCAAAAAACTCTTAAAAATACTACCCCACAAAATATAAATGTAAATGTCTATTGCACATGATTCCCTAACTTTAAGACATAAAATAACCCTTGGTGGGTTGACATACTATTAAAATCTATCAAAAACGCTGCAATCACCTTTTGGACAACTTAATCTTTGAAGATAACTTTTTCAGAGATATTTCTGGATGAGTTAAATCCTCTAGCATATTGTTGAGTACTTTGGTTGTTAACAAAGATGGCTAGCCTGAAATCTCTTCATACTGTGTACTTGTTCTCTCTTTCATGAAATTCATCCACCAAACCAATTATTTCCAATTTGAGAAATTTTATATTAATTTGTCTCTTCTACATTTGTAAGATTTATATGAGAAATAGATATTTTGAAAATTTATGACTGACTAAACATAAAGGAATGGATGCTAAAGTGAGGCTAGCACATGATAAAACCATGTCAACAGCTACTTACTGTTGTCTCTTAATGCAGTTTTGTCATATGGAAGGTACACGTAGCATAATAGTTATAGTAGGAAATGGAATTATCAACTAGAGTTCAAAACCTGGATGAGGCTGTTTGCATTACACATAATGCTAATATCCTTGAATGAATCCATCTGTTCTTCAGTAAATAGTAGACCAGATGAAGCTCTTTAGCCTTGGTTAGGCAACCAGTCAAGACAGAAAACTAGCTTTATTCTACTTAAAAATTGACCTTGTATCACATGCTGCTCTAGGTGGAGGAGTATGTTGCCATGTTACTAATGTGGCAATAATAAAGCTATATATTCTACCTTATCTTTATTATTGCCTCTTTTATGCAACACTAGTTTCTTTTCTTTAAAATCTTTAGTTGTGCCTCATCTGGTTAGGACTGTTCTCTTCATCTTTTGTTCGCCTATATTTAGTTTTTCATGGAAGAAATAACTAAAATTGTTTTTATTTATTCATTTAAAAAAAACTTTCAATGTGTATAGCCTTTTTAGAATATTCTATTTATAAAAAAAAAAAGTGTTCCATTGGAGATGAAATCTGTGACCAAAGTTGAAATCCTAAACAAAGCTATTTGCATTTTACTTGGAACTAATGCTCTTGAGAAAGGCATGAGTCTATTTGTTCCCCCCCACCTCCTCCAGCAATAGGAAAAGAGTAAATTAGATTGGGTTCTTTAACCCTGTGTTATATAATTAAGGAATGATTTTTTTATATTAATCATTTTTCGTTAATTATATTTTATCATTCAGTTTGGTTGGGCTTTGAACTATTCGGGTTAAGAGCCCCGGTGTATACTCAATTGGTGCAGTTTACGCATGCACGCAAAGGATATGACAATCATCGTCATAATAAACCCCCAGAAAGGAAATGGGACTGGAGTGTGGATGACGTCATGCCTGGAAGAGATGGTCCTGAGAATTTGAGGATTTTGAAAGAGTCAGTTGAGATTGGACCATGGAGGCAGAGAGTTGAGTTCCAGCCATTGAGGCGAGAGTTGTATTTGAGCTGTTGAAGATGTAGTTGGGTTTTTCGGATCTCTACCAACAGATCTCAAACATCACAAGATGTGCCGTGCGTCAAAATAGTATGGTCAGGTAGTAAGAATTGTCTCTCTCCTCGTGTCGAAGAACCGAAGTCAAGAGATTAATAAACCGTTCATACCTGAAACAATAGAGTCCGTCTGTGTTTGTGTATGTATTGTATTAGTTGTGATTGATATCATTATGGTTGTGGTATACAACACTTGGTTCAGCAGCCAGTATTGGAGAAAACTGAATTCAAACCAGTTGTACTCTCCTTAAAAACTGACTGTGTCATATCCTGCATGTGGCAGAGGGTTTGATAAATACATACTTATTCATTCAAGCTATTGTTCTTGTCTTTGTTGTTAGAAACCATTGCTGAAAAGTTCTTGGCCTGACCAAGAAGGAAATGGCCTATGACCTAAATGCTCTTCTCCATATTCATCTTTAAGTTCAATACATTTAGCAGTTTTTCTCAAATTTCTTTTACTCTGCCATCCAAAAATAATTCATTAAAGAAAAAAAGTCAGTTTCTTGATTGTGCCGAGTTATTTTCAAATGTTTATGTAGAAGCAATGTTTCAACTGTATACAGCCATATTTAGATACCCATATCTTTGTTTTCTTATATGAGCTGATGATAGTAATATTTTGTCCTGTGACACTCTTGTTTAGAATGAGTTAAGTGTTTAAGTGTTGCAGATAATTGGTCGCCATAGGTTCGACTCCTGGATTAGGTCACAAAATCCATACCTTCTTGTTCAGCACGAGTGAGCTAAAACAATATTTCAGAGATGAAACAACGCAATGTTCAGTTTATACAATTTGGACTCCTGGCAGTAGCTAGAGGATATACCTGACATGTTGTTTATAACAACATATATATAATCTCAACCAAGATGAGAACTGTAGTTTGAACAAATTAATGTATAATGACAATTCCTTATCTAAAAAAATCATGTTTTGAATCCAGCTAACCTGATAAACATGATTCATTGATTATGAAAGCCACCTCTGTAATATCTGCTGAAGTTGTCTGCTTTTCATATTTTCTCAATCCGCTGCCGACTCATTCTACCGATTATGAATCCCTCTGTTCCAAGGATGGTTTCTAGCGTTGAAAAAAAAAAAAAAAAAAAAAAAAGATTTAGCAAGGGCACCTGGTATTGTCTGGGTACCAAATATGTCATCAATTTTATTGATTTATTTATTTATTTACATTTAAATAAATTCTAGCAAGGTCAATTTTTATGTACAATAAAGCTGGTTTGAATTCAGTTTCCCTTCTAGACTGGTTGTTTAACCCAATTTACTCTGCTATTTTCTCATAGTGGGAGTGAATTTTTGCCTTTTTCAAGTATATTAACATTGGGATGCAAACAGGTTTGTACAGGATTTGAACTCTGGTTTCTGATTCCATTTTCTATGATAATAATTATTATGCTAAGTGCACTTTAAAGTGACCTAATGGGTAACAGCATGAAAAATGAAATCAACAAACTGAGTTCAAGACTGGTAATTTTGTACTCTTGTCCTTAGGAAAGACGTGACTATATATATATTTTTTTTCTACTGTTAAGGATCTCTTGGCCTTGGTTGAAAATCAATCTAACACAATTGCAACTTGGAATTCTTGAATTCTGCTACCTTATAGTCAATTTATAGAAGATAGAAGATATGTATGCTACCCAATATTGTAAGTTCAAATTTTTTAAGGTGCAAATTGGAGGGAATAAATTTGATTAAAATAATTAATCATGACGTGTCTTCTTTGGATCAAATTTGATCAAAATGAAAAAAAGTTTGAAGCAAGTAAGATTTTTTAACCATACTTAATCTGTTGAATGATTCAATGATTTTTTTTGTTTTTAAATAAATGTCAAATTATTTTATTTTTTGCCATTGGGATGGTCTTTGTAAAACTTCAGTTTTTACTGAAAACGTCTTACTAAAATAGCAGTTCTTTTAAAAGTAATATTTTAAATCTCATTATATTAAAATGTTTTGCAAGTTCATTCTTTCAATCATTAAAAATGCCTTTTATTTTGACTGATTTTTAACATGTCACTTAGTCCTAGGTTTTTTTTGATATAACTAGAGGTTAGGGAATTGCATTCACTGTACATTTATATTTACAGTTTTGTGTAGTACTTTCAGAGTTTTTTGCACAGTTATATCAAGTATTCTTAATAAAAATAATTTGCTTCCATTGTTTAGTTTCAAGTATTCTTCTAGAATAATAGATACACGATTATATTGTTGTTGGCGCGACCTTAGTCAAGGGTGACCTGAAGGCTCCCTTTTCAATAGCTACCTCACCGAGATGTAAGGAAGGGCACTACTCTTTTCCCTGGATTGCTCCGCTTTACCCTTGATCTTTACCTTATAATGCTGAATGTTAAACAAGGTGGCATCAAGTACCTTTTTTTTTTTTTAATTTTTTTTTTTAGTCTTTGGTATAACTTGACTTGCGATTGAACTCTCAGTCTCCTGGACCATCGGTAAACACTCTACTCATTAGGCCATGCATACAGTCTTCTAGCTTTAAATAACTAATAATAATCCTTAGTAAACAATTAGAGGTTTAAGTAACTATCAATGCAAATAATTTGCAGTTATATGGTATCATGTATTTCTATTGAATACAATTTTTAAACAGATTTATTTAACCCATAAATAAGGCTCTAACAGGTACAATAACTCTTGGTCAGAGTAGCTCTAGAAATAATGGCAATGGAGATATTCATGATGCTGTTTTGGATAGAAAATTGATACTGTTATGGGTTGAAAATTTTCATTGGGACAGCATCATTCCAACTTGATATGAAATGAGCACAAAAATCTCTCCATGTAGCAACTACAGATACACAAGTCTAAAAAATGTTTTTAAACAGCAAAACCAGTGTACACCTGTCCAAGTTATGATCATAACTGAAAAAACCTCCAAAAAACTGGTAAAACATTATCTAGGAGGAGCTACCATTGCCACTTGCCTAAGTTCAGTTGAACTACACGGGTGACAATTTAAAATGTGGACTGTGTGTGTGTGTGTGTCTCTCTCTCTCTCTCTCTCTCTTCAATATAACCTTGAGGTAAAGATTTTTCTACACATTTAATGTGTTACATTGTAGAATATAATTAACTCTGAAGTAACTTATTTATGCTTTTGTTCATTTTTACCTTAGTTATGAAAGTAAGGATTTTAAAGAAAGAATTAAGAAAATGTCACTCCTAGCCAAAATATTCTCACTCTTCAGGAAGTGAGGAAAATCACTTAAGGAATCTTTCAATAAGGTTATTAAGGATTAAAGCAGAGAGAAATGTAATAATCTCCATACCTGATAAGTTTAATCTTTTCATTTTACCATTTGTCAGTGGATGAATTAAGAATTTTTAAATCCTTGGACAGATTAAGGAATGTCAGTCACGTTTACAAGTGAAAAGAAGAATTAAGTCGTAGTGATAGGAGTGGGAGGAATCATTGTATGCCAAGGTGATAAAAAAGTGAAATAAGAATGAAAGAGTTGGGGAGAAATATATATATCAAAAGGCTGTGAGAGGAGGGAACAAATTAGGTTAGCAGGAGAAAGAGTGAGTGAAAGCAGCTCAAAAGAAAACAAGTTGATATCCAAAGAGAGTGTGTGTGCGCACCGCTTATAGCCAGATACCTTATAAAAATGTATAAAGGGTGGCTAAAAGTTTATAGGTTGACCAAGATACCCTTAAGGAATGTGATCAAATGAGGTTTATTTTTCAACAAAGTTTCCCTTGTGATCCACATACTATTTCCATTAATGTTGCAGTGCTTGGATCCCATTGGTCAAAAAAGTTATCAGCAACAGATATGTCATTATATAAAATCTTCAGCACACCTTCATA
This sequence comes from Sepioteuthis lessoniana, assembly GCA_963585895.1. NCBI lineage: Eukaryota > Metazoa > Mollusca > Cephalopoda > Myopsida > Loliginidae > Sepioteuthis > Sepioteuthis lessoniana. The sequence goes on along the minus strand of OY757933.1, from coordinate 35,925,918 downwards.
AATAATACACACTCCTGATGTACTACTACATGTTTGGATGTATGATGGTTGGCTGAAAAGTGGATAAGCTGATGAAGATACTCTTTTGGAATGTGACCAAAAAAGTTTTTCAACATAGTCCCTCCCCTTTGTGGACCACACATTTCTTCCATTGGTGTTGCATTGCTTGGATTCCATTGGCCAAAAAGATTGTCAACAGCAGATGTTATAAACTTTTCAGCCTGCCTTTGTATATATTTACGTATAAAAAAATTGTGTAACATTTTCAGTAACTTGAAACCATGTAACTGTGTGCAAACAAATGATGATTATTAAATAGAAATTATTACTTGAAATCATTTAATTATTAGTATCATATAGGACTACTTGAAACCATATAATTTATTAAATATTAGTATTAGATTGGAACACTTGAAATCGTACAACCGAGTGCCAAATATGTGTATTGGATTGGAATACTTGATATTACATAATTGTGTGTAGAAAAAATTTTAAGCAACTACACAAAAAATGTAAATATAAATGTATGATGAACCCATTCACCTAACCTCTCGGCATAAAAATAACTCTGGACTGGTAGACATGCTGTTAAAATCAATCAAGTTGTATCAAATGAAATTGAACAAACTAGTAATGGACTTCTGTAACTAAATATGGCCTAAACTAAAGATATGAAAACATTTTTGATTTAAAGAGGGAGAAGAAAAAATCAATCCATATGTAAAATTTCACATTTGTTTTGAATTTTATCTGTGATTTAAAAAAAAAATTTATTCTCTTATCTTTTTGTTAAATATATGCCTATTTAGAAAATACTATTTGCACAACTGATTCTGCTTATCTTTTTAATAATGCACTTTCTCTTGCTGAGCAGCCAATATTGTTGATAAACCATTCAAAATGCTCTACTGAACTAATCATTACACAAACTGCTTTAGTGTTCAGGGTGTCCAATTACATTGTTTAATATAATTGATTTTGCTCAAGGTCATAAAAAAGAATTGGCCTGGCCTGCAACTGATGGTTACAGATATTGCCAACTGAGAGATACTATTTTAGGCTTGTGTGTTTACAACTGGATCCAAGTAAGAAATATTTTATCTATATTAATAAACAGCAAAAGTCTGAAAGGAGGTGGAGGAGTGTTAGCTCACACTTGAGCTTGATGAAGATCAGAGATTTAAGGATTATCTTGTAAACATATAAGCTTGATAGTTAGAATTAAAAACAAAAAAAAAAAAACATAGCCTGTGATTTATTTATTAAAATTACACTTGAGGGATAAGTGTCGCTGTATCAGTAATTCTGTTTTTAGCTGAACATAATACATAAAATTTTTTATTACTGTTCTTTAAAGGTGTAATCAAAATTTGACTTGATATTGATGCATCCATTTTTTTTTTTTTTTTTTTTTTTTTGTTTTATATTAATTGTGTGTGTGTGTGTGTGTGTGTGTATGTATATATATATTATTTGCTCCTGTTATCTCAACAAACATCCGTTGCTGTGTGAACAATTCTTTTGATATCTAAGTCCTAATTAAGGTTATTGAAACCGAAACATTTAATGTTGACTTTACATCACAATAAATTCACCTATTTGGGTTATTGTTTTTCTACTTTCTTCATACTGTCGGATTTAGATCCATATTTACTTTCTTATATATATATATACACACACACCCACTACTAAAATTCTCATTTTTATGTATGTAAAATATTGGATTGTTTGCTACATTTATACGAGCATAATACCTGTCAAAAATGACAGGGTTATTTACATATTGGATGACACTTCAGCCTAGGATTAGTGTACTGTCTTGATAATTAGATCAAACCTGTGATTTATTTAATAACATTATGCTTGTGAGACCTTGGCTGCAGTATCAAGAATTTCCTTTTGTTTTTAGCTGAAAATTAACAACTCTATCTTTTATCACTCTGTCCTTAAGGGTTGTAGTAACTTATGTTCACTGTATGTAACCAGGGTGATAGTGATAGACCTTTATCAGCATGTCAACCTGTCTTGTGTTATTTTATGTCTAGAGATTAGGGAATTGCTTTCATTTTATTTTGATATTTACATTTTTGTGCAGTTGTTTAAGAGTGATATTCCTATTTAATATTAGTAATTATATGGTTGCAAATCATTTCTCTTGATTAATAGTAATTTGTTTGCACACAGTTATATGGTTTATCTTTTACTGCAATTATAGTTTCAAGTAACTATTGATATTAGTAATTTATGATTAGGCATCAAGAATTGAATTGTCTTATTAATAATTATAATTCTAATACTACTACTACTACTGTTTTAAACAAACTATCTACTTTATTTTTACTAAAAAAAATCCTCATTTTAAAAACATTTTTGAAAAAGGTTGTGCTGAAAATTGACTTTTATTAAGGAAATAAACTTGAAAAACAAAGTGACAAGTGTATGAAACTTCAGGGTGAGTATGTTGAATATTAGTATTGAAGACAATCGCTCCTTGATTGAATATGTGATGGCATTTATTTGACGTGAGTTAAGCTGGCTTTACATGTTGAATTGACAACATCTTGGATTGCTGTGCTCCATGCTTGACGATTGGCATCATCAACTCCTGTGATGTTAAGCCATTCACCATTTCATTGATTGATGCTGTAAAGACCTAAGCTTTAAGCTTGATTTCACAGTGACAAGTCAAGTTTTGAGTTGACTGCCTTGGTATTTTACCCATTTACAAAACAGGATTGGTGAAGTTGCCTTGTTGATCTGCAGCACTGTGCCACAGCTTTAACTTCACTTCTTTATTGGGCTTTTCAGCACCTGATTTGGTAACTGAAATATGTCAAACTCAGAGATAAGGTAATTTTTAATCTTTGTATATGAATTACATGACACCATCTGAAATCCCACCTTGGGTCATTAGAACCTCTTGTGATCTCAGAATTAAGAAAATTCTCCAAAACAAAAACCCATCTGAGTACTTATTGACATAAACTCCACAATATCATTGAGCACTACTCCAACTACCTGCATTTTTTTTTATGGATAGCTCCAAAAACCATGATAAAATGGGATGTGCTGCCATTCAAATAAGAAAATTTCCAAGACTCCCATCCCCCTCTTTTTTCCTATGTGTGTACAGCTGAAGCTCATGTTGCACTAAACATCATCTCTGAAGGCAACAATAAAGGCTTCATCATATTCAGACTTTCTCTTATTATCATTAAAAAATAAGTTAAATTTTAAGGCCCTAATTCAAAATGTCAGTATAGACCAATATTTTGTCCTTGATAGAAGTAGAATTCTCCCAAAAATTATGAACAATACTATACAATCTAATTATTTGAAAATAATGCCAGAGGATTTTCACATATTAAAATGAAATCATTGTTAGGGTAAGCTGACTGTACAGATTCTTTGTCTCTCTCTTGCAATATGTCCTGATCAGCCATCACTCTTGGTGAGTCCTCTGAATCCAGTATCTGTTCAAAGTTGATGATTGCAAGTTTTTGATGGTTGGCAAACATAGGTATGTCCATGAGTAGGAGTCCAGAGGAGACTGTTGCACTGACAGTGTCCCAACATATCTTGCTTATCTCTCAAACCATCTGAGTAAGTGGCTTGACAACTGCTTTTTTAGCAAGTGTTGCTTCCAGGATTGGTTTGAAACTGCATGCAATATCCTTATTTAGTTCCCATCGAGATTTTTCTCAAAGCGTTTTAACTATGCAATAGTATTGACACTGCTACATCTTGGAAGGATTCCTTTTTTATTTTATCAGAGATCAGATTTTATTATAATCATTATAAACTGTTTACAACTAACTACACAAAAAAAAATGTAAATATAAATTCAGTATGTGATATTTTTTTTTTTTTTTTTTTTTCTTTTTTAATTTGAAATTTTTTTTTATTTCATTATATATACTCTTGGCATTAAATAACCTTAAAAATGTTGATATGGCTTTAGAATCAATTTTCTTGTAGGCCATCCTTAGGTTTATATTACATTTTGTTAATATTTTTGTCTAATAATTTTCTGCTTGTTAGGCTACGTTTTAGGTTCAACTTGCTATGTAGATTTCCTTAACAGGTAGCAATCCTCTCATTGTAACTTTTTATTTTTTTTAACAGAAAGTGGAAATAAGGAAAAGCTAATGACCTTTATTAACTGACATCTAATGATGGCAGTTAAGATATTTTTTTATAATGCAATGTGCTAGATTTGGGAGATTCTTTTTACATGATTGCAACAGAACAATTACTTTTCTAAATAAGAAATATATATATATATATATATATATATATATATATATATATATATATATATATATATATATATACCCAATTCCTTGGCTATGGGCAGGATGTGACACAAGGTTAATTTTTCAGCCATGTAAAGCTGGTTTGAATTCAATGTCCTTTTCCTAGACTGGTTGCTTAATTAAGGCTGAAGAATCCAGTCTGTCTTTACTATTTACCTATTGCTGGAGAGAGTGCAGATGGATTCTTAAATGTTACTATGTATATAGCACAAATGCATGCTGCTGTCACCATTCTGTGGAAATATTTCCTCAAACTCCTGCAGCGATAGTTTGGGTTGAAAAGTCACCTGCTTGCACATGATTGTGTAGGGATCAATGAAGAGATAACTTTCTTCTGACAAGAAGGAACAATAACTATATTTTCAGTGTGTGTATAATAAATAACAAAAAAAAGGTATTTTTCTGGTAGTTAATTTTTAGCTTAAATTTTTTTTTTTTTTGCTTCAAATGTTCAAACTACATAAATAAGAATTAATACTTGATGTAAAAAAAAAAAAAAAAATTAATGTTTTCTTTTTTTTATTTATTCATATATCTAGGCCTACACTTGAATTGCTGTTATCAAATAGCTCTTTGTCTGGTACTGATACAGGAATTTAGATAAAACATTTCTTGGAATCTTTTTAAGAGTCAAATGTAGATTTAAAAAAAAAAATACAAACTTAGTTTAATAAAAAAATTTTTTTTTTTCTCTTTCAAAAGGTTCACTTTTAAGAATTTTTGTTGCTGGGGCTTAGAATATACAGATTGTATCCTCTGCAGAGGAGTAAGATTCCCACTTGCCAAAAATGATGTCCTGGGTTTGATACTAAACTGCATCTGGTAGTGAGGCTCCAGTTCTTTAGCTCTGTGGAGTATGGCATCATCTTTTGGATTAATTTCTACAAAGACACTCAATTTCTTAGAACTAGAGTCTTACCAATCTATGCAGTTTTGTCATACCTGTTATGCCTTTTCTTGGTGGTGTCTTCCCTCTTTGCAGAGGATACAGTTAGTGCATTCTAACTCCTGTTGATGGGGGTAATTAATTTTTTCGAGTCAACCATTTAGGAATAGTAGGTACTATATATAACCTGAAGCCTCTTGGCTAGACAAAACAAAACTTAGAAATGAACCAAGATAAAGGTACTAGTCAATTGACATCAGTGAATAATAATTTCTAATCTGAGATTAACAAAATTTATTTTTTATATTAATGAGTTCATGAGACTGTCAATAAGCACTTCTATTTGATTCAATATGCTTTTAAACACTAAGTTTTTAAAGGGTGGGACAAAAAAATGACATTTAAGTATTCTTTTTTTGGCCTTGTGCCAAGCTAAGCAAATGATTAAATATGAGTAAAAATATTTGTGATTGTGGAGTGTATGTTATTTATCAGATCAACTTTGATTGAAATTGATCTGCCTATTGTAGACAAAAATAATGGTGGTTTTATTGTTATCTGATTCTTGGAGATTTCTCAATTTTGTTGATCAAACAATTTCATATTGTAAAGATGAAATTAACTTGAAAATGTAATCATTGTTTGCATAGTACCCATAAAAATGCCTGGATTTCTGTGTAGATCATCAGTTTTGACCGAGATCAGCGTTATAACATTTCCTCAGCTATTTTCTTTTCTTGGTGCAAGGAAATGATCTTATATCTAGGGATTCTAATTCCAGATCAGCACCTTTCCACTGTGCTATTAGTTTCATTATTCTGATACCTTGTAGTATTAGTACCAGGGATCCGACAATTTTGTGACTTTGGTCTTATTTAAGTGTATGAACACTCACCACATTAAACTGATAACAAGTAGGTAGTTAAATATCAAATCAAAGTGTAATATCTGTACCAATGGAAAAATCTATAGCTATTTTAAAAACTGACATAAAATTTATAATGAAAACTTCTCAAGAGATTAGATGTAGCCTAGTCATCAATGACTACTATGTCGGTGTTGAATGGAGGATGAGAAACACACTAACAAATTACCTCAAGTGTTAGTGACCTCTGTTGCTTTATTCTCTGTTCAGTTTTTGAGCCATGAAAGTTGGTAGGGCAGGTAGAAATGGATAACAGACGTGACATGCTGGTTAGCTTTTTTTTTTTTTTCTAGTAAAAACTGACTCTTCCTGTATCTTTTGTCAGGTTCACTTGCTTTCTGTACACACTTAATCAAGAAATCCATTGTCTTTTATTAGGGTTCATAGAACATACAACACCAACTTCTGCCTTGTGTAGTTGATAAAGTATTGTTTAATTGCTGTTTTCGATCTCGGGTGCTAGTTACATCCAGCCTACCAGATGTTGAACTTGGTCAACTTATCATTTTTCTGGCCACTGGTTGTTTTGATAACTTGAATTATGTTGTGGTTATTGTCCTTAGTTGCCATTTGGTACCTCCAGGTGCTGGCTTCTGTAAAATGCTAACAGCTGTTTTGAAAAGTGTTAGTTAAGTTGCTGACCAGTAACCTTGCCTGATGTAATGGTTAGCAAACTAGACTAGCAATCCATTACTAGTGAGTTTGAGTCTCACTGAGTTCACCATAAGGCTGACTTTGTGCCACAACTAAGGAAAAGCTTAGCAAATAACTATACATGAGAAGAACTGACTTGTGGAGGATTAACATTTATTTGTACCCTAGTGCCATTTGCTTACAATGTTACAGTAGAAAATTGTTTATTTGAAATTTTTTTTTAACTTTAGTATTTAGATTTTTACAGACAAATTCCTATCTTTGCAGAAGTTAAGGATGAACAAATAGAAATAATTGTGCTGTTTATGACAAACCAAATTAATTTTACTCATTATTATCATTATTATTAATTTTGACTAATTTTCTTGGTAAGATCTGTAAATTTTAAAAGTTGGAATATCTGTGAAAAGTACTCATAATTTGGCCCTCAGGTAGCCAAGTCAACTCAAAACCAATTTTACTTTGTCTGGCAAATCCTAGTGGGTACATTATCAGAAATATAAATTATCTTATTTTCCCAATAATCCAGTTACAAACAAATAGATTCAGAGATTAAATATTATAATGGATTATTTTTTTATTGGACCAATCTATTATTCATGCTATGCTTTAATAAAATGTGTATTATGATGTCCCCACTTGAGTTAGACATAAATATTCAGATTTAATGAGAATTTTTGTTGTGTGTGTGGGAGAGAAACATGATTCAGTGTACAGATACTACACTTTAATCTGAGGCAGTGAATGCTGACACTCAAAATCCTTACAAAAATAAATGAATGAATGATTAATTGATTTTAATGGCATGTCACCTCATCTAGGATTATTTTATACCTGGAAGTGAGTGAATTGCATTCATTGTACCTTCATATTCCCCCCTATTATTTTTTGTTTATTTTTTTGCTGTGTAGTTGTTTAAGAGATTTTTTTTTTTATTTGTCCACAGTCCTATTGAATCCTAAGAATTTTTTAAACCAGTCAGCTAAGTCTTTAGAATACACTGACTGCATCTTTGGAGAGAGGTAGTACACCTCCTCTCCAACAAGTGTCCTGGATATGACACTAAACTGTATCTGATTGTTGGGTTCATGTCATGGAGCTTTGGGGAATGTGGAGTACCTCTTTATTGCCATTACTCTCAGGTCCACTCTAATAGTAGTACATATTAGTCCCTTGTAAGGGTTTAACTGTGTGCAACCAAATGATATTAAATTATTAGTATTAGATAGCAATACTTGAAACCATTTAACTGTGTGCCAGCAAATGAGCCCTACCTCGTTTAAAAATGTTACCGTTAAACAATACGCATGCACGCACCAGGATTTGGCATTAAATTATCATATAACACACCCGACCAATAATTTTCAAACTCATCTATTTGACCCATAGATGAGACCCTAAGAGGAACTACTACTCTTGATCAGAGTAGGCATGAGTGTAATGGCAATGAAAGGATACTCCAAACTTCCTTGATCTCCAGAATAAGAGCCTCACCATTCTATGTAGTGTCACACTCGGGACACCCCCTTTTTGGTGTGTGTAATTGTGTATTTGGGGGAAGCCATTTCTGCAGGGTATACAGTTGGTGTCAATAGGAAAAAGTATGGATTCATAATTTTTTTGTGTCGTATGTCAATATACAAATATATAAATATTGCTTGGATTTGGAGCAAGTTGTAAATTGATGAGGAAAAATGATAATTTTTCTTTTGTTTAAAAAAATTTTTACATGCTTTTTATGAGACTGAAGAGCAGTGCATATCAGAGGCAATAGTAATGAGGCCTTGGTTGAGAGAGACTTGCATCCTCTTCAGGGAAACCTGTTTATTTATACCAGCAGTTTTCCCTACAACAGCAGTTAGTTGTGTAAAAGTCTAAAGCAAACCTATAAATCTTCATCTCCTCTTTGAAGTAAGAAAATTCTAGTAAAACGTAGTGATAACAATTGACATATCTTCATATAAAAAATAAAATTAATGATACTTTCTTAGTTTGTTGGTCATAGAAAATCAATATATAATTATACATTTTGGATTTACTTAGTAAAATTAGATGTTTGTTGATTAACATAGATTAGTCTTTTGGTTTACTTATTTTTGAACAATTTGTATTCATACACACACACACACACACAAGGTGACCTGTGATGCTTCCATTTAGAAATGAAGGATTTTAATTAGCATTTCATAGCTATCTGTTACTGTTGTGAAGGTGTAATTTTGTATTGTCCTGGCAAGGAGAAAGCATGAGGTGCCATTCAGAGAAATATTTATTTACAGAATATAGATATGTAAGAGAAACTGAAGCGTCACTGTCAGATGTAGTTTTGTGTTATATCCAAGATACTCCCCTTTGATTAGTGTGTTTGTTGGGAGTGTTAGCTATTTTCAGGGGATATAGTTAGCATATTCTTAGGCAGTCCTAAGAAAAAAAAGATCCAGTGTGTAAGCTACACCTATATGCACTGGATGAGTCCAAAATAAAAGTCCATATAAGTAAGATCAGCACTGCTACACTCTAAAACAGTTTACATAGAGAATCAAAAGAAAAAAACAAAAATGATGTTCAGCACAAATGCATATCCCCACAAAATTATTCAGCCGAAATGTTGTGAGTATGACAAAAAAGATGAGGTTAATAGTCCGAATATTCTAAGTAACAACAATTATCAAACTTCATCACAGAAATTTAGACAAGTAAATCTGTTTTTATTTTCTGAAATGAAAATTGAAGCTTTCTGAATGAAGAAGTTATAGTTTGTGTTTTTCATTTTATGATTTATGGCAGATTTTCAGCAACAACAGGTGTTGCTTTTCAAAATCTTAACAATTTAGATTCTCTGTTGACTCCATAAGAAATATAAATATTTTGATTTTATTTCAAAAGACTAGGAAGATAACTGTAGTGGTTTGTGTAAAATCTGGAAATTTTCCAAGTTGGGATAACTGATAAGTATCTATAATTCAGTCCTCGGTTGGTAAATCAATGAGAAACCAATTTCACTTTCATAGACAGGTAAACCTAATGGTACATGATCATTAAAAATGTTAAAATATCCTGATTTTCTAATAATTTGGTTGTAAACAGGTACAGATATCATTATTATTAAACCAATATTTTTATTAAATTACCTCTCTCGGCATGGTAAGAATATGCAGACTGTATCTCCTGTAAAGAAGTAAGCTCTCCTTTTTTCCCTCCAGAATGTCATGGGAATAACACTAAACTGTGTCTAGTTTGGTGTACCTCTTTGTTGCCATTCTGATCTGGAGTGGTAGTACCTGTTAGTATCCCATGTATAGGTTAAATGGACTTGTTTGCAAATTATTTGTATTAGATAGGGTTATGAGATAGTGATATCTTATAACTAGGCTAGAAAAACTACAAAGTATGCAATTCTCTTAACCTCTAGTCTTGAAATAATCCCAGATGGGATGACATACCATTAAAATCAATCATATTTTTTATTAAAGTAAAGCTTTAATAAAATGTCCACTATGATGTGCTATTTTTGCTGGTTCATATAGTTATTTAGATATGACAATTTTAGTTGTATGTGTGGGGGACATGTTTCACAGTGCACAGATACTACACTTTAATCTGGGGCAGTGCCTGCAAATACTCAGACCCTAAGAAGATTGATTGATTTTAATGGCATCTCAAGTCATTTAGGTTTATTTTTTGCTTAGAGGTTAAGGAATTGCATTCCTTGTGCCTAAATATTAGATTTTTTTTTTCTTTTTGTCTGTGTGTAGTTGGTTTTTTATTTGCATATAGTCCTATTGAATATGAATAACTTTTAAAAACCTCTGTTCGTTTGATAGCTCCAAAACTGAAGCTTCACTGTCAGATGTAGTTTAGTGTTATATCCAAGATCCTTCTCTTTGATTGGTGCATTTGTGGGTAGTCTTAGCATATTCTAAGCTCTGCTGATAGGCAGTCCTAAGAAAGAAATACCAATCATTTTTGATGGGTACTTTGCTAGTATTGAAATATTTTTGGGTATTATTTTGATTTAGAGTGAGTTGGAAGTTCATGATAAAAATAATCTCAATATTTAAATAAGTGTTTTGATTATCAATTTAATGTTGTGATTTTTCTTTCCTCCCTTTTCCGGAAATATTTGAATGAAAATTTGTCTGTGGTTAACCCAGCTGAAATAATGTCAGCCTACAGCTTTGTAACCTTAATAAAAGATTACTACAAAAGAGAAAGAGAGCACTGTCAGTGTCAGTATACCCACAACAACAAATAAGTTGTTGGCAGATTGAAATGCATAATACCTGTAATTAGCATATATTTGTGTCCTTGGCCAGATGTTTCTTTACCTGTTTTAACTACTTGCTTATCTATTGACCTTGGTCAGGTGTTGGAGTGTAAAAAAAAAAAATTTTTTTTCCATCTTGCATATAAAATAAAGTATATTAAAAGCATTTAGATGAGCATTAAAAATTGCTTCAAGACTTATAACTGAAATGTAATTTGTGATAGTAGGGTGAGTCAAAAGCTTTGCATTATTTTGGTAATGTGGGGTACAAATCAGCAGCTCTGGATGCTTCTGCCAAGGTTGTGAAGCTGAACCTCACTGGACTGTGAGATGCTGAGCTTGCCGAATACTCTTCAAGTATTATTCAACAGATTTGCCTCTATGGCTTGGAACACAGCTTCAGAATCTACAGTTTTAGGTCTGCCTGATGTTGTTCAATCATCAAAATTCTTGCAACTCGAGTGAAATATCTTACACCTTCTGGTTACTGTACTGAGGTCAAATGTGCTTTCACCTTTCACATAAATGTTTTTGATTGCTTCTGCAGCATTATTGCTTCATTAGAACTTGTTAAGCATAAGTTCCTGTATTAGCCTACATTGCAAGTTCATCTGTGCGGCTTTCAAATCCCATATGGAGGGAATTGATGCATGTGTCAGCACGCCTATTAGCATATTACCAACCACAGTGGGTACCTTCCATGGCTTGAATTACTTTTGTCATGCCATAAACAAAATATTGCGAAACTTTTGACTCACTCTAGTAAAAAACCTTTGGATATACCACTAAAGTTTACTTCTAGTTTTATTATATTAAAAATATAATTTGCATTATTAATGCGAATAATTATTTTTGTGTGATGTCAATCAAAAAAGTGATTACAAGAGAAGAGATATGTATGGCATAGCTTGCTTGCTTCTTTTTCTTCATTCATGGTAATTGTCAGAATAGGTAGTTTTATTCATGTCTATGGTTCTAATTTGAAATTGGTTTGCCAATTTCAATTCGTTTATTTTTTTCTGTGTTGCTGCCAATATACACTTCCAAATTAAAAAGCTAGTGTGGTGTTCTTTGTATTTGTCTCATGATTTATATAATTCAAATCTACAGTAGGTTCTTATTTTGAACTTAAATTTTTTTTATATACAGGAAGATCAGTTTTTTCCTTTATGAATTTATTCAACTCCTTTTCTATGAGCAGGAGGTGAAAATTTTAATGCCGGGTTCAACTCATTTGAATTCAGATTCTTCCTTCTCCTAATTGGGTTGTCATTTCAAGGTTAAAGAGTTCAGTCTACCTTACTATTTCCCCATAGCTGGGGAAAGAATAGTTGGATTTGTATTTTTTATTTATTTATTTTATTTTTATTTTTTTTTATAAGGGTATTGATATTATGTGAGATGCAAATAACCTTGTTCAGGATTTGAGCTCAGTTTGCTGATTCCATTTCCAACAATGATAACCTTCATAGGCAAACGGTTACAAAATGACAAATGACATGTAAAGATAAAACAAAAGTGTATTACTCAGAAAACAAAGCAAAAATATAAACTAAAACAGTTATTAACCCTGACTGTATCTTCTGTAGAGAGGGATAAGACTACTCCCCCCCCCCCAAAAAAAATCCTGTGTATGACAGTAAACTTCATCTGATGGTGACACTTCAGTTCTGAAAAAATAACAATAAAAACAAATGACAGAGGGTGGAAGGAAGAAACAAACAGATTCAGAACTGCAAAATGTAAGAAGGTGAAGTTGGCACTTTTTCGCATTTTGTGTGTATTTATGTGTGGCTATCGCAAGAACTCTGTGAAAATTCTACACAGCTATCAAAGATGCTGACTCGTCTCTGGCCATTGTCTTCATTACTCCATGTCTTTGTTCTTTACGCCATATCTCCCTCTGACTGCTCTGGATCCATGTCTCAGAGCTGACTGACCAGCTCCGTGACTTGGGCTTAAATGTCTGACTCTCTGCTTCAGAGTTTAACTCCTAACTGACCAACATCCCTTGTCCTTTCTTCTGGTCTTACAGGTTTATGTCAACACAGATCTTTGTGTAGTCTTTGTGCCAAAATAGACAAAGGGGTTCCTCTAAACAATCTGACACTGGACAAAAATGCTGAAAGATACCTTCTTTGGCCACCCTTCCCCAAATACGCACAGACCCCCCCTCACACACACGTTCATTATCGTGCCATGTGAACTACCCTGAAAGAACAATCATTCCCAGATCCACTCTGAATGAGAGTGGTAGTACATGCTAGGAGCCTATCTATGGGTCAAATAGATCTGTTTGAAAATGATTGACACTAGATACACCATATAACTATGTGCAACTTATTTGTATTAATAGTTAGTTGGACCTATAATTGTTTACTAAGGATTATTATTAGTTAAGACCATATGACTGTGCAAACAAGACTATTAGTAAATAGAATTTCTTGATCATATAATTATGAGATAGGAATGCTTGAAACCATACAACTGTGTGCAAATCATTTATATTAGATAGGTATACTTTCTATTAAAGAACTGTGTACAAAACAAAATAAAAGCCTTAAGAAAAAAATTACACATATGTAACTGTACAATAAATGTAATTACCTAACCTCTCAGCATAAAATAATTTTAGACTGGCTGACATATCATGACAATTAAGATAGGAGGGGAAACATTCATGAAAGTCTTCTCCAAAATGCACATGTTTTAGGGGAGAAAAAGCTTTGGAATAGAACTTGTTTTGCTCAACAACTCTTCTTTTTATTGAATTGGTACTGATTTGTCTAGATGTCATCATTTTATTATTGCTCAGCTGAGCACATCATTTAAACTCAAAATTTTAAAAATTTCTGGTCTCAGTCTCACTTTGATCATACTATCAGTTTCATTGAAGATAGGTACTGGGATCAGTTTGGTGCTGATTTTTTTTTTTTTTTCATTTGAATTTGGACACAAGATCAAATAAAAGCATGCTTAGCATAAGAAGAAATAGTGGCCAATCAGTTTAAAACTTGGACAAGGCTGTTTTTGTTTCACTCTAATTTTCTTTTGAAAAGCATCAATCTATTTATTCTCCCCACAGCGAAGGGTATATAGTAAAACAGACATTAGCATTGGTTAGGCAACTAGTGTAGGAGAAAGAAAACGCTGAATTCAAATCCGCTTTACTTCCCTTAAAAATTGACCTTGTGTCACATCCTGCCTATGGTTAGTTAAATGTATACTATCACATAAGTGGTCAAATAGTTGATGTGATATAAATGTTAAGTAGGTTTTTAGTACCAGTTTGCTCTTGTAGATTAGTTAGTTAAAACAGCTGTTATAGATAACTAGCCTTCCCTGAGGCAAAAGAGGATGTGAGTTTGAGCATCACTGAGAATAAGTTCCCAGTGAAGCTCATTATTATCTCATTGTAATAGGAATCATGATCCATGCGAATTGTAATTAAGTTACTAAAATTAAAGATTAAAAAAATGCCAAAATCAATAATGCCTTTTGTTATTTGAAAAACTTTTTGATCTTTGATTAATACAGTAATAAGTATAGAATGATGAAAACCATTTCTGATGAAGAAGCCAAGTTGAATGTTTGTTTAAATTTTGGTCGTCCAACTTGATAGTTGGATGTGCTTTTGCTTAAAATCAACATGGAGATTTTAGTTTTGTAATCAATGAGTTATTCAGGACATGAATTAGATATATTTTAAGGTTACAGTCATTATCTCCCCTTTACCTTACTGAATGTTTGGTTTCAAGTTAAATTGTAGTTATATATTAATGAGAAAAAGAAGAGTGGAGGGTGGGTGTAAGGCTCTTATCCATGATCCCAACATATTGGATGAGATGCTTGATAATCTTTGGACTTATCTTTTTCACACTCTCTCTCTCCGGTCTGTCTGTCTCTCTCTCTCATTTGTCACTTATTAAAACCTTTATCAGGTGATGACTCTAGTGTCAAGCATGGTTTTGGTGCAAACCCTCATTACCATTAACCCAGAGTGTGCCAGAAGTATTTTACATCATCAGACTTAGTTGCTTTTCTGTCACATCAAGAGGATGCCAGATCAAGATCCAGACACTTTGTATAAATCTTTGTTATACTCAAACACACACATTTGCCCAAATAATCTATTGCTATTACTAGAGGTACCAGGTGATGCTCTGTAGGTAGGTGTGAGATAGTTTTATTAAAATAATTCTGATATATATATTTTAGTAACTTTCTATGGTTAAAAAATTTTGTGATATAAATGCACAAACAGAATTTTAGATATAAAAATCCTGATTAGTTTGTCAGAAATTTTTCCCCTTCAATATCTTTTGCAAATATTCATGAATCAAGGACACTATATATCTAACATATTGTTGGCCATGTGGAAAATCATAAATCTGTGCTCTTCTGCTCTGAGGTTAAAAAAAAAAAAAAAGCATTTATTAAAATCTGACACTTTATTTGACTAGAAATAGCATATTTTGAATGACCTTGGACACCAAATTTACATAGGAGTGTCTGTGTCCTCTCTATGGGTCAAATGGTTATGTTTAAGAATTATTAATATTCCTTTGGAATATTTGATACCATGTAACTGTGGAAACAAATAGGAAAAATTTAAAAAAGGGGAGGGATTAAAAAGGAAAAATAGAATGAAATATTGAAAATATAGTCATGATTATAATCAAACATTTACAAATGAACCAAATTTCAGGATTAAATAACCCATAAAGTGTTCATATACCATTAAACAAATAAACCAAACCAAATTTGCGTAATGTTAGAATGTGCTGTCAAATTGATATCCATGCAAAAATTATAAGATTCTTAAAACTTTCTGAGAGTCACAGCAAGAAACATACATACGAAGGCTTAAACTTCAACATTGTAGTATAGATTTGATAGATAACAGGCTCAAACCTACAATATAAGATATCTTAAAAAAAAATTTTCCAGGAAAGTTAGCCTTATAAAACAAGGGGAGAGTTCCCATATTATAGCTAACATGCTGGACTGTGGCCTCATATAAAGTGGGGTCAAACTCCAATCACACTATTATGTTCACTTTTGGGCTAATACCTTTGGGAGGGTATTATCTTCCTTCTCCCCTGGGTTAGATAGTATCATTACTGTTCTCCAAGGACAGCTTTCACATTAGATAACCCACAAAGGTTAATATGCCAATAAAAAACCCTATAAAATTGAAAACTTATACTTCCAGCTATGTGTTAAATAGTATCAGTTGTTCTACAAAGACAGTTTTGGTATAAAATAGCTCACAAAGATTGGTATGCCATTAAACTAAGAAATCAAACCAACCTTATAAAACAAATGTATCTTGCGCTCTGGTAAAGATATACTCACCCACACTGTATACACTGAAATATTATTTTAGTAGAATGCATGAAATAAAAATATATATATATATATATATAATTTTGCTCTGCTCATGTTATAAGTTATTATTGGAAGGCTTTTCTTCCTTTCCTCATTTAAAATTTTTTTTGTACATTTTAAGCTTTCAATCGTATGCTCTGTCTTTTTTGGGTTTATTTAAAAAAAAAAGAAAAAGCAACTTTTAATGTATATCTGTTTCTTATATAGCTAACTTAAAAAAAATCATATCATTTCTGTCGAAGGCATTTGTTGTGTGTATTTGTATAATAAAAAAAAAAAATTAGGTGAAAGAATTTTTCAAAGCTATTTAATCTTCTGTATGTACGAGGACACATAGTTTTCTTTTTGTGTATCCCAAGGCACTCATTTGGAAATACGTGGAGAAATGCACGTAGTAGCCTCTTTTTAAAAGTTACTTCCTCCTCGTCGTCTATATTTTACTAAGATTTTTTTTAAGTAGCATGTGTTGATAGTTTCAGGTGGGTTTTAAAATTAAATTTCTCATACTATTCAATACAGATAGTGACCAGTGCAGGTAGAAATTTATCCAATTATTGGTTACTCTCTATACATATTTGGCCATGAGTACAATGCCCAACCATAATCATGTCCTTAGTTGTTTCTCAGACAGAGGAAACAGGAGACTAATGTTAAAGACTCCAGTGCATGGCCAATTATGTAATCTGCTACAATTCTAAAAAGATATTTTATGTATTTTTTTTGTTCTTTGTCAACAAAATAGATGAATAAAGCATACATGTTTTTCTTTGCTTTGCACTTAAAATCCTCTCTTGATTTTAAATGTGAATATATAATACATGTAATATGCATATTCAAAATTGAATGACTCTAAACAGTATTTAATGGTTAAGCTCCAGTTCTGGAGCTCTGGGAAATGTGGTGTACCCCTTCATTGCCATTACTCTCATATCCACTCTGACCCAAAGTAGTAGTACCTGTTAAGAGGTCCCATTTCTGTTTATGCTTAAAGCTATAATTGTTTAAGAATTATTATTAGTGACTTAAAACCATATTAATTAACAATTATTTGGAACCATATAATTATTAGTATTATAGAGGAATACTTGAGACTATATAACTTGTTTCATTAAAATATCATAGTAGCATGAGGATTGTTTTCAACGATATCTTTTTCCATAAAATCTGCGTACATCTATGTATGCAGTTAATGATGTATATGTAAAGTGTTGGGAACACAACTATATCCAACTATCTCTCCACATGATGCTGGAATGTGACAAAAGGTTAGTTTAAAGTGGGGAGCTCACTCTAAATAACTCAGCTTTGTATGCATTCTCCTTTTGGGGTATTTTAGGTAGCTGGCAATAAACCCTAGCCTTACCTCTTTTGTGACAAGGCAGAGATTGGGGTAGATGCATTTTAAATCAGGAAAGCTCTTGCAACTCAATTTCTAACTGTTGTCTTAGTCTCTTACCTTTATTAGATACTACTCTCTGATCTTACAGCCAAGTTGACTGGGGCTGTAGAATATACTGACTGCATCTCTGCAAAGGGATAAGCCCCTGTCCCACCCCTTAAAAAGTGTCTTGGACATGATACTAAACCATCTGATGGTGAGGCTCTGGTCCTGGAGCTTTGGGAAATGTTGAGTACCTCTTTATTGACATTACTTCCAGGTCCATTCTGACCCAGAGTGATAGTACCTGTTAGGGTCCTATCTATGGATCAAATAGAACTTTAATCATTTGCTATACTCGAAACCATTTAACTGTGTGCAAATGAGCTCTGGCTTATTTAAGAATAGTTCCCTATAAAGTATTCATTTACAAATTGTGTGTTTAAAAACAGGATTTGGCATTAAATAACCTATGAGTGTTGATATGCTGTAGAGCACAACCAACCAACATTTCTGATCTTAGCTGTTCATTGATTTATAATCTCTTTTCTCTTTCTCTTATGGAAATTGTGTGTGAGAGAGAATATTGGAGTTGATTTGGTAGCCATTTTAAAGATAAACTAGGGCCCATTACTCCCCATTGCCTACAGATCTTGAGTGGGAGGGCAGCTGATTCTTGTAACAGTCTGAGAAAAATACTGTCAGGATGGAATTATATGTACATATTAATCAAACCATGGAATTTCTACAGGTTCAACTAGTATAAATTATCATTATTCCAATTATGATTTTAAATTAACTTTATATTTTTTTTCCTTTTTTTTCCAGACTGTGGCCACTTCAATATTTGTTTGGATGGTGTACTGTGGTGTGGTGGGAGTTGTATTTGCCAGTGTGAAAGCTATCAACTACAAACTCCATCACATGTTCGACACCTCTGAAGTTTTTGATGAGTCTTTTGACAAGTTTACTGAGAAGAATGCTTCTCAGAGCAAGGTTGGCTCGAGGCGCTCCAGTGCTAAGAGTGAAAACAAGAATGGCGGGAATAGGTAAGTAAGCTTATTTCTGTGAAAATTATGGAAGCAATGAGTGGAGGTACAATAAGATGATCTGATTGTGCTCAGGTCCTTAGATTCTCATTTGATGATACACAAACTTGAATTTATGTTGGGTGTAGAATACTCCGACTGCATCTGTACAAAAAGGTTAAAGTCCTCCCGCCAAAAAAATGAGTGTCCTGGGTATGACGCTGTATCTGATGGTGAGACTCCTGTCCTGGAACTTTGCAGAATGTGGATTACCTCTTTATTAATCTCAGATCTACTCTGATCCAGATTGGTAGTACCTGTTAGGGTGCCATCTATGGGTCAAATAGAACTGTTTAATTATTTACAAAGGAGTATTATTATTAGTTATTTGGAACCATACAGCTGTATTCAACTTATTTATATTACATAGGAATACTTGATAAATAGAATTACTAATGTTAAATAGGAATACTTGTAACCATTTAACTGTGTGCAAACAAATGAGCTGTAAAAACTTTTTCAATATAAAGTTACCTACAAACTATTTGCTCACAAATCACACATATATATAAACAAGATTTGGCATTAAATAACCCATAAGAGTAGATATGTCCTTAAACATCAACCAACAATTGAATTTATGATCTGTGGAGCAGCTAAAATTCAGTGACAAAACCTCAGATAAAGAAATTGGTACAAACTATCACTGATAGAATGGAATTATGTATGATTTAGTAAATTCTGTTAGTTTGTTCCACTTGTGGTGCTCCGTGAATGAGTGTGTAAAAAATTAGCTTGGTCTATCACATCTCTCTACTAATTGATAGCTGCAAATATAGTTTAACCCTTAGAATACTGTGGCTCCCACATAGGCTGCTCACCATGGGCTCCTTGCTGAAAAATAACTGAAAATATAAAATCTGTTATTTAACTACCTGATTGGCTATATTGTTACTTGGCAACAGTGATGTAGAAATGGGAATTCTTGACCACAATTCAGATCACTTCAGTGATTCTAGCTTGCAGCACAAATACTAGTTGATGAAAGTTGAACCCTTCCCCAGTGCTACATGATATTTCTCAGGATTTTTAAAAATTTTTTTGTCATTATATTATTAGGTTTGTTTAAACCTGAGACCCTGCCGCCAATCTATGAAACCCACACTTTAGATTCCTGGCTTAAAAATAATTGGAAATGTAAAATCTGTTAATTTACAGCCTGATTGGCTGCATAGTTATTAGGCAATAGTGATGTAGAAATAGAGAATCCCCAACTTCATTTCAGGTCAGTTGAGTATATGAAATTCTGGATTGTGGCTAAAATACTTGTTCTTCAGGTTCTAAGAGTTGACCCCCACTCTCTCTCTCTCCACCTTAAAAAAAAAAAAAACAGAAAATTCTTACAAAAAGTTTCAATCACTTTTTTTTCTTTTTTAAACCTGTGGGACCCAAACATTGGATTCCTGGCTGAAAATGTGAAATGTAATTTGTCTAATAGCCTAATTAGTTGTATGATTGCTAGAAAACAGTGATATTGAAATGGGGATTCTCTTGGGTGAATTCTGGTCACCCAGGTATAGATACTTCTATGTAAAAGCACAAATACTGCCTGTTCAAGCTCTAAAGGTTAGTAACTTATTGAAAGTTTATTACTGTTTGACCAACTGGACAGTTATTTATTTATCTATTTCCAAGATGGCATCAAAAATGACAAAATCCTTAAAATGACCATTGTTCCTTCATTATTTGTTATTGACAAGTAGATTATTGAACCTCCTGTTTTATCTGAGATAGGAATCAAGTTAAAATATTCAAATTATAGAGAAATGATTACAAATTGGATGCCCCAGCTATGAGTTAAATAGTGCTACTACTGTCCTTTTTCAAGGATAGTGTTGGCATTAAATAACCCATGAAGGTTGATATGCCATTAAGCAAAGAAACCAAACCAAACAAATTGCATGGTATTTATTTCTAGAAAAAAACCTCTTATCTGCATAAGATTTACTTCCCATAAAGATGGATTTTGTGGATTCTTGAAGGCTGCAATTTGATATGGTGTTCAGCAATTAAGACATGCATGTACACTGCTAGATCTCCCCAGTCTCCTGTCAACTTAGCTGGAGCTGTAAAATACACTGACTGCATCTCAATGAGTATCCTGGATATGACACAAAACCATTTGATGGTTAGGCTCCAATCCTGGAGCTTTGATGAATGTGGAGTACCTCTTCATTGTCATTACTCCCTAATCCACTGACCTTGAGTGGTAATACCTGTTAGGGACCCATTTATGAGTTAGATAGAATTGTTTACTCATTTACTAAACTTGAAACCACTTAACTGTGTACAAATTGAATTAATGATGTTAAATAGAAATACTTCAAAACCCTTTGTGCATAGACAATAGCAATACTTGAAACAACTTAACTGTGTGCCAACAAATAAGCTCAGGTTTGTTTAAAAAAAAAAAATGTTAGCTACAAAATATTCACTTAGAAATTTATATAAACAGAATTTGGCATTGAATGACCAAGAGTTGATATGCCATGAAACCAAATAAATTAACTTCTCTGGTCTTCATGTAGACATGACAATGTGGAAGGAGAAGGGAGGAGGAAGAGGGATTGAAAACAAAATATATGAAAGTTACTTTATTTTCTAAATTATTGATAGTTTAATGGCATATCAACATGTCAAATTATTTTATGTCTAAAGGTTAGGAAATCATGTTGTGCAGTTATATTTATTTTTTGTGTAGTTGTTTCTTTATTGTTTGTTTATTTATTACAATGTTTTAATGATATTGCAAACAGGTTTGTTTGCACTATAGGTGGAAACCTAAAAGTTACTGCCACTTTGGGTCAGAGTAGCCTTATTGGCAGGGCTTAGAATATGCTATCAGCTGCAGAAGGGTATCCCCTCTGCATAATTTCAGGGAGTGTGAAGCACTCCTTCTTTGCTATTATTCACAGGTCCACTCCGATCCAGTGTGGTAGTACCTGTTAGGGTCCTATCTATTGGTCAAATAGATCTGTTTAAACATTCATATTTGACAGTATATGTAACTTCCACTTTCTCTAATACAACTACCCCAAAAAACGTAAATATTAATGCAATTTCCTAACCTCTAGGCATAAAATAACCCTTGATGAGCTTACATGCTATTAAAATCACTTATGGGCCATAGTGGACTTGGGAGTAATGGCAATGAAGGTGTGACTTCAGACTCCTCAGATATCTAGACCTGGAGCCTCACCATCAGATGCAGTTTCGTGTCATACTTGGGATACCTCTTTTTGCAGAAGAGTGTCTTACCCCTCTGCAGGGGATACATTCAGTGTATTCTGAATCCTTCTGACAGAATAGATTTTAAAAGTTAATATGCAAATTAGCTATCTCTTTTGAAGAGGAACACTTATGTAAGTTACACATAAAGTAGAAGGCAGAATAGGGTGAAAAGGTTACTTGTAATATGTTATTCATATATGTCCTGTTCAAAACTTGCAGGTCATTTTAACAAATGATCTGACTCTGAAATATTCAGATCTTTTTGGCATTGATGTTGCATATAATCATAATTGTTTTTAAATGTTTTCTTTCATGAAAATATACTTGAAACAAATTATCTTAAATGATAAAATTCAATTATTAAAAATCAATTGATTTGAGGAACTCTTCACAGTTCTTCATAAATACAAAAAATAGACACTTCATTTTTAAGATTCACCATGTTTAAATATCACACAATTATCATAGAAATTTTAATGCTTTTTCAAAAATTTCATAATTTAGTATTTTTTTTCTTTGAGAATTAAAATCATGAAAGCATTTCAAACCAATGTGTGCATTTTTTAAAATACTATTTTAAATGTAAACTAAAAAAATGAAGTTATATGAAAAACTTTAAATTCTTAACTCTTTGCTTCTTTTTATTGTAAGGACACATTTTTAATGTTTAGGTAGGTACAATAAAAAGAACCTATGTTACATTTTTAGAGAGTAATAAATGAAAGTATTATCAATAACTCCAACTGATTTAAAAAAAACAAACAATTTAATTGTTTTTTTTTTTTTTTTTTTTTTTTTTTTTTTTTTTTTTTTTTTTTTTTTAATCAGTATATTATCTATATTTCTTTAAACAAAATATATTAATTTTAAATCAGTGTAACTAAAAAAAAAAACTTAAAACAAACAAAAAAAAAAAAACAGAATCGAATACTTGTTATTTGAATTAATTAAATTTTCCACCTAAAAATGATACATTTCTAATTTTTAGTTTTTTTTTTTGTTTTTTTTTTTTGTTAGATTTTTATGGGGTGACAAGAAAAATGAATACCATTTTTATCACTATAACACAACAGGCAATTAGAACTGAATTTAAATTTGTCATATTCTATAGTCTTGAGAAAAATTATAAAATTGTTTCAAACCACTTGCATGTTTAGTGTTACATTTTATAAAATATTCTTCATGTAAACAAACATTAAAAAAAAAAACTTCCTAAAATAAAAATATTGTAATACATTAATCCTTTTGTTAAATTTGTAGAGAGTAAATAAAAATTTGAATTGAAACTATGCTGCTTTTTTGAAAATTATTAACTAAAAAATTGTTCTGCAACTGAGCAGTAATTGTGGTGAGGGGGAAAAAAAAAAAATTATGAAAATATTTTAAACCAGTATAGGGTTATGTGCCGTTATATATTTTTAAAATGTAAACTTTAAAAAAGAAGAAAATATAAAATAAAAATACTTTTCATTTGAATTAATAGGTGAAATTGTTCAAGTATAAATAAAGACATTTTTATCTTACTCCTCTCTTCCTCCTTCCAATTTTATTGACTGGTGTTCCTAAAATCCTTTTAGTCTGGTCATTGACTGGGTACTTCTGCTAGTTATTCAATGGTAAGAATGAAAATGTAAATTTCCCAAAAAAGAATAAAAAAGTAAAATATAGAATACAAGCCTGAAATTTTAATTCCTGTTCATGGTAACATTTTTTTGTGAATAAAATAGAATTATTATCAATGAAAAATCTCACTCTGACTGAAGAGATTTCAATTTTCACTTGTTAAGTCAGTTTTAGTATTGCCAGGCATTTGTTGGTGTGGGTATTATAGTTCAATATTCCATTTATAATAAATTTTCTGCATTTTGTAAAAGTTTTAATCTTGAAACTAAAAACATTTAAAAAAAAAATCAATTTCTCTCATGGCATTCATTGAGATTAAGAAAAAACGTTGGCAATATTCAATTAATTTATTTGGGAATGAATGGAAATTAAATTTGGTTACAAGTGGTACATAAAGTAAAATGTTTGAGAAACCCTGACTTATAGATTTGCTGCTTCAGGCAGCCATCTTGAAAATTATGCCTTTCCAGTGTTCAAACTATGGTAGACTTCTAGTATATTATTAAGCATCATCATCATGTCGCGCTGGTAGCATGGATATCCCTGACCCTCTCTCGCCACTCCTCCCTATCGTTCATCGCCCCAGGCAGGTCTTCAGGACAACATCCCGTATCCTCACATAGCTGCTGAATGTATGTTTGTGCTGGTCGTCCTGCTTTTGCCCAGCCATGTGTGGGGGTCCATAAGAGTACATCTCTTATGAGTTCGTAAGCATACTTGATTCTACAACAAACAAAAACCTCTTGTAGGAATTCCTTGAGAGCAAGGTGGTTTTGTTTGTTATTTTTTCCTAAATGCAGCTGTTTGCATTGCTTTTGGTGAGGTTGGATTCATGTTAACTTGGCAAAAATAATAGTTTGTTTGTATATTGGGGGGGTGGGGGTGGAGAGAGAAAAGATGCATGCACTATGGGCAGTGGTTAGAAAGTTAGTCTTTCATACTATTACTGCTGTCCATAAATGATTCACACTGGATGCTTTGCACTTGTCTTGTGTTATATTAAGGTAAGCTGGCAGATTACTCTATTGTGATAGTGTGTAATTACCCAGCCTCTCCACTATGAACAGGATGCGACACAAGGTCAATTTTTCAAGTGGAGTATACCTGGTTTCTATTCAGCTTTTTTTCTTTTCTAGACTAGTTGCCATACCAAAGCTAAAGATCCCAGTCTACTTTATAATTTACCCACAAGTGGTGGGAGAAGAGATAGATTTATTCCTTGGCCAAAAGCATTAGCATGTCCAAGATTTGAACAGCTTGTTAAGTCCGTTTCCTAGGGCAGTATAACCTTTATGCCACTCTAGCTTCAGTGTAATAGTAAGACTGCTTACTTAGTGCCCTATTACTCTGACTTGTACCAAATTAGAGATGTGTAAAAAGTAATTTTTACTTATATACACACACACACACACACACACACACACACTGTATCAGTAATATTTATTGATAAAGAAGACAGCCATGAAATTGATGAATATATTCTGTATTTACTTTGCTCCTTTTATAAGATATTTTTCTGAATCCATAGATGACCAAATTATCCTCTTCACACTTTGGTTTTCAAATACTTGTCCATTCCAACTGTTATTTTGGTTTCTTGCCAGTGAGGTGGGGTATGAAAAAACAAAGAAAATCATTTGTTAATCTATGAATGTATGTATTTATTCAATTCCACAGTTTAAGCAGTGTACAGCTGGTTTGAATTCAGTTTTTCTTCTCTTAAACTGGTTGCCTGATGAAGGCTAAAGGACCCAGTCTGCCCTTCTATTTTCCTCATAGTTGCAGAGGAAGAACAGATGGATTCATGTGTGAATATAGTTCTGTATTAATACTTTGTGCACTTCAGATGCTGTATTTATTTATATTGATTACTACTTATTTAGTTTTGCTATTTTATTTTGTGCTTAATTATCTTGTATTTTTATTTTAGTTGTTTGTTTATTACTCTACCCACCATTCCTGACAAAAACACTAGGGCGAGTTTAGATTTTGCTCCCATAAAATTGCTTAGTTCTTGTCGTCTATGCTGAAATGATTTCAGAGCATTTCACTACTTCCTCTAGTGCAATTTTGAGTTGGAATCTCTTGGGACCAGCAGACACAGTTGTTTCATTTGTGCTTTGTTTTGCTCAGTCAAGAACAAAGTTGATGCCAGCTTCAAAAACTGATCAGAAAGATGTTTATAGGAATATATTATTTCATCACTGCTTTATTGTTGCTTTTATTGACCTCTGCTTGTCAAGTTATTTCCTATTTATAGAACTATTTGTTTGTAATAATTATTACTTAGCTGTATTATTATTATTACTGGTATACCACTGTGGCTGATGGCATAGAGTGCAGACAAGTCAAGGATTTTGCCATGCTAAAAGAAAAAGGGGAAACAACTTAGTGATTAGCAGGTAATAGGCCTGGAGATTATTTCCCTTGGATAATTAATTTTCTTTTTGTCAATGACTTAATTATTCTGAGATCAGTGGCCTGATTTGTCTGGAAATTACTTCAAAATTAAAGTGCTTTAATGGTACTATACTAACAAAAATTAAACCATGGTGTTATATTTTGACTCTGTTGCTGTCACAAACATATGAATCAGATTATATAATTTCATTGTATCCTGTTGGATAGGCTTTGAATACCCTAACTATCACATAGACAGGGAATAAGACCCTTCCATCTTGGACCCCCCCTCCCCAAAGTTTGTCCTTGATATGACACTAAACTGCATCTGATGGTGAGGCTCCAGTTCTAGGAATCCTAGTTCCACCTTGAACTGGAGTGGTGGTACCTTTTTAGGGCCCTCATCTATGAGTCAAGTAGATCTGTTTGGAAAGTATTAGTCTGGTTTAATGACTTATCAACTTTGGGGTGTTATTTAATGCCAAATCCTATTTATATGATTTATAAGCAAATAGTTTGTAGGTAACTTTATTTTTAAACAAGTAGTTAGAGCTCATTTGTTTGTACACAATTTCAATTATTACTAATACTAATAATTCTATTTGATGTTGTTCATTTGTTTGCACCTCATTAAATAGTTTCAAGTATTGCTATCTAATACTAATAATTATGTTAATATTAATCATTTGTTTGCACACAGTTTAAATGGTTTCAAGTACTGGTATCCCAGCATAATTAATCTTCTGCTATTGTCTTCTTGCACCCTTAAGATAAAATAGGCTTGGTCACTCATTGAATTAAAAGCAACTTGAAGAATATGGTCAGGGTAATCATAGGTGTTTGGGCTTGACCAGACCAGTCAATTGATTGGAATGGGCTTCTCTGACTACTCATCTTGTCCAATAAGGGCTGAAGTGGAATATTGCAAGTCAATTGACCACTTCAGTTGGTGAATTAAGGACTGCTCAGCCACTAGAATTCCATCCTTAAGCATTATGGGTCACCACCTACAGCCAACTGGTGGCCTTGTTTGGGCGATGTTTTACCCCCTCTGCAGAGGTCCTGTCAGTGTATTCTAGAGCTCTAGCTGACAGGGTAGATTAGTATTAGATAGGAATGCTTTATACCATATAACTGTAAATTATTTGTATTAAGAATGGTTACTTGGAGTTATATGGTTTGAAGCAACAGATAATCCTTAGTAAACAAGTATAACTATGTACAATTAATTATCAAATCGGACTTATTTGAAACCATATCATTGGGTATAAAACAGGAATAGATAGGTGTATCTTTTAGAGTATTCCTATGTGCAAATTATTTGTATTAGATTGGAATACTTGATCATGTAACTGTGCAAAATCTCTGATGAAACAACTGCACAGAAAAAGGTAAATTAAATGTCAATGAAAACAATTTCTCAACCTCTGGGTATAAAATAATTTTAGATGGGTTGTGACATACTATTAAAATCGATCAATAATGTACCCTATATTACCAATATAGAATTGTTGAGTGAAATGATGTAAAACTATTTTTTAAATGCATTTCTCACTCGCTCTATTCTCTTTTCTCTGTTCAGTGACAAGGAAGAATACATTGAGATGTCTGTTATGAACCACATGCAAAACACAGCACTAACACCGCCTGTCCACCATAGTTCTCGCAACTCTTTAGCCATTGAAAAGCAAACCTCTAAAGACCAGGATAGCAGCCAGCCTGATATTGATGATTCTAAGAATGATGCTGGTAAGTATTTAATTTTTTCAATTTTTTCAATTTTTTTCAATTTTTTTTTTTTTATTATAACTATCTATTTTGATAATTTTATATTCACTTTTTATCAATCCTTTTAATATTGTCTTCGTAGATTTTTTCCTCTTTATCTGTTTTTTTTTTTTTTTTTTTTTTTTCTAGATTCTGCCCCCCCTTTTTATGTCTTCTTTTTTTAAAAAGATATTCAATGTCACATTTTGAGTTACACTTTCCTGTATTGTTATTTTAAAAAAAATTCTTTTTTTTATATGATTAAATTTCACATTTATCTGCACTGTTATTCACTTAGAAAACCTCAATGAGCAAAAAAAAAATAGATATGAGCAATGTGTTTATATTGTATAGATGTAGAATTGAGATAATTGAATGGTAGTTAATGTATTGTTCTCTTTACCCCCTTGCCCTTTTTTTTTTTTTTTTTAAACCTGTATGTTTTTCTTATATGTAATTGTAAATTTTTCAATTTTCTATGGAATGAGAAAATTTTCACACATCCATATAATAATCACTGATGTGTGTGTTCTGTTGTACTTTTCTATGTCAGATGATGATATAATTTAAAAAAAAAAAAAAAAATGCTGAATTTAAATATATTAAAAAAATTTTCAGAAATAAAAAAACAGAAAAAAAAAAAAAATCCAATTGTCGGCAATAGAACACTATTCCCCAAGCTTGCTGTAATGCAAATTTTAAAAATCCATTTACATATTTTTTTCAATATTTAGTTTCTTTTCCAAAAAGAAAAAACATCTCATGGCAATTCAAATTAATTTTTCATGGGTAATAAATAGCAAATGATAAATAAGATATTTGTCACAGCTTTAAAGAAAGAATTGTATTATCATATGATAGAAAAATCAGAAGGGGTTGTTGAGATGAATAATTTATTTGTATGACTTGTTTTGCCTCTACAGCTTCATTAGATAGCATGAAATTATTTTAAAAATGGTAATGAACAGTAACTTTTCTCACTGTGCATAATTCTGTCTGGCTCAAGCAAAATATATATATATATAATTAACAAGTTTTGCCCTCATTCGAATATCCCAGTCTCAAAGTAAACGGATAAGTGATATATATGTAGATCAATTCTCACAACACTTTCTGTTGGCTATGAAAATGTGCATGCTCTGTCATATGAAATAGGAAGAATGCAGAAAAGTATTCCTCTAGTACACATGCATAGAACTGAGTAGATTCAGTTTCTATATAGTCAGGGTTAGTCAAACTTAGAATCGTAGTTCCTCTTGTTTTAAGTAAAAAATTTTCAAATGATTTTTAGTTTTATTTATGCAAAATATTCATAGTGATTTAACATAATAATTTTAGTAAATTTTTTGTGTGTGTGAGTGAGTGATTGAGAGATATGAAATTATTGTGCATCAATGTACTCCGAGTAGTGTTTTCAGATCAACTGTTTTACATTCAGGTCTTCAGAAAATTCCCAGATTACTGATACCTGGGGGCGGGGAAAGACCTGAAGATACAATGACCAAAATGTTGTGCCTTCATCTTGGTTGTAAGAGTCACAAGTCAGAACACCAGTGTATAATAAAATTGTGTAGAGATTTATGAATGAGTTATCCACAATGTAAAATTATTGATTATCATAATTTTGTTTTCTGGCATGGTGGGAAGGATTAGTTAAAATTGTGAAACTTGTATTGATTTGGGATTTGATGATTCTGATTTTGATAGTTGTGAGGGCATTTACAATGGAAAAAAATTTATATGCTAAATATACTCTTACTGGGACACTTTGAGGATATTTAGCAGTCCACACTCATGAAGGACCAATATTAGCATTAATATATCTATGATATACTAACACTGAATACAGTGGAAGGAAAAACAAGATAAATGCATTTGTACATTCAAGAACATTTTAACTTATATAATGTTTATAGCAATGGCATTAAGAAAAGAACACATAAATGTGTCCAATAGCTAAAAAGTATTTTTTCCGTGAACAAGCAATATGTGGAAGAGGTAGAAAGATGGAGAAAAGCTTACTTGGTTGAGGGGAAAATAAGAGACATGTGGCTTTACTATTCCCTGACTGGGTCTGAGACGTGTCACTCCTGTTCAAAGAACAGAGGCAAAAGAGGTTGAGAATGAGTTTCTGAAACTATCATGTGATACCCAACGAGGTACTCAATGGATATGCCCATTCTCTAAGAGATGATTGTTTCTCTATATTCTTATTGTCATTATTATTAAAGATTTATAAAAGATTTCAAATCCTTTAAAATATATTTTACAAAGTCGTTTTGATTTTTAAAGTTTAGTTGATTGGGCGAACTGAAGATAAAATGATGTTTCTAAAGATGAAGTTGTTTACTGGGAACTTCTAGGATTACTAATCCCAAAATTTGTTCATGGGTTCTAGGGTGATAATGAAGATATAACACCATAAAGTAATGTAGATTAGTAACAGACCTTAATGATAGAATGAAAAATGCTGTGACCTTTCAAGTTTTTTTTTTGGGGGGGGTCATGACCCTTTACAGTGAATTGTTTGAAAGAGACAATGGAGTGGTTTCTTTTTACTTTACCTGGTACAGTGACATAATGGTTGTAGTCAGTGGAAATGGAATCTGCAACCAGGCTTCAAGTCCTAGATGAAGTGGTTTCATTTTGTGTTAATATTCTTAAGGCTCAAATACATGTCTTATGCTCCCTGTCAAGCTATGGTAAATTGCAAGACAAACTGGACTCTTTACCCTTGTTAGTAGGTAAACTGGTTTAGGAGAATGAAAAACTCTAGCTTTAAAACCAAGGATCATAGGGCTAACTACTCAACCCTACAAACCTTAATTGTTATATGCTAAGGCCTTTGGGGAAAGGTATGAATCTCTCTCTCTCCCAGCTGTGAAGAAACAGCACTGCAGACAAGGCACTTCATCCTTGGTAAGGCAACCAGTTTAAGAAGGAAAAATTCTGAATTCAAAACAAGGGAGCATGGGGCTATCAACTCAACCCTATGAGAACCTATATGCTAATGCTCTTGTAAAGGGCATGAATCCATCACTTCCTTCTAGTTATGGGTAAATTATAGGGAAGACTGGTTTTGGAGAAAGAAAACCTTGAATTCACAATCTTATAAAGACCTACTTGCTACTGTAACTACAGTATCATCACTAATGGCTAACTTGTTGGACTGTGGCCTCAAAGTAATTGAGTTAAAACTTCAGTTGCACTATTAAGTTCATTTTCAGATTAATTTCCTTGGGAAAAGTAAGAACCTACTTATACCCCTCAGTTATGGGCTGAATAGTATCACTGCTGTTATTTTACAAGGATGGCTTTCACATTGAATAACCTGCAAAGGTTGATGTGCCATTAAACAAAGAAACCAAAACCAAGGTTGAGCCTAGTCTGTTCTACTGTTTACTCATAGCTGGTGGGATAATAGTTGGATTCATACCTTTCCCAAGGGTATTAGCACTATGTGAAATACAAACAACTTTGTTCAGGATTTGAACTTGGGTAGCTGAGTGTATTTCCTATAACAATAACTGTTATGCTATTAGTGCCTGTTTGGTTTTCAGGTTCATAAAAGGAGACTGTAGTTTTATTCATTATACAACTGTTGATACGAAAAAGGACTGTATTACATCATTAGGATTAAAACTTAATAAGGGCCTATTTATGGTATTGGACAAAAATAGTGAAAGAACTGAACCATTTTCTTGTTATTGCCACAAATTTTAGTAAAACTTTGATGGCTTAGATTCATATAAGAAGTGATTATTTTCCTAGATTGTTACCAAAGTTCCTTTTAGAAAATTATGACTTTTCACAGCAAGTAAAGAAATTTTCTTTGAATTTATACCTTAACTTGTGATTAGTTCTTTGCTAATAGGTTGTAAGCTATAGTCTGTTTAAAAAAAGGTCAAATTGTGGCTTACAATGATTGTGAACTGTCACTTTGATATTACAAAGAAACTGAGCTGCTGTTATTTGTCAAAGTTTACGTAGAAGATTATGAGAAAACTGGAAATTATCATCAAAAAGAAGTTTGTAGCCACAAGAGAAAAAACACATCTGATGCTAATTGATACCCAACCAAATATTAAGTGGCCATAAATTGTCCTTACTTGTCATAAACTATATCAATTGTCATAAAACCTTATGTCAACTGTTTTTTTTGTTTTTTTTTTTTAAAAAGTTTTTTGTCCAATACTGTATATAGAAGTTTTTTAAAATCTTATTTTGTGTGTGTATATATATATAGGAAATTTATAAGACAATTCAAAATAGAAAAAAAAAACACTTAGTACAGAATTAAACAAATGCTGTAGGATTTTATTAGATTCTGCTAAAGCCTTGTTTTGTTGTTTTAAGATTGTGTTTATATTATTGTTAATATTTCTATGATTTCCACTGGAATGTGTAATTGTTTTGTCTAAATTGTTAGGAAAAAATTTTTTTTCCTATATAAATGTTGGCTGCCCAGGTCATCTAATATATAAAAGTAAAGTTAGCGACCATAGTCGAGGGTGACCCGAAGGCTCCCTTTTCGATAGCTACTACACCAAGGTGTAGGGGAGGGCGCTACTCCATTCCCAGGATTACTCCACTTTACCCTTGAACCGTACCTTATAATGCTGAGTGTTAAGCAAGGTGGTATCAAGTACCATTTTTAAAGTCTTTGGTATGACTCGACCTGGGATTGGACCCAGGTCTCCCGGGCCATTGGCGAACACTCTAACCGCTATTTGACAAAGCCTTGTTTACTTTGGCACAATGCCAGAAGTATAGGGCACCCAGCAAAAATCAACCTTACTAATAATGGTCTCACCTAGCTTATTAACCATTACATCATGTGAGGTGCTTCTATCAATATTGGATCCCAAGCAACATTGGGATAAAAGGAAATAAAAAAGTAGATTTGGCAGCCAAATTAGCTTTAGATATGGCCCTTGATAAGGTCAAAATTTCTTTCACTGACTTGAAACCCAAAATCTACCAATTCTTTTATACAAATGGCAACAATGTTGAAGTAACAGCATATGTAAACTCTTCCTGATAAAACCTGTGCTAGGAGATAGGAAACTGATTTTCAGAAAGGAATGAGTCACTATATCCCAATTGTGTATCACTCGCAAAACTCCTTTAAACTCAAACAAGAGCAACAACCAGTGTATAGTATGTCAAACACCCTAAACTGTTAAACATTTTCTCATAGAATGCATAGCTTTAGCTCTCATTAGATATTTTTACAATGAATGTATTTTCTATTGAAGTGTGAGTGTGTCCCCCTCCGTTGAACCTCAATAGTTGCTATTTGTGCTACTACCTAGAAGTACATATACTCCGGCAGCCTGAATTCTGACTAGGGAATGCCTGTTTCTGCATTGCTATTGTTTATAAACTGTCGTAATTTTGTTAATTCTATTAAGCTGTTAAATAACAAAATTACAACATTTTATATTTTCGGTTCTAAGCCTAGGGTGGGTGGTTGAAGGAAGTCACAGATGTAGGTGGCTCAGTATTCTAAAGGTTAATGTTGATTTTTAGAAGAAATTTGAAACATTTTATTATTGAAACTATTCCTTTTTTAAGATGTAGAAAGATAAAATGAATTTTAAATGTTTTCATGACCATCCAGAAGGTGGAGTGGAAATTAGTATTTGTTCCAAATTTTTTTTTATTATTGTCAGACTGCAAATCTTACAAAAGCATTAGAATTTTAAAATGTTTTATTATAGGTCATAAAGATGGATTAAAAAGAAAAACAATACTGCAGTGATCTCCCTTTATTCATAGTTTTGCTTTTATTGGTTTCAGTTAGTCAGTGTCAATTTCAGATGTATATAATTCAAGGATTTTCTTCCTGATTGCCCTAAAGTGCAAGGGTAGTGATGCTGGCTAATCAGGTAGATGAAAGACAACTGTAAATAGCTTTCTAAGTGAAAAGTTGAAGGTTCTTGACAATGAGGAAAAAAGAAATTGTAAAGATCTATGATAAAAATGTTTTTATATCGGTCACAACTTTTCACAGTACATTGTGATGATTGTTGATCTCCAATGATTTTTTTCTTTTTGCTTTTTTAAACATCAAAGATGCCAGAACTTAATTTTTTGTAAAACATTATGCAATCAAAATGAACATTAGTAAGTAAAGTTGGTGATTGTAGTAAAGGGTGACCCAAAGGCTCCCTTTTCAATAGCTACTACACCGAGGATTGCTCCACTTTACCCTTGATCTTTACCTTATATTGCTGAGTGATAAGCAAGGAGGTATCGAGTACCACTTTTAAAGTCTTTGGTATGACGTGATCTGGGATTGAACCCAAGTCTCCCGCGTCATTGGCAAACACTCTACTCACTAGGCCAATGAGCCAGTAATGAACATTAGTAGTTACTATTTATTACCAAATTCTCCAGCATTGAAACTCTGTAACCAAAAATATAAATAGAAGTGCAACTCGCTTTCTCTTTATCCATATATATATATATATATATATATATATATATATATATATATATATATGTCATAAAGAATACCTGATAATATCAATTTTGATTGTATCATGTTTCACAAAGTAAGGAATGTATCAACAATACTCTGTTAGATAAATTCACTGTATGTCTTACTTGCATGTTAAGGTCCTGTACTCTTCAATGCATATGGTTGCATATACTGGATGACCAAAAGCTGAAAATTTTAACTGAATATCCACTTGCACCCTCTCTCTTAAACGAGTAGCCTTGTATCTGGTGGTGAGGTTTCAGTTCTGGAGTTGTGGGAGCATGGAGTCATTCTTTCATTGCCATTACTCCTAAGTCCTCTCTGATCCATTTATGGGTCAAATAGATCTATCTGAATATGATTTGTATTGAATAGGAACAGTTGATACCCAATAGCTATGTGCAAATTATTTGTATTAAGAATAGACACTTTAAATTATAATTGTTTACTAACGATTAGTTTTAGTAACTTGCAAACTATTGGTGTTAGATAGGAATACTTGGAACTATAATATAATTGTGCAAACAAATTATTATTCAATAGGAATAGATAATTTAGATGATATAATTGTATAACTTATTAATATCTAATGGAAATACTATAAAAAGTATAACTGTAAACAAACAAATGATTTTTATCAAATACAAAGATTTATTCAAAACCATATAATTGTGTATGACTTGGTAGTATTAGATGCGAACAGTTAAAATCAAACAGCCATGTGCGAATTATTTGTATTAGATAAGAATATGTGCAATGAATGTGGTTCCCTAACCTCTTGGCATAAAAAACTCTAGACAAGTTGATATTCCATTAAAATCAAACCAAATTAGACTCTCATAGGTTAAATATTTTGAAAGCTTATAAAATTGTAATAAAACTCCTTGTTTTATAACTTGATATGTTTGATTGGATATTGAATTAAAGATCAGGATTTAATTGTCCACTGTATCTCTTGAAATGTTTAAACTACTGGTAACTGATTTTTATTTATTTTTTAAACAATCTAATTTTGAATCCAGATATTTGACCACCCCACTTACCCCATAAACCTGTTTATCTGGATACTTACTAAGCTTTTCAACTAGCACAGGTAGCCTTGACCTACTGGGCAATTTGGTAAATAAGATAGAGCTTGAGGAGTGTTTCTCCTCTTTGATTTTAGAGAGAAATGATAAACTATAAATTCCTCTGAGGATATTTTAACCCCCCCCCCAAAAAAAAAACTGAAAGTGTTGACTGGCACTTGTAGATTTTTTTCTTCCTCTTTCCTTTTCATAGTTTTAAAATCAGACTTTTAGATATTATTTGCTGAAGTTTTTATTTTCACATTTTTTAACTACATGCTTTAGAGACACTCATGGCATCATGGTTAGTCATTGACAATGGACTTGGTGAGGTAAGTTAAATCTTGGACAAGACTATTGGCGTTTCACTTGGTGCTCTTGGGAAAGGGCTCTTCACCTCAGCTCTGGGTAAATAGTTCTCTGATCTTAGGAAGAGTAACCAGTTTAAAAGAAGGAAAGTACTGACCCCCCCACACACACCAGTATGGCAAAACCCAGTGTTGTATTCCCAGAGGCTGTCCAATCTATTCAGCCTTGTTTTGGAAAATCCTGCAGTGACACTAATGCCAATATATATTGTACTTTTTTAGTATGAGATCAGTTTTGTATAGAAAAGAGACCTATAGCATAGGTGACTGCTGATCTTCTATATGACCTTGCCCAAGCCTACACTTGGATCCAAGTAAAAGATCTGCAGCATGGGCAACTGTTTCTCTTCAAGGAATTACCATCGGTAACTGCTGGTCTTCCAACCTCTATTCAGATCCAGACAAAAGACCTGCATCATGAGCATATGCTGGTTTCCCATACAACCTTATCCAAGCCTGTATCCACATCTTGGTGAGAGACCTGCAGCATGAGTAATTGTTGGTCTTTGATACAACCTTGCCCAAGCCTGCACCCAGATCATTTGCTGGTCTTCCATCCAACCTTGTCCTGGCTTGTGCCAAGATCAAATCCATAATCTTCCAAAACTGCTGGATGCCAGAAAGATGTCTTGGTATATAAGTTAATGATTTCATACCTATGTCTCAAAGTTAGAAGTGAGTGATGAGTGAGACTTAGAATATGCTGACTACCTCTTCTATAGAGAAGTAAAACTCTCCTGTCCCTCCTAAAATAGAGGTATCCTTGGTATACTAAACTGCAGCTGGTGGTGAAATTCCAGTTCTGAAGCTCTGAAGAGTTTGGCGTTACCTCTTCATTGCAATTACTCCCTGGTCTATTCTGTCCCCGCAAAGTGATAGTACCTATCAGTGCCTAATCTATGGCTGAAATAGATGCTTGAAAATGATTAGATAGGAATACTCGATACCATATAAATGTTTGCAAATTATTTATATTGGGAATTCTTGAAATCATATAATTGCAAAATAAATGGACAAGTGTGATTCCCTGACCTGGCATAAAATAACCTTAGATTAGTGGACATACCATTAAAATAAATCTGCATGGAACAAAAATAATGGCACAGAAAAAGTTGGTTTTATCAAATGGGTGAATTCATTATTGTAAGATGTAAAGTTTCTTGTCAATCCTGATCTATGCTCATTAACTCAAACCTATACCCAGAAAGCAGAGTTCTCCAATGTGTCTACCTAAATATTGTTTTCACAGCACCAAGAATAACAAGAGATTCAATTTCTGAAAAAAATTTTATGTTAATTCTTTTGAAAGTTATTGACACTGTAATGAAATCTATTCTATAAAATTGTTGACAGCAATAAAAGGTGGAAAATGTCATGGATAAAGACAGAAATTTTTGTAAGTTTTTCAATTTTGAGGATTTGAAAGAATTTTAAATATTGTTAGGATTATTGAATCTCTTTAAATTCTTGATGTTATAAACATCTTTTTGTTCTGATCCCTTCTTCAGTACTCATTCTAGAAAAGAAATTATTTTATTTTTCACATGGATTTGTACACCTGATGAGGGTAGAATAATGAATCGGCTGAAACGTAAGTTTTTCAAATATTATGAAGTATTTAGTTATAAAAAATAACTTGGAATTTTTTATCTAGATTTCTTGGGTTATCTCCAAATAATTCATCAGATGGTAATTTTCTTTTAAGACCAGTTGAATTTTCTTTGCTTAAAATCTTAGCCAAAATGATTGATTCACTTAAATTAGCTCTTTAGAAACTTTGAGTGTAAGCAAAGGTTTGGACATTTTGGAAGTAAGTTAATTGTAGAAGCCAGTTGTCTCTCCTCCTCCTCTTTTTTTTTTTTTTTAATTCTAATAAGTTTGTTAGAACACCTTTTTTATTATTTTTATAATTTAAATTTTTTTTACTTATTTTTGTAATCTTTCTCCTTCATTTTGTTAGGAAACAACAATCCCATCCCTCACTGTAAGGAGCTTTAATAGAAAGAAGTGTATTGGAAAAATGCCAAATGTCTTAGATTCATTGTTTTTATTCTACCCCGGATTTTTAGCCTCATCTCAAGTGAACTCTTGACATCTTGGTTAGTGGTTTGCAATAATTATAATAGATTAGATCTGTTCATTGGCTTAGTGGGTAGAGTATTTGCCAATGGTCCGGGAGACCTGGGTTCAATCCCAGGTTGTTTTATACCAAAGACTTTAAAAATGGTACTTGTTACCTCCTTGCTTAGCACTCGGCAATATAAAGTACTTATCAAGGGTAAAATGGAGGAATCCAGGGAGTAGCACCCTCCACTACACCCCGATGTAGTAGCTATTGAAAAGGGAGCCTTCTGGTTGCCCTCAACTACAGTTGTCAACTTTACTTTACTTGGATCTGAGTATGTGAAGATTTCTGATGAAAACAATTCTACATGATGTAATTTATGTTAGAGTATATTGATATTATTCTAATTCATTATTGGTCTGTGTTGTTAATGTAATTTATAAATTTTACTTTATAAGTATATATGTATAGGGTAAATTTTCAATATATTAAGTTATGGAGATGCTTTTGGTGTAATGGTTATCACTGTAGGAAATGGATGTGGTGACCCATGTTTAAAGCCTGGACTAGGCAGTTTGAATTTCAAATAGTGCTAATACCCTTGGGAAAGGTATATGAATCCAACTACCCTCTCTTCAGCTATGTATAAATAGGAGGGCTGACTGGGTTTTTTTTAGCCTTGGTTAGGCAACCAGTATAGGAGAAGGAAAACTGAATTCAAACCTGTTAAACTTTGCTTAAAAATTGATCTTGCATTACATCCTGCTCATGTGGTGTGGTTGGTAAATATATGCTGATTTCAAAAGTATCTACACTTTCAAGCATCTGTAGTGGGTTTTGGTAAACTTCTACAAATAAGAGGGGTACTATTAGAGTATTGTTGCATGAACTATTCATGTAAAGGCAGCATTTGCAGGATATTCACCTCCTGTACTTTCCCAAAAAACCTTGCACGAGACATGAAGGTTATAAACAGTTGATATGTAATTATCCAACCTCTCTGCCACACGGTCATTTTCTTGTTTTAATTCAGTTTTCCTTTTAGATTGGTTGCCTAACCAAAACTAAAGAACCCAGTCTGCCCTATTATTTTACCTAGAACTGGAAGGAGAACAGATGTATTAGTGCCTTTCTCAAAGGAATTAGTGCTAAATAAAATACAAACTGCATTGTGCAGGATTTGAACCCATGTTACTGATTCCATTTCCAACTACAATAGTCATTAAGCTTAGCATTCCTCTGGTTAATTTTATGACGGTTTATAAAATCCACAGTTCTTCTCTTTAAATTTTTACTGTTGGTTGTTGATTTTCTTTTGATTGTAACCAATATTTGTCCAGTATTTTCCTTTGAAATTCTTCTGGAAATGTGGATCACATTCAATTTATGGATTCTCCATACTATTAAAACTGTGTTCATATTCACTGTTAATGTAACAGACAATATGCTTGCTGCCTCACTGCTAACTGTATTCACTCAACCTTCTACCACTGGTAGAATGTGACACAAGGTCAATTTTTAAGCAAAGTAAGCCCATTTTAATTTGGTTATCCTTTTCCTAGATTGGTTACCTAACCAAAGCTAAAGAGCCCAGTTTGCCAATTATTTACTCAGTTGGAGGTGGTTGGTAACAAGAGATGGATTCATGCCTTTTCCAAGTGCATGAGTGCAAAGTAAAGCGCAAATAACCTTGACCAGGATATGAACTTGGATTGATGATTCCATTTTCTGAGCAACTTCATCGGAGAATGTCTATTGATGGATGCAGAATAAAACCTATCGCAGTTGGTTACACCAAAGCTGCGAAACAGGTTCTAGAAATATGTAAAATGACTTGATACCTTGAGACCTTGTACATCATAACCCATTTTAATTTTGGAAAACATTAAATGATGAAGAAGCACTAAATAATTCTTATTTGAGTAGTTTTTATTTTCTAAGAAAAATCAAAGTATGAAGATCTCAGATTAACTAAATAACTTTCATTGTAAATTCTGAAATATGAGAAAACTTCTCTTATTAGATATTTTTTTCTTCATGGATATGCATTGCAATAAAGATTACTTTTCAGTCCTTTTAATCTCTGTGTGTGTGTGTGTGTATATATATATATATATATATATATATATATATATATATATATATACACACAAATTTCATTCCAGGCTGTCTGATCTTGGCAATTATGAATTTTTCTTTTTGGACTCGACTTGCATATTTCCATTTTGCTTTAGTTTTAGAATTTTATGCACTGATTCATAAATCATTTTTATAGTAGCTGTTATCTCTTTCAAATAGTTTTGTGTTTATTGGTATAGATTTTATTATATATACATATAGTCATCCTTAGACTGTTTTGTTGTATCGCAGCTCATCAGTGTGGCTAGACATACAAGATGCTTCAAGCTGAGATTAAAACCAGGCTGATGTTATGCCAATTGGATAGCTTACTGCATAGCCATCAGTAACCTCATTGTAAGTGAAGGGATGTAATGTATATGTATTATTTTTTTGTTAGTTTACATATATGCTTAAGTTATTATTAGAAGAACTTTGGGTTGTGAGTACCAAGAGGGGGGGGGGCATATATTGTCATCTACAGACAGTTTTGTTATATCAATATCTCAATTTGATTTAGTCAAGTCATGGTAAAAGTGCTGGTTCCCGTTCAAACACTGCAATTAAGCAGTTTAGATGGGTGACCTGTAGCCTCTGTGTTTGTGTGAATAAGCAAAGCTTAGTTAACAATGATCAGTGTACATAATGTGATGGTTATTGTCATTGAAAATGGACTTAGTGAGGAAAGTTCAAACCCTGGATGAGGCTGTTTGTATTTCACTTTTTCTAATACTCGGGGGGGGGGGGAATATGAAATCATCTGTTCTTTTGCTCTACTGACTGAGCTTTTTAGCCTTGCTGTGGCAATTGATCGAATAGAATTTAAATCCTCTGTACCCTACTTAAAAATTGACCTGGTGCTGCATCCTGTTTGTAGTGGAGAGGTTAGGTAAATGTATACATAGATGTAGGTGGGTGTGTATGTCTTGTGACACATGAACCAGCATGTCATAAAAAAGATCATATACTTATGTTTTACAGATCTTCCAGAAGATCTGTTAAAATTTGGGAGTTGAGTTGAACACATACCCCCCTCCTCCCAGTGTCTTGGGTATGATGCTTAACTGCATCTGCTGACTAGGCTCCAGTCCTGGAGTTTTGGGCAATGTGAAGTAACCCTTCATTATTATTCTCAGGTTCACTTTGACCTGAATTGGGAGTACCTGTGACAGTCCTATCTATGAATCAGATAGAACTGTTCAATCATTTACTAAGTATTATTATTTAATTAAAACCATACAGTTGTATACAAATTCTATAGATAGGAATATTTGTTAAATAGAATTACTAACGTTAAATAGCAATACTTGAAACTATTTAATAACATGTAAACAAATAACTCAATTAGAAATAAAATTTCCTACAAACTATTCACTTACAACTCTTATACATAAGTTTCAGCATGAAATAACCGATAAGGGTTGATATACCATCAAACACCTACCAAAACCATATATAGTTTTCCTTTTCATCAGCTGGTTGCCTAACTAATGTTAAAGAACCCAGTCTGTCTCATTATTTACTCATAACTGAGGAGAGAACAGATGGATTCATGTTTTTCCCTCAGATATTAGTGAAATGGTTGCTGATCCCATTTCTTACAGCAATAACCATTTTGCAAGCCTACCTTGTGTATGTATGTGCACAATGTATGTATCATTTCATAAAGAGGCCATGGCTTTTTGAACAAGGTATATTTAAGTTTTCTTAACTTCTTTATAGCTCCCACAACCGACATTGGACTGCCTGATATGCAAAAATAGATTTCTCCAAGATTTTCCTTGGAGAAAGAACTTCAAATAGTTGAAAAAGATGGTCAACTTGAGATCTGGTATTCTGTCTCAAAGAATTTATCAACCAAATACAATATTGTTTGGGAAATCTCCATGGTGTAATGGCTTAAGTGCTGAACTGTGACACGGTAGTGAATTAGTGCAACTGGAATTTGAACTATTGCATTCACTTTGGCACTAAAATCCTTGGATATAGGTTATATAGTATCACTGCTGATCTTCTACAAGGACAACTTGAGCATTAAATAACTCACAAAGGTTGATATGCCATTAAACAAAGAAGCCAAACCAATATTGTCTACTTTTTTGGAAGTGCAAAATGGGGAACTTTAATAAGTTAATTTCTTACATGTTAATAAGATTTAGACTTCAAATATATTTGTCCTTGGTAAATGGCATAGCTAATGTAACATAAAAGAATAGGTTCTCAAATAAATTTAATGCATGATGCAATAGTTTCAGCTACTAAATAGGAGTGTCCTCCAAGTACACTCTGGCTACAAATAACATCTTTGTATAAAATTTACATGCACTTTACATCCAGCCCCTTATTTTTAGGTTTGTGACCTTTATGAAGTAATCTGATGGATATATGTTGAAGTTCTTGGTTAAAGGATAAACATTAAAATTTTCTGCAGT
This sequence comes from Sepioteuthis lessoniana, assembly GCA_963585895.1. Taxonomy (NCBI): domain Eukaryota; kingdom Metazoa; phylum Mollusca; class Cephalopoda; order Myopsida; family Loliginidae; genus Sepioteuthis; species Sepioteuthis lessoniana. Next base: position 35,883,455 of record OY757933.1, on the reverse strand, counting down.
CATGATTATTTTTGTCATTTATCTCTATTTTTGTTGGTTCCGTACAAGACTAAACTTTAATTTCTTTAAAAATATTTTGGAGATTTTAAGGTTGGATTTGCTTTAAAGAGTCAACTTTGGAAGATGCAGAAACTAATTTTCATTTAAAGCCATCTCCTTTTTTAAACTGGAGAGAAGACTAAATGATTAAGTTTTTGTTTATGGATTTTTGAAATGTGACTCTTGTCACCTAAAACTCCTGGAAGAGGCTTTTCTACCAGTCATCAACTATATACAGTATCACCACCTCTCCCAAGTATACCCCATACAGTATTTTTGAATAAAAAAAATAATTTTCTTTTAAACATAGCTAACAAGATTTTATTATTAGTAATGGAGTATTCATAATACTATCTAAATGAATATTCTTGCCTATTATTTATAACTAAACTATGTAACCATAATATGAATATATAGCATTCCAAGATGAAGTAAACTGCTTATATATAAAACACACACACAATACATTTCTAGTATAAGATAATAATAAAACAGGATAAAAGTTCACTATTCAATTCCTCAGGTGAGCTAATATTCAATGTGTTGAATACTAACTCATTTCAGGACCAACAATGTGAAACTCTGAATCATCAGTTTTTATCTCTTATCTTTTTATTTTATACAAAAAATATATGGTGATATTGCTCTGCATTTTTTACATAGAATGATTTTTTGGATCAAAAACACTTTTAGCATCACATATATGCAATTTTAATTTTTGGTTAAAGAAATGTTTGTTTTATTGCCAGCCTGAATCTAGAAGAGGTATTAAATAGTTGTCTGAATTTTTGAGATGAAGCTTGATGATTTTTATCATTAAGGGTTTTTGGACTATTGTCTTCATCTTTATTATTTCTACAACGTTTTGGCCGATATGTCCTCCTGCCTTCTTCAGGTGTTTGTTGAACTCTGGAACCTTCATGGAACTTTGAACTACATCTCCTGAGGGTCGCCTGTTCTGATTCTGTTAGCCATAACCAGGTACAAGTGTTAAGTATTCCTGTATTGTTATTTGCCTGTGGTCAGGATTGAACCTGAAACCACTAGATGATTGTCTCCTTAGAAGCTTAGGGAACCAACGCCTATAACCATGACGCTATGTGCTCTGCAGGACACATAGCATAACGGTTATAGGTATTAAATAATTATAATACTTGAAACCATTTAACTGTGGGCAAACTGATATGGTCCCTCACTTTTTTAAATTGTTACTCTTACATAGCAACTCTCGAAACCATTTAACAGTGTGCAAAAAAATGATTAAAAGTAAACCATGATTTGTATCAGATAGAAATGAGTGAAATCATTTAATTGTTTGTTTAAAAATGTTATTAGAAAAATGTTCACAAACCATATTTATTTGATATATAAGTCTAAACAGGATTTGGCACTGAACAATTTAAAATGTTTGATATGACGTGAAACCAAGCAAACTTGTAAACAAAAACCATTTAACTGTCTGCAAACAAATGGCTGATGTTAAATTGAATTGTTGGAGTTAGATAGCAATAATTGAAACCATTTAATCATGGGCAAACAAATGAGCTCTTGCTTGTTTAGAGTGTTGTCTTTAAATTGTTCATTTAGAAATACAAGGTTTAATATATGCAAAAACAGAATTTGGCATTAAATAACCTACAATGGTTGATATGCCATAAAACCCAACCAACCAATCAAATAGATTTTTCTCTGTCTTTTTTAACAGTTCAGTTTTGTAAAGGAAAAAGAAAACTTACTTTTACTAAATATTTGAATTTGTTTTTTACCAACTCTTCATATGCCAACTATATTTATAAAAAAAAAAAAATTCCATTTGTATATAAAACAAGATTTAAGTTTTTAATTGGAAAAAAAAAATTGAACTTACTGAAGTTGGCATTGGATATTATCCTGTAAACTGAAATCTATGCAGAATTAAAACTGGTAGTAATATTCAGGTTTTAAGATTCAGCTTTTGTTTTATTTATTTTTTTTTCATTTCACTGTTGTCGTTGTTGTTGTCATCATTAACTTCAAAAGCATTGCACACTTCACATTATTATTTTTTTTAAATAAAAATTTGAATTAAGAAAAAGATAGTAGCATGTAGATCACACCTGTTTGTTGTTGTGATGGTCATCTGTTGTCTTCGTAACATGTCATTTTCTGTTTGTGTTGTCTTTGTGTCTATCATTTTATTGACCCCCCCCAAAAAAAAAATTCAAAAAAAATCTTTTTTATGTCCTTTTCTCTCTGTCTCTCTCACTCTCTGTCTCTCACTCTCTCTCTGTCTGTCTATCTGTCTGTCTCTCATATTGTAAACACAAAGTTTATTTAGTTCTGTTTCTGAATAAGTTATGTTGACTGCAACAACTGTCCATCCTCTGTTTTGTATACATGAAGTATATGTTGGGCATATAAGAAAAATTGCATGTTGAAGAATTAAAAAAAAAATTCTCACCTTAGAATCACTGATAAGTGATCTAAACAATGACTTGGAGCCATCTTCATTAATGATAAAATTTCCTTTGACATAAATTTAAAAAAAAAATTATTTTTAAAGCATAGTACAGCTGGTTTGAATTTATAATTTCCTTCTTGACTGGTTTCTGAACCCAGTCTGCACTACTATTAACTCATAGCTGGGGAGAGAACTGATGGATTGATGCTTCCTTTTAGGATTTGAAATCTGGTCATTGATTCAGTTTCATACAACAATAACTTATTCTAAATCAGCCTCACTTATCACAGAATATTTGAAAAAGGACGAATTGTTGCAGTTGTCTACATTTAAAGTCACTCTTGAATTGAGAAATTTTAATAGTGAATCAATTTAAATTTGAATTTTTATTTTTAAATGAAGCAGTTAATTGTTTATTTTGACCAGAATTTTCTTGCAATTAAAAAACAATAAAATTAAGATGAAATTCATTCTGATAACAGTACTGATGATAAATGAATGCAGCAAACTAGCACAAAAAATACAACAAGCACGACTGAATGCTGGAGGTATTTCCCTGGGAATTAAGCAAAAAAACTGAAATTTCCCTATCCTGACAAATAGTATATTTACAAACCAGAAGGTGTCCTTGAAAATGAAACACATAATTTCTGTCCAGAAGACTAGATCTACTTTTAATTAGCAAGAAAAGAATCTGAAGTATATTTGATTTTAATTTGAAAAGGAAAGGTGAACAAATACCTGCTAGAGACTAAAAAGTTATGGGACATGAAGGTGACAGTCATATAAATCATAGTTAGAACCCTTGGAACAGTCTTCAAGGACTTGAAAAAGAGACTTGATGAACTGGAGATTAGATGAATAATTGAAACCATCTAGACCATAGCCATTGACCTAATGAGTAAAGTGTTCGCTAATGGTCTGGGAGACCGGAGTTCAATCCCAAGTCGAGTCATACTAAAGACTCAAAAAATGGTACTTGATGCTGCCTTGCTTAGCTCTCAGCACAATAAGATGAAGATCAAGGGTAAAGTGGAGCAATCCTAGGAATAGAGTAGTGCCCTCTTCTACATCTTGGTGTAGTAGCTATTGAAAAGGAAGCCTTCGGGTTACCCTTGACTAAGGCCATAGCACTACTAAAATTAGCTAGAATACTTAGAAAAGTCCTGGAGAAACTTGCTGTCACTCATACTCTTGTGAAAAATCATCAGCTTGAGCTAATGTGAAAAACTCGCTATGATGTGCTTCCATTGAGATTCTCACATCAACTTTTGCTGTTGGTAGACTTGGTTAAATGTACAAACTGCTCTACCATTTGAACTATGAAGAGCTGTTGGTTTGCATAAACTTGTCCTTTATTGTCTCTCTTGAAGATGCATTTGTTGCTGTTTTGTTTTTACACAAGTTGTATCAATAACATCTTTATTTATAAAGTGTTGTCAACTATTATTTATTACGGACAATTAGTTAATTTGATTGTTTCAATCTTGTTTGTTTTTTTTGTAATCTATAATTCACTCCGTTTATGTCATGAATGAAAATATTACTCAAGATTAATTATTACTGTAATGAAATTTTTACTTTTCTTGTTTCTGGTCAGAAAGTGTTATTTTCCAATTGTTTATGCCTACAGTAAATGAAAATGATCCCTTTTTCTCATTAAACTTTGGTTTTGTGACTTTAATAGAGAAATTTTGAGAACGGGGTAGATTATATCTGGAGATTAAGATGTGAAAGGGATTTATATTAGTCAAAAATCTTGTAAAGATACTTTGAAACATTTTTAGTAATTTTTGTATAACTTGTAAATTATGATTCATATCTTGTTGTATTCTGATATTATGTAAATGAAAATGTGCAAATTTGCCAGTTTCTGCTTAGAAAATAGGTTAATTTCTAAATTTCATTATCCAACAGTTTGAAGGGAATAATGACTATTTTTTTAAATACTTATATATATGTATATATATACACAAATTCCTCTGCACAAACAGGATGCGACACAAGGTCAATTTTTAAGCAGTTTGACAGGTTTGAATTGGGAGTTTTTCTTCATGACCAATTGCCATACCTAAGTTAAAGAATCCAGTCTGACCTGCTATTTCCCCATAATTGGGAGGAGGGTAGTTGAATTCTTTCCTTTTTCAAAACTATTAACACTATAAAAATGCATACAATCATGTCCAGGATTTGAATTTGGATTGCTGCATCCATTTCCTGTGATAATAACCATCAGGCTATTCTTTTACAATATAAGCTATTAGGAAATAACACATAATATCCTGGAACAAAATTTATTAGTAAAATTATTGACAAAGCTTCTTCTAAAAATAATGATGCTAATAATATGATAAAAAAAATATATAGATGGAAAAAGAAGAGGAGACAAGTTTATAGGTTTGATTCAAGATTCTTCAAACTAGCATCTTTTTTAGTTTCACTGAGACAAAGGAGTTGAATTCAAGTTTTACCAGGAGCTTATCTTTTATTTACAATCTCTTACTGTTCCTTTTTGTCGTAAAATGAGCTGAATGAATGGCAGTTTAAGAAGTGGGGTGGAAAATGCTATCTTGGAACTAATAATAATATGAATTCATTTATCGTCCATCTTTAATTGTATAGAGACCTTGACAATGGCTGCGAAGACAAAATCTAGCTCTACTATTTTTGTCAGCAATAATTAATTATCTGATCTTATCAAAGATACTTAATTATGATCTTAGAATTAAGACATCTGAAGTCATTTACTGACATTTTTCCATTGGATGAATTGTTGTCAAGATATATAATGCTTGGGGGGCGGGAAGGTTAAGTGAGTGAAGTGGATGAGGAGTTAAAGCAAGTAAAGCTATTGTCTCTTGAGGGAACCACACCTACTTAATTGTTATCTGCTAATTAAAGTGATTAAGTAATTTACTATTCAATAATTCCTCCCAATTCCAATTTAAATCTTTACAAGATGCAACATTGTGTAGCTTGCATTTTGATCAGTAGTTTAGTAATTGTGATTTCATTCTGTAAGTGTGAAAGATTTAAAACAAAAAAAAAACAAAACTTAAGAAGTTTTTAGTGTCAAATCGAGACCAAGGCTAAAAGTATTTTTCCAACTTGAAAATTTTGTCTTTAATTAGTATCATTATTTAGAGCTAAATTTCTGACACTATCTTCCTCAGAGGAAATATTAGTTAAAATTTAATAACAATCCTCATCTAAAAATAAAATTATTACTTCTATTGTCACTCTTCAAAGGATGAGGTTGTTAAGACTAATAATAAAGATAATAGGTTGGCCATCTACTTATTTTTCAGACTTGCATGTGTGTTAGATGCTCATATTGTTCAGTTCCATCAGTTTTATATCCTATTGTTAAAAAACAGAATGGGGAAGTGCTGTTTGATAAACTGACCCCTAGGAACTAGGTATGTATTTGTTATGAAGTTTTCAAGCTAATCATGAGTTGAGTAACTTTTAATTTGGTTAAACTGTACTTGGAATGATAGTAGTAGTATTTAAAGAAAAGTGGGCAGTGAAAATTTTTTTTTTTTTTTTGAATCCATCGATTTATTATAGGTAGAGGTATGTGTGTCCTATATATATTCTGATAAGAACTGGAATTTTGTTATAACCAATATTTTATCTCTATCAAAATATTTACTTCCTATTTTTGTATTTTCATTGCTTATACCACTTCGACACTTTCCATTTATTTTATTATTAAAAACAAATCCTAGCCTCAGTAATTCACTCTTATCTGAATTATACATTTTATAAACTAGCTGAACTGATAGAAATTCTGTGGTTTAGTTCATATCAACTAATAATATTATACAACATTAATTTCAACAGTATATATTTACTCAACCCTTCTACCATGGATATGACATGAGGTCAATATTTATTTTGTTTGAATTCCGTTTTCTTTATCTTAGACTGGTTACTTAAGCAAGGATAGATAACTTGATCTATCCTATTTACCTATAACTAGTGGTGGAAGAATAGATGGATTCATGCCTTTCTCAAGGGCATTAACATGAAGGGAAATGCAAAATAACTTCATCCAGGAATTGAATTCTGGTCTACAATTCTATTTCCTATGACAAATGAAATGAATATTAAACAAACTACTGAAAAGAATATTTAATTCATTTAAAGCTTTATATTTTCATCAAAGTAATCCTCGTTTTAGTCCCCTGACTTTCTTTTAAACTCTATCTTGAGTGGTTAGAGGAGTTATAAAATATTAGTCAAAGCAAGTGTAGTATAGTCACTGACAAGCTATGTTGGTGATGGTTAATCATCAAATGAGAAAGAAACACACAAAAATGTAACTTGTTTTAAGCGATAGGCCTCTGTTGCTTTATTCTCTCTGTTTAGTCTCTGATACTGTGGAAGTTGGAAGAAATGTATAACTAGCACAATTTGCTGGCTATCTTCTTCATTCTTCTTGGAATTGAATCTTCTTGTATGTTTTTGTTTGCGTGGACATTTCTCTCCTCATACCCCAGCCACCAAGAGAGAAAGCTAAGCAGAATCAAGAAATTTGTCAACTTATATTGGGGTTCACAGAATGCCCCACCCCCACTTCCATCTCAGGTAGGTGACATCATCCTGCCAGACTCTTCATCACTTACCCATTGCTGGTAACCTCGGCAAGACCAAGTCCAAGGTGCTGGATTAAGCATATTTTGTTAGATCTAGTCTGGTAGAAGAGATGTGGAACTTTATCAACTGGTCTTCTGTTTACTGGATAACCTATCTATACAAACCAATCATATCAAAGATGGCAGCAGTTTGGGTGGAGGAGAAAAAATAGTTTTCTAAGGTTATATTTAAAATTCTGCAAACTTTATGTCAAGTGATTAGAATACTTATTGCAATAAGATTGGATTATGATAAAAGGAATGTGCACTACCTGCTGTTGAAGATGACAGTCTGATTGATTGACTGATTTTAATGGTATGAAACAACCCACAAACGGGTTTTTTGGCCTGGCCATTCGTCTCGTGGTGTCAACCCCGTTTCTTCTCCCACCCGGCTGTGAGGACATTCACAGGTTGTACTAAAAACAATAACCAAACAACAGAGGGTAGAAGGAAGAAACAGACAGATTTAGAACTGTAAAACTCAGAGGTGAAGTCTGGCACTTAAGTATTTTGTGTGTATTTATTTTGGCTAAAGTGAGAACTCTGTGAAAGTCCTACACAGCTACCAAAAAGGCTGACTCTTCTGGCCATCATCTTCATTGCTCTGTGTCCTGACTCCATGCTCTGGAGTCTCACTTCCAACTGATCGCTTCAGAGTCTCACTCCTGACTGCCTCAGAGTCCCGCTCATAACTGGCTGATTCTCTTCATCCTTCTCCTCTGGTCTTGCAGCTCTTTGTGTGGTCTTTGTGCCAAAGTTGACAAAGGGGGCCCTCTAGACACTCTGATGTCGGTCAAAGATGCCGAAGATAAGATCCCTTTGGCTACCCCCCCTCTCTCTCTATATATATATATACTTTAATGGTCATTATTGTGCCACAATGGCATATCAACCCATCTGGGGTTATTTTATTCCTGGAGGTTACAGAATCATGTACATTGTTCATATTAACATTTTTCTGTGTAGTTGTTTCTTTAGGGGTTATATATAGTTATAATAGGTATTCCTATCTAATACAAATCTACAGAAAATGAATTACGCTGTAATATTGTTTGTACTACTAAGGATGGTCTGTCAAAAAAGTTTAAACATTTTAAAAAGGAAATATTTAAGTCTGGCAAAATGTTATTTGAGAGGCTGTGGCAAAAAGAATAGTTACTTGGGAGACTGTGGTTTAAAAAAAAAGTTTACTGGTGGTTTTGTTGGAGGAAGAAAAAAGCTGATTGGGAAATTATGGTAAAAAAGAAGTTACTGGAAGGCCTTGGTAAAATGTTAATGATTAAATGAATTAACTACTTAAAACCAAGTTATTTATTTTTTATCTGAAACTTCAACTACTACATAAGTTTCTCTATCTTTTTTCACTCCCAGTATTAAATTAATAAATTGTATACATAATGATGAGGTTAGAAAGTATTTTTTTTTTTTTTTTGGTGGGTAGGTTGTTTCCTTTATTTTTCAATTATTTATATACTAGTTCACTGTTAGAGGGGGGGAAGGTCTGTTTGAATTTCTATGAGATTTTTTTGTTTTCTAGAGAAAAGAAACTATTTACTGTAGGAGTTCCTTAATTACCCCTCCCCACCCCATTATGTTGTTGTATGGCATAATTGCTCACATTAAGTGATGCCAAACCTTCCACCCCAGCATATTTCCTAATTACTCACTTAACCCCCACCCCCACTAAAACTGTTTGAATCAGCAAAATACAGTGCTCTATGCACAAAAATACAGAGCAACATCATATTTTAACTATAGAGTAAAAACTAGCAACTCGGAGTTTCATTTGGCTGATCTTCAGGTGAGCCAGTATTGACATGTTAGTCTTCAGAGAAGTTTATACTGACTCACTTGAGGATCAACCTTGTAAAACTGAGGTTCACATATATAAAACATTAATGTGTTTTATATATGTGAATTTATTTCATCATGCACTCAAGTTGAATGCAGTAACAAAAAAAAAAAAAAAACCTTTGATGTGAACATTTGAAGCAAGTTTTGAGAAATCACTTGGATTGAGTAGATGTTTCATATCAGAGCTCTTAAGCTGAGTGATTTCCTTTATGCTATCTCTTAGAGTGCTGAGGTTTACTTGGCAGTACCCATCCAAATAATATGCAAATCCCTCTTAAAAATATAATGTAAATTCCTTAAAATAATTTATGGTTATGTTCAAATAAACTGGTGGATATATTTGAAGAGTCATATATAGTTAGCTTTCAGTTGTAGATTTCATAAAAAGAAACTTATGCCATAACCTGGTTTGGTTTTGTGGTGTAACTCATGTAGTGTGTCTTGGGCAGGAATAGCCTAGCAGAGCCCCTTCTGGTCTACGATTGAGTTTTATTGACCACTTACTATTTCTCTTTTCATAGCTTTAAACAAGTGTGCCCAAGAGTGAATGGATCTTATATTCTATTTTTTAATTTTTTTTCTTCATTGCATGTCTAAACATTAAAAGGTTTAAATGTAACTTTTGATTAGTAATTGGCCCAAATAAGCAGAAAGTTTTAAATTATGTTTATATCTTTATTATGGCTAATATATACAATCCATAGAAATTTTTTTTTTTTTTTTTTTTTTTTTTAAATTGTTCAAGTCTATTAAGAACAAGCTGTAAAACAGTTTAGAAACAAAGTTATTTATTTTTTTAATTAAAGATTTTTTTTGTGAAGGATGCTTATATATTTAACTCATAAAGTATCTTAACTGGATTTAAAGAACCCGCTCCCATCAAACAAAAAAAACAACAAACCAACATTTATTTTAATAAATTAATGTTTTATATATAGTAAATCTTAAAATTATCAAATATAAACTTGTGCTATGCTGTATTTTTAAAATATTTTTTTCTCACACTGAGGCCCACTATATTACCCCCCCCCCCTTTGTAAACTCACTAGAAATGGTAATTTAAAAAATATGGTTGATTTATTTTTAAGACATTAAAAAAAGCTAGACTAACCAAGATCCTTGATGAAGCGGGTGGTGGAACCTTAGCCAAGTCTGATATATTGTATACAGATTCCTTGGAGTGGTGGGTGAGGAAACAAGACTTTTTGGTGAACAATTAAATTTAGTGACAATGACTTTTATATAAATTGTCTCTAAATTTGTTCACCTCAAAATGTCACATTGATGGAAACATAATATTTTTTTTTTTTTTTTTTTTTTTTTTTTTTTACTGAGTATAATGCAAAGCTTTGTATGATTATATTTTCATTTAAAAGCCTTTTTATTAAAAGTAGATCTAAAATGATCATCTTTTATTCTTGGTGATTTAAAAATTAGTTGTTGATGGGGTTGGGTCTGTAATTTGGAGAAAAAAATGAATAAATAACAGTAATTTGTACTGCTGGACACTATAGGTTAAAATGTATTTTTGGAAAGTTTTATTTTGCCATTTGAATTTTTAAAATTTTTTACTTTTTATCTTGCTCTATTATTCTCTTCCAAGCAATATCACTGTATTTCTTGCCATATGATGACCTCTGCCCCACCAAAAAAAAAAAAAAAAAAATCCTCACTATGTATGTTTGGTTGGTTAGACTAGGAGTAGGGCTTTTTTTATATTTGAAGGCCACATTGATATCTATTGTCTATCAAGAAGGCTGATATGTTTAGAACTAAATTTAAAGTTTAAATTCTGAGTTAATAAATTTAGTCCAAATTTATCACTTAAAAGAAATGAAAAATCTATTAATCTTTTTGTGATATATTTTAGATTTTGTTTTATTACGAAAAAGCATTCAAAATGTGAAAATTTAATTATATATGTTGAATATTTAAACAAACTTAGGCAAAATCTGTACAATTATTATATCTTGATACTGTAGATATGGGATGGCCATTGTTACTGTTCAGCTTATTGTGGAATTTTATGATTAAAGCAAAGTTTTGCTTATAGTAATATCTTACTAAATGTTCTCCTATTCTGCAAGTCCATAAACTCTAAAGCAGGTTAGCTATGAGTTTAGATTTAATAATGTTTATAAGGTTAGGTGTATATTTTGCTTAAGTAACTCAGTTGGAGATTATCTCCGAACTATCTTGCTACCCAAACCCTTTTGGGGGGAGGTGTAAAGTTCAAGGAAATGGAATTCTTGAACTTTTCCTTGCTAAATTATGTGTGTTATATGCTGGGGAATACAGTATTGCTTATACAAATTAAAAAGAAATATTTACACCCTGTCTGAAGTTTTTAGCAAATCACAAACTTCAATAATGTAAATTTGATTTGAAAAGAAAATTGTCAAATTTTCAATTTAGATGTCACAACAAAGCCCGAGTTAAAATTTTAGATAATATCAATGTTTTATTGAAGTTATTTTGATGTATTCTAAAAAATACTGTCATCTGAAATTATTAGGGGAAACCAAATAATCACATTTTACTTTATTAAAAAAATAAAATCATAAAAATTGATCCACACCTATAATAGTACAAATAACAAACATAAGTTTTTTAGTCCTTTACATTTTAATATAGTGACCTTTTTTGTTAATTACAGCCAGTAATCTATTATTCATTGATTTTGTTAATGTTTTTATTACCTTAGCTGGTTCAATTTTCAGCATATTAGTTACTTGCCTTAGGTCTGCTTTGCTGTTATATTGTTTGCCACCTTGATATAATTTCATCTTCACAATTTACCATAGTTTTTCAATTGGATTCAAATCAAGATTTGATGGTGGCCATTCCATTGCTTTCCTGTAAATCTTTTCTGCTCAAAGAATTCATGAGTAAGCATTGATACATGAGGAGGCACATTGTCATGTATAAATACAAACTTCACTTTGAAACTACAAGACAAGAGCTTGTACCATTTTAAAGAAAGTCTTTTCCATAAAATTGCAATAGTTAGCAATGTTCAGTTTAATTCCTTCATCAACTTTGAATGGTCTAATAATGTGAATTGAATTACCATGACCAGAAAATCCGGTGAACACTTGCACGCAACATATGGAAACACTGAACTGCTGTTTTGACCTTATTAGGTCTTACAGCAGTGTTATACCATGATCTCCCTCACTGGAGATTGAACCAGAGAAACATCTGTTCAGTGTTTCTGTATGTCACGCGCAAGTGTTCACCGGAGTTTCTGCTCATGGTAATTCAATTCACAATTCCTCTACTTAAAAAAGAAAATGTATGGTCTAATGATGGTTTGGTAGATAATTTCAACGCATATTATCAAACATCCACCTCCTTTTTTGCCTTTTAGCTACAGGCATGTTTTGATTGGATAAAATCCATTCTTTGTGGATCATCCATCAGATCCATCAAATGTCACTCAAGATTAATCCATGAAAATTACTTAAGTCAATTTTCATAAATTTCTTGGCCTAATTTTTATACTTCTTTAATGAAAGGAGGTTGTTTAAGAGATTTAACAGATCCCAGTTCATAAAGTATTCTATACCTTTTGTCCTTCTTGATGCCTTAAATTCCATCTTTTTAAAGATCTGACCGCTAGTCAAAAATGGTTGGTCATTGCTTTAGTTTATGTTAGTCTTGAAACAAGTTTTTTTTTTAAAGCCTTTTCCTTTGCTTCGAGTTTTCAACTTAGTTATGTTTTCAACAGCCTTATTGTTTGATAATGCCTGTAATATTACTTTGATATCTCCAAAGTGAATATTTCTTCTCTCAAAAGTTTTTCTGTTTTTCAGCAGTTGCTAAATCCTTCTTTTTACCCATGTTTCAACATATATTATGGACAAAAAAGAAAAGTTTTTGTTAGATTTCAGAGGTCTTAAGCTAATATTAGTTTAATTTGCATACTAACTTCACTCAGTACATTATTGTAAATTCCAAATATCTCAAACTAACCATTAAAGATGGCAAGAAATCTTGTTAAATATTTCACTAATGGTGGAAATGGACTAGTTTAGATTTGACAAATGCTGGTTCAGATCTTTTTGAGTTATTGAGGTTTACTTGATTTTCATAACTTCAGACAAGCTGTAGATTTGATAAACATTCTTAGAAAAGTCAAAAAATAGTTTGATAAAGAAAATTTCTGTGGTTATATACAAAAATTATGTTGGAATATAATACATTCACTATCCAGATAAGACTAAGTTTCAGTCATTTGGTTTATTTTTAATTTATAAATTTCTTTTTGTTTTCATCAAATTTTTATAGATTTTTATTAAAAATTATGGTTTGATTTGTTGGTTTTATAGCATGTCAATTCTAACAATGCCAAAATGATTTTTTTCTCGAGCAATTATGATTTCATTTAACTAATGATAACACTGGCTTGCAATGTTTTCCAGGTTGAATATATAATAGCTGATTTATGACAGATTTTTTTACACTGAATCCAAAAATCTTACTCAATTTTTCTAATCGGGTCAAATTTTAAAGATACAAGCCCTTATTTGAAATGTATAGAACAGTATTATAACTATTTATTTTCTTCTTGAATTAAACAAATAATACTAAATTTAGAGCTGACATATTTACAGAAAGCTCACACCGTGTCATACTAAACTGAAAAATTGACAGAAGAAGCTATTCATGGATGAAAGGTCTTTTCAGAGACTTTCACTTGTGTTCAACAGCCACCACATTCCGTTTCAAGCACCAGCAGTTGTCAGTGAGAAAGTTTACATCCTACCGTCCTTGGTAGAAGTCTTTCATAATTCAAATGTCTACAGTTCTTTAGAAAATAGTCAAAGTGTAACTGTAGAAAGCGCAGTCTGATATTCATGCCTCGAGTTGGCAGAAACTCTTCAGTCGCTCTTCAATTTCCTTCTCAGTACTTCATCAAACATTGGGTCCTTCATGAGTTCTATTATATACCAGCCTTGATTTTCTTCATGCTTATCCATGGGAACTTCTACTGGAGGAAAGCAAACCCGCTGCTTTCCCTGTCCATTATCTTCACAAAGTTCTTCAAGGGTGTGGAAGCAGTATTTTGTTTGGTTCAATGAGAGGGTGAAACTGAATATTATGTGAGCCAGTTTTTAATCCTTGTCTTAATGGTCACTCTTGTCTGTTTCCTGGTAGTTAACAGTAGACAGCGAATGATTCATGCTGTTGTGAGTTTCTTTTATTTGTACTGAATGCCCAAATAGAGATAGATGAAAAAGTCTTTCTATTATGTAGAATAACCGCTTTGAGACTTCTGCTGGACGAGCTAATAAAAAAAAAAAAACTTTGTTCTGTAGCATCATACTCTCAGACAATTGATTTGAACATTTCAGCAGTGTTGTTGTAATAGACAATAATGACTTATCTTGGAGTGTGAAAAAATTTCTTAATTCTCTCTCACTGTCTTAATACCAGTAGAATGTTGTTCTTGGTGACAACAGATGTTTCTCTTTGAGACATAAACCCAGCAGTTGAGCACTCTTTTTGAAAGGTTCAGGTCACGTGTCAAGTCATTGAATTCTGTTGTGCCGAGAGTACTGGCTGGTCATCATCTTCTGGCTTGTATGCGTCATCTCCAGCTACAAGAGTCATGTCACTGTTTGGAATCGGTTATATTCCATGTTACCATCTGGTTCAAGAACAAGAAGGTCTGGGCCATTGAAAGATTGGTCCCATGGCAGAAGGAACATCTACATATTGGACATGGTGCTTGTTTTTGCGATTTATTCCTTTTAGATTTATTATGCTGAAATAGCAATCAGTAATGTGATCTTTTCTTTCCCTCCAGACCAATAGAAAGGCAAATGGTATAATCTTCCTTTTGCTATTCCTCCACTCCCATAAGTCCTAAACACGTTTTACAGCAAATGTAAGGTGCGAATAGCTTATCCTGATCCTCTAGTTTGACTCCAAAGTAATCGTGATATTCCTTCTTCACCAATCGGTGATTTTTGCTTGACTATTAAGAACTACATTACTGCAGATGTAACAGAACCTGTCGGGATTATTCTTACACTTGCGATCCATTCTTACAAGAAAATCAGCACTCAGCTTGTCATTAACACTTGACCTGATACATTAAAATCATTTTAAACTGAGGGATAAGTCTCACCTCCTAGGTATGTGGGTGTTAGCCAGTAGGGTGATACACTTGTTAGGTACACGTACAACATATGCTATGCTAAACATCAGGCACCCATGATCAGCTGTAACAAGTAGATCCCTCAGGCTTTTCAATAAGTGTTATTATTGTGTTCAACTTGTGAAATATTCAGGCACATCTTAAAAACCAAACCCTACCAATCAAAATGAATAGTATTTTTGAATTCAGCATAAAATGTGTGATATATCACTTGATAAACCTTTTGACTTTTGGAAAAAATCTTAACACAGGCCAGTGTTGTAATCTTTTGTAAACAGTTTCAAGTACCATCTCCATACAAATAATTTTCAAACACATCTATTTGATATGTCAATGGGACCCTAACTTTTAATCTCAATAAAAGTGAGGCTTCTCAATTTCCAAAACTTGAACCTCACCACTAGATGCAAGGGCTCCAGATTTTTGGGGTTGGTGGAGTTACCTCTTTTCTTGGGCTGCAGTCAGTATATTTTAAGCTTTGCTAGCAGTGTGTTAAAAATTGTCTTCAACATACTATATTTCTTCATCTTTCTTTCTCTCCCTCAACAACTAATGTGATACAAGCATCAGAACTGATGAAAGCTGTTAGATTCTATATGTCAAAACGGACTGGCAAGTTCCATCATGGTAGTGGGGTCATTGATAGTCTTTAGATGTGTATATGAAATGATCTTTGAGTAAGGACTTTTGGTACAACCTAATAAGAATAATAAAGACATTGGTAGTATTTGGATGAATACATAAATTTGTTGAAAAAAATTGGGGGAAGAAAAAAAAAATTTTTTTTTGAGATTTGAATATAACTGTTCAATAAAAGAAAAACAAAAAAAACAAAGCAAATGGTTAAAACTTATCTGGTTGGTGAATGTGTTCCATTTTAGTACATTACGACAAAAACTTTCTTTATTGTAAACAAAGACTTTCAAAAGAAAGTGAACAATGTACAACTTATAAAAAATGTTCTCAATCCCACTCATTTTTTTATTCTTTTATTGTAATTATTATTATTATTCTAGTGAGCATTGTTGTAGTTTAAAATTGATGCACTACTGTTTCAGGAAACCTTTTTTCAGCTGTACAATTTTATATGAATTTTGTTGCATTAAATTTTTTTAATAGTGGGTCTCTGTGTTCATTTGTTGATATGTCTTGAAGTATTTACCAAAAGAAGAAAAAATGAATTTTTCTGTTTACTATGAACTTTGCCAAGTGTCCCACTCTATATTGCACACAGACGGCAGAAGTGGCCCTCCTACCTTGCTACCACCAGTGGAAGGTCTCATGTTGCAGATGGTTGAAGTACACAAAACTACCGCTGCAGCGACTGAGGTGACAACAACTACCCCGACAGTTGCTCTTGTACTTGGCTCGACGCTTGCCTCTCATTCTCCCTCTTCTGCGTCCTCTTCTTCCTCTTCTGCGTCCTCCTCTCCCACACTGTCCTCCTCCTCATCTCGGTCGGCCAGTGCCCGTAAAGCCAGTGCCACAGCCAGTCCTACGACGAATAATAATAACAATAACAATGTGACCAACAACATGAACAGTATTCCAACGGTGACTGACCATAACACCACAATCAACACCACCATCACTACCACAACCACAACCACTGCTGCTACCGCCGCTGCCAATATTACTGTTTCTCCGACCACTGACCACAGCACCATCATCACCATGACTTATGGTCCAACATCAACTGCAGATGAAGATAACTTCTCAGCTACAGCAGCAGAAGTGTCACCACCACCAACAGCAGCAGCCTCAGTGGATGTAGCAACAGCTTCCCCTGAAGCCGACAAAGATTTGGACCCTGCCCCTACTGGTAATGCCAATGGAAGTGTGGTGATCACTCCAGTAGAGGGGATGACTGATACTACCTCTCCTCTCAGTAATGCAGGTGAGCTGATGGGCTGTGCATGTACATGCCTACACATATATACATGCACACATATACAGAATCCTATCTCACATACATGCGCACACACACACACCTATTTACCTTTCACCTACACAAATTTAATTGCTGGAAGCCAAACTTGCTTTTATTTTTAAAATTTTTTTCCCCCTTTTCCTTTTTCTTCTCATGAAGAGGGTTTGGAGAAATTTTTTTAATAATTGATTTTCGTATAGTTGAAGAAAAAAAAGAAACAAAAACCCCAAAATGTTGAAGATTAGTTAAATTTTAACATGTTGAGATGAATCTGCTGTTTTAGTTTTAAGATTTTAAAAAAGAAAAAATGTTGCTGTTTATTAAATGTTATTTTAAGAAATTCATTCATTAACTCATCCTTTCTTTCACTTCTTTCCCATCATCATATTACTGTACCACTTTCATTATCTCTTTATTTTTTATTTTGATCTCCTTCACCAAACCTTTCTCTGCTTAACTTTGATTAGGTTCATTAATCACTGCCTCTCTAAAACCTGCCACCATCAATTTTTATCTTGTTGCTTCATTTTAACCTATTCTCTTGTTTTTGAACATCTTAAAAATAACTTTAAAAAGTTGTGGTACTGAAAGCACTTGTGACATGTATTCTTTTGCAACATGGTTTTGTGTGTATTATATTATATAATGCAACATTGACAATTAAAATGTAAAATTATCTAAGCACCAATTAAAAATTAGAAGGTATCAATATTCAAGCAAGGGGCCAATTCTTATATTTGACACAAATCCATTGGCAATTATATAGATAAAAAAATGGGTGTTTCAGAAGTCACTTAATGTTTTAGAAATTAAATCTTTTTGAAGCTGAAAATAAAGAACATCTAAGCAGTAGAATCTTTTATAATTTAAGCAAGTTAATCTCTGTTTTTCTAATTTGCTTTTAGTATGAAAATAATTACAAATAATCAACAGATAAAAATATCATTGAATTTTTAATCACAAGGTAACTTTTGGGACACCTGTTATCTATACCCACGGGCTCTATTTTAAAAAAATCCCTTACTTTTTCATCTTTAATGCTTTGAGTTTGAAACTCTGATTTGTCTTTTTTTTTTCTCACAAAGGAAAAAAGCATCCTTCCTGGTTAATCTTTTTCTAATAATTTCTCTCAAATTATTAAAACAATAATATGCAACTTTTAAAAGTTGAAGGTATTTGCTTATAAAATTGATATTTAGCCTCTCTATCTGCACATGAACTTTAGCAATATGACAGAATTCTGCTGTTAAAAAGCTCTTTGATAGTGTTTTGGAGAGTTAGGGATGTTATTCTGCTATTGGAATAGGAATAATTTCTTATACAAAATTTGTCACTCCTTAAAAATGAACACTTTAGTGAAATAAGGAGATATCTCCAGGCTGGAAAAATTGTCTACTCTTTAAAAAAAAATTTTTTTTTTTTTTTCATTCACACTTGGATAGTGAAAAGTAATTTAAAAAAAAGTTCAATTTTATTTTCAAGTTTGAAAATGAATTTGGTACTGTGAATCTAACAAATATGATGCTGTGAGATAAATTGAGAAACAGAATAAAGAATGAGTTTATGGGATTGATTTGAGTTTCTGAAAAACCAATTGCTTTTCAAAGCACAGTTGATAAAGCTGCTGGTGTGTTTAACTAGGCTTCTGACGCTAAGCAGATGTGGGTTTGAATCTTTCCAAGAGCTTAATCTTTATTATTTCTGATGCAATTTGTTGTCGAATGATGACTTGAGTGAGTTGCAATTAATAAATAATTTAAATTTCAGTATTTTATCTTTTAGTATAGAAAGAGAATAATGGCTTTGTTTTTTCAGGGTTGATTTGCATGTGATTAGGTTGTGTTCATGTGTGTAAAAGGAAATAATTTAGTATGCCAGATTTAAAGATTCCTTTGTGTTACATATTAGTTTGGTTAGCCGATTTGTTTAGTCTTTTTCTTCCTTTTCATGTAAAGATTGTCTTATTTGCCTTTAGTACCATTATTGATATATATATATATATATACTAGCAATTTTTATTGTTTAAAATGTTTTGTTCTTTTATGCATTATACTATTTTGTCCTCTCATGCTAACATCTTAGCTGGATGACTGGTGATAAGACTGGATAGGTAGATATGTCATAAGAATAACTTAAACAACTTCCTACTGTACTCTACCAGAAATATTCTGCTCCTAAAAAGCACAAGTGAGCTTATAGGCTTAAAGATTTTCTCGACAGAAAAATCATTGTGTTGGCGTTAGTCAAGGGATGGGAGAGTATGATGGTGTGTCTGTGGATGGGGTGGTGGTTGTTAAGAGAACATTTAATAAAGTGTTTTTTTTTTTTTTTTTTATAGATATGTTGTTTTAAGTACTTCTTTTGTTATGGAGTTGTAACAATAATGGATTTAATATTATAATCAGTTTTTCCTTGGCTGGATTTAGTTACAACTGAATTTATGATAGTTCTCAGATAATGGTAACTTTTGGATGAGTTTTTTCTTTGTTTCTTGTATTCTTCTTAAGAAATATTTTACTTCCATTTTCTTGTTTCAATTTGTGAGTCTCTAACTTTCAGGATTGTGGAGATTGACTGACAAAGCAAACAGCACAGAAAAGAGGAATATCTGGATGTATGAAAAGTATTTTTGTTCATTTAATGAACCAAGAGTTCAGGTCTTTGTTGATGGTAATTGGGTTCTTCTTGAATTAGATATCTTGGTCAGATAGTATAACAACTGCAGCTTAGTAGAGGCAGGATTGGGCAGATACTAAACTGATCTTTGTAAGGAATGCATAGCATTTCTATATATACAATCAAGCAAAATGGGTCCCTTTTGTAGAGTAGTTCAACTTGCTGACCATTATTCTCTGGTTGGATTTGATCAAGCTATGGGAATTCATGGTGTGTCTGTATTTGGAGCTATTTGATAAAAGAACATTTAATAAAGTTGTTGTTGGTGATTGGATTCTTCTGTCTTGTTTTAAATCATTATAATCAGTAGCTGATTTTTGTTAACATCTGGACTTTATTTCAAAGGATAAATCAGATATTGTTTCATTTCCTTCCACTTAAAAAATTCTGTGAACAGCTTTTGAAGTCCAGTTTAAAATAATGGCTTAAAATTGTCAGAATATCAATAATTCTATTTGCCATTATAACATCTGAAACAAAATCTACAGCTGAAAAGTATGGGTAATGAGTGGAGTCATAGCTTGTACAATAAATAAAACAGACTTTGGAGTAAAATTGTCATAAGATAAAGATACTTTTGAAATATATAATTGCAATTATATCTTGCATATTTAAAACGAAATAATAGTAAAAATTATGAATGATATATCCTCTTCTTGGCTAGGTTGTCTGATGTTTTTCATACTGCTGACCATAATGTCCTTCCATTCTGTTCTTGATCTTGTCCATCTTCTCCAAATTAGTCTTAATCATTTGACAATTTCATTTTCTCATCGTTGTTAAGGTCTTCTGAGTGGTTTTTCCGGTCTTTTGGACACCATTTGACAATTGCATAGGACAACCTTGAAATGTGTGTGGTCTGCCAGAACCTCTGCTTTATGTACTCTATGATCATATCCTTCATTTTAATATTTATAATGATTTATTGCTATTTACCCATGAAATGGAAAATGGAATTTATTAAAACAAACAAAAGAGAATTTATCAGAAGTAAAAAAGAAATTATCACCATCATATGTTCATTCATTTTAATGTGGGGGTAGGGAGAATAGCAGCCTCTCAGGTGTATTGTAGATTAAAATGGTAAGTGATTGACTCTTCCCATTTTACTTTTATCCTGGTGTACTTCTAACCCATGATATAATGGCCCTTTTGAGTCTGATTTTGACACCCCTGAATTAGATGAATAAATTAGTTGGTTAAAAAAATTCTTTATTATACCCTAATGTATGTTATCTAAAACCCTGTTTTCTCAAATTTTAATATCAGTGTACTTATTGCTAGTTTAATATAAATTATTACTAGTTTGAAATCTATCAGTTAATTCCAAATTTGATATCAGTGTACTTGTTATTACTACTTATTTTCTTTGAACCTACAGGACAGTTTATAAGTTTAGCTGTAGGACGGAGTAAACTAAAGAACATGTTTATTTATGTTAATATATAGGGTGTCTCAAAATAGATGCAACCCATTAGTATGATAATTCATATTGCATCAAGTCATCTTTCATCTGAATCTTAAAAAGCAATCTTATCCTTTTAGTAAGATCAACAGGACTTTATTGGACTCCTGACAGAATTTCTCTCTCCATCCACATTGTCAGTATATCTTGCAGTCTACTTCCTACCAGATCTTGGATTTTCTTCCTTCTTGTTGAGGTTGTTTACTGACCCCTGTGGTTTAAAATCTGTGTAACCAACGATAAATTCGGCTTTTCTGGGGATAATTAAGTTAAACTTCCTGCCAAATTTTGCTTGCACAATTTTGGATGATTTTGTCTCTGAATAAGTTGTCTTATCCAAGGCATTGTGATTGAAGATTAATAGTTATCGTATCCTATTTTCAAATCTGAAACAGAAAGGAACACAAGATTATTAGAGTTATTAACAGTAAGATTGGTCCCATGTATATTGAGACACCCTGTATAATGCTGACCTTGCGGGGAAGAAACTTGCTTCATCAGACATTTCAACTTTCCCTATGTTGATTTTAAAAAAAAAAAAAAATTTGCCCAGCATGTCTGGATGTTTTGCTACAGAAAGCCATGGTGTAAAAAAAAAAATGCTATTCATGCTGCAGAAAATATAATTTTTTAACCAAATCAATGGTATTCTTTATTTCTTAAATCATAAAGCAAAAATTAAAAGATGAAAATATATATGCAAGCTGAGTTTTCTGAGAATCTTGTTTATTCGATAAAGGCTTTTCTTGCCAAAAAAAGCATACATGAGGAAGGGAGAAAAAATAAAAAATTAACTAGGTATCCCCATACATGATTCATTCAATAAAATCAATCTAATAACATTACAAAATTTCAATAGTTTTTGAAATGTTATCAAAAAATTCAAATAAGTTTTTATATCTCTAAAATATTGGCAGTATCATTGAAGTAACAGAAAAGTATTAAAACTCGATAAGAAATTTTGGTTAAATTCTTGAACAAATTTCTGAAATTTCAATAAACATAGTACTGTATTTTTAAGTGACTCCCTCACCTGCTGACGTGTTAAAATAAAATGTATAACATTGTTGTCATACTGGGAAAAAAAATTTACAGTAACACTCCAATTTATTGCCACATCTCAAACATCAAACCACCCAAAAATATTGAATTCTCCAAAACAATGAATCATCAAATCAAAGCAGAAAGAGAAAATCTTATAATACTAAAAAGTAGTCCTTTTGTTTTCTTACTGAAATTTAATGACATATTTCATTTCATAATCCTGAAGAAACAAGGCCATGGGCATCTCCATACATGATTTTATTTGACATACAGTATTTTTATTACACAAAAATAAGATGGATAAAGATGGACTACATTTTTGAAATTGGTAGCACAAAATTAGTTGAAAACACTTATAAACATTCTTAGGGCAATTTCATTATTGGCTTATGTAATAGATATATAAGTTGTAAAAGTTGGTTTTTGTATTTAGTCATGTTAAGTCTCTTCCTTTAAAAACTTGTAGCGAATATGTAAAAAAATTATAGAACTGTATCCTCTCTTTATTATTATTGTGTGTGTGTGTGTATATATATATATATATATATATATATATATATATATATATATATATATATATATATATATATATATATATATATAGTCTGTGCTGTATATAATTAGTTATCAAGTATATTTTTAACTGTTTTCGTCTTCCATGATATAGTGAGGAATTTATCTTATATTTTGTCATAGAAAGAGATTGTTAATTTCGTTGAAACTTGCTCTAGTTATTTCAGACATTGGAAAAATGTGTATTAGAGATAATAAAGGATAAATTCTTTAAGATGCTAACTTGTGTCCCCCATTTGCATCGGGAAAGCTTGGTTTTTCCCTCCCAGCTCGATTATAAACTAAGATATGAATGCAATTGCGATTAAAGAAGCCTAAATCACATCTATAAACCCATTCAATACTCTATCTTGGATCGTGTCAAAGCCATGTTTATTGGTATTGTTTTTATATACTTGCAGTCATTTAAGCTTAGCTTTGTTTGTAAAAAGACCAGAAATATGTAATATCCATTGAAAACCAAATTCACTTGCTAGTTTAGCTTGCTAACCACTGCAACATAAGATGCTTGACTAGTTGTGTTAGTAGCTTTTAAAAAAAATTTTTTTTTTTTTTTAATAGATGAAGCACTGTTTATCATTATTAATTTCATTTTTGTAGGATTTTGTCCAAAACAGTACATAGCATTCTTTTGTAGTCCTTATTTAGCTTTTTCTCCAAGCAATTTGTTCGTCAAAGTGGTGCGACCATATAGTTGTACTGACATGGCTACAGCTTAGACTTCCTGTAACCAATAATATTTAAAGAAAGTTTTGTGATCTTTGAATTCCCTATTACCCATATATATATATATATATATATATATATATATATATATATATATGTGTGTGTGTGGTGGGGGATTTTTTAAAAAATTTTAAAATTCATTGTAAACTAAAGAAGTCATCATTAATATTATAAATATCTATCCTTCAAGTATTTCTTCACATCTGGCTCTGCTTTTTTTTTTTTTGTCTGGAATCTTTTATTGTTTCTATTTGAAAACATTTTGGGATCAAGATGTTGTTGTTTCAGGAATATGACCAAACCATATATTAAAACAAACACAATTTCATTAAAAAAAAACTACTTGAGGAACCAGAGGGAAAACACTAATTATATTCATTGCAGTAAGTCCCTGTATCACTTAAGATAACCATTTTTAAGGGTTACTTGGATTTTTATTATTGCAGCTACTTTTATAAGTTGGAAGACAAATATGAATCTTCAGATACAATGGATGAATAATTATCAGCTGTAATGTATGAATATTTGGGGCAAGAGATATTGTAGTTTGTGTAATATAAATGAGTTTCAACTTGCTTACCATCATCCAATGTTTATTGCAAATTTACATTTCTGAAGTTTGGGTTGAGTGTGTATGTAATTGACCCCCCCCATTCTCTTCCCACCTTTTAATCCCTCCTCCCTCATTCTTATTCTCTCACCATATTCCTATTTTTTTCACAGATTTGAAAACTTGACACCCTTGAAAGGACAATGGTAGCTATACCATTAAACAAAGAAACCAAATCAAATCCTTGATAGGAGTTTTGATATACTCATACTGTCTTAGCTCAGGAGTTCAATTCTAAGCGTGTTCCCTCCAAAAATAAAAGTAAAAATAAAATAAAAGTAAAAATAGAATCTAGGAGGGGGTTTTCATGGTATAGTGGCTAGAATGCTGGACTGCAACATTGTAGTGAGCAGATTTGAATTCCAGTTGCACTATTACATTTATTTTTATACTCTGGTGAAAAGTATGAACACCCTTATTGTTTTAGGTAGGGGTTAAATAGTACCACTGTGGTTCTCATACAAGGAGAGTTTTGGCATTAAATAACTCACAATGGTTGATATGCTATTAACCAAACCAAATGAGTAGAATTTAGTTTGTTCCTCCCTTCAATCTGTTGAACTATGATAGGTTTACTATAAACTGGTGTAAGTAAAGTTAAATCACATCAAATAATAATGGCATATATAAAAATAATAAAATTTGAGGTCCTTAATTGAATCGGGGCAATTAGATTCAGGGTCGATATAATGTATATATGTGAATTTTTATGTAATTCATTTTTATTTGAAGAAATTTGATTCTTTTGAAAGTGCTGTTGAGCAATAGTTTGATTTGAGAATAGCTTTTCTAGACTTTTCACAGATGCAAGTTAGTAGCAAGGAAAAAGAGTCCAATAAACGGTCAAGATTCACATTGTTACTGTCTTTTTTTTTTTTTTTTTTTTTTTTTTTTTTAATTTGCAGTAATGCCTCTGAAGAATTCATCAGAAAAACCTTCCTTGAAACTTGTCTTTTAGCCAGTTATCTTGACCTTTTTTTTTTCTTTTCCTTCTATCTCACTAAATGGTGAGTCTCCAACTCTTTCTCTTATATATATATATATATATATATATATATGAATTGGATTCATGGCTATTTCCCTTATCACTGGATGTCACCTTAATAGATAAGTAGCAGTAATTTTCTGACTGAACCATTTGATCCTGCTCTTTCATCTAGCATCAGGTGAAGCACACTGTTGACCCACTTTTTGGATTTAATCCTCCTTGTTTCACATCCACTATGCTGCATCCCATGGTTTCCAATGTTACACACTTATATAACACGCTCTCCTCTTCCAGAATCTGATATCAAGTGATGAGTGAGATGTGCTAGCCAATGTTGCTCAAGGGAGGAAATGTAATATCGACTTCAAAATTGTTGTGTAATTTTAACAACTTTTTAAAAATACAAAGTATAACATAATGAATTGAAAAATGCAAAGATTTATGTTGATAATGCTCCCCCATCCTACTCTTGAAAAAAAAAAAATCCATTCCGTAGTAAATTTATTATTTCCTTTTGGTCAGAAATAGCAGTTGTCAGTCTAAATTGACCTATGGTGACCTCTTGTAACCTTTGGGGTCAGCACCACCTATCTCATGGTATTTATCCTAAAGACAGATTACAAAGATTATTTTTTTAGCTCCTAGTATCCAAAATATATTGCTGGCTTTATTAGTATAGACCAATGCATGTGTATTAGTCCTTGATGTTATGAATGACTATATTATCTAAATCATTTTAAAACCCAAATCACTTAAATGAACACTAGCATGCATATTATAATGTCCTATATGTAAATCTGATATACTTTATATAGAAACTTTTAAAGTGGAAAACGGTCTCAAGTCATTGTAAATAAGACATTTCCCGTAACCTGATTTAGTTGTAGTTGTTTAGTTGTCTTGGGCATGCCAGGTTTACAACTGGTGTGAAAATGGTGTTTTCCTTCTGTTAGACTGGTTGCTATACCAAAGTTAGAGCTCTATCTTTCCCACTTTATCCATAGCTGGAGAGAGAATAGTTAGATTCATACTTTTCTCAAGGGTATTAGCACTGTTTGAATTGCAAACAACCTCATTCAGAATTTGAACTAAAGGAGTAGACTTAACTTCCTAAGACGGTAACCTTTTTGCCACAGTTGCCCTTTTTGTAAATAGAGGGATTTACATAAAATTATTCAAAATAGGTAAAAAGAATAAGACCACTCTTCCCTCTGTATTTCAGACTCTTGTAACTGAAATTGCTATAGTATGGTAACTTACTAAAGTTTTTTTCTTTTGTCTTGAGTGATAATCATCTTGTCAAATTGTATTTAATACTCAAATGTTAATGAGACTGTTATTAGACACCTCTCTTTATATCATGGTCAGTTATTAGAATTTTATTTGAATAAACTTAAACTGATGGTAGAAGGCTTTGAAACTCATTTATGTGACCTTGTTTTATTTTTCCCATTGTAACCAATCAAGGGGGAACAACTTTGCTTATATATAAATTCAAAATTGTGTTCAATTTCATTGACTTTCTTTATACAACAGGATTACTTTTATATTTTTTAAATATTTTTGAATGGCAAGTAAAACTATAGTTTCATTTATTACATTTGCATTCCAGTCACTTTCAGGTACAATGCTCTTCTGGGAAAGCAGATTAAAAAAAATTGATTTTTTTTTTTTTTTTTTTTTTTTTTTTAAATTTTTTTTTATGTAATATGATTTCCTTGATCCTCACCTTACACATTAGAATTATTCAAACCACAGTTTAAGTGCTTTTCATCAGTAACCAAAATGCTTTACTTCACAAATAGTAAGGTGTATATTTTTCTCTAATAAAAAAACAAACAATAAAAAAAAAAAAAAAAAAAAACTGAAATGAATTTTTACTAATGCATGTTTAATTGAAAGAATTACTGTATTTCTGTGTTGATGGCTCTCTAACGTTGAGAATACATCTCGGTTTCAGAAAATTGGGAAGTTTTATATAATTACTGTGTTTAAGAGTTGTGACGCTTATAAAGTGTTTATCTGAGGTAAGACAATAACACACTCGTATATAATGGTGGGTAAAAATTCTACCCCAAATCTTTTTGAAAATATTCAAAAAGGGCTCTCTGCTTTTAGAAAACAGATTTGTAATAAAACTAAACTTTTTAAAAAAAATAACCTTACATCCCTATTTTCTCCATGTAACTCAGAGTATTTAAGTGAAGGCACAATTATCTGTTGGTTGCTGATCATGCCTATGTATTAAAATCTGAGTTAATGAGGGGGGAAAAATAATGTTAAGATTAAAGTAAAAATAGATTTGTAACTCTTGATCTGTGCAGGATACTGGATGAATCAAATTTTGAATTTTTAAAATAGTGTCTTTGATGCTGAGAAATACACAAGTTATTTTGAGGGAAGTAAAGGGGCATTTCATTTAGGATTAAATACTAACAACTATTTCCAATAAAAAGGTTTGTTGATTGTCAGGATGTGATGGACAACTATTATTGAATTGTAGTTATGTACAATATATTTACATGTGCTTGTGTATGTAATGTTGATATATATGCTTTAATGTGGATATTGCTTGATGTTTATGTCTTACTCACAACATGTTGCATGTTTTTTGTTTTTTTTATATTGTGCATGGTTATCTTTTTTCTTTCTTTGGAATGTGCATTGAACCTTTAACCCTGCTCCTTCCCTTAAAAAAAAAAAAAAAAATCTTTTGCATGTTGAATTCTTGCTTGCATTATGCTCTCACTTGCTTCTTGCTAATTATTTTCTATTTTAATGTTCACTTTTGAAAATGAACAAAAAAAAAATGTTCAGGTTCTTTTGAGATCAATTGAAACAAAACCAAAACAAAAGCCAGAAAATACGACCATCTTCATTCTTAAGGGTTGTGGTAATGTATGAGTTTTTTTTTTTATATTGGTAAATGTATTTTGATCACTTATGGTTGGCAACATCTTAGAATAAGATATAAAAAAAAAAAAAAATCTTTTAAATACAAAAATGAAAAAGCAAAGTTAAAAAACATTTTAAAAATATATTTTTTCTTTTAAAATTACATAGGTTTTCTCTTTCTGTTTCTTGTATTGGTCTTTCCTGGGAAGAAATGCTCCCAGCATAACAACCACATTATTGTTCTGAAGTTTACTTGGGTTATTTTTTTTATTTATTATGATAGTCTAATAAGGACAGAGTTCCTGTGGCACAGTGGTTCATGTGCTGGTTTACAACTTTATTGTGAGTTTAAACTCTAGTTGCACTAGTGCACTCACTTTTGGATTAATATCCTGGGGAAAGGTATAAACCCCTTATCCCCAGCCCAGCTATGGGTTAAATAGTACCACTACAGCTCTACAGGGAAGACTTTGGCATTAGATAATCCTTAATAGTTGATATGCCATTAAACAAAGAAACCAAGTCGTACCATCTACCAAGTACAAATCATCTTTCTTAAATTTTAAGAGACTTTACAAAAATGCCCCTTTTCAAAATTATATATGCTTTTTTAAATTCATTTAAAGTTTTTAAAAAATTTTTTTATTGAAAACTAACTTCAACTAACTTTTTTAAGAAAAAAAAAGCTAGCTGCTTAACTTCAGTTTGTTGGACTCAATTGACAATGAAAATTTCATATCATTTAAGGTCATGTTTTATATTTTATGGTTGAATATTTAAATTTCTCTTTTATTCAAAGTAAAGGAATCCATAATTTTCTTTTTATTCTTTTGTAAATAAGGTCTGTCTTTTTATATTACACACAACACTGATATTTATAAATGAAGACTAAACAATTTAGGGCCCTGTCGGTGGAGCTTAAAATAATCAAACTGCATCCCCTCCAGAGGTGTAATAACCCTGCCCCCTCCACCTAAGGCCTGTCATGGGTATGCCACTAAATTGCATCTGGTGGTGAGGTTTTGAAGTGTGGAATACCTTTTCATTACCATTACTCTCAGATCCACTTTTGACCTGGAGTGATTGTAATGTTAGGGTCACATTTATGGGTCAAATAGATTTGTTTGAAAATTACTTATATTTGATAAAATTGTTTTTTTTTGGGGGGGGGCAATCTTAACAATTACACAAAAACTAAATATGAATGTGATTCCCTAACTTCTAGGCATGAAATAATCCTAGATTGGTTGACATGCTGTTAAAAATCAATAGGAAAACAATTTGGTTTAATTGAATCAATAACAATTTACTTAAGTAAATTTCTTAATTCACATTGATTAAAATGTATAGTTACATGTATGCAAATGTGAATAAATTCTTAATTGTTTTGATTTAAATTAGTGTTAAGTTTTGTCTTGTGTTAAAAAAAAAAATGTAATGAGAGGCAGGGGCCTTATTTAATATGTGATATCAGTGTATTGTGGAAATGTTTGAGAGGAATCCATTATAGATTCAATGGATTTGACCCAAATGAGCTTTAAAAATGTTTATAGACTTTTATATTTACTTCTGTTGCTTTTTGTAATTTCTTTTATAGAACTTTATTGGATAAAATCTGAAAATTTTATGACACTCTTATGAGATGTTTATAGTTCTGAAATTGTTTTAATCTTTTTCTTCTAAAACAATTATTGTATTCAGCCGAGTTGGGAGGGTGAAATTGTGATTTATCTATTTATTGGATATTATTGATCTCATCTTTTTTATTTAATTTAATATTGACATTTTGAAACTGTATCAGTTTTGCAATATGGCATTAAATCAAGTGAACCAAAATCTTTTTAATTAGGAATAAATTTCTTTATTTCAGGAATGTGTTGTTTTTTTTTTTTTGTTTTTTTTTTTGTGTGTGTGGAAAATATCCATAAAATAAAGAAAAAAAATCTCACTTTGTGTTGTCTCTTATTTTTTTTATCTCTAGGCCTTTTTATATTCAAAAGTGGTTTTTAATTTGATTCTTTTCTACATTTTTTTAGTCCAGATTAAAAATGTCGTAAGTAACTCCAAGCCAAACTTTTTTTAGATCTTATTTCTCCAGTGAAAGTATTATTAGGGAATGAGAAAAGTTTTAGTAAAAGATCCAATACCTGGCCTATTTACCAAAATTTTTCTCATTTCCCAATGATACTTGCATTGGAGAAATAAAGTCTAAGAAAGTTTGGTTTTGGATTACTCTATCTGCACTTTTAACTTGGACTATTTGTAATTATTTATTTTAATAATCTGAAATGGTCTGACTTTTTGATTGACTTCAATTGTTTCCAAATTTTAAATATATTAGTATCTAGTTACTCTAGCCTTCATGAATATATCCTCTTTTTCTTTGTTTTTTAATAGGTGGTGGTGGGAGAAAAATAGTTATAGATAAGGTAGCTTATCTGCAAAAACAGGGTACCCAATGAGGCTGCAGACCATGAGTAGATACTTACATTTTAGCATGATTTATAGGTACTGTACTTTGTTACATAAACTATTGAATCTTGATTTTACACTTTAAAAATGATGATTTGAAGCATTCAATTGTTAAAAGTTTGGACAATTTCTATACAAGTTTAAACCAAACATCCTTATTGTGCAAAGACAGAAAATTAATTGAAATAATTATTAAAACAAACCTTATCTTTGGTAAAAATTAGTTTGAGATAGTGCAATGGATTTGTATATGAAGGAAGGAAGGAATAAATTAGCTTGTATTCTTTAGTATGAGACATCAAGATCTACATACTTTTCTTTGTGTTAGAGTTTATCTTGAAAATTAATCATACTCCTCCTTCCCATTTCAAAAAAATTAGAACTTTAACAGATGTCTAATTCAAGTTGTCTTAATAAATTTGTTTATTTTGTTATTGAAACTACTTTAGAAAATTATAATCCCTTTTTAGTTTCATGATCAGTTTGATGATTGTAATGGCAATAATATAGCAAAATGATGTGAAATAAGACTTGAAAACCTGAAGTGTTATAATTGTTTTACTCTTCATGTACTTTGATATTCAAACACAATGGAAGTATTTTGAAATGCTGAAATAAGATACTTAGTTTACAGGTTCACATGGTGTAATAATTACCTTTGTCGGGAATAGACTAGGTGACAAATCCTGGATGAAACTGTTTGCATTTCCAGTTGTCCTAATCCCCCTGGGGGAAAGTCATGAATTCATCTTTTCCCTTCCATCTCTGAATGAACACCTTTATCCACCCAGCTATGGATTAAATAGTATCACTGCTGTTCTTTTACAAAGATGGCTTTGGCATTAGATAACTCTCAAAGGTTGATATACCATGAAACAAAGAAATCAAACTTTCCTGCTATGGGTAAATAACAGGGCAAACTAGTTTCTTTAACCTTGGTATGGCAATCAGTCTAGGAGAAGGAAAACTGAATTTAAACCAGCTGTACATTTAAAGATTGACTTTGTATTGCATCCTGCGGAGGGGTTTTGGTAACTACTATATACAATTTTCTGTTAAAATTTCATTTATGAAATATCTTTAAAATTCTTTGTTTTCAAATGTTCAGCATGTTTACACATGATAAATAAAACGGCAACATCAGTATCTTTTTCAGCATTTTAAAACCCTTTCAGTTGTATTATTAGGAAGAGCAAAATGTTATGTAGAAAATTAAAAAAAAAAAAAAAAAAAAGTTTTAACACCAACTTTTAAGTTTTTAAGTGTTATTTCTTACTATGATCAGTTTGTAGTTATTTTATTTATGCTCAATCCATTGAGTTTTTCTAATAATTATAATAAAGAAATTTGAAATATTATTTCATTTAAACCTGGGTACTTTTTTCTTTTTTTATAAAGGGAAGAAGAAAAGTTAACACTTAACAAATCTGCCTGAATTTTATGCAGCATGACATAACTATAAATGACTACCTCTGTCCCATATTAATTTTTATATTTATCTATATATTTTTTTGCAGAAGATGCATCAAATGCTATGGGACAAAGTTGCTTTGTATTAAGTAATCTTACATTTATGATTAACTGTCTTGAAGAATAACCGGAAATTGTTAAAGAATTTTTCTCCTTTTGTTAACCTAGTGAATGTCAGGTTATATTTTTGCAGTTCTATGGCTTACTTAGAAATTTACATCAGTGATGCAATAACTAAATGCAAATGACAATTGTAATGTTGATGGCAGCTCTTTCCTATTTATGAGTCAGCATCAAATAGGAACTCATAAGCAATTTGTGTCCAAAAGCTATTTAATTTTAAGAATTAGATTTATCAGCCAATACTTCAGTAATTCTGAGAAGAATCACTCTTTGCAAATTTTGTTAGTATACATATTAGTATTTCAGTACTTTGGATGGAGACCCCCTCCTTAAAAAAATAAACAAAAAACAAAAGCTTCTAAAGTGGGACCACTATTTTTGTTAAGTACTTGTCTTCCAGCTGCATAAACTTTAGCATAAAACATTATGATTGAAACATTATTGATTTTCATAAAGAATGTTGAATATCAACATTTCTGTACAGCAAGAAAAATAATGCCAGTTTAAATTTATTCATTTTGGGTTGACACAAATTATGAAGAAACTATTTTTATTTTTTTAAAATTTTAATAGTTAATTTTATATAGGAAGATTCTCCACCACTCAAATTTATGGAGTGAAATTTTTTTTGATTAAGACAATCCTAGCAATTAAATGCATGTAAATTCTTCACTAAGTTGTATGTAGTCACTGCTTATTGCATTACTTATGAATCCTACGTAAAGGATGCTTAGTATGACTTATGTTGTATATTCTTTCTTTAGCCTGTGACTAACAAATGCTTATGACTGATCTGATTGTTGGTTTTGCTTTCTAGGGTTAGGCTAGCTGTTTTAGGGCTCAGAACTGGGGTTGGGTATTTAAAGACCCCCCCCCAAAAAAAACCCCCAAACAAAACAAAAACTTGGTAGATTTTATCACCATTCATCATAAGGTTAATTTATATATTTGTGAGATTCTTTATCATGGGAGGTATGGATGGCCTTAAAGTAAAAATGAGAAAGAATGGAATCCATAAACTATGTTCAATCTCTGATTTGAGTAGTTTGCATCTATGCTCTTGGGAATTCCATTATATTTGTTTGGTTGAGGATTTTCAGTTATTTTATGCCTAGTGGTTGGGAAATCATGTACATTGTATGTTAATACTTGTATTTTTTAAATGGAATTGTTAAGTTTTTGTATACAGGAATACTTGATATCATATGACTATCTTGTACAAATAATTTGCACATGGGAATATTTGAAACCATCCAATTATCTAATACTGATAATTTTTATATTTGACCCATAGATGTGACTGTAAAAAGTACTTTTACTTTGGGTCACTGTGGACCTAGCTGTGATGGTAATGAAGGAGTACTCTATACTTTCCAGATCACCATAAGATGCAATTTAGTGTCATAATCAAGACTTGATTAAAAAAACAAAAAATTTTTTTTTTTTTTTAACTTTCTGTAGTGGATACAGTCAGCATATTAGAAACTGCACTGACAGTGCAGACAACTATTTTAGTTTTTAAAGGAAAAGTAATAGTACTTATTTGAAAGTAAAATATCTAATCTATGGCGGGGTTGGTGGTGTAACACTTACCATCGTTGGAAATGGACATGATGATCCTAGTTGAGAAAGCTGTTTCCATTTCACATAGTGGGATCCATATTTCCCTTTTTATTCTTCAGATCAAGTTCTGAGGATTTTTATTTTTTTCCCTTAACTCTGTATCAATCAATATAAGCTTGCAGGTCTTATGAAATCATAGAAACTATTTTTACCAATTTGAACTCTTTAAGCTAAATTAGCAGCTTATTTTTGTCTGTGAGTAGTTGTCTTTTTAAAATGACAGATATAGAATTTTCTCAGGAGAGATCTTCAAAATTCTGAAAGGTGGGTTACTTATGTTTTGATTTTTAAAATGCCTCATTTAATTCTGTGAAGATAAAACTTTCTTGGAAGTGTTCTCTCCTTGAAGACATAGCAGTCTCTTTGTTGTTTAGAGTAATATGGCATTGTTGATTGAAATTTGAAAATTTAATTTCTGTCCATTTGGTAAGGTTTAGAATATAATGACTGTATACTCTGCAGAGGTATACAACCTCTCTTCCCAACAAAAAAAAAAAAAAGGTTGTGTCATAGGTATGACACTCAATTGCATCTGATGGTGAAGTTTCAGATCTCAGGATTGTGGAGTATTTTTAAGCGTAGTACTGGGCCATTGACCTAATGAATAGAATGTTCGCCAATGGTCCAGGAGATTGGGGTTCAATCCCTGGTCGAGTCATACCAAAGACTGAAAAATTGGTACTTGATGCCACTTTGCCTAACATTCAGCATTATAAGGTAAGGATCAAGGGTAAAGTAGAGCAAACCAGGGAATGGAGTAGTGCTTTGCCCTACACCTCGGTATAGTAGCTATTGAAAAGGGAGCCTTCGGGTCACCATCTTTACTTAGTTTACTTACAACTGATTTGGATTCAGTTTTCTCTACACATAGACTAGCTGCCTCATCAAGTGCCTAGTCTGCTTTATTTATCTGCAGTTATGTAAAAGGAGAAAAGAAACGATTCATACTTTCCCCAAGGGTGTGAGTGTAAGGTGAAATGCAAACAGCCTGGCTCAGGATTTGAAATCTGGTTACTGATTCCATTTTCTATAACAAGAACGGTTAAGCTATTCACCTCCCACTTTGAAAAAAAAACCTATTATTTTACGGCATGTGCTCTAACTAATATTTATTCAATTTTGCTTTGAGCTTGTGGTAGAGTTGGAGGTTAAACAAGTAAATGGGAATGAAAAATATTGCAGTCATTATCTGGGTGGCATATTAGGGTTTCAGGAGGGAGAATGGGACTTGTATACTGTTGGAATAGAGATTTTTCTATATACAATGCACTGTTTGTATTGGACAACGTCAAAGTGGAGAATAATATTGTGAAATTGGTAAGAAATGTTAAAAACCATTGGTTTAATGCTTTATATAGATGCACCCAAACAAATTGAGCCTGACAATTTTCTTTTTTGAAAAGCCTTCAAATAGTTTAGTAAATAGTATGTAATGTTTTATGAATTAAACTGTTACAGATAAATCTATACTTCCTTCCTGTGTCTCATGAAAAAAAGGTGAATTGTTTTTATTTTTTTTTTATCTCCTCTCTTAAATTTAAAAAGTCAATCATCTAGTTTTATTTCTGTTCTGAAGAAAAGTTGTTTCAAAATTTTTATCGATATTTAAAAAGAAAAAAAAAGGGGTTCATAGTTTAACAAAAAATCTTTTTCTCTGAGAAACAACATTAGCTGAAAAATATCTCTGAAGTTTGCTTTGTGTCGTATATGTACAGCTTTTCTTATAGAATTGTGAAGTTAAATTGTTGCAACAGCTTCATTTGGATTTTTACAAATATATGAATGGTGTTATACAAACACACACGCACACACAGTAATTCTTGATTCAAATGTCTTTTTGCAAACAACAGATAAGGATTGTTTTTGTTTTTAAATTTTTTTATTCTAAGCTTTTGTCAGTGAATGAGGTCCTGTAGATTAAGATTGTAGATAGATTGTCCCAGATTTTTTAAATGTGGTTCTTGTAATTTTGACCATGATTGGTCATTATTGATATTCAATTGTGATAAAAATGTAATGCTAGTTTTACATCTGTAATTTGGGGTGGGAGGTGTATAGATCAGTTTTTAATGTTTGAATAATATATGTTAGTGTGTTTGGGATGCTGCCTAATTGTTAAAGCTTAAGGCCTGAAATTATTTCAAGGGCGAAAAAAAATTTTTGTTGGGCAATTTCCATATCTATGAAATATCTGCCAAGACATACCAACCCCTGAAAAAATAAATTGGGAGTTTCACAAATGAGCAGGTTGATTGATCTCCTCAATTCCCCAATTTTGTGACTATTTTGTATGGTTGTGGTGGTGAAATGAGAAGCTAGGTAAATTTACCCAGTGATAAGCTACTGCCAGAAGATGGGATTGAACTCTAAAAACTAAATCTTAGTCAAGTGATTTGATTGGCTGATTAATCTTCTGTGTAAGAAAACTTGCTTCATGTAAATGACATGAGGAGTCACAAAAGAAAACACAAACCATGATTTTTGCCAAGTCTCACCTTGCTAATTGTTCATTGTTTTGTATAACATATATACTTTGATTTTTATTTAAACATGTATTCAAAAAAAAAAAAAAAAAAATCCTCAAGCATAAATATTTCTAATTTTGGATATTTTAACTCTATAAATCTAGTTTTGCATTAAAGAAATAAATTTTGGTCAGGTCCAAGGGAAAAAGCGCTGAATTTAATGTTGGTTTCTAAATTTATGTGAAAATTTATGTTTTTGGGTGTGTACATTTAAGGATTGGCAAAATTAAAACCTTGTCTTTTATTAAAATGGCTTTGGTTGATTAATCTCTTGACCAAGTGCTGTTAGTCAAAATTAATCTCATTTTTGTTAATTTTAGTAGTTAATTTTTATCATTTTAGAAATGTAGACATTTTTATTTCCTTATATAAGA
Source organism: Sepioteuthis lessoniana (assembly GCA_963585895.1). Taxonomy (NCBI): domain Eukaryota; kingdom Metazoa; phylum Mollusca; class Cephalopoda; order Myopsida; family Loliginidae; genus Sepioteuthis; species Sepioteuthis lessoniana. The sequence goes on along the minus strand of OY757933.1, from coordinate 35,846,819 downwards.
GATGTTAAAAAGTAAAGTATAAATACAAGGGTGAGTCAAAAAGTAATGCCTTCTTCTTTAGTACAGGAATAATTACCAACACAGGAACATGTATCATACATCAAAACGAAGCTAGTCGTCTGTGGATCACATCTGTACTCCTCAATGGCTTCACTATTTCTCTAAATAGCAGTGTTGGATTTTCAAATGAGAGCATGTATCCTTGCCTTATAAAATTCTGTTGACAGTTCTTTCTGGTTGATTTCTTGCCAAGAGGAGAAACAAACTCTAAGGCATACATTGAGACCCTGACAAAATTCAGAGCAAAAATCAGATGTGTGAGAACTAACTTGCCAATTGATAATGTCCTCATTCTGCATGACAATGCTCGACCACACATAAGCATCAGCTCAAGTGAAACCATCACTTCATTTGGGCGAACAGCTCTCCCACATCCTCCATGCTAACCAAATTTAGTGCCTAAAGACCATCATCTCTTCGGCCCCATCAAAGAATGTTTAAGAGGAAAATATTATGCCAGTGATAAAGTAAAAACAAAGGTGATAAAGTGGCTCAAAGAACAATCATTAGAATTTTACAAGGCAGGGACACATGCTTTCATTTAAAGGTGGAACATTGCTATTGAGAGAAACGGTGACTGTTGAGAAGTAGTGATCAACAGAGGACCAGCTTCATTTTGCATGTGATACATGTTCCTGTGTCAGATTCACACTCGTATTTTCTAATCCAACATGTTTATTACGATATAAATAAAACTTTGTACATATGTTACCAGTTCTACTATGTAACTTTAACTTGTAGTCACTGTCAGGGCCAGATTTAGACCTTAAAAGGCCCCTGGTCTAATAGAATTTGGAGCCCCTTCATTATGTATATTCTCCCTCTCACCTGTATTAAAAAGAAAAAAGGGGTCCCATTGAATTTAGGAGGACCCTAATACTCTAAATTGTTTCAAATTGGTTCAAAGGAGACCCCTTTGTCTTTTGTTAGGAGTTCAAGACTAGAGGGCTCTTGGGGCTCTCTTGTTTTGAGACTCTTGTGCTGCAGCCTATACTAGCCCTTGTGTAAATCCAACTTTGGTTGCTATGGATACAGACACACTTATCTCACTTGTGCCTAAGTTCATAAATACTCTTTTTGAAGAATGCATCATCAGATCAAGTGTTCTTCAATCAGTTGATATTCTAGCCCCCTTCCCCAAGCATTCAGATTTCAAGTTCTAAAATAGAGGTTGTTCAAATCTGTTGGGTATGGCTGTACTTTATGGTTTAGAACAGGTCTTTTCAAAGTGGTCCTCTTGGAGGGGTGAATAAAATTTGGGTATAAGAGTTCACAGGAGATTAATTTACTAGTTTTCATTTATAAATCCTCTTATAAAAGAACAAAAATCACTTCATCATGTAGATTAGTTGTCATATATTGCAGACTTAAAATGCTTGATTAGGTGATGTGTCATTTACCTATGTCTCATTTAAATTTATGAAAAATCACTTCCATGAAAGAAAACCATGGTGGAATCTGGGTTTAGCCATGTGCATTATTTACTAAGCAAACAGAAAAGCATTTTGAACATTGAACATTTATTTGCAGTTTAAAGCTGATATTTGTAATCTCAGTGCTCACCATAGCCATTCTTCCTATAAACAAATAATTCCAAGAATTAAAGCTGCTTGCATTTATAATTTACTGATTCTTTTCTCATGTAGATTGTATTACACACTAATAAATTAGTTAAATTTTGTAATTTAATATTCTGTTTTTAATTAAGGGTGAGTGGAAATAAAATTTGGTTAGAAGGGGTGCATAAAGAAAATTTTTGAGGGCTTTATGCAGTTTTAAGGCTCCTGGATCTCTATTGCTGGTTTAAATGATATATTAAGGTAATGAGTGTGTGTGTGTGTGTGTGTGTGTGTTCACACACATATGCTCAAAATTTTAAGGAAAATAGGAATTTTGGTCTGCGCCTTTTGGAATTCTTAGAATATTGTAAATACGTACAATGTTTGTTTATATATTTTCTGTTTATTATTGATTATTATTAAAATAAAGAGACTCCCCCGCCACCTTTTTAAAGAAAACTTAAAGTAGTAATTTTGTCTATGGTAATTGCCAATCCTATTTGTTTTTCTTTTCAGATGATGAATCGTCTACAAACATTCCTAATAAGATAACCACCAAAGTTTATGTAGAAAAACAGTTGAGCAAGAGCAGTTCACTTTCAAACACGACCCCGGACTGTTGCCATCGTGCTGATGCAGACACAGAACTGTCTCCTGAGCCAAAGATAAAGCGTCGGAAGGCAGTGCGCCGGACAAAGAGCTCTCTAGAGAGTTGGTATGGTCAGGCTATAAGCACTGGCAGCACGCCTGGGTCGCAGTCACATCACCAGCTCCAGCGATCGCTGGACTGTGCCCTTGCCTCCCGTCAGAGGCCTAGGCTTCTTCCGCTCGATAACAAAGACAGTAGCTGCCTTGTGTCATTTGGCCGCTCCCACTCGAATAGCCTGGAACGAGACAATCCGAAACGGCTGCGGCGTCAAGCCCATGTAGACAGTGGGGGAGCGGATTCAGATGAGACAAACACGGATGATAGTATCTTTCGATACCAGACTTTGACTCCAAGCACTCGGTCCCTGGATGCCAAAATAAAACGCTGGTTAAACGGTAAGAAGTCACCCGCAAGCAGCAGTGCAGACAAGAAAACTTTGTATCGGGCGGATCACAAACTGAGGTCATCCCAAAGAACATCATTCCCACCGGCAAGAGGCCACCGTTATCCTATTGCATTGCATATACCCCAGTCCTCAAGCTGCAAAGGTGCATTGGATGTGAGTGTTGGGGATATATTTACAGGGCTGAAAGATATCCGAAATAACAAACGCACTTTTTCAGGTGCTCTCAGTAGTGGACAGAGGATGATCTCGGGACAAGCTGTTGTAGAGACCACGCCAACATCCATTGGAGCTTCTGCGGCTGCCCTCCCAGCAGTCAAGAACAGAGATTCTGGCATGTTCCGATTTATGCGGCTGTGGCACAGCTCCGACGAGAAGAAGCAGGAGCCAATGCAATCACAGCAAAGTAGTGTCGTGGGTCTTGATTGGCTCTTCAGTACAGACAGCGAGTCTGTTAGTTCAGGTAAATTCCTCCCCTCTCACCCAGCTGGCATAAAGAAAGGAAAAAAGAAAAGTGCTGCAGTTGAATGTGCATTTTTTTTTTTTTTTTTTTTAAATTTTTATAGATATATTTTGTGTATTTATTTATTTTTTAAAAATATCACTGCCACTGCACTTTTGCTCTGTTTGTTGCTTTGTAGGTTGGCCAATTTGGCCTTCATTAGTGCTACAACCACAAATGACTGAAGAAAATATTAATAGCACATGCATACATACATACATACACATGCACAATAACTGCTATAGCAACCTTGGAAGAGCCAATCTTTCTTTTTATTTTTTTTCTCCTCCTCCTTTTGTAGATATTTCCTCAAAATTCTTCCGGTTCTTGGAATATTGTCTTCCTCTTTCCAGATCTGTTTTATATTGGCATTTTGTTATTAGGTATTTGGCTTCACTTAAAGATATCAAATAGCAGTTGTTGCTTAATTGAAATATGTACTCTTTATTTTCTCTCTCTTTATCTCATTCTTTCCCTCTTCTTTCTCTTCTCTCATTCATCTTTTCTCTATCTTAAATTTTTTTCTTCTCTTTCTCTTTTTTACACTTTTCTTATATATCTAAATTGTGGGTAATAAAGTTACCAGTTGAAAAAAATTTTGAGAATCTGATTGGTTAAATTATTTAAGTTTTGGCACATTTTTCTTATTAGCAGTACATAGCCATATTACTTGGTAAAATGATTATAATTAAAAATAAAAGGACATAGTACCCTTTATTAAAGGCTAATTGTATTTAAAGGACATTTCATTTATTTTTATCATTTATTTCCTGTGGATTACTGCCTAAAAACCTGTCTTAGTTGGATATCCAAGTATAGTTTAAAACCTTTCTGAGATGATTCTATTCCAAAAATGGAGTATTAGCTGCATAGATAGCTGGATGGACACTTGGAGAATTATAAGGTTTTTAACATTTTTTTTATTTTACTACCTCTATCTCATCATAATTGTTACAGTTTGTGTATGAATTTTATAATATATATAATTATTTTTAAATTTATTTCTGTGAGAAATTTTGTATTTGGTTATTTTACTTATATTTTGAGATCACAAATTAGGATCATTTAAAAATGTTTTTTCTGTATTTCTTAAATAGATGTCTTGGTTGCAAATAATTATTCAAAGAAAAAAGAAGTGAGGTCACACTAAATACTGCAAATTAAAGTGTTCCATTTTTCTTTTGTTCCTGCTTTGGTTTAAAGAAGAAAGTTTAAGATAGGTCAGTTGATCATTTTTTCTTTGAATTGTAGTGGTCGTGTTGTTTGGTTTTACACCTCAACTGTTATTTCCTAGTTAAGATGTAGGTTAGTGATAACTCTGTTTCTCTAGTTCAGGTCGTTCTTAGTCTGGCTTTGTTACTTAGAAGTGGTCAGCTTCTCCACGGCCAGTTTATCAGTTTTGTAAATGGTGTGTTCAAGGGGAGTAACTCAATTGGTATTTCTGAAATTTACTCTCATGAAACTTTCATTTGGGGTATTACAGACAAAAATATGAATATAGAAACATTTGTGTTTTATTACTGTACTTTTTAAATTTAATAATATATATATATATATATATATATATTCTAGCTTTGTCTTTATCCCCAATTTAAGTGAGTTATTTAGCATTATGAAAGTGAGAATGATACTTTGAATATTCATCAAATAATGATGCTTTATCTAAAAAAGTTAAGTTGGCAACCTTAGTCAAGGATGACTCACAGGCTCCCTTTTCAATAGCTACTACACCGAGGGGTAGGGGAGGGTGCCACTCCATTACCTGCATTGCTCCACTTTATCCTTGATCCTTACCTTATAGTGCTGAGTGCTTAGCAAGGTGGCATCCCGGACCATTAATGAGTAGAGTGTTCACAAATAGTCCAGGAGACCCAGGGTTCAATCCCAGGTTAAGTCATACCAAAGACTCAAAAAAACGGTACTTGATGCCGCCTTACTTAGCACTAAGCAGGGAATGGAGTGGTGCCCTCCCATACACTTTAGGGTGGTAGCTATTGAATAGGGAACCTTTGGGTCACCCTTGACTAAGGTCACCAACTTTACTTATCTAAAGAACTTAATTCCCCCTTGCTCACCAGTTGTAATTGTGTCTGATGGTTTTTTTTTTTGGTTTTTTTAAATCACTTGTTTTTAAGTATATGAACAGTGTTTTCTGGATCCCGTGACTTTTTTCTTCTTTAATTAGAAAATTTTTGTCACATATACCACTCTGTGCCCTTTTTAGAAATTTTTTTTTTTTGTTTTCAACCTTTTCTTACTTAATAACGTTTTCTGTCATTAATCATACCCCACCCCATTTTTCCTGAGATTTGAAATACCTCAAATCCTTATCTGATACAGGAAAAAAATGCTATCTGTTGTATTCATACACTGGCTTGGTTGTGAAGGGGCTATTCATGTAATGGGTCTTGGGCACAAATAGCCTGAGGGAGCTCCGTCTCCATACCTACAACTGGTTTGAATTCTTGTCTGGTTGCTATAACATAGTTAAAGAGCCCTGTCTATCCTATTATTTACTGCAGGGATTTTTTAGAAGAAAATTAAGACAAGACATATAGGAAGTAAATAGAATTCATTTTTGTTTAACTGAATATGCCTTTCGTATATCATTTACCTGCAAATTTCATATTGGGTACCCCCCCTTCCGTCTACTTAACCAAATCTGGTTCTTTTGGAATTGTTTATTTTTCTGTATCTCTTATTTTGTTCTTTTCCTTCTTTCTTGGTCTTATTTGTTTGACTGCCAAGCAAGATCTTCTAACATTGCATTTTGATTATTAGGGTTGTTTATTTATTTATTTATTTATTTATTTATTTTTTTTTTTTATGAATTTGTTTTTTCACAGTGAAATTCTTCCTCTTTATGCATCAAAAGGATTATGATAATAAAAATAAATTGCATGTTTTGTAATATCTGAATCTTCTATTTTCTCTTCTGTTCATCATTTCTGACTACTTTGAAAAAAAATTTTTTTATTTTTTATTTATTTATTTTATTTATTTTTTAGATTTAATTTTTTTTCTTTCTACAATGAGGATGATAAAATGTTAGAAAATAAAACCTGATTGATTCCATAATTATATCTTTTCAATGTATCATTTTGTTGCATTTTGGAAAGCACTGTAAAATTCCAGTACAGCTAATTTGGCTTTTATTTTTCTGCTTTTCACTTTTCTCAAAGTGGTTTTTGTTTATTTATTTATTTATTCTTTCTCGGTCCTTAGGATTATCGGAAGACATTTTTACCACTGGAAGGACAGACGATTGCTGATTAACTTTCATATCATTAGTACTATGTCCAATAAAAAAAACAGCTCACACACATATATACATAAATATATAAAAAAATCTTTAGAGCAGTCCAGTTAAGGAGAATATGGAATTAGTCTGTTGGTAAATAACAGATGAGAAATTTACCATGTCTACCACTTGGTTAATCATACAAATAAGTTTGGGATGAAAAATCAGATTGTCATGTTTTGCTATAGGAATAGTGTTATCAGAAATTAATATATTTTGCAAAATAAAAAATGGTGCAGTTATTTAATGTTTTTTTTTTTTTGTTTCATAGGATAATTAATTTAATCTGATAATGCTATTCCTATAGTGAAACATGACAATCTGATTTTTCCATACAGTTTTTCTTTTTCACTCTCGCTTTCAAAAACATACACCACTTATTCTCTCTCCAAAGAAATGACAAATTCTGAGGTATTACATTTTTTATGTCAAAAGAAAAATTTTCTGCTAAATTCAATAAAATTACATAATTATTTGGTGAAGAGTATGTTATTTGTCAATTGCATAGGTTGGGGGTTTCACCATTTTTTACTTTATTTTTAGCTGAAGAACCAATTTTTGTTTTGGTAAAATAGTCATATCAATCAGATTCTCTTGCTTTGGTTGGTGACCAGTCTAGGAGTTGGACAAGTCTGAATCCAAAACAGACTAAGCATGAGGTTGGCAAATCTACTTAGTAAAACTTACTTGCATTTGTGTGATGTATAATCTAAGGGGTTTACAGGATAAGTCTGTATACTAATAATTTGTGGTTGTAAAAAAAATTAAGATATGTAAAATAATATGAAATGGAATTTTTTTTTTTGTGTAATTGCCTGTGTACAATAGTTTTTATAACCCAAACTGGTGATGAGTTTTTAATCACAGATGAAGAGAAATAGCAATAAAACCATTTTCTGGAAAATTTCCCAACTCAGCTTTTTGTAAGGGAGTCCCAAATGGTCGATAAATTTGTTTTTGCTTTTCACCCCACTAACTCATCTTGCTCCCTGCATGTAAGGCTATTTCCTAACACAAAGAAACTTCCTGCTTTATAACCTTATGCAATTTTGGCTCAAAATTTAACAGCAATAATTTCTGTTTTGTGAAAACACTCCACTTGCACACATGGTCATTCATTCTTATATTTATTTATTTATTTATTCAATTGACCTTTTAACTTGTACAAAAAGGCAGGGGGAGGGAATAACTTGATTGCAAATGTAATGTTCTAAATGTATCAATTAACCAAGTTACCAAGTTTGGCTACTTATTGAAAAAAAATCATTTACTAAATATTTTTTTAATTAAAAAAAATACATACACACACTCATGATATTTTTGAAATATATTAAAAGAAATATTTGTGTTTCTATGAAATAGTCCACTCTTAAAGAGAAATAATTGATACATTAGTGAAAATGGTGTTTCCATAAAGTAGATAAAATTTAACTTCTACACCATAGTTGGTGTAGCCTATTCATCGACAACTGTTATGTCAATGATGATGGGGAAACAGAACTCACCTCAAGTGTTTGGACCTCTGTTTCTTTATTCTCTCTGTTAAGTTTCTGAGGCTATGAAAGTAGGTCAAAATGGATAACTGACACAATGTGCTACCTTATTCTTGTGGGACCCAGCTATTCCTTTATCTTTTAATTATTCTTTGCTCTCCATTTATATGAATGATTCTCTTTGCACCCCAGCCACCAAAAGAGAGCAAATAGGGAAATCACATTGTTTTTATTGGGATTTTAAGGACACCCTACTTTTGCTTCATGACAGCATCATCGTTTGGCCAGCCCTGCCATCACTTAAATCAATCAAGTTTGATGACTTCAGCAAGTACAGGTTTACTGCTGGTTTCAATCTGGGGTCTGGAGGTGCGAGATCAAGCATATCTTGTTATACCCAGTCTACTGGATAAGATGTTGAATTTCGTCAACTCAACTTTCTTCAAGCTGCTGGCTTTTAAAGATTTTTTTTTTTTTTGATAACTTATCTATTTGTACAGTAGTTTAACATGGACAGTCGTTTGCTGCTTTGTGTAATTTTGCTTTTTCTGGCACTTTTCTTGTCTAAATTTCACTTCCGTTAACATCGTTATGACCAATGTTATATCACTTAGCTATGTCCCCATAGTCATAATAAAAGGATACTGAATAAATAAATTTGTCCTTAAAAATATATCTAAAATAAATAAAATACATAAAAATTAATAAAAGATTAAGGAAGCTAAAAGTAATTTAGAATGTAATGAAAACTCATAAAAAAAAAAAATGTATATATATATATTATAATTGAACATTTTTACATTAAAAAATTGTAAAGAAATGTACACTATTATGTAAATAACATAATTTTATTGCGCTCATTATTCTCTAAAGTTAAGTAATAGTTATATTCTTCAGTGAGTTATTTACTGTAGTTTTATGGTGTGTCTCATTTTTAAAGAATTACGTCTGGTATGTCACAAGCATTGGAACCAATTCGTGATGTAGGGTGAGGTATACTAACATTTTAAAAGTATATTTTCTTTGATAAGAGACTTAAAAGGGTAGGTTACCCAGTTGACTGAGGCTCTAGAATACACCAGCTGCTTCTCTGTAGAGGGGTAATCCCCCCCCAACCACCATGAGTGTCCTTGATATGATACTAAACAATCTGATGGTGAGGCTTCAGTCTTGCTGGAGCTTTAGGGAATGCAGAGTGCCCCTTCATTGTCATAGTTCTCTGGCCTGGAGTGGTAGCACCTGATAAGGGTCCTATCTATGGGTCAAATAGAAATAAACTGTACTTATACTAAACTGAATTGTTTAAAATAGAACTGTTTATATGTATAAAAATGGATTTGACATTAATAACCTACAAAAGTTGATGTGCCACCAAACAAAATAAAAGGGTACGGTGTTATATATATATATATATATATATATATATATATATATATATATATATATCTCTATCTATCAATAGATTCTATAGATATACTTAAACAGATATCTGGAGATCCTGACAAATGGGTGAAATAAATTTATAATGGGGCATACTTGTTAATTTTCTTGTTTCTTGAGATCTATCCCATGGAAACCCTCCAACACAGTCAGCTGGTACTATAGAAGATACCAACTGCATCTCTGCAGAGTGGTGAGACCCCTTCTCCAAACCAGTGTCCTAGGTGTGACACTAGAATATCTGATGGTGAGGCATCAGTAATGCTAGAGCTTTGCAGAATGTTGAGTACCCTTTCATTGCTATCGCTCCCAGGTCCATTCTGGGCTAGAGTGGTAGCACCTGATAGGATCCTGTCTATTGGTCAAATAGAAGTTTGATATTTAAACTGAGTGCAAAGAAATGATTTATACTGAAGTGAATTGTTTAAAAAAGAACTGTTTGATCATTCAATTGTGTAAACAAATGACTGATGTTTTATTGAATTGTTAGTGATACATAATACTTGGAACCATTTAATTGTGTGCAAATAAATGAGTCATTTTGAATAGAATGATTAGTGTTAAATAGCAATACTTGTAATTACTTTGCTGATTAATATTGAATAGAGTTATAAGTGTTAGCAATAATTGAAACCATTTAGCTATGTAAAAATAATAGTAATACTATGTGCAAACAAATTAGTTCTAACGCATTTTAAAATGAAATTTACAAAAGTAATCTTACATATTGTATATCTATTTGAATGTGTGCAAACAAATGACTCGTGTTAAAATGTTAGTCTTGTATAACAATGCTTGAAGCCATTTAACTGTGTGTAAAGGAATGAGTTCAGGCTCATTTAAAAATGTATCTACAAAATGAGTTTACATTTCATATCTTTAATATGTATATCTAAAAACAGGATTTGGCATTAAATAACCTCCAATTGTTGATATAAAACCCAACCCAACTAAACCATGGAAACCATCATTTTCAAAACCATGTTTGATAGATTTTTTTTTTCTCTCTCCAGAGTGTAAGAATGGTTAATATTGGTATTGAACATAGTTTTTCCACAAATGAAAACACATCTTTGGCAGAAAGCCATAGTATTCCATATTGTGCTTGTCGTCTTAAATCTTCAAAACCCATTTTGATGAGGGGACCCCCCCCCAAAGTGCCATCATTTATGTTTGTATTGATTACTTCCCTTTATGAGTAAACTCTTCTATAGAATTGCTGAAACCTCATTTTCAACTTGAAATGTTTAATGAATATTTGAGAATGCTTTGTCTTTCTGATTCATTAAATGTTTTTATTTATTTCATTGATGAAGGTAATTTTTTTGTGCTTGATTCCATTTATAAACTTTTTATTGGAATGTCTGCAAGAAATCTGTCTTGTTTTCTAACAAGATCAGAAAATCTCAAAAGGACTGTCTTGTTTGTTATAGAAAATAATGCTTAGTGGTGTTGAGATTTGTATATTGTATTTTCTTGTCTGGTTGTTTCTGGATATTTTTATTCACAGGTTTTTATTTATTTCTAAAAAAAATATTTGGTTTAGCTTTTTTTTTTTTTTTTTTTTTTTTTTTTTGTCTGAAAAGCTTATTTATTTCTCTTTCTCTCTCTCTCTCTTCTGCTGCTGTGTTTTTTCATTTTTTTTTTTTTTTTTTTTTCATTCTTTTGTATCAATTTCAGTCTTGTTGCTCTATTTTCTTGTCCAATATTTTTTTTTCTACTATTGGCTCTTCCTTTGAATGACATATTTTTCTTGACTCAAAAGACTTATCTTTTACTTAACTCTAGAAATCAATTTTTTTTTTCTTTCTTTTCTCAGAAGACCATTGAACATATATGCAAGACTGACAAATTTCAAGTCCGTAATCAATTTACATTTTGTATGATTATTTTTGTTTTTTTTTCCTTTTTCAATGTGGGTGAGAATTTGCTATTTAAAGAAAAAAAAAAAAATTAAAATAAATCCTTATCTATTGAAGCTGTATCTGCTGCTCAAAGAAATATTTGGTTTAAAATTCCAGTAAGTTAAAATGTTTTAATATTTTTAAGTAAAAATCTAGATTGTATTTTGATATTACTTTTGTCTCATAAGTTATTTCATTTAGTGTATGAAATTAATATGCAAAGGTAACAACTATTTTGGGACAGTGGTAGAAATAAATATTATCTTTTGTCTTGTATTTGTTATATCTATCTTATATTTTGAATTAAATTTCATTATTATGGGACAGAGGTAGTAATATTTCTATTTTAAGTGGCTTAAGAGATTTTCTTTTTGTTAGTTACATTTTTTCTTCTAAATAAAAACTTATATTTATGTGTATATTCATTTAAATTAAATCTGTTATTGTCCGTCTCATAAGTTGTTTCATTGCATATATAGTTTATATACTAAATGTAACAAGTATTATGGGACGGGAATAAGACTTTTTTATATATATATATATATATATATATATATATATATATATATATATATATATACACACACACAGATATTTTCTTTATTTCAAGCCATAGTGAAATTGTATGTTAACAACATCACAAGTTAAGAATGACTGAATATATAAAAAATTATTTTAGCTATTGGTATTTTTAATCTACAATATCATTAAGATATTGATTTTTGTACTTTTCATTCATCTCTTTGATCAATTATTTTTTTTACCTTCAAAAATTTATAAAATGCTGAATATATTAAAAATGTTTTTTCTGCTAAATGCTTTTGCTCGTATACATTCTTTCAAACTTCCACTTTTGTGTTTTGCTCAACAAGTTTCTAAAACAAAATGGGTTTTAAAAAATATTGGTTTTAAAAAGAAAATGTACCTCTGTCTCATAATAGCTGTTAGATTTAGTGTATGAAATTTATATTCTTAGTAAAGTATGGATAATCAAACTCACAAGTAATGGTTTGTTAGTCTGGTTTGCTAACTATTACACCATGTGAGGAACCTATTATGAGCCAGAGGTTGTAACTCTTTTTATAATGGCTGAGATTCAGTTTGTTTAGCAAGGCTAATAATATTAAGCATTGGGTATTCCTTTTCTTTATATACAGACTCTGAATGAGTGTTGGTCAAATTTTGAAATGATTAACGAACAAGTTGTTTATTATAAATACATCACTAACACAAAAACCCAAAATATCTTTTATATATTTCAAATTAATTTAAATATTTTTTTTCCTAATTTGTTTTTGTGTGTATTTTAACCAATAGCCTAAGTTTCTTTTTTCTTTGGTTTTTTGAAACTTTTATTAAAATTACTAACAAACTTATTTTTGAAATTAATTTTTTCTTTTTTTTCCTTTTTCCCTCAATCTTTGAAAATATCTTAATACTTGACAGCAGATTCAACTTTTTATCTTGTCTTGCCTATTTTATGTCTCACTGAAAATATGTGTTTTGTATTTTAAACTCAAACTTTTAAAAACTTTATTTTTGAATTTAAAAAAAAAAAATTCTTTTTCTCTTGGAAGAGAAATATAGATTAGGGAGTCTTGAATTTTTTTGAGTGATTATTTTAGAGTCAGTATTTTTTGTTAAGCTTAAGTTTTATATAATTGTTGCTCTGAATATCATGCTAATAATTTTGTGATTAACCCATTGCACCTGGGAGATGATGGTGGTATAAATATTGAATTATGTTCTCTGAATATCTTAAAGGTCTCCTTGTATGTCTGTAGTATGGCTCTACATTGAAGAGTGTGATTAATCTAAGAAAATTTTGCTCCCACTGTTCAAATCAAAACTGCATTATTTAAAATATTTTTCAGATAAAACAGTGAAGAGGTAGAAATCATGTGTTCTTCAACCACTGAGTAATCTTAGGGATTCAACGAAATATTTGAACCTGTTGGAGAAATAAAGATGCAAATAAGTTGTGATTTGCAGGTGCAGAATGGGAAGTGACCAACCATTGCGATGAAGAAAAAATACTAAGATTAATAATCATAATAAAACCTCAAATATCTAGGGAATTTTTCTTTTTCAATCCCCAATAAGATTTCATTCTGAATTTTTATTTGATTAAATCTGGGACCTCAGAAGTTAGATCAGAGGTCTCAAGCATTTAGCCTGCAAAATACTCTTCTATGGCATGTAGGTTTCATTACAAATCGTTTCCAAGAATTAGGTAATGTCCTCACTCTAACAATGTTTCTCCCAAAGAGAAAGGTAGAATATACTTTAATATTTCAGCAACTTTCAATGCAAGATCAAAAGCTGAAAAGTAGAAATAATCCAGTTTTATATACATTTAAAAATATTCTTCATAAAAATTTTAGTGAAATCAACATTTTGATTCAAAGGTCTATTGTGGTGGAAGGGTGATTGATATAATAGAAAATTAACTTGCACAATAGAATATCAGGATTTTGGCCTAGTGAGTAGTGTTTGCCAATGGTCTGGGAGACCTGGGTTCAAACTCAGGTTGAGTCATACCAAAGACTCAAAAAATGGTACTTGATGCCTCCTTGTTTAACACTCAGCATAAGGTACAGATCAAGGGTAAAGTGGAGCAATCCAGGGAAAGGAATAGTGCCTTCCCTTACACTTCGGTGTAGTAGTTAGTGAAAAGGGATCCTTCAGGTCTCCCTTGACTATGGTCACCAGCTTTACTACTTTCTTATTTGAAAAGGGGTAGATTTGACAACTTATATTGGTATAGAGGCTGTACTTGAGATGACAGACAACTAATTTACAACGTGAGGAAATTTTAGTTTTTATAATGTAAAATGAGATAGATTAGTCAACTCCTGTTGGTATGGAGAAGTTGTACCTCAGATGATAAGCAACACACGTAAATAGAAAATGTTTGAAAACAGATTATCAAATAAACAGAAAATTTTATCTGCTGTTTCAATGTGATGAAATTTTAAATTTTGCTTTAGTTTTCTATTTTAATGATGATAGCAGTTTGTTGCAATCTACCTAATGAAATACAATCAAATGAAAAAAAAAATTTATCAAGTGAAAATGAAAAGGAGGAATTCACCTAAAGTAAAAATGGAATTAAGTACAAATGGAAATTTTTCCTCTGCTGAACTTAGTACTAATTCCCATATCTCGCTTAATTAATGTATTCATTTTGAATAAAAAAAAAAAATTACCAGCTTATCACCTATATTGCAGATTAGCATTATGATTTAGTGGAAATCACATCCTACTTCATTGTAATTTTGGCCTACAGTGCCACTTCAGTAGGAAGTAATGGCTCTTCTGAGTCCTTGAGTTTGAGACCTCTGGGTTATGCTACTAGACCTTGAAGTTGTTTTAATTCTTGAAAAACATTTTGAATTTTAATCTGATCAAGTTTGTAAATTTTGATTGGAAGTATAATAGTATGTTAATCATTACATGTTTTTATTTTTTCTTAAGAATTTTTTAAAAGTTTGGTTTCCAGTACATATATTATTACAAGCAAAATCTTAAAAGTATTCTGATCATAGAAACATTTTGAAATCATTTACTTTCATCTCGTATTTTATGAAAATTTTATTTTTCAATGATGCCCATTTATACATTATATAAAATACCTACATAGTAATAGATCAATGAGATTTATAGTTGTTTTTTAAAATGTGATGATTGTTACTAATTGTATAAATTAATGTACTTCATTCACTTGATTTATGAGTATTAAACTTTTAATGTATATTTTGACAGAACACTTTAGGTTGATCAGGACCCCTTCCCCATGTTTTGAAAACCATGTATGGTAAATTCATTGCAGATAAATTATTGGTGGCTAAATTCAGAATTTAATCATTGTTTTTAAAAAAAAATTGAAGAGTTTTAGGGAAACTGCATATTATAAGAGCAATTAAAAAATGGATTTTACCAATGATAAATTTATCACAATGAATTTACCTAGAATTCTTGAAAATTGCTATATGAATGAAATAAATTTACAAAATAAAACTGGGCAAGAAAATTAAACAAATTTTTAAATTGAAATGTTTCTCCTATTTATTGATTTTTATGTGTATTTCTTGATCTTTGTTGAGTCAAAAAGTAATTCAATATTAGGTTAAATTAACTACATATTAAGTTTGTTTATCTTTTTATTTTTTTCAAGCAAATTTTGAGTTATATTTTTTATACTATCTACATTGTCATGATCTTGATTTTTATTTTATTCATTTTAAATGTAACTATGTTATCATAACACTGCTAAAATAGTGACATTTTTGTTAGTGCAATAATGTTAAATTGCTTTATTCTCCAAGTTGGATAATTTTTTGATTTAAGTTTGTAACATAATAATAATCAGTGGTGAGTCTGTGCTGCATAATTTCTCAAGGGAGGTAACTATTAAATCTTAAAGATATATTATTTAAAAATATATATATATATATATATATATATAATGTTCAGTAAATATAGTGAACATAATGTGACTCCATTTAGAGTTTGACTGACCAAAAGTGTTTTAAAAGCTTTGTACTTTCTTTTTCAAAGGAAGTTGTGATAAACAGAAACTAAGTAATGGGTAAATGAAACAAAACAAAGCAAAAAAAACAAAGCAAACTTAGTTATCAATGTTTTATTTAGTCCCATACACATGAAATTAGATAAATTATACACTCTTGTAGCTTGTCTTCCTCAGTACTTGTAATTAAATACATCCCCCACCCCACAAAAAAAAACCCTGATAAAAAGCAACCATAAATCCTGTTAGCTCACAAGAAGGCAAAAGCTAGTGTCTATTGACACTTGATAAATATATTGTCACTGACAGTATATTTAAGTCCAAATTCATTTATATTTGGTCATGCAATATCTTTTTTCAATATATTTCATATACATCCTTAAAAAAAGTTATGCTGCCAAAATAACCTTCCTGAGATAATTACCTCTAGGTTGAGGCATGATTTCAGGACCCAAGCATTATTACCATTAATTCTGAGTATCCCAATAATACCTCTATAATATTACCAGAATCCCAAATGAAAATGCAGCTATGTTATTCTTTGTTGTATTTGCAAATTTCTAGTCAGTGTACATGAGTTCAGCAACAAAGCATTAAATCAATGATATAAGATTGAATTAAATGCTGAAGTGACATTACTTAATTGTATAAGTTACTATAGTATAAAAAATGGCTCATTGGATTTAAATTTTTGTTAGCCTAATTGTTGTAAAGACTAACAATTTCCAATTTATAACTCAAAAGTATAGGGGTTAGTCCATGCACTCACCCTAATCATATAATTTTGAAAATTAAATGCTAATTACAGAGTACTCTATTTATTTGTAATTATGGTATAAATTTATAAATAGAATTTGCTTTAACATCAGGTGGCCTTTTAAGCAACTTTTCATAAGATATCTCCCAACCCTCCAAAGAACCCCTAAAACTCTTTTTGTGCGTCTGTGTGTGTGTGTGTGTCTCTCTCTCTCATCTCATTTTTGCTTCTGCCTTTCCTGCACAGAAAAAACAAACCCTTGTAATGCCTTTTTCATTTTTTTTTTTTTTTTTTTTTTTTTTTTTTTTTGTTTGCATCTGTGTGCGTGCGTGCGTGTGTTGGCGCATGTGTGTGCGTGTGCCTTCATCAGGTGAAAGTCATTCCCACCTGGATGTGTCTGAATCATCAAGCACCATCACCAATGATGACACAAGTCCTCCATTAATGGGTGGTGAAGGATATGATGGGGACACAAGTCCGGCTGGTGGTCGGGAGCAACCAGGCCAGTACCACTTGCTCAAGGAACATGAAAACACTTCTCCAAGCAGCCCAAGCACTGATGAGTTGGATTTGAAAAACAGTGGAGCAATTCCCAAACAATTTTCTTTTAAGCAGACCCCACAACAGCCATCACAAAATGTCTCCAGCAGTCCTTCAGGTATGTTCCTGTCTGAATAAGGATATGGCTGTAAATGATATCAGTTTTTTTCCCTCTTTAACTTTGTATCATATTGTAAATAATCCTTAAGACAAAAATGACTGTCTTAATTTACAACCAAGGAATGTTTTTAAAAAAATTAATCTTACAGAAATGTACATATCTAAACTATAGGACTAATTTGATTAGTTGTTTTCAGGTACACTGTCCTTGTGTATATGTCTATTTTGTGTATAGTTCAATTGTATTTAGTCACAGAATTATGGATTTAATTTTTGAAGATGATTGTTGCTCTTTGCATTTATATTTGAACCTAAACCTTAAAAAGTTATTACTCATAGGTTAACTTTTGATTGAGGATGACAAGAGTTGCTACTTAGGTGGGGGGAAACCTTTGGCATTTTCAAGCAGCATGTGTGGCCCTCCACAGGCTTGTTGTGAAGGATAATTAAGTATACTTTCATTGATATCCCATTGTTTTCTTACTAAAAATATTCATTAAAATGTTAGTTTTTCATTAAGTAATGTATATTTAATTAAATTTGAACTAAATTATTAAAAGTTGAGACAATTTGCACTTACCTGATCCCAAAAGGCTGTGCTGCTTCACATATTAGTTGTGTTAGTGACCATTTGCAATGTAATTTTTGTGTATTTGAGCCTGTAATATTGCTATCACTTATGCATATTCATTAGTTAGTGTGTACTTGAGTGACAGATAGCATCTTGATGATAGACAAGTTGGCAGCTAACCAGAACAAGATTGTAATTTGGTTGGCAGCATAAAGTGGACCTTAGTGAGTAATGAAATAAATGTTGGTTGTGTTTTGTTATATCAACCCTTGTAGGTTATTTAATTCCTGTTTATACATCCATATCAAATATATATGATTTGTAAACAAATAGTTTGTTGGTAACAATTTTTAAGAGCCAGAATTCATTTGTTTCAAATGGCTTCAAGTATTACTATCTAACACTGATAGTTTTATTTGTGCGCAGTTAAGTGGTTTCAAGTATTGTTGTCTAACTCTAATACTTTAACATTAATCATTTGTATACTGAAATTTAAATGGTTTATAGTATACTAAATGAGTAAACAGTTCTATTTGACCCATAGATGAAATCTAATGAGTTCTAGAACTATATAAGCAAACAATGCTTTTGGCATTGTTTGCTTATATAATTCTAGCTGGTCTGAAAGTTTTTGAGTATTGGTGATCTGATTCTTCTTGAACTTGTTTGAAAGCATCATAATCAACAGCTGATGATTAGCTACTTTTCAGCTTTATTTCAGGAAAAGTCACCACTCTTAAATTCTAAAGCCATATATTTATATTTTCACTTTTTGAATTGTGAGGCTCAGTTCTTAATAATGCTTCAGAATTGCCCAGAATTATTGTCCTCATCTTCTTTTTATATTCACAACTGTTTGATTTCTTCTCTCAAGCCTTCAACTATCTGGTTATAATCTATAATGTTCAAATAGAGGCACTGATGGTGTAGTAGTTACTGTTGTAGGAAATGGACATGGCAACCCTTGTTCAAATTCAGAACAAAGTTGTTTGCATTTTACATAGTGCTGATACTCTTGTGGAAGGTATGAATCTGCTTCTCCTTTTGGCTATGTGTAAATAGTTGGGCAGACTGAGCTTTTTAACTTTGGTATGGTAATTAGTCTAGAAGGAAAATCTGAATTCAAACCCATTGAACTTTGCTTAAAAAATTGACCTTGTATTGCATCCTGGTTGTGCAGAGGGTCTAGGGTGTGTTTGTATATATATAATTTCTTCAAATGATACTTGTAAAAGGCTAGAGGGTACACTGGCTGATATACGAATATAACAATCAAAGCAAGGCCAATAGTCTAAGTGAATGTGATTTTCATTCTTCTGAAGCAAAAAAGTTGCACAATTTTTATTTTTTTATAATATGATTTGGATGCATATATGCATTCAAGGCTTTAATATTACTGTCACTTATGAATATGCATAAGTTGTGTACATCAGGGCTTCAAAACACATGGCAGTCTTGAGTCAATGATCATTAGATAGGGAACAAGAATGAAATTTGGTTAGAGCCCATAGCATGGACTTTTGTAAGAGAGTGATGAAATGAAGATAGTTATCATAGGAAAGTATTGTTTGCTACAAAGTAACGAGTCTTTTGGCATTGTTTGCTACAAAGTAAGACATTATCTCAATACTTGTATTCACTATTATAAAATTTAAATAGTAATGATACATTAAATAATAATAAAGAATTTGTTTGCTTTTTCCAAAGTGTCTATCCAAAAGAAGCTTTATAGTGTGTAACCAAAAGAAAATGTTTTGATGTATATGTGTTAGGCTATAAATTTATTGACATATCATTGTACAGAATCAGTTAGATTTAAAACAGCCATGTTTTTTTTTAAATTGATCCCGTGACTGCAGAATTAAAAAAAAACTTTTTCTGTTTAAGTTTGAACATTTTTCAACTGATTTTTGTGCTTATGAATTAAGAATATTGGTTTTCAAAAGAAAATGAACAATATGATATATGGTTTTTTCATGGGGGGAAGAAAAGTGGGGCTCTGAGTGTGCTGTCTGCATCAACCTCCTGATGGTGAGTTGGTATGTGATTATCTTGTTGGGTGGACTTTTTTTTTTATCACTTACCTTTCCTTTTTGCTTCATCTGGTTTGAGTGTTTCCATTATCACCTTCCTTTTTTATTTGCACCATTAAATGCTACGTGTATGTCAATGTGTTTTTTTCTTTTTTTTTTTTTTTTTTTCTTCAATTAAATTTTTAAAAATGTAAACGTTTTTTTTTTTTTAAATTTTGGCTCCAGCTTAATTTTACTGAAGTTTTGAAAGTTTCTTTAGACAATATTAATTTTGGTCTATAATTTTAACGTTTTTGATTATACATCAGCAATCATTTGATTTTTTTTATCATTTTTCTCTTCAATTTTCATTTGCCTCCAAATGTTATATATATATTTAAAATTATTTTTGGTAGATTTTTTTTTTTTATTTTTATTTTCATTTATTGAACTTTAGTTTCCGTTTTTTTTCTCTTTTTTTTTTTTTTTTTTCTTTTTTTTTTAAAAACTCACTTTGTATCAAAATTCTTTTTTAATTTTTTTTATTTTCTTTAACTCATGATAGGCAACATTGTCCCATTTATGGGATATTTACAAGTGTAGTAATGAACAACTAATTTTTCTTGGCAAAAAGTTTTTTTTTTCTACTCATATATTATGTGTGATGAACAAGCCTAAACTTTTTACTATGCTAGCCTATAAAAATATTTCTTCAACATCCAATGACATTAAAAGAAGACATTTAAGTACTTTCAAAACTACTGTAATGCAATTAAAATCGATGCAATGCTGTAAACATATCAAAATATAGGCTACAATCATGTTTACTTGGATAAGATATTTTTATATATATATATATATATATACATACACACACACACAGGTGTTATAGATAGTGAACAATATTAAGTTAAAACTTTATTTTAGCCTATACATAAACAACAGCTATTAGTTATGCGAGAACATTTTGTATCAAAGTTATGACAAGTATAAGTCTAGAAACAAGTTAATCTGCTATGTTTCGATTCATATCCTGTAATGAAAGTCATCTTTTTTTTTTTTTTTCCCCCAGGTGAAAAATTAGTCTTAAATTAGTTGTCTTGAGTATATACGGTATATATTAAATCTCACTGGTATCCCATTGATTCACTGAAACTTTATACATGTTTATACCAATCTTAAGTTATGTATACATTATTTTTAAAGATCCTCTTGACAATTTATTTAAAAAAAAGTTAAAAATTTTCTCTCTGAATAATTCCAATGGCTATTGGATTAATAAGAAACTAAATACTTTTTAAAATTCTATTTTATTTCATTCATTTTACTTTCTTAAATCTACTATTTATTTTCTCCCACAACATTTTTTTTTCTTTTGGAAATTTGTCTCTATCAATTCTGTTCTGACATTTTCAATTATTTGCCTTGAGCACACTTTGTTCTGTTATAGCTTTTGTGATTGATATGGAAAGAAAGAAAAAAATTCTGAGAAGTTTGCTTGTATGTATCATAAATAAGATTAGATAAACAAAACATTTTCCATTTGATTTAAAGCAAATTCCATCTTTATGTCACAGATAATATAAAGTTCAGTCAGAATATCAAAAGTAGTTGGCTGACAATTTGACATAAAACAAATCAGGTTTTTCTGCCAATCAATACAAGTTGTGATCAATAAATATTGAGACTGAAGCTTTAAATTTCTTTCTTAATTTCAAAATTGCGATGTTAGCAGAGCTTGATTTATTTAATGGAGTGATGTGTGTGTGTGTGTGTATATATATATATATATATATATATATATATATATATATATATATATATATTGTTAAAAAACATAAAAAGCCTAGTTTGCCATACTGTTTACCTCTAGCTTGGAGAAAACTTTCCAAAGGGCATTTGTGTGAAGTAAAATGTTAACAACCTTTTCCTATGACAATACCATGTCAATGTGTATTCTGCAAATTTCTAGTTATGTGGCTAATTTTTAATATATCAGCAGCCTGATATTTTGTGTGTATAATACATATCGTCTTATATTATTCACTCAGTTTTATGTGTTGCCACAGATGCATTTCATCTGAAAATGGTATGTTTTCAAACAGACAAAACTTCATGAAACTGACATTAGGAGGTGAGATGATTTATTTCAGGTTTTATCATGTTCTACTAGTCAGTATATGAGCACTTGATTTAAGAAAAACTTTTAAATAACAATTCACGTCTCTCATATATATAAAATGCTAATTGTTTTGAATCTATAAAATCTTTAGTGTGCTCAATGCATGAAAAGGCATAGCAATATCCCAATTTATTTCAAGTATAAAATAAGATATCAAACAGGATAAAAACTCATGACTTTTTCAGTTAGACAAGTTGATTATTGGCTCATCTGAGGATCAAAAGTTATGAATTTTTATCTTAGAGTGTGTGTATTTCGTTCTTTCTTTTAATCCTGTTTACTTACAAGCATGTTTACTCAGAATTTTTTTTAAATAGTTCCATTGAGATACTAAATGTTTACTTTTCTTGTGTTATAGTAATTTTAAGATTCTATTATGGATCATGACTGTTTTTTGATTGTTTGACATTTGTCCTTTGTGTCTTTTTTTTTTTTTTTTTTTTTTTTTCTCTATTGTTGAAATGCTTTTAGTGCTGCTTGGGCTGTTGATTGAATATTAGGTTGTGAGATATTTCATAGAATTATGCCCTCTGGATCCTATGTTAACTTGTTTAAAATTTCTTTGAAGCATCAAGTTGAATCAATTCAGATATAAATCTATTAAAATCAGTGAAATTTCTTTTTTTTTTTTTTTTTTTTTTTTTTTTCTCCCTTCTTAATCTTATGCAGTAGAATGAAAGTGGTAACCACAGATTTAGCCCATCTGATTTAAACTGGAGCATTTTCATAAGTCCTAGATTATTTTGAATACTTAATTTTGGAGTCCTAGATTATCTTTTATTTTTGCTTATGTTGTGTTTCAATTCGGTTTGTGGTTCATTCATGGAATTTTGAAGAATTCCTTAAAAAAAACTCTTTCGAATTGTTTTCATCTCTCCCTCTCTCTATTTTTTAAATTCACTCTTTTATGTTTTGTTATTACTGTTTTGTGTCATTTGATATAATGATTTTATTATTCTGGACATGGTTTAAAAACTTAGTTTTTGTTTTTAACATCATTCATGTGTTAGGTTGATAAATGTCGATTGTTCTCGAAGTAACAATTTGATATTCTGAATATTTTTTTCCTATTACTCTGCAGGTTATTATTTCCAAATTGCTTAGATATGAGGGTATGTTGAAAAGTTCTCAGCCTAACCAATAAAGAAATGATGCCCCTTTTTATCATATATGTTATCATTATTGGGCTGATAGCACAGATTCTCTTGATTCTTTGTCACCATGTCTTTATTGGAGATTGCTCTTGGCAGATCTATGTGATGTCCAGTGTCTGCACAGAGCTGATGAATATAAGTTTTAGTTGTTCTGCCAACACTGATGTGTAGGAGTCCATGGGAGAACATTACTTATGAGTTCATTTTTGCAGTGCCCACCATATTTGTTTGTCTTGGTTTGTGAAATTGAGCTGTGTAGTTAGTGTTTTGTGGGGTGCTGCTGCCAGGATTTGTTCAGAAGAGCATGCAACATCCTTGTATAGATCCATCCTGCTTTTTTCTAAGCATTTCATTAAAGTCTGTGGTGCAACTGTACTGTAGTACTGATAATAATACAGGTTTGAAGAATTTCTATTTTATATCATCAGATTTCTATACAATTGATAGCCTGTCAATAGCAGTCTCTGCCTTTCATATGTATATCTTGGCATCACTTTCTGTCGATGAGATATAGCTATTGAAGTATGTAAACTGGTCTACTAATTTCAGAGGCTTGTCATTTAATGTGGAGATGGCTCCATTTTATTTAAAACACATGAACTTTGTTTTGAGTTCACATAGAAGTCAGTGCCTCTTGCTGTTTGCTCCAGGCTATGCCACTGGGATTTTTCTGGGCAGGTGTAATTGCTATAAGTGCTAGATCATCTGCATAGTTTGTATCCACGATAGTTTTTGCAAGATATCATCTATTTATCTTTTTTTAATAGATCTATTGACATTTGTAGTTATAATCTAGGCAAATCATAAATAGAAATGGTGCTAATATTACAATTGATTCTTAAAGAAATCAGTGTCATTGTTAGTTGAAGATTGTTTTATTTTTTTAATGGCAGTGGATAAACAAAGTTGTATATCAGAAGATAAGTTTTAGAAATGCTGAGTGGAACTGTAAGATGAATGAGTGGAATGGCTCAAGGCCATTTCCTTGAATGTCAGGCTGAGGACTTTTCAGTGCCCTCTTCTATATAGAAGTGTTAATTTTATCATGAGTTGTGTTATGTTTTGTTTTGACCACAAAAATGTTGATCTCAGTAACAAAATTTTAACATATAAATCAGATAAGTATGAAAAAAAAAACAAAAAAAAACCTTGGTTTAAAAAAAAAAAAAAAAATTCTTTCTGTATAGTTGTGCTACTGATCATGAAGACTATTTCTCTTTTTTTCCCTGCCCTTCCCACCTCTCTTCCAGATGAGGGTCCATTCAATGCGTCTCCTGACCCTCCAGATCCTGAAACGCTGCGCAGGAACATCATTGAAATCTTAGATGACAATAACGAATTCCCTGAAAAGATGCGCAAATTAAAAGCTGTTGTACAACCAACAAGTAAGTCTTTGATGCTTTTGCTTCACGCTCTTAGTATTCATCTGCTTTTATGATTGGCTTTGAGTCCTGTAACCAAAATTTCCTCAATCTGCTTGTGGTGCTACCTGATGCCATTTTGGGTTTCAACCCGCTTTGATACTCATTCTGGGGATTTTCACTTTCCTATTCATCTTCGGTAATATTTTTTCGTGAGTTTTGTGCTATCTGCAAATTTGGACATCTTCAGTATTTTTTTTTTTTTTTTTTTTCTCTCTAGAGAGGAGTTATTCACGGAATGGTGACCAGAGCAAAGATGGCCGACTAAAAGGTGAACTAATCTTTTTCTCAGCAGAACTTAGCTGGTTTTTGTGAGAGTTTGTAGAAGGATGGTTTTGTTTTAGCATATCATTTTTGATCAAAAAGTATTGAATTTAAAGTGTTTTTTTTTTTGTTTTTTTTTTTTAATTTAAAAAAAAAAAAAAATCTAAATGAAATTGTATGCATAGCCAAGTCAATTTATATTAGAGTGAGTCATGGGTTTTGTAAGATTTTGGTAACTTATTTGCTTTATTCTTAAAGTTAAAACAAAAGCAGCCTATCATTCAAAGTAGAGGCCATCATATTGCACTGTCTTGAGCCACCTTTCTACTAATTCTTTGATCCCATGCTGATACTAGTTCTTGTCCTTTAAGGTGAAGAACTCCTTCACTGAAGCTTTGACTTCTCAGTTGTTGAAGCATTGTGAGCAAAAGAAGTGAGTCATGGATTGTAACAAGTAACAATCTAAGAGAGCTCTGTCCTGACTACATGCTCAGTGAACCTGCATTTCTGCCGTTTTTTTTTTTTTTTTTTTTTTTTTAAACCACTTTGATATTAGTTCTTATCCTTTTGAGTCAAAGATCTCCTTCACTGAAGCTTTAAGCGCCTCTTGGTTGTGAAAGCATTATAAGTGCAGGGAATGAGCCATAGATTGGAACTAGCAACAATCCAAGAGAGCTAGGTCTGGATTATATGCAGAGTGTGGCATCTGTTTGATTTCTTCAAGTTCTTGGAGTTTATTCTGGAAACTAGCATATATGCAAATATTGCAAAACTTTTGACTCGCCCTAGTATAATAGTGATGATACTTCAAGATATAGACAGCTGTCTAGATGTGTTAGTTTTGATCAGCAGTTTTCAGTGCAGCACAAAATCATGCAAATGCTGCACCCTCTATACTTACCAGACCTTGCTCAGTATGGCTTTTTCTTATTTCATAAGCTGAAAATTCATCTTAATATTTGTCTGGTGGAGGATATTAAAGAAAATGAGTACTACTTCACAAGAGGAGTTTCAGAAATATTTTAACAAATTTAAAACTCAAACTGGAGGTAGTTAAGATGCCCCATATCCCCCAAAATGGGTGTCCTATGTATGACACTAAACTGTATTTGATCGTGAGGCTTCAGTTCTGGAGCTTTGGGAAGTGTGGAGTAGCCCTTCATTGCCATTACTCCTGAGTCCACTCTGACCTGCAGTGGTCGTACCTGTTAGGGTCCCATCTATAGATCAAATAGATCTGTTTGAAAATTCTTAGTATTAGAAAGAATACTTGATACCAAATGACTGTATATTATTTTTAACTGTTACTTGAAGCCATAATTTTTTATTTTATTTTTTTTTACTAAGGATTATCATTAGTTACTTGAAAACATAACTGTTTACAAATTTTTGATAGGAATGATTTGTATTGATTATTTGATAGAAATACTTGATGCCATAACTGTCAACAAAAAACTCTTAACTAGAAAAAAATCTTGAATATGAGCCTCCAATGAATCTGATTCCTGTAAGTATATAATAATCCTGAACAGGTTGACATTCTGTTGAGATCATTGAAAAACTCAAAATAAGTGTTTGAATATCAAGGAGACTTTTTAAAGAAAATTAACTTTTCACTCTTAGTTCATTTTCTGTTTTGATAAATATAGCTTTGGTCTCAATACTTATTGAATACATCTTGTATTTGTTAACAAGGAAAAGGAAATGAGAGTACAATGGTATAGTTGTTCTGTTTTTGAAGTCATTGATTTTCCTCAAGTTCTAACCATCTACCATCTCTTTCACTGCTGAGGGAATATTAATTCTTGATTTTGAAGAGTTCACCAACTTCATGGATCACAGCTCTTCGTCACTTTAATCTGTCACCTCTGTTTCCCTTGTTTGGTACTGTAATTAGTTATGTATAGCATGCTCCCCAAACTTTCAGCTGAAAAATTCTAGGAAAAAAACATCTCTTGTGTATAATACATATTGACTTTTTTGAATTTGTAGCAACTGAATTTAACATTTTGTTCAACTTTTCATCTGGTTTGAATCAACTAAAAATAAAAAGATTTACACTATTTGTTTTAAAATGCAAAACTTACAACAAAGGTAAGGGCACATTCACATGAAAATGTAACTAATTTTTCTCAAAAATAAGTTCACAATTGATGAAATAAATATAAACAGACATGCATTCCAGTTAGTATTTCTCTGTAGTGGTATAAAACAAGTTTGTTATACAAATGACTAGCTGGTATCATAGATACAATCTGGTCACATGCATTACCATATTCGGTGATGCATGTAGCCAGAAGAAAAAAGTTGATATTTAGTTCTTGTCTATGATACACACCCTTAACTTTTGAGTTGGAAAATCTGGAAAATAGTGCATTTTATACATGAATAATTACTTTCAACTTTCAGCGTATGTTTGAACTGATCCATGCAGTGGTATTTTACAACTCTGTATGGATGTTCTCTATCATCAAACTTCTTGTACAGAACCCATTGAGTCTATGTTAATGGATCCATGAGCTGAATGTTCCCATTAAATTCAGTGCTTTCAAATGAAGTCTTTGATGCTCAGGCTGTTGGCAAATTTAAGGACCGCCTTGGTGTTTGCAATTGATTATCTTTGGCCCCAACTTTTATTTGTGTAAATTTGTCAGGGTTTCTGAGATGAGAAATTATTATTATTATACATTGATATATTTGGACTAGTTTTATCTTTATTGTTATAGTCAGTGTTTTGTCTGTTTTAATCTCCAGCCTTCTTCAGGCATCTGTCATAGTTGGTAATCTTCTGGGAATTTTGAATTGAACTCTTTATTCAGTCTACTCTCACTTTGGATGTCCTAACTGTATCCTCTGCATAGATGTAAGACCTCCTCCTTTCTCAAAAAAGGAGGTGTCCTGGTTATGACACTAAACTGCAACTGATGGTGAGGTTTGTTCTGGAACTCAGGGAAGTGACCCTTCATTGCTATTATTTCCAGGTCCACTCTGAACCAGAATAGTAGTACCTGTCATGGTCCTATCTTTTGGTCAAATAGAGCTGTTTAAAGATTATTTGTATTTGGTAGGACTGTGCAGCATAAAAACAACAAAAAAAAACACAAAAAATTCTTTAAAAAACCCACAAAAAATGTAAAATTATTCAATCCTATAAAATAGAAAATGTAAATATGAATGTACAGTGAATGCAATTCCCTAACCTCTTGGCATGAAATATCCCTAAATGGGTTTGAGAAGCAGTCAATTTTTATTCCTTGGGAGTGAGGGGTGTTGAACTCTGTGTCAAGTTGTGCAATATATTCTGGTTCCCATGGAAGAGATAAACAGCACTAGCAAGAAATTATTGATATATATCATATCCTCTAAAACTGGCCAACTTAAGGATAATAATTTGATCCCATCGATCAAATTTAAAGATCTGAAGGTCAAATGAGGCAACTGTTGAAAAACTGATTATACTAATAATTCAAGATGAGGGTTTTTGTCTGAATACATCATTAATGCTTGTTGACAGCACTTATTCTCTTGACACTCACTTACCATCCTTCCATATTAGTAATGGCTCTTGACAAGTTCTCTAGAAGGCATCCAGTGTCTGCACTGAATATAGGTTTTGCTGGTCAGCCAACACTGTATCCATGTGTAAGAGTCCCGTTATTGATAAGTTTGTCCTTCATCAGCAGTGCCCAGCATGTCTTATTTGGATTGTTTATGAGATGGAAGGTAAATTGCTGTACAACTACTGTTCTGTGGAGTCCCCCTTTCAGGATTTGTTCAAAACACCACTTAGCATTCTTGTATTGTTCCCATCTAGCTTTTTTCCCCAATTGATTTTTTTAATGTCCAAGTGGTGCAACCATACAGTAATACTGACATGGCTACAGCTTGGAAGAACTCCTGTTTTATCTTATCAGAGATCACTGTAAAATAAAAATTCTAAATTGTGATAGTGTGTGTTTTTTTGTTGTTGTTTTTTTTGCTAAAAATAACCAGTGAAATTAATTGTTGTGCTTGGATTTTGATAATGTTTAAGTTGTTTTCATTATTTTTATTTTTTTTTTAGAACCCACAGTCATGAAGGATAAGGCAACATCACCAGCTGAGTTGGGTGGGGCTGTGGGTGGTGCTCCTCTTCCAGAAGATGGAGATACGCGTTCTACAGATTCAAAATCACTCACTCCCACTGAGGTATCAGCACTGTTACCTCTGAGAGACTTTTTTTACAAAGATGATCAAAAAGCAAGGTTTGTAATTGTTTGTTTATTTTCATAAAAGGTAATACTAATAAATTTAATTATGAATGTAGTTTAATACCTATTATTGAATATGTAGTTTAAATTATATAACGTTATATATATGTCTTATGTAAAAGACCAAGAAATGTAGTGTGTAATATATATATATATATATATATATATACACACACACTACATTTCTTGTTCTTTTAAATAACACACACACACACCATGAAATGTCACTAATGTGTGTGTGTGTGTGTGTATATATATATATATATATATATATATATATATATATATATATATATATATATACACACACACTACATTTCTTGTTCTTTTAAATAACACACACACACACCATGAAATGTCACTAATGTGTGTGTGTATATATATATATATATATATATATATATATATATATATATATATATGTGTGTGTGTGTTAACTTGCTATGATTTTACACTGTTACTCATTTTGGGATGATGACATGTGTAAAACTGAAAGTTGACATTTTGATGTTTTAGTTATTATGCCTCTATCTTTGTACATTAAGCACTTACACATTTTGTTTACACTTGTTATATATAGAAGTTAGATGCAAACAAGAAAAGCACTTAAGTGTTCAGTGCTATTATGGCAGAGCAGTTCTAAATCCTAAAAGATCCAAAGTATGTACACTTAAGTCAGTTATGTAATGTTTCATGTGGATCACACATTCATCTGACAGAAATAGGAAAAAAAGTGTTTAATCAACTGTGTTTATGGTGTGAAGAATTTATCATCTGGCATGTCTGTTCACATAACGTATGCAGTAGGGAGTTATAATTTATTGATTTTTAGAACTAAATAATCCAAGTAAAATACAT
Source organism: Sepioteuthis lessoniana (assembly GCA_963585895.1). Taxonomy (NCBI): domain Eukaryota; kingdom Metazoa; phylum Mollusca; class Cephalopoda; order Myopsida; family Loliginidae; genus Sepioteuthis; species Sepioteuthis lessoniana. Next base: position 35,816,848 of record OY757933.1, on the reverse strand, counting down.
ATTGAAATCAATTAGGTGGTAATTGACACAGAAAGAACTTAACATGTCTACATTTAAGAATCAATTCACTTTTTTGTTCAGCAATTTATTTTCAGTATATTCTAGAATAAATAAATTATTTTCGAGACATAACTGGCAATTATTATAACCTCTTTTATACACTTAAGCTTTTTTTCATACTATCTTATGTATGTGTTATTTCATTTTTTTTCCAAGGAATTTCTGTGTGTAATCTGTGGAGAAATTATTTGGTCATTTATTCTTAATGAAAAAGATAGTGACTTATTCTTTACAGAGCAATGGTTACTATTTGACCCCTTTTTTGTTTTAATATATCAGATTTTTAAGTGACTGTTTTTTGTATTTCTTTTTTTAACAGGCGGCGTTATCGCCGGGAACATGGGCGTGTTGCAGCGAGACGTGCCCCTCGTCGAAATTCCCCACCTCTGACTGCCCTATCCAACATGATTGTTGGGTCTGGTGGTCACTTGGCTTCCTCACATGATGACACCACAGAGGGAGCGATGCATTATTTTCAGGATGAGCTTGGTAAATATGTGATTATTATTTTATTTCTAAATTCATTTTCATTGTGTTTAGTTGGTTGGTTTTATGACATGTCAACCCTTATTAGATTATTTAGTACCAAAGTCAGTCTTTTTTCTTTGTGCTTTTTTAATTTTTATTTTTCCAACAAAACTCAAAATAATTTGTAAAAAATATATATTTATGCCTTTTTCTTTTGTTTGTTGTATTATTTGAAACTTAATACTGTACTGACTTCATTTTTATTCATAAGAAAACAGTTGTAGTGAATTTGCAAACATTACTTTAATACAATAATTATTTGTGTATAGCTCCCCACCCCAACCTTGGAATAAGAAATTCTGGAAAAAACCTTTTTGCATATAATATGCTTCAACTTATTAGAATTTGTGGCAGCTAAATTTAGCATTTGCCTGAATTTTTATTGGTTCTTACTAACTATAGTTTGCATGATGTTTTGAAACACATAATTTACACAGTATTTAGAGCAAATGTACAGACATGTTCACACAAAAAAGGCAACAAGCTTGTGATAAAAACATTAGTAGAAATAATTATAAATAAGCACTCATTCCAGCAGATATTACATATTAGTTTGGACTGTAGTGGTAACTTTTGGTCATCCTCTCCTGAATATAGTGAAGCATGTGACCAGAAAAAAGTTAACTCTATAGTTCTTGTTTATAATATGCATTTCTAACTTTTGGCCTGAAAAATTTGGGGGGGAAAAAAAATTATGGTACATAAACATTTTCTGATACCAAAAAAAAGTTGTCAATTATTTGAATGTTAACCAATTCAGTGATGAGAGAATTAATTATTCACTAGAATGCCTCATTCATCAATGAATGTAGAAGAGTTTTGTTTTAGTTAACAGCATTGTATTACCTAACCTCTTCTGGGGAGTCCCCATGTTGTAACAGGTAATGTGCTGGATTGTGACAACATAGAGATAGAACTCTAGTCATACTATTGTTTGCTTTCAGACTAATAACATTGGGAAAGGTATGAACCCACTTATCCCCTCCAGCTATGAGTTAAATAGTACCACTACTATTGTTTAACAAGTATGGCTTCAACATAATCCATGAAAGTTGATATGCCATTAAACAAAGTAATATAACACCAACCCCATCACACAAGCAGTATGTGACACAAGGTCAATTTTTTGGCTTTTTAACTGTGAAGGTGTTGCACAGATGAAGTTGGAATTTTTTAGTTTTCTATTTGTTTAAAATTATCAACTGCCAGCCTGCTATACAGCTGGTTCTGAATTCAGATTTTGTTTTTCTCTTAGATTGTCCTTCAAGACGAGAGAATTTAGTCTACCGTACCCTTTTACCCATAACTAGTGTGGAGAAGAGATAGATTAATCTTTCTCAAGGACATCAGTGCAAAATCAATGCAAACAGCTTTGGTTGTAATTTGGATGCTGCATGCCTGTTCCATTTTCTGAATTGGAGAGGGCATCTTGTGTTATGTTTGCTTCAGACTGTGGATCAGCAGCAGGATTGATGAGTTATTTGCAGGGATATGAGTGGAGGGATGCTTATGATGGGATTGTGAGATTAAGGGACAGCAGTGGTCTGTAAAGGATTATGCAGTTGCCATATATGTGTGCGCATGTATCTGAAATCTGACGTAGGATGTTTCTGTTAATTTTGTGCTAATGCTTATGGTAAAAGGCATGAATCTGTTATAAAAATAAATTGAATATCTAATTTCAAGTTACCATTACAAAATGACCCCTGAATAATAATAATATTTTTAAAAAGTGTGTAGACTTGTATATGTTTACCCAGTGTCTGGTATTTTTTTGTGTTAATGCTAATCCAAAGATGAAGTGTTCAATTTTTCTTTTTCAGGTAACTGGTTTACCTACACTTTTGGTGAGAATAGTTCTGGTGTAGCACAGGGAGTTTTGGATACTGAAGAGAAATGGATAGATATGATGAAGTCTACAGACAAAGGGTAAGTAATAAAACAATATCTTTTTGACTTTAGTCCTTCAGAAATGAATTGTTTATCAATTATACATTTCTTTTTTTTTTTTTTTATCTTGCAAAGCTGTGAACATGTCTGCTTTTCATTATCATTATTGTATTGAAAAAATATTTTAAGAATAAATAATTGTTGTTTAAGAATAAATAAGATTATTTTCTTTTGTTCTTTCTTTGATCTACCTTTGTTTTAATTTTGTTTTTACTCCTCTAGTTTCAGGGAAAGTTCCTCCAGCAGTGGCTCAGGGTCTCCAGTAATAATTGATCCCTCACCGAAGACTGATGACCGACCTAGCACATTTCGGCCAACATCGCTGGATTTTGACACAAACATACGTACAACACAAACTTTCTACCCATGGCAACTAAGCCAAATGGGTCAGTTATGGACATCCCAATCGGGATTGGTAGAATCATATGCAATGCCCAGCACAGGTGATCTTTCGGAGAGTCCATCCGTCACGGAGGCCTCCTCTTATCATAGGTCTCCGGATAAGCCGAAACAATTTTACAAATTCTGGTTATTTCCAAACAAATATGTCAAAATACACTTTGATAGGTTAGCATTATTGGCACTACTAGATAGGTAAGTATACACATAACAATGATTTTTCTTTTTCCTTACTCCACATGATTTCTCTTCTGTCTTTGCCTTCTTCATTCATGAATATACACTACTTTGTTGGTTGGACTTAGAATATGCTTACTGTGTCCTCTGCATAGGGGTAAGACATCCCCCTCTCCTACCAGAAAGTGTCCTGGGTATGATAATAAACTGTATCTAATGGTGAGTTTCTAGTTCTAAAGATCTGGGGAGAGTGGAGTACCTCTTCATTGCCATTACTCCCTGGTTCACTCTTTACTAGAGTGGTAGTACTGTTAGAGTACCCTATGGGTCAAATAGATCTGTTAAAAATCATTTGTATTCAATAGGAGTACTTGATGCCATCGGTGTAAATTTGTATGAGAATAGTTACTTGAATCTATAATTTGTTTACTTAAGATCATTATTAGCTTCTTGAAACCATATTACTGTATACAAACGAATTTCTATTTGTAAATAGAAATAATTACTTGAACCCATATAACTATTAGGAATAGTTGAAACCTTATAACTGTGCAAATTATTTGTATTAGATGGGAATACTTGATATTATATAACTGTGCAAAAAACTTAAGTAATTGCCTAAAATATGTAAATATAAATGTATATTATTTACTAACTTCTTGGCATAAGGTAACCTTAGATAGGTTGACATGCCATTAAAACTGATTTATCATAAATATGTATTTTTATAACTGGATAATGAAACATGGTACAAAGATTGTTAGTGTGTATGATTTAAAAAATATTTTTAAAAATTTGTTATACAGTCTGGCTCAACTTCTGTGACTTTGAAATGTTTAAACAGCTTAATCAAGTCTAGTATAGGCCGAAGTGAAGTGAGGGTTGGAAGATTGTGTTGATTTCTGTTTGCAAAGTCTGGTGTGTGAAATGGTGGGAGATTTGTGTTGTACACTTTTGTGTATTTTTTGGAAAATGGGATGCTAAAAAAAAAATTAAGTTAGAAATTTTCTCAATTTTCCTTGCTGAAATTGGCAGTGGGAGACTTTGTCTTTAAATAGTTTAATCAACAATTACTCTGGAGTAAATTTGATCCTCAATGAGTTCTCAGAGGAGCTTAGATTTGGCAAACAGTCATAAGTATGGAGCACCTTGTGAGGATTGAATTCAATAATGGGTTTTCAAGATTAATTGGTCATTGCATCATGGTAGGATGAAAAAAAAAAAAACCTAGTTAAGATTTGGCCCATGGCCACAAGTATGTGATACCTTGTGAGGATCAGATTTACTATTCAATAATTGGTCTTCAAAATTAATTGGTTAACCATAGCATCATTGCAAGATGCAAAAAAGCACAAGGTTTGGCACAAGGCCATGTGTATAGGGCACCTAGTGAGGATCAAATTCACTATTCCATTCTTAGTCTTCAATGTTAACTGGTTAACCATTGCATCATAGCAAGATGTGACCTGCCCTAATTATGGAGATTATTTTGGGACAAGACCATAAGTATAGAGCACCTCTTACTCAATACTAATTGATCTATGAAATGAGAATGCTTAACCTTTACATTGCAGTAAGGTACTCATATATCTTTAGCTATGTTTGCAAATCAAAATTTCTATGTTTTTTTTGCTTTTGATTTTACAAACTGATTATTACCATTTTAATAATGTTATTTAATGTCTATCTTGCAGGAATCTGACCATTGGTGAGAATCTGGTTGCTGTGCTTATGGCTGTAGCGGTCAGTTCTCTTGGAGCTCTTATACTTTCGTCTCATTTCTATCAAGACTTTTACATTTTCCTCTTTTGCTTCATCTTAGCAAGCTGTCAGTATTCTTTGCTCAAGGTAAGATTGTGAATACTTGGTGCAGATTTATTTTTTGTTCTTCATTTGGATTTCATTTACTTTAATTAGTTGAGTATAATAAGCACCTAACTTTTGGTTAAGAAATTCTAGAAAAGAACATCTCTTGTGTATAAAACACATTAACTTTTTGAATTTGAAGCAGCTATTTCCTTATCAAACTACTTGATGTGTTTTTCTTTTTTCTGTTAACTTGAATATACGAGTTACAACACTTGTTTAACTTTTTATCTAGTTTGTATCAACAATCAAAAAAAGAATTTATATAGCTTATGTTTCAAAACACAAAATTTACTCAGTATTTAGAGCAAAAGCAAGGATATGCTCACATGAAAATGTAACAAACTTTCAGAGAAAATAAGTTCACAATAAAAGAAACAAATTATAAACGCACACACATTCCATTGTAGCAGTATAAAACAAGTGTTTGTTGCACATTAGTTTGCTAGGACTATAGATATAACTTAATTTTGGTCTTGAATGTGGTGACACACAGCCAAAGAAAAAGTTTGTGTTTAGTTCAGACATTAATTGGTATTAGTTAAAGTATCACTCATGAATAAGTATATCCTACCAATTTATCTATTGCCCAGTCAGCTGGGGCTGTAGAATACATTGACTGCACCTCTGTAGAGCAGTAAGACCCCTCCAACATGTATCCTGGATATGACACTAAACAATCTGATGGTGAGGTTCCAGCAATGTTGGAGCTTTGGAGAATGCGGAGTACCCCTTCATTGCCATTGCTCCCAGGTCCACTCTGGCCCGGCATAGTAGCACCTGATAGGGCCCTATCTATGGGTTAAATAGAACTAATTAATTATTAAACTGAATAGCTAGAAATAGAAATGTTTTTGACAATTAAACCATACTTACATTGAAACTGTATTTACACTAAACTGAATTGTTTAACATAAAACTGTTTTGACAATTAACTGTGTATTAACAAAATCTGTACTTATACTAAACTGAATTAGCTGAATTAGAACTGCTTGACTAAACTGAATAGCTAGAAATAGAAATGTTTTTCACAATTAAACTGTACTTACATTTAAACTGTGTACTTATGCTAAACTGAATTGTTTGAAATTGAACTGTTTTTGACATTGAAACTGTACTTACACTAAACTCAATTGTTATATATAACTGCTTGAATAGTTTGAAATAGAAATGTTTTTGACAATTAAACTGTACTCATGCTAAACTGAATTGTTTGAAATAGAACTGATTATTTACATAAAAATGGATTTAGCATTAAATAACCTACAAAGGTTGATATGCCATAAAACCCAACCAACCAATTTATCTAATTCATAATCAAAGTAGCTCAATATTTTAAAACATTTGATACGCTTTTCAGAGTAAACATTCTAATAACTAACTTACTTCTTACTTCATGAGAGGTGTATATGATATATTTCAAAACTGATGAAAAAAAAAGTCCTATTCTTTCATGAGGGTGCTTATTCAGGTAGTATGTCTTGGGCACAAATAGCCTGGTGAAACCCATCCATCTGCAGGTCTACAATTGGTTTGAATTCGAATTTAGCTGAGTTCACTTCCTAATTGAATAACTGCTACACTATGAGTGCCTCAAAAAATATTTGGCTTTGTGAAATGCAAACAGCCTTATTCATGATTTGATCTTGGGTAGCCAAGTCCACTTCCTACAAGGATAACCACTATGCCACAGGTGCCTCAAAAACTGATACTGGCATTTTATTTTTAGACAAGGACAAAAGTATTTAATTTATTGTCAAAATAGCCTAATATTTTTAAGCAATTGCTGTGCTTTTCAGAGTACTACATTTTAATACTGTTAGCTCCATGAGACATATGTGATGCATTTCAAAACTGATTCTGAGATAGTGCTGTAGTTTCTGTGGCATGTAGGTTTTTATGGGTGTGAAGTTGCTCGCCCTAAGCCACCTGGTTTTGAATTCAGAATTTTTCCTTCTCTTAGACTGGTTGCTTTATGAAGGCTAGAGAACCTAATCTGCTCTACTTTTTACCTATCATGGGAAAGAGAACAGATTGGTTTTTGCCTTTCTTGAAGGTATTTGCATGATGTGAAATGCAGTCTTGTCCAGAATTTGAACTCGATGTTGCCTTTTCCATTTCCTTTGATAACTTATGCTAAGCACATAACCAATGTAATTCAGTATTTCAAATCAATTTGATACAGTTTTGAGGGTAATACATTTTAATACATAATTGCATCCTGCTGACTCTTACAGGCATTTAGGGCTGCCACCACACCATGATTGTGATAGTTCTTTGGTCTCAGTTGCAAGTAGGTTTTTTGTCATGCATTATCTAAAGACAAGAATGGAATCATCTGTTCTCTCTGAATAGCCAACTCTTGAATGAGACTGGAGTTAAAGGACTATGAAACTTATGGAATGCCACCTGTCACATACTGAATGTTTGTTCACTGTATCTGTATAGTAAAACCTATTTCCTTATCAAACTAGTTGATGTGTTTTTCTTTTTCTGCTAACTTGAATATACGAGTTACAACACTTAAAAAAATTTTTTTTTTAAAATCAAATTGCTAGCCGTATACACTTCTGCTTTTAAATTTAGAAGCTTTCCTTCTCTCACACTGATTGCCTGAATGTGTCTTCCTGTTTATCCATAGCTAAGGCTTGGAGTAGTAGCACCTGGTATGGTCCTATCTTTGGGTCAAATAGAACAGTTTGACATCTAAACTGAGTGCAAACAAATGACTTATGCTAAATTGAATTGTTTGAAATAGAACTGTTTAATCATTTAACTATGTGTATCTACAAAATGTTAACAAATCATATATTCAATATATATGTAAAAACAGGATTTAGTATTGAATAACCAAGAATGGTTGATATGCCATAAAACCAAACCAGTTTATTTTAAAAGTAGCCCCATACTGGGTTTTTAACAGTAGCCCAATTTTCTTATAGCTCACTTTGGCAACCTTATCTTTTAAATATCCTTTCAGTCATTAGTTTTTATACAAACTTGTAGCCAGTTTGTAGCACAAAAAATGTCTAGGGCTGAAGTATTTTTGATTTTATATTTATATACAAATTTTTTATTTATTTATTTTTGTGTGTGTGTGTGTGTGTGCATATTTAATGTACTTTTATATTTGTGTTTTAGTTTTCAGCACAAAAAAATATTGGCTTGGAAGTTAATATGGTATAAAAAATGTTTTGGTTTAGAGATCATTTGTATGACTCTTGAAATGTCTTGAAGAATTTTGTAGTTAAAACCTTTTTCTTTTTCAGAGTGTACAGCCAGATGCTGCATCACCTATGCATGTAAGTTATTTACTTAGCTATTATTTGTATATTAGTTTTTATTAACCACCTTCTTAGCTGAGATTTAGAATAAGCTGACTGCATCCCTGCAGAGGTGGTAAGACCCCCCCCCCAAAAAAAAATAGTGTTTTGTGTATGGCACTAAATTGCATCTGAAGGTGAGGCTCCAGTTCTGGAAATCTAAGGAATGTAGAGTACCTTTTCATTGACATTACTCAAATCAACTCTGACTTGGAGTGATAGTACCTGTTAGTTCCATGTATATGGGTCAATCTGTTTAGAAATTATTAGTATTGGATAGGAATACTTGCTACCATATAACTGTAAATTATTTCCATTGATAGTTATTTGAAGCTATAAATGTTTAAGGATTATTATCTCTTACTTGAAGCCATATAGCTGTTACTCATGCTAAAATGAATTTTTTAAAAATAGAACTGATTATTTACATAAAAATGAATTTGGCATGGTTTTTATGGCATATCAACCTATAAAGGTTGATATGCCATAAAAACCAACTATATAGCTGTGCAAACAAATGACTAATATTAAATAGAAATAATTACTTGAAACCATATAATTATTAGAATTTGATACAAACTCTTAAAACCAAAGAAGTGTTTGTTAATTATTTGTATTAGCTAGAAATTCTTGAAATCATAACTTAGTGCTAAAAAAAACTCTTAAACTAAAAGAGTGTGAACGTAAACATCCAATGGATGCAATTCCATAAGATAATCCTAGATAAGTTGATATACCATTAAAATCAATCAACTTGTTAGAGGTTTCATTATTTTCTAATTTCTCTGATAGTTTGTCAACTTCTCATTTATTATACATAGTCTGGTACGTTTTGCATCTTACAAGGCAATGGACATTCACATTTCTAGGGAAGAAAAATAATTTTCTATAGGTTAAATTAAGAGAAACTTATCTCCCAATATTCACTCTTTATAATACACTTATTAGATAACTTAGTGTTAGTGGAGATATTTTGTGTCCCCATCTCACTATGACCAATATTAGCATTAGTATATCTGTAATATACTAAGGTTGAGCACGACAGAAGGAAAAACAAAATTAACAGATTTACACATCCAAGAACATTTAATACATACAATATATTTACAGGTAGAAAGAAAAGAAAGAATACACAGAACATGTACATATTATTCCTTGAACAAGCAGTATGTGATGGAGTACAAAACAAAAGAGGGTTTATTCAATAAGTATAAGTAATATAGTCATGTAGTTTTACTCTTCCCTGCTTAGGTTCAAAGTCAGTGTCTCTACTGTCAAAGACCAGAAGCAAAAGAAAATTGAGAATGGGCTTCTTTGACTGTCATGTAATACCCTACTGACTTGCCAATTCTTGAAGAGAAATAATGTTTCCATACACACTATGTAGATATAATTTAAGTTATTATTTTAATAAGTTGTAATTATTATTTATGTATATAATTCAATAATAAACTTTACTTAACCCTCAACTGTTATTTTCAAATTTTTTAAAATTCAAAGCTTAAATAAGTCATAAGCACAATTTCAAATGTTTTTTTGTTCTCACATCTTAGACTTTTATAGCAATTAGTGTTGCTATGACAACCCTGTAGACAGTTTCAACTTTCACCAGTATTTTCCTGAAATTAAAATTTTTCCAAATCACTTGATTAGCTGTTTATAAGTGAGACAAGTCAAAATTGATAATAGTAGTAAAAGGAATTTTGATTGATTCGAGAGATGGGTAGGGGAATTGAACAGTGCTATAAATATCTATTTAAAAAAAAAAAAAAATTTTTTTTTCTGTTGACAGTTCATTTAAAAAACTTTTTAAAAATAATTTCTTGCTTACCTTGCTTTTATTTCAGGGCTACAATCGTCTAATAGTGTTCAGCCGTCCATTCTATTTCTGTTTGTGTTGTGGCCTTTTGAAGTTACTTGACTATGCAACCCACAATGTGTCCTCCACGGCCTTCATTATCTATGGTTTCCCATTCACTGCATCCGCATCCTTGAAATTTGCTACAGAAATCATGAAAGGTAAGTTTCGTCTGTAATCAAGTTCTATGGCATATCTGATTAGATTTATAGTAAGCTGTTACCACTGTCCAATTCTTTGAATATGGCTCATATTGTTGGGAACAGACAGTTAAAGGCAACATTGACTTTTAGGCCTAAGTGGGCAATTCGGTGATATCAGGGTTATGGATGCTTCACATGGTATTATGGCTATGCTAGCAGACCAATTTTAGTGTTTGATTCTCACTGACTAATGATAAATGACCATTATTGAGGTCAAATTTTGAAGATCTAGTTTTCAAATAGAAATTTGGGATTGCTATATACATAAATAATTATTTTTTTAAGGTTTAACCCAGCATTCAAACATAATGACAAGTACTTGGCTTCAAAAATCAATTCCATAAATTAATGATTTGTGAGTATAAATTTAATATCAACCAATAGACAACATTGATTTACACTTGAGTATATACAGTATGGAGGTACTTGAGGAGTAACAGTTATTGTCATAGTAAGTTGACTTGGCTACTCTAGTTCAAATGTTGAATGAGATTATTTGCATTTCACATAGCACTCATACCTTTTGGAAAGGTATGAATCCAACTATAATCCCTCCTGCTATGAATAAATAGGTTATTGTCATCAGAAGTGAACTTGTCTATTCTGGTTCAAATGTTGAATGAGATTATTTGCATTTCACATAGCACTCATACCTTTTGGAAAGGTATGAATCCAACTATAATCCCTCCTGCTATGAATAAATAGGTTATTGTCATCAGAAGTGAACTTGTCTATTCTGGTTCAAATGTTGAATGAGATTATTTGCATTTTAATAAGGTATGAATCCAATTATACTCCATCCAGTTATGAATATTGTTGCAGGAAATTGACTCGGCTACTCTGGTTCAAATGCTGAATGGGACTGTTTGCATTTTACATAGCATTAATACCTTCTGGAAAGGTATGAATCCAACTGTTGTCCCTCCAGGTATTGTAGGGTAAATTGGGGTCTTTAACCCATGGTATGGCAACCAGTCGTGGAAAAGGAAAACTGAATTCAAACCAGTTATAGACCTGGAGAGCAATGGGCTCTGCAAAGCTGTTTGTGTGCAAGAAATGTTCCATGAGTAGCACCCCTATGACCAATAGGTTATGCTATCAGTGAAAGTGAATATACAGCATAGATGTAAACCTGAAACCAGTATAGAAATGTCAATAAAAATAAAACTTAATCTAATTCCTCATCATCATCAAGTCATGTTAACAACACAAATTCTTCTCTTTCTCTCACCATTCGTCTCTATTGGTAAGTCTTCAAGACTGCATTCAGTATATGCACAGAACTGATCAAAGCCAGTTCTTGCTGGCCAGCCAACACTAGCACCTTGATGTGTAGGAGTCCATAAGAAAATGTTTGAGTTTGTTCTTGCTTCTCCAGCAGTGCTGCGTGTGTCTTGTTTGTCTTACTTGGATGATTTATGAGATGAGAAGCAGTTTAAGACAGTATGCAGTATATTTAGTAACATTGGATTTTTTTTCTTTTTTTTTTTTTTTTCAGCCTTTTTTTTTAGCCTTATTCAGTAAAAGTCTCTGTAGTGTCATGGTTAAAGTGTTGGACTGCAACATCATAGAGTTCACTTGGGTCACACTATTGCTTTAATTTTTGGACTAATACCCTTGAGAAAGGCATGAACCCTATTAGCCCCACCCCCGCACCAGCTGAAGGTTGAATAGTACTTGTTCTACAAGAATGTTTTTGACATTAAATAACCCATGGGAGTTGATATGCTATTTAATCAAAAAAGCCAAATTAATTTTATTCTAGCAACTCCTGGAATAAGACTACTGTCAAGTTATATTGTTTTCTACCTATCTCTTTTCTTGGACAACATCAGTGTTATGGAGAGATTTTCTATAACTGCCACTCTTTTTTTTACTTTTTGTCCAGGTCTGTGTTATGATCCAAAAGCAGATCCATTAACCTGTGAGTTTAATGGATGCTGTGGATGTGACTTGTTCATATGTTTTTTCTTTTTACATTTTATTTGTGTGTGTGTGTGTGTGTATATATATATAATATATATATCTATATATAGTGTATTTTGGCAGTAAGTTTTTATTCAAACAAGCTTTGTTAAAGACCACAGAGTATTTCTTTATGACTTTCAAGTGCAGATGTTCAAGTCTTGTTTTTCATACATGAAGATAATATAGAGAAAGTGTTCCATTTTATTTTATTTTCCAAACAATTACCACAACCAATAATTACCCTGAAGATGACCAGTGACATGGTTGGAAGCGCTTGGGTATAAAATATGGGACACTTTCTCTATCATCTTGTTCTTGATATACAAAAAACAAGAAGACTTGAATGTCTCCACTTGAAAATTATAAAGAAGAAATATTCTGTAGTCTTTAACAAGCCTGTGTGAATAATATATGTATCTGTTATGGCCCTGGAAGGGGTCACAAAGAGAACAAAACACCACGGTTATAGTGTGTGTGTGTGTGTATATATATATATATATATATATATATATATATATATATATATTTACAAGAACAAAGGATGGTAAGCTAGTTTGCATAACCGAGCGAGCGAGCCCAAAAGAGGTTAGCTTCCGGATATAGACTTAGTATTGCTGTGTCTTCCGGTATTATGGAGAGTGGTTGAGTCCATTAGTAGGTGATTCTGTCACAACAGTATCTCATCACCTATTTTTCAAATTAAGATTTTGAAACCACAATAAAAGTTCCTATTAAACTATTGATTGCAAATAATCAAATCTGCAGAAGTTAAATACATAGTTCAGTATGTGACTGGATTTGCAAAGCTCATATCACTTTCTTTTTCCTTTTAGTTTTTATCTTGCTGTTCCCGGTGCTGTTCACAGTAGGCCTGCTACCCCAGGTGAAGACCTTCATCATGTACATATTGGAACAGACAGATATGCATATCTTTGGTGGCAATGGTAAGTGGTTGAATTAGCATGTATTTACAGCATTTGATAATCAAGACCATTCCAAAACCTGGCCAGTCAGCTAGGGTTACAGAATACACCAACTGCATCTCTGTAGAGGGGTAAGATTCCCCCAATGTGTGTATTAGATATGACACTAAACAATCTGATGGTGAGGCTTCATTCATGCTGGAGCTTTGGGGAATACGGAGTTCCTCTTTGTTGCCATCACTCCTGGGTCTACTCTGGCCCAGAGTGGTAGCACATGATAGTGTCCTATCTATGGGTCAAACAGAACTGTTTGATATTTAAACTGTGTACTTATGCTAAACTGAGTTAGAACAGTTTTTACATTTAATTGTGTGTAAACAAATGACTGTTTAATTAAATTGTTGGTGATACATAGTAATACTTGAAAACATTAAACTGTGCATAAACAAATGATTAATAGTAAATAGAATTATTTGTGTTAGATAGAAATAAGTGAAACCATTTCACAGTGTGAAAAAAAATGAGCTCAGGCTTTAAAAAAAATGTTATCTACAAAATGTGTTTAGAAATCATATATTTAATATATGTATAAAAGGATATGGCATTAAATAACCTCCAATAGTTGATATGCTATATAACCAAAACCATCCTGAAACTCTATATCAGAGGTTTCAAACTCAAGGACTCAGAAGGGTCATTATGTCCTTGGGAGACATTAATGAAACTGTTAACTGTGTGCAAACAAATGATTATTCTTATATAGAAATAGTTACTTGAAACCATATAATTGTATAAGTTATTTGTATTAGATAGAATACTTAAAACCATACAATTGTGTGCAAATTATTCATATTAGGTAGGAAAACCTGATGTATAACTATGTGCAAACAAATGATTATAGACAAATTCAGTGGAACATTGAAAGTATATTTGATTGCAATCAAATTTTGACATTAAATAACCTAAGGAGTTGATGTCATTATATCAACCAAATGCTTTTGTTACATTCTTACTCTTTTATCATTTTCTAACCCTTTGTGTAAAGTGGACAACTGACCTTTTTATAGGGTAACTTTGAATATCCCCCCCCTTAAATCTTTGCATTTTAAATGATTGGTACTTAGAAGAAATATTATACACATAATTCTAAGAAACTTCAATATTATTGCAAGTTTTTGCTCTTTTTAATGTGGATAATAACTCCTGATGATGATAACTATGAAAGCAATTATCCTGGAGCAGCTGATATGGTGCCACTTTGTTTTTTTAATTTTTCTTTTTTTTTTTTAAATTCTTGTAGTTAATTAAATTATAGATCAAAACAATACATATATGCTGATAGGCAGATCTATGATGAAATTAATGAAGCTTAAATTTCATGGTCCCTAATCTTGGAGGGGCCCCTGAAGTTATTTTACTCCATTGCTTAAAATTTTTGGCTCTAAAATGATATGAATATAATTCAATATAAAATAAGGGTTAAAATAAAAAGTTGTAAATCTTCCCATTACAGTTCAAGCTTTAGGGCTTCTCCAAAAATGTAGGTCCACCACTGCTTGTACTATCTGCAAAATATAACAAAACAATTGTTGCCTTTATTAACATCACACATTGACATTGATAGTATATTGTAATTATTTTGGTTGGAAGGAATGTAAAAGAGGTGGAATGGGTTAAAATGGTGAGAAGGTAAACAAAACCCTATTGTTCTAAAATGTTGCATACTTTTAATTATTGACTTTTCTATTGCAGCCACAACCAGTTTGGGTGCTGCTGTCTACTCTGTTACTCGAAGTGTGATAGCTGTGGCACTGCTTTATTTTTTCTGTTATTATGCCATGCAGGTAATAATTTTCTCTTATTTCTTGCTTTTTATCATTTTGAAATTATCCATAGGCCATTTTTTTCTCTCGCTGTTCACTGTTAGTACATTGTATTTAAGACCTTTCAATTTTCATCTAAGAACAGTTTGAAAAGAAGCCTTTACCACTATATATCACCCTGGGGTTACATTTTAATTTTTAAGAAATGCTTAGTCTAATGGTGGTTGTTGTAGGAAATGGAATTGATGACCAGAGTTTAAATCCTGGATGAGACTTTAGTTTTTTTCTTTCTTTTCGACTGTGATAATTAAAATATTTTTTTCTTTTACAGCAAAAAGAAAACTCTCAACATGTTATGTTTTCAATATTTTGTGCTCTGCTGGTGGCTATTTCTTACCATCTGAGCAGGTCAGCCAGTGATCCAGGTGTTCTGTTGTAAGTTTTATTTTTATTTGACTGATAAAAAAAATTGTTAGATTTTTTTCTTAGAGGTGGGGGGAATGAAAACGTGAATGTTTGCTATAATATTGAAACGGTTAGGATGTGGCCAAGAATCAGTGGATTGCTGAAACGAAAGTGAAATATTGCTGACAGTGAGTGGATGGTTGATCTAATGCTGGAACTGGCAGGATGGGGAAGAGAATGGATGTGTGGCTGATGTAGTGACAGAATTGGCAGAATGTAATTGAGAAGGGGCACATAGATGATATGATGCTGGAACTTGCAGAGAATAAGTAGTTGGCTGATATGGTACCAGAATTGACAGAATGTAGCCAGGAACTACGTAAGACTTAATATCTGTTTTGATTTTATAAAGTTTCAGTAGAGCTAATAAAATCTTGATCTTTGGTTTAGAAGAAAATTAAATCTTAAAAACTAAGAAAAAAGAATGGTATACTTATTTATGGGAAATACTGTATATTTCTTAACAATCCTACTTATATTGTTCTTTAAAAAGTAATCCTTTTAGTATCATTTTATATAATCCTTTTATTCTCTCTCTCATATGTATAATCTAGCTTTTTCACTGTTTTGAGAACCCCATTTTAGTATCATTATTTCTATTCAATTCTTTAACTATAGTTCTCTAGCCCTTTCATTGTTTTGAGCCACATGAGGTTCTCAGTGTTTCCTTTGACACTTTTGCATTTAAGATAAAGAATAAAATCATGTGGCTGGGGCTGTAGGACACACAGACTGCATCTCTGTAGAGGGGAAAAACTCCCCCAACATATATCCTGGATATGACACTAAACAATCTGATGTTGAGGCTACAGTAATGCTGATGCTTTGGGGAATGCATTGTATCCCTTCATTGACATTGCTCTCAGGTCCACTCTGGCTCGGGGTGGTAGCACCTTGTAGGGTCCTATCTACGGGTCAAATAGAACTGTTTTATATTTAAACTGAATGCAAACAAATGGCTTTATGCTAAATTGAATTCCTAGAAATAGAACTGTTTGACCATTTAACTGTGTATAAACAAATGACTGATGTTAAATTGAATTGCTAGTGATACTTGAAACCATTTAACTTCGTTGACTTTTGAATTGTTAGATCATCTAATTGTGTGTATCTACAAAATATATTTACAAATCATATATTTAATATATATATATATAAAGACCAGGATTTGGCATTAAATAACCAGCGATAGTTAATATGCCACCAAACCCAACCAAAATCATGTGAAAATGTGTGAGTAGACACTTAATTTGCCTTGGACAGTGGACAGGTTTACCAATAGTTGTGAAAATTGTATGACCATGAGATCTGCTGTACCTTTCTTCAGTGAAGCTAGCATTGTTATTAATCATCTGAATCATGTTATTTTTAATGTGCTTTGCATGCGAAGAATATCTTAATGAATAACTATATTATTTGTGACTTGTATCTGCCCCAGAAATCTTGAACAATTTTTTTTTTCTTCCAGTTCCCTTATAAAAGATTTGATTTGTGGGAAAAGTGCTAATCAACCAGAAGAGCCAGGGGAAAATGAACTCATTGACCCCTTGCCAGATAAACTAAAAAAATGTGTGGTAAGTGCAAAAGTTAATCAAATCATTCCAGTTTGTTGGTACAATAACAGGTTTATCCTGATCTATTATGTTTTTTTGCTTGGTTTTGTCTGTATCTCGATAGTATTCTCTTAATTGGATTATCTAACAGGCCTCTTGACGTGAGGAAAGGGTTAACCTATTACACCCTATCTATGGATAAATAGTAGAGTGGAGTGAGCTCTCAGCCTTGATAAGGGAAAATGATCTTGAAGGAAGATGGAAGTTCACCTTCATAAGAAAGTTAGGTGTTGGATTCAAGAAAAACTTTTCCGCATAGACTCTGCCAAATTCAGGTTAACCTGATGTTGAAAGCTGATGGAGCCTTATAATAAAAACTAAAGGATGGAGAAAGTGAGCAATTATTGGAAAAGAAATGTTACATTTGAGCTTCCAAAAATGTGCAAGATTAAGTAAAGGTAGTTATGGGAGAGTGGTTTGCCCAAGTGTTCATTCACACACCTTTCCCTGTTAAATATTTGGTCATGCCAATGAATTTTTGACAAAATGTCTAGTTGAGCAGACAGAAGAGCTCAGAAGTAAAATTAATGTGTTTTTGTTTTTTTTCCTCTCTCTCTCTAATGAAAAAGATTAATATGGTTAAAAGAATCAGCTCATGAGTTTTGCTCAAATCCTTGAATTATATATGATGAATTATCTAATTTAAAGGAATTATATATGATGGATTATGTGGTATATTGACCCTAATGAAGGCTTTGTTGACTACACAGCTGTTTTTTCCCCTAAGCTTATGGGTATAGTGTATGTATTTGTGTGTGGAGATATACATTTTATATATATATATCTCGAATGAAAACATTGATAAAAAAAAATTTATTTTTAAGTGAAAATTTGAGGGGGAAATTGTTTGAATGTTATTTGTAAATGTTGAATTTTTACCATCATTATTATTATTATCTGTTATTTCAATTCAGTTTTTTCTGTCTTTTAACTCTGTCATCAGAATATAAAATTCTATTTTTACTATATCATCACATGGTGATTTAGAGAGGTGTTACATCCCTCCCCTTCCACACAGAGGTAATTATTATGTAGAGATGGTTTGAAATGTAGTATGGAAATTTTGCTTTATTGAAATTGATTGCACTCTCAATTTTTAACAAAATTACATTATTCTTTCAGAGTGACCGGTTACAGTCAGATCTTTTAGTGTGTATATTATTTGCAGTCATCATGTTTGCAGTTCATGTTAGCACTGTCTTCAGCAGTCCTGTCCTGCAGGTAAGAATCAAATGACCTTTTTGATCTGTGTGTGTGTGTTTGTCTGTCTTTCTTTCTTTTCTTTTTTTTTTTTTTTAATTCATTGTGGGTCCGGATTATTTTTATCACTCAATGTAAGTTTTTCATACCAGCTCTAGTGGTTTTTAACTAAAGTCTAAGTGACAAGTCTTAAAAGCTATTCCAACTGATCTTAAAAGTACTGTGGTCTGGATGGTTTCTATTCTTCCCCTGATCTCCAGTTTCCCCAGTCTCTTTTTCAAGTATTTGAGGACTGTTCCAAGAGCACCAACTACTGTTGGTATCACAGTTTTTTCAGTTTACTCTGGCAAGATCCAGGTTTTGTCTGTTTTTGGTTTCTTTCATTTTCACTCTATGGTCCAGTGAAATAGCAAAATCTTCTATGACAAGTTCTTTAGTTAATTAGCATTAAGTCTGGTTTTCTGACCAGGGTTGGATGATCCATTTGTATCTCAAAGTCTCAGAATTTAAGAGTCTTATTTTCTTGGACAGATTGTTTCATGGATATGACATTTGTCAGTTGTCAAATTTTAATCTCTTATACAATTTCCAGTGGCTCACATTTCCTACTCAGTCATGCCTACTCTTATATTGTTATTCTTATTTTTATTTATTTATTTTTTTTGTGGTCAGGATTTGGGACATTTCTCTCTCTCTCTTTCTCTCCTTTTTTTTTTTTCTTCTTTTTTGTAAAGATTTGGGGCATTCACCTCAATTTTGAAAAAATCTGGTTTTGGAGCAATTTAAAAAATCTGTATCTGGCTTTTCTGTGTGTGTGTGGTTATTTTTTAAATGTTATATACGAAGCTGGAGATGTTTTAATATATAGTATCTTTTCTACCTTCTCTCATTGGAGCAGATCAAGGTCTAATTTAATGCGGTAGACCCTATATGTATATGACATTGTGAACAAAAATAATGTAGTCCTGTTAATCTTTTTCTTTTTGGAATGCTTTGAACCCTCATGGTTATTGTCAGGGTCAATCCTGTTAAGGGCAATGGAGACGTGCACCTTGTTTAACCTGGATTTTGAGTTAGTGTTTTGGGTCCTGAAAGTCAAGAATCATTAGGCACACAGATGGTTTATTATTCCATTAATAATTTTTTGTTGTGCCTCATGATCACTTGATAAAAGTAAAAAATGACTCATGTAGTTATATCCCTTGATTCATTCAATGCTTCAGTAGAATCATTTGTAAACATGGATGATAACATTGATTTGGTTATTTGGAATTATATTTTTCTAAACTAAATCATCTGTAAATTTTGCTTAAAGTTATTTTTGTCATGGTTTTTTTTTTCTGTTGTATACTTGGGTTTCTTTTTCAGACAATGGCAATGATCACTTGGACTCTCACACTGTTATTTCTTTCAATGGCTCATTGCCTTTTTTTTTTTTTTTTTTTTGTGGGTTGCATGCTGTTTCATTGTGAAGAGCAAACATGGAGACATCTCTTGTTTGGAAGAATGAATGCCAAAACATTCTTGTGTGCTCACTTATTTTCTTTGGAGACGCCTAATTCTTTTAAATATAACCTGATTATGTTTGGGGTGTTGGTCTTATCTATGGATGGAAAAATATATTTACACCATTTTTATGTGTGCTTGTCAATGCTGCAAAACCAACTGATTAAATTTCAAAATATCTTTCTAAATTTTATGATTTTTTTTATCACATGACCAAGATTATCCAATCCCTGTAAAACTCTAATTGATCCCAAATTCATACTCTGTCACTCATACCCAGTTGACTCAATGCCTCTGGATAAAATTTCTTATTCACTTTTCCAAATTCTATACCACCTGCCTACTGAAAAATATTACAACTTTCTTATATTTTGTGAAAAAAAATTTCTTTTTTCATGAAATCTGTTTTGATAAAGATAAACTTTTTTTTCCAGCCGTACCTCAGTGATGTGCTGTGTTACCTGGCTGCAGTTGTTGGCTTCATCATCCACTACATCATCCCGCAGCTGCGTAAGGAGATGCCATGGTTGTGTTGCTATGACCCCATCCTTCCAAGTTATAAAGAGAAGCACTTGGAAGCTGATGGTATTGTATATTTATTTACATATTTATTGTATCATTAACTGTACCCGGCCATGCATTGCTATGGCTCAGTTTGTTTAAATGGGAAAAAAAAAGAAAATGCATGTTTCTAATATGTTTAATTTTCCAGTACTTGTGGATACATAATATTCTTTGTAGTTCCAGTTTCCGTGTAGATAAAGAGATTGTCTGGATTGCCGACTCTGGAACAGGCAACATATAATTGCCCATGTGAGACGCAATCAGTGTGTAAATATAAGCCACACAATTCTAAAGATTGTCCCTGTATTTTGTTGATTGTGATTGCAAATGCCAATCGAATTGGGAATTGCCATCTCTTAAATTGAAATGACATATCTGTTGGAATCATAGGAATTCACGGATGAGGACATCTTCACCTTTGAAAGGCCCTGTCAAAATTGTTACTTCTATGATGTTGGTCATTAATTTTTTTACTGAAAGACGTGTGCCATTACAAAGCTTGGGCTGGTTAATATTTTGCAACATGATAATTGGCACACCATAAAATATTTATTAAACAACAAAATAAATGGGATATCAATAATGAAGAAAAAATTTTATAAGTTTTTAGAATAAAAAGAAATTTACTTACTACTGAACCAATGATATATGGTTTAAAGTTTATTAACGAAAGAAAACTTTTTAAGGAATGTCTTTCATTGAAGTTAAACGAAAAAGAAATATTGAGATAAAATAAAATATTTAGTAAACAATTCGTTACTACTGAACCAACGAAATATGGTTTAAAGTTTAGTGTCTTATCGATAATAATAAATGTCTCCATTTAAAAGTCCAACAAATCTGTTTAAAGATTATTTGAATTAGATTGAAATAATTTATGATATAACCATTTTATTTGTATGAAGAATATTTACTTATATTTGTTTTCTAAGGATTTTCATATATTTTTTAAATTTTTTTTATTTTCACTTGAAACCATATAACTGTGTGGTAACAAATTATTAGATGGGTATAATTACTTAAAACCATATAATTATTAGAAATACTTGATCATACCACTGTGCAAATTATGTGTTAGGTAAAAGTACTTCATATTCTATAGTGGTGCAAATTACACTTAAAAAACATTTACACAAAAAATGTAAATATAAATGTACAGCAAATGTAATTTCTTAACATTTAGGCATGAAATAACTCAAAAGAGTTTTCATGCCATTATAATCAATCATCATGAGAGACAGATGGTTATCACACTTCCTATATGCATTTAGAACTTCTGTCATGGCCTGAGACTGGTTGATATGTTAAAATCAGTCTTGTACAGTGTAACAGGTTTTGGTAATATAACATCTCAAAGGAAACATTTCTGTAACACCTTTTTTTTTTTTTTTATTCTTGTGGACTGAAGAATGCATTGGTCAAAACATGTTATTAACAGTACCAAGAATGCGAAGAATAGAGAAAAAATGTCTTCACTTGAATAGCTATTCTTTCTTTACTTGTAAAATATTAGCTCGTAAAAAAGGTTCAGACATTCTAAATTCTTTGATGAATCAATGTCAATTGACTAATATTTCTTTCATCCTAATTTCAGTTGTTGTTGGGTTTTTTTTTTTTTTTTGCTACTTACAGATTGTAGCTCCAACATCATAGATCAGAAATAAAGAATAAACCTCCATCAAGACTAGAATTTATATCCCTTATTTTTGGGAATCTGCCTTACCAATAAATAAGGCCAACTGGTTCCAGTCATTCAAATCTTGCCATATAACAACTAAAATTAGGATGAAAAAAGTTTAATTATTAAAAATATTTTATGTATATTAATGATTCTTCTCTTAATTATCAGCAATAATGACATTTTATTATTTATTCTTCAGAGCCGGCCCCAGTTATGTGTTTTGAGAAGTTGTACATATGGTTACGGTTTATCGAGAGGAACATTATATACCCAGTCGTCTTTCTCTGTGCCTTAACACTATCCGCCCCAGCCATAGTGAAAAAATTTGGACTTCAGTAAGTACTTGAATTTATTTTGATTTTAGAAGTTTACCAAAACCTGCACAATAAACTCTTCCTGTTAAAAACACTAGGAGATTGGAAACCAGCTTTCAGGAAGTCCAGAAAGGAACAAATCACTATATCCCAATTGTGCATTAGTCACACATGACATACACACTCCTTTATATTCAAACAAGAAGAAAGACCTTAGTGCATAGCACATTAAACACTCTACATGGTGAAATATTTTTCTTTAGAACGCAGTGCTTAAGCTTTTATTGGAGAATGTTTTTTCAGTACAAATAATAGGAAGAACCTATTTGAAAATGTTAAAAATGGGTGACATTTTGTCCTTGAGAGAAATAAAACTGTACCAAAAATTTTAGATGTAAACATGATCAGTACCATACAAAGTTATTAAATTCTAAAGAATTTTGACATATCGTTAAAATGAAATAAACTCTTAAACAACTACAAAAAAACTGTAAATATATATTCATAATATACATGATTTCCTAACCTCAAAGCATAAAAAACCCTACACAAGTTGATATGCCCTTAAAACATTTTTTTATTCACTTTCGGACTAATTCTCTTGGAAAAGGTATTGGATCCCCCTTCCCGCGCTATGGATTCAATAGTATCACTGGTGTTCTACCAGGATGGTTTTAGCATTAATTAACCCACAAAAAGCTTGATATACCATTAAGCAAAGAAACCAAACCTATCCCTGGTTCAAATAGAACTGTTCAATCATTTACTAAGGATTATTATAATTAATTACTTAAAACCATACAACTGTGTGCAAATTATTTGTATAAGATAGGAATATTCTATATCCCATAATCATGTGCAAAACACCTTTTGAAGAAATAACTAAAGAAAAAATGTAAATGTACAATGAATGCAATTCCCTAAACTCTTGGCATGAAATAACCCTAGATGGATTGACATGGCATTAAAATTAATCAATTTCATGCATCTGTTAAGTATTATCAATATACCATGTAAATAAAACTTGTTCATGTTTGAACATTGTTGTTGTTCTCTATTCTTTCACTGTTAAATATCATGATCTGGCTTGTGGTGTAATGGTTATTATGGTAGGAAATAGGCTCAGTGACCTAAGTTCAAATCTTGGACTAGGCTGTTTGTATTTTGAATAACAGTAATACATTTGGGAAAGTTATGCATCTGACAATTCTCCCTCCAGCTATGGGTAAATAGTAGGACAGTATGGGCTCTTTTACCTTGGCAATTGGTCTATAAGAAGAAAAGCTCTGAATTCGAACCTGTTAAATTATGCTTAAAAATTGACCTTATGTTACATCTTGCTTGTGATGGAGTTTTTTTATTTTTTTTTATTTTCAAATAAAGCCCCCCTCCATCTGGGAGAGTGTCCTAAGCTTTTCTTTTATAACCATAGCTTTTGCTGAAGTAGTTCAAGTATGTTTCTTTTAAAATGTTCATTTTGCAGTTTCTGTATTTGTAGAATTTTCCTTTTATTAGAAGTGGGAAAAATCATTTTCTTATAGTTTAATTTTTTAAAAATGTTCTTTTTCCAGTTTTGGTTCGGTGATTGTGGTCGTGTGTGGACTCAAGCTGCTGAGATTTTCCTTCTCCGATACCCTCAAACAACACATGATCCTGGCCTTCACCGTTTTGTTCTTCAAGTATGACTACAAGGCAGCGACTGAAACATTCCTTTTAGATTTCTTTGTCATGTCTATTCTTTTTTGCAAAGTAAGTGTGGTTGTTTCTCCTTATTCCTTAGCCAGAAATCTTATAATTCACAAAATGTCCATACCAGTAAGCAGGGTTGGTTATAAGCCAATTAGATTCATTTAGAAAGATTTTTAAAACTAAGACTAATTAAAATATACCTTTTTGTTCAACCATTTCACAAAAGACTAAAGAATTTGGCAATGCTATTTATAGTGGGTAGAGTGTTTGCCAATAGCCCAGGAGACTGGGGTTCAATCCCAGGTCAAATCATACCAAAGACTCAAAAAATGGTACTTGATACCACCTTGCAAAACACTCAGCATTATAATGTACCGATCAAGGGTAAAGTGGAGCAGTGCAGGGAAAGGAGTAATGCCCTCCGGTGTAGTAGCTATTGAAAAGGGAGCTTTTGGATCACCCTTGACTATGGTCACCAACTTTGCTCTATTTATAGAAAATGACATTACAAAACTATTGACTTTGTTAGTGGAGTCCTCTACCTTACAAAAATTATTCCAATATTCTAATTGGGCTCTACACTTTTCCTTTATTTGTAGTGTAGAAGGACCCAAAAACATTTTTCTAATTAGACTACATTTTTTTTGTCAGAGGCCTCTCTAATAATTTTCTAATTAGCCCCATACTTCCTCGTGTTAGGTTTGCCAGTAAGGCTAAACCATTTTTGATCTGAATTTTACTAATTTTTCAGAAATTGTTAGAATCATGCCTGGAATGGTTTTAAACTGGTTCTGGATGATCTTTCTTTTTTTTTTTTTTTTTTTTTTTTTCTTTCCTCACTTTCATCATCTGTCTTTCTGTAAAAAGGGTGTTCATTTTACAACTTGTACCCACTGTTTTGGCTATCATTATGAGAGACAGTGTTCACAAGGTTTAGAATATGTTGATTGTATCCCCTGCAGTGAGGTAAGACATGGTCAGAAAGGGTGTCCTGGGTATGACGCTAGACTGCATCTGATGGAGAGGTTTTAGTACTGGAGATCTGTGGAGTGTAGAGTACCCTTTGATTGCCTTTACTCTCAGATCCACTTTAACTAGTTATGGTCTCATCTATAGGTCAGGTGAATCTGTTTGCAAATTTGACAGAAATAATTGATACCAATGATATGTTTTGGCACTTTATCCTAGTCCAGCCACTGTAAAGAATTCTGTTATCTTATACAATCCATTTTTTGTCACAAGTCCCAGTTGGATTATTTCTATTGTGGAAAAAAAAAAGCACAGAGCAAACAAAGTTTAACTTTTTTTTGTTCAGCTTGGTCATTATTCATTTGTTATATTTTGATTTTCCAATTTACTATTTTCCAATGAATTGATGTTTGATTCTTCTGCAGCCTCTGTTTTGCATGATTCCACTTCAGTAATGGTCCTCAGTTATAAAATAGAATGTTCGTTTTTGAGACCAACCATCTTCAAGTATATAAAGTTTGGCATGAAATCTGATGTTATGAGGAAAAGAAAAAAAAGACTATGGAAAATCAAATTGATGTGTTCCTATAGTTTTATTAAAAAAAAATACATAAATCTAGTTTTCTGTATCATCTTTTTTCTTCATATTGTTGTATACTCAGCTGTGTCTTTATGAACAAGGAACATGATCAAAGATAATGAACAAACTAAATACTTTTTGTTATAAAAAATATCTCTCATTTTATTCTCAAAAGGGGCCCACAGTTGTTAGTTGAGAGATACATGGAGAGACATATACTCAGAGAGGGGACTTCTTGTCCCATATCTTCTTCCGGGAGCCAAGGGGTGCCAACACTTGCATCCCCTTGCAAGCCGTATCGTCAGAGATGACCTAACACCTCTGATCGGCTGCGTGTCCCTGGCTCGACTCTCAGTTCTCTACCTGTTGGACCTGACTGCCCCGACGTGCAGCCATCCCCTTGTTTACTAATCACAATGTGACAGCTTATTAAAGCACATGGGGGTCACTAGGAACAAACCGAAAATCCATGTCATATGTTATATAACAATATGTAAAAGTTAATTCAACTGAAGATATATAACATATCATATAATTTGTTCTATCAATCTTGGTCTATTCTTTGATTTATTTTTATATATATATATATATATATATATATATATATATATGCACATCTCCCTCAAATGTTGATTTACCATCTCTTATTTCTTTCAGTTCTGTGATCTCCTGCTGAAATTAAAGTTTATCTTCACTTACATTGCTCCCTGGCAGATTACCTGGGGTTCAGCCTTTCATGCATTTGCTCAGCCATTCAGTGCACCTCGTATCCTTTTTCACTTTGCTCTTTGAAAGAAAATTGAGTAAAAATTCCATTTTTCAAGATATATATCACAGATGTTAATTTGTATCCATCCATCTGTAGCCATTTCCTTTAGTTATTTTTAAAAAAAAAAAAAAAAATTTTTTTTTTTTTTAATTACCTATACAAAAAAAATTCTACTTGCCTCTCATATAATAGGCTAACTGAAAAAAAACCCAAACCTTTTCCAACTTGCGTAGGAGAAAACCAAGACACAACTAGGTATCCCCAATTGTGTACAAAACATAAAAATTACACTATACTTTGAAAACATATGACTTCATCATCACGTCGTGCTGCTAGCACGGATATCCCTGACTCTCTCTCGCCACTTCTCCCTATCGTTCATTGCCTCTGGCAGGTCTTCAGGGCTACATCCCATATCCTCATCTAGCTGCTGTATGTAGGTTCGAGCTGGTCATCCAGCTTTTGCTCGGCCATATGTGGGGGTCCATAGGAGTACATCACTTATGAGCTCATCCCTGCTTTTCCAGCAGTGTCCTGCATGTCTGGTTCGTCTAACTTGGATAGTTTTCGTGATGGGAGGCAGGTGGCCGTATAGTTGGTGCCTTGTTGGGTGTTGCCGCCAGATTGTTCAATCTGGCTCGCAGCATTCTTGTGTAATTGCCGTCTAGCTTCTTCTCCAGCCATTTTGTTAGTGCCCAAGTAGTGCATCCATACAGCAGTATCGACACGACCGCTGCCTGGAAGAAACTGCATTTCATTTTATTGGTCAGGTCTGATTTCCATATGATCGATAACTTATCGATAGTAGTCCATGCCTTCGTTAGCCTCATGTCGATGTCTTTTTCGGTTGATGAGATACTGCTTCCTAGGTAGGTGAACTGCAATCCAAAAATTTCTTCAATGACTATTCAAGAGAACACTATTTAGTAGGAAATAGCCTACAAGGTTAATGTACTGTAAAACAAAAATCCAATCCAATCCCCCACCTAAAAATAAAGAAACAAATCAAACAGGTTTGTTTTTACTTTATTAGGGAGTGATCTTGTATGTCAATTGTAATATTTGCTCTGTATTTTTTTTTTTTGTCTCCTTTATTAATGTTTCCTTGACAGCTTGCTCCCAGATTCAGCCATGCTGTTCGTTCAGGCAGCAGTCTCAGCAATTTTTTCTACACCACTCAATCCATTCCTCGGAAGTGCCATCTTCATTACATCTTATGTCCGACCGGTCAAGTTTTGGGAGAGAGATTATAAGTGAGTATTTATTCAAGAAGAAAAAAAGATTTTTTTTTTAATATTTATTGGCATTTTTAGTTTTTTTCTTTTAATTTTTACCTGTTGTCTTTGATTTTAATGGTATGTTAACCTATCTGGGATTATTTTAACTTAGATGTTAAGGAATTGCATACATTGTACATTTTATATTTACATGTTTTTTTGTTTTTTTTTCTTTTTTTCTTACAATTAGGTGATAGCATGTATTCCTATCTAATACAAATAATTTTTGAATAGATCTATTGACCCCTAGATGGAACCCCAACTGGTGCTCAGCCCAGTCGGCTGAGCCATAGAATACACAAATTGCATTTCTGCAGAAGAGTAAGACTCCCCACCCCACCAACAAGTATCCTGGATATGATAGTGGGGCTCTAATCCTGGAGCTTTGGGGAATGTGGAGTACACTTTCATTGCCTTTGCCCCCCGATCCACTCTGGGTCAGAGTGGTAGCACCTGAGAGGGTCCTATTTTTGGGTCAAATAGAACTGTTTGATCATTTAAAAGTATGTTAACAAATAATTGATGTTTACTTGAATTATTAGTGATACATAACAATACTTGGAACCTTTTAACTTTGTGTAAATGAGTTATGTTGATTAGAATGATTAGTGTTAAATAGCAATACTTGAAACTTTAACTTTGTGACTAAATTGAATTATTGTTATGACTGCAATAACTAGAACCATTTAACTGTGTGCAGATAAAACTTTTAGTGTAGAATATTTGAAACTGTTTACCTATATGCAAAATAGAATTATTAGTTTTACATAGCAATACTTGGAACCATTTGAGTGTGTACAAATGAAGGAATAGTGTTGAATAGCAATACTTGTAAACACTTGACTGTCTACAAACAAATGATTTATAGTAAATAGAATTATTCATGTTTGATAGTTAAATGTTTTTAAGCATTTCCATGTGGAAAAAAAAATCAGCTTGGGCTCATTTTAAAAATGTTATTAACAAAATGTTTTCAAATCATATATTTAATGTATATGTATAAAGAAGACTTTGCGTTAGATAACCTACAATGATTGATATGCCATAAAACCAAACTGAACCAAACCTAACAAGTTTCCAGGTCAGAATGAACCTGTGTAATAGCAATAAAGAAGTCCTTTATGATCTCCAGCCTCACCACCAGTTGCAGTTTAGTGTCATAATCATGATTCTCCTTTTTAGTAGGATCTCTCATCTCTGCAAGGGATACAACCAACATATTTTAAGCCTTGCTGATAGGGCAGTGCTTTAGAAACAATGACTAATGTGACAATAAAAAGCAGTTAAAAATTTAAAAAAATTAAGTACTGTGAAGATTTCTGAGATGGAGTTATTTACACTTTTTGCATTTTTTTTTTTTTAAGATTCTTTTTTAAACTGTAGTCCTCATCTTGGTTGCTTATATTTACAATATTTCAGATACTGTACACTGTAGCCATTATCAGATTTCTTTTGTCAGTTAGATTCTGCTCTCCTAAATTTTTGCATTTCTTAAAATGTTTTTACTTTTCTTATTAGTTACTATTTTCTATCCATTGCTTATCTGGTTTTATTTCTTAGATGAAAAGTTGCTATAATTTAGACTATTTACATGTTTTGGACTATTGTTCTCATCTTAGTCAATATAAAATTCTAGTAAAAATTAATGATGGATTTCTTTGTCAGTACAGTCATTGGTGACTGAATTTCAGAATTTAATTCTCTTATGAAGTGAAAACTTATATTTATTAATCTATTGCTACTTGTTGAAAATGACTTTTATCATTTTCTATTGATTAATGAGTAAAATGTATTCAATTTATTTCAGCACAAAGAGAGTTGACCACAGTAACACTTGCCTTGCCTCCCAATTGGAGAGAAATCCAGGTCAGTTTGGTCATTTACTTTAACCATTAAGTGTGGCAACAGCAGATAGTTGCTGCTGCTTCCAATTTGGATCTGGAGGTAGTTTCATATACATAATGCATGCATTAGGTGGTGTTCCAGTGTATGATTGTTGTATAAGTGTCCATTATGAGCTTTATTTTCTTTTGGATGTTTGTTGAGAAAAATCCAAGCCGATTGCCTTGCCTATCATGCATGTGCTTGTGTTGATGCTCTGTGTTGTTTGTATTCTTATTGTCTGAGTATACCTTATTCACTTGATTTTATTTTCTAATCTCTGGTATTGGAGAAATACTTGGGATAATCAGGCTGAGGCTGTTTTCATTTCACATTGTGCTAATACCCTTGGGAAAGATATGAATCTCACTATTATCTACCGAGCTATGGGTAAACAGTCGGGTAGACTGGGCACGTTAACCTTGGTATGGCAACTGGTTTAGGAGAAGGATAATTGAATTCAAACTAGCTTTACTTTACTTAAAAATTGACCTGTGTCACATCCCGCTTGTTATAGAGAGGTTGGGTAAATTGCCAAGTGTATGGAAATACTCTGTAAGAAATAAATCATGATGACTTTAAAAAAAATTTCACTGGATACCACAATTCAGTGTGTTTTTTCTATTTTATGATGTTCAATATTGTCAAATTAAAGGTTTGAAGAAATGATTTAACAAATATCTTTATATGGCAAAAAACATTTTAAAAAAAAAACTAATTCAAACCAGCTATACTCCACTTGATAATTGACCTTGTGTCGCATGCTGGGGTTGGGTAAATGCATACTTAAAAGGAAAAATAAAAATTCTGTGAGGAGTAGATTTAAGAAATTGTTCTGAAAGTTACCGAAATGTTAAAATTTGTATATTAATACCATTTTAATTGATCTATGTCATAATGTGTGTGCTGAGAGGCATTCAAAGTGGATGATCTTATGCCAAACTTGGACTAAGATAGGGTGGGGTCTGTGATATGAGACCAGCATGTCTACCTTGACCACAGGTGAAATGAGGTCACTAGCATGCAAATTCAAAATGCATAGCCAGATATGTCACTGCCATAAAAGTTGAAGCACAAAAAAAAGATTCTCTCTTTCTCTGTTGCAAAACAGATATATCCCTTTGTTTTGGTTTTCATGCTAAGTTCTATGTTCAAAGATAATCCTTACTTTCACTTTGGGAAAGGTATGAATACTTGTATCCTCTCATCTATGGGTTAAATAGTACCATTACTGTCCTTCTACAAGGATGGCTTTGGTATTAAATAATCCATGAATTTTTATATATATTTAAACAAAAAACTGAAACCAGATATAATCCATTTAGAATAAAGATTTTCCTAATACAAGCATTATTTTCTCTAACCAAACTTGGTAGTATAAGACACCTACCTTTGTAAATAGACTTACTGGGCTGAAGTAAATCTCCAGTCTTCTTTGACTGGAAAAATCATTTAGCTCAGCTTTACACCCTTCTCTTATTACATTAAAAAGAGAAGTAGTGTTGATGCTTTTTGTTTGAGTAATTGAAACTTTTGCATGAAAAGGCTTAAATACTTAAGCCTCCAGTTGAAATGTACACCAAAAACATGTAATTGATGTTATCTCTATTTCATCCCTTTATTTATTCAAATTATTCTGCTGAGCACACTTCATCGAAAATCTCAATTCAAAAAACCAATGTCATAGTTGCAATACTATTTGATCACACTATAAATTCATAAAATATCCAATGAAACTTGGTTGATCTCAGAAGGCTTTTGTTTTAAGATTTATTTATTGATGATAAAAATATTAAAAACAAAATTAAAAAAAAAAAAAAAAGCTATGAGCTTGTATTATTGGTTTCACGTCATGTTTGACAAAGGATGTAATATTTTTACTATTACTACTTCCTGAGCACAAAGGTTGGTAGTGGTTTGCCAAAGTGTTTGCTAAATCCACACTCTCCTCCATCAGCCATTATTTTATGCCAGTGAGGAATTTTTCTTGAGCTATAGGCCAGAATGCAGGGCAAAGTGGTTTCATGACTTTCACAGGGGTATCAGTGCAATGCTAACATAACCAGCAAGTTATATTTAAACCTAACTTAAGGATAACTAACTATTCATTTATATTGTACCATTAACCATAACACACCTTTTTTGTTTTTGTTGTATTGATTATTATTGTAATTTTGTTGTCTTATTTGTACAAAACTTGACCAAAATCATGAAATAATTTCTTTTTCTGTGAAACCTATTCAGAATTTTTGTTGTTGCTAGAACATTGTTTATTTTAATTTTCCCTTTGGGCCCAATTCAAAAATATCAAGACACAAATATATGCAATATTGCCCATAAATAAGTACACCCCTTAAGTAACATTTTTTTATCAAAGAAAAAATAAAATTCCTATTTTATTATCTCTAGTGGAACATAAACCAAAAATATGAATATGTAACAGTTTCAAAATAATTACACCCCTTTTATATATTTTTGGTTACAGGTTCAGTATTGTTGAGTTTGGTAATGAATTTTACTTAATCTTTTGATTGTCTAATGTTATACTAAAAAATCTTCATATATCTGGTTTATAGGATTTCTTTTTTGATAAAAAGTTTGATGTTTACTTATTTATGGGTGATACTACATATATATGATTTCTTTGTAATAATCAATTGAACCCTTAAACTTCTTGTCTCTCATATTCCTGGTATCTGAGCCCCCCTCCCCCCAAAAAATTGAGGGTCAAAGCACTAAAATTTTGTTAAAAGGTATCCTCTTATTCTATTAAAAGAAAAACTGTAAATGCCTTTTACTGTTATAGACATGGTTACCCTTAGACTGAAATATTGGGCTTAAAGTGTATAGTAGAATACTAGTCAACCTGAAATATCAGACTCATGGATTAATCATTAAAAAAAAATTTTTTTTTTTTTTTTTTTTTTTTACTAACTGTGAATTTGTAATGATACAATGAGGTTATATTTAAAAAAAATATTCTGTTTTGGTCAAGGAAAGGTACAGAATATATTGGAAGATGTTTGAAATGTAAAGAGGGGGAAAAAATGAGCCAGAAATTTAAAATTAATTTTATTTTTACTCTGTAAAAATAGATTAGGACATAAAACACCTATTTGAAAGTGAAGCACTTGATGTATCCTGACTGCTGCAAAAGCCCTTTACTGACAAAAGTAAATTAACCTTTTCCTGAAATTATTAAAAAAGAATTTGACAAATGTTTCAAAAATTCTCAAATGTATGTATGTATTCACCAAACCCCTCTGCTGTGACAGGTCAATTTCTAAGTGGAGTCTAATTGTTTTGAATTCAAAGTTTTCTTTCTCCTAGACTGGCTGCTATACCAAAGTTAAAGAGCCAGTCTACCCTAATATTTACTGATAGCTAGAGGGGAAAATAATTGGAGGCATGCTTTTGCATTTTTTATGGCACTAATAGCCCTGACAAACAGCCTCATCCACGATTTGAATTTGGTTTGCCATGTCCATTTTCTGTGATGTTAGCCATTACATCCTGAGCACTTCCTGCTCAAATGTATGTACGAATTTATCCAACCCTAGTCACGAGTCGGATGTAATATAAGGTCACTTTTTAAGGAGACTAAATATGGTTTGAATTGATATTTTTTCTTTATCTAATCAAGGCTTAATAACCTAATCTGCCTTGCTATTTATCCATATCTGGAGGAGATGAGATGGATTCATGCCTTTTCCCTAGGGTATTAGGACAAAGTGAATTGCAAACAGTCTATTGCTGGATTGAACTCTGGTCACTGATTCCATTTTCTATAATGATAACTTATGCTGAACCCACCTAAAATGCTCAAATATAAATTATTTTACCCTTAATAATGTGTTTAAGATAGTTACTGCTAATCATAAAGCATATTTATTTATTCCTAGCATATAGACTACTTTCCAAATTCGAGGGAGTTGGTGAGAAACGAGGCTTGAGGCAGACATTTTTTTATAATGATGGAGGATAGTATAACTTACAGAATGAGAGACTGATTCCATCTGAACATCAGTCTTGAGCTGGATTTCCAAGAAGATTAAACCCTATTGAGGATGATTCTAACATTTCCAGAAAGTTTGGGTGAAAGAAGCTTTGTTATATGGAACAATAGACATTTAGTGAATTATAAGATGTTTCTTAAAATTAATGATTCCAGGCATTGAATTCATGAACAGTTAATTTTATTTGATTTTTTTTTTTTTTAACAAATATAACAACTATTTTGAAACAGGGTTAGTAAAGTAAATCCTTTACAAAAGCTTATTAAACTTTTGGTTTTAGAAAACATTTTTTCTCTCCTGTTATATATTCAAACATCTTGTGCTTGCATGGAATGATAGTTCTTCAGAATATTATCAGTTTATTGTAAAAAAAAAAAAAAAAAATCTTATATTCTAAATTAATGCTTAAAAAAAAACCTGCTTAAACCAACAACTCGGATTCTAGTGTAGTGTTCACTCGAGTTTGAGTTATTGTTTTATATAATCTGTTGGTAGTGAGTTCCTTACTAGATACTGAAAATGAGGCCATGTGGCAGAGTTGGTGTAACCCAAAAATATGCATTGTATGTGTGTGTTATAATAATAAAGATTCTTTTAAACTAGCCTTGCAAATTAACTATTGAAATTGTCTTTTAAACCAGCTTACTAGCAGAGATTCTTGATGTTAATGAAATAATTCTTATATATATATATATCTCGAGATAACCTTAGCAAGATTCTATGGATACAGGAATGTGAACATGACATTGAATACATTAGGGTTTTAAGTATAAGGAAATATATAGATCTTCGCTTGTCTGTCCCTTCCCTTATCAGGTGGAAAAGGCTTTTGTACTTCATATTTTGCCATCTGATTATGTCCTGTCATCTCAAATGATCTTGGAGGTCAACTTTGAACAAATGTTATAGAAAATATGGCCTAGTTATTAGCAGAATAAGTAAACTGACCTGTTGCTGTTTTTCAATAGAATTTATATCATTATATATATTTAACCTCTCAGCATTGGCAGGGTATGACACAGGGTCAATTTTTAAGCAGATTTTAACAGGTTTGAATTCAGAATTTTTCTTTCTTCAAGACTGCTGGCCTAACCAAGGCTAAAGAACCTAGTCTGCCCTACTATACCCATAGGTGGAGGGAGAATGATTAGATTCATACTTTTCCCAAGGATATTAATGCTATGTGAAATGCAATCATCCTCGTCCAGGATTTGTATTCATGTTGCAATGTCTATTTCCTACGATAACCATTAAACCATAGGCACCTTTATATCATTATATTGTTGATGGTCCTATTTAAGTTTTTTACTCTAAGCCAAATGATTATAATATAGAGAAAAGTGTGGTATTGCTGAATCTTGATGAAAGTTGGTGGAAAGGAAAAAATCAGACATGGTCATAGAAAGAAATGCCACTGACTTCATTATTGGTGTTTCAACCCCTCTGTGAACTAGTTTAAAAATGGAGATATTGTGGTATTCTGGAGTTGATGAAGGAAAGATCCTATGGATTTATGAACTGTTGACCCCTTCTCCCCCCGCCCCAGGTAAGTGGGGTGTTTGCTACCCTCTGAAATTTAAGTTGCTCCTTGTCTTCTGCCAGTTACTGACTGACCCTTTTTAAAAATCCCTAATCCTTGCATGTGACCATTAATAGTAATGACACTTCAGCCTAGAAATTTTAACGGAAAAATATGCAGCAAGTGATAAAGATAACATCAATGAAAAAAAACTAGTGGAAATGAATCAATGTATAATAGGTAACATCTCATCTTAGAAATTCAAACAGAAAGTAGGCCAGAGATTTCGAAAGTTAAAATCCTGTGATAAAGATATTTGGAAATGAGCCCAAATAAAAAAAATTAATTAGTCACAACTCAATATCTTAAATTTAATTACTACTTTTAACTAAAATAGAAATATATTTGAAATCCTAAAAGTTTTTTGGCTAATCAGAGGAGTAATGTTAGCAATAAAAGATAGTGTAAAATTAAAATTAGCTATAGTAAGGTTTTAAAGACACAGACTATAAAATATTTAAAAATTAGATTTTTTTTTTTTTTTTTTTTTTTTTTTTTTTTTTTTTTTTTTTGCAATATGCTATAATCTGAAGACTTTTTACTGTGTAGCTCAATGAGATTGCTATTGTGGGCTTCCTGTTGGCTGCAGTACTCTTGTGTCCTGGCTTGGTGTCCCTTTCATTTCTGGTTACTTGTATTCCGTATGTTTTGGCCTAGGTGCAGATGATAACAACTTGAATTCAATCTTCTATGAGCACCTTACCCGCTCCCTGCAGCACAGTCTGTGTGGAGATGTCATGTTGGGGCGCTGGGGAAATTACTGTCAGGGCGACTGCTTCATTATGGCCTCTGATTACCTCAACGCACTGGTACATATCATTGAGACGGGCAATGGTTTGCTCACCTTCCAGCTACGAGGATTAGAGTTTAGAGGTAAGTTTTATTTTCATTTATTTGCATTTTTTTCCAATGCTTTTTTAATTTCTTAAAATTTTTTTTTGCTTTTTCTTGGATAACAAAAAATTAACTTATTTGTTAGAATTTGAGGTAATTTTGTAATGTTTTCTTTACCTGAATTTTAGATGATTTTTTTAATGGCGCCTTAAAATATTATTACTTGTGAAAGAATTCTAAGAATTTCTAAGATTTTTTTTTTCTTTAAGTTGTATGATTTTTGAATGCTTTCTTATTTTATTACTGTGGAAAAAGATTAAAAATTTTTTTTTTTTTCAAGAAAACTAAATAACATTTATTTACTGTAGCAGTTCTTAACAATTTTTTGATTATGGTAATATGATTCTTCTTCACTTGGAATAACACTGAACATATCTTTTGTTACCATAACAACTGGTTTTCTCATGAGTTAATTTGGTCATCTCTTTGTAATGGAATATTCTAGTCATCTAGATAAGTGTTTTATGTATTTAGATCATTATTATTACAGTGCCTTTTTTTTTTTTTTTTTTTTTTTTTTTTACTAGAGTATAACTTTAGATTACTGTGCTGTCTCATTAAAACCTCTGTTGGGATTACCGTTCCATTTCCTGAGAACATCCATGGGATTAATATACTTATATATGAAAAGTAGATTAACTTGTATCTGAAGAATTACTTTGAAATATGTGGAAGCATACTTAGCATAAGTTATCATCATAGGAAATAGAATGGGTGACTTGAAGTCTAATCCCAGATGAGGCTGTTTGCATTTCAATTTGTGCTAATGCTCTTGGGAAGGGCATGAATCTATCTGCTCTCCTCACCAGCTATGAGTAAATAGTTGGACAAACCAGGTTCTTTAATCTTGGTAAAGCAACTAGTCTATGAGAAGGAAAACTCTGAATTTAAACCAGCTTTACTCCTCTTAGAAATTTGTCTCAGTTGACTGGGGCGGTAGAATACACAGACTGCATCTCTGCAGAGTAGTAAGACCTATGAGTTTCCTGGGATATGACATTAAGTAATCTGATTGTGAAGCTCCAGTAATGCTGGAGTTTTAAGGAATGTGGAGTACCTCTTCATTGATATTGCTCCCAGGTCCACTCTGGCTGAAAATGGTAGTGCCTGATAGGGTTCTATCTATGGATCAAATAGAACTGTTTGTCATTTAAACTGTGTGCAAACAAACGACTTATGCTAAACAGAATTGTTTGAAATATACATAGCAGTACTTGGAAC
Source organism: Sepioteuthis lessoniana (assembly GCA_963585895.1). Lineage (NCBI taxonomy): Eukaryota > Metazoa > Mollusca > Cephalopoda > Myopsida > Loliginidae > Sepioteuthis > Sepioteuthis lessoniana. Next base: position 35,779,552 of record OY757933.1, on the reverse strand, counting down.
CATTTAACTGTGTGTGAATGAATAATGTTGAATAGTATAATTAATGTCAAATAGTAATACTTGTAACCAATTCACTGTTTACAAACAAATGATCAATAGTAAATAGAATTATTTGTGTTAGATAGAAGTGCTTGAAGCCATTTGACTCTGAAAAAAAGAGTGCAGGCTCATTTAAATATGTTATGAATAAAATGTTTACAAATCATGTATTTAATACATATGTCTAAAGAGGATTTGGCATTAAATAACCTTCAATGGTTGATATATCATAAAACCCAACCAATCATCCTCTTAAAACTTGACCTCATGTTACATCTTGCCTGTGGTGGAGGTGCTTATGGCATAATAATTGGTGACCAGAGTTCAGATTCTGGATGAGCCTGTTTGAGTTTTGTTTTGTACTAATGTCCTTAAAAGCATGAGTTCATTTGTGCTCCTCCCTACCTGGTATGTGTAAACAGTAAGGTAACTGGGTTCTTTTGCCTTGGTAAGGCAACCAGTCTAGGAGAAGAAAAACTCTGAAATTAAACCAGCTTTACTCTGCTTAAAAATTGACTTTGTATCACATCCTGCCAGTGACTGAGGGGTTGGGTAAATGCATTGAGATATATTAATTTCATGTGCGTGTTTTAGAGCAAGTCTCACCAGATGATAGTAAATTTAATTCCTATTGTTTTTTATCATTTGTTTGTAATATCAAATGATGTTTGTGTGAATGAGAGAAACAAACAAGATGAGGTGACAAAATTTTTGTTTATAATTGTTTTTTTCCTTCCTTTTCTGGAAATAGATATTAAAATCATATTTGACATAATGTCTGGTTAATTTATTGAAGCTTTTATCCAACTCTCGTTTTAATTTGATTTTTTTCTTCCAGGGACATACTGCCAACAGAGAGAGGTAGAAGCCATCACAGAAGAAGTAGATAACGACGAAGGTAAATAGAGAGGATGTGAGTGGGGCTTCTGCCTTGAAATGAATGATTGTTCTATGAGGATTAGTTTTGTGGCACCCTATATTTAAGAAGAAAAAAAAAAAAAAAAAAAAAATTGAAAACGAGAGAGCAGACTGAGATAGATGGGAAGAGATCTGGGTGGATCAATGGTAAGAGATTTAAAGGTGGAAGAAAAACAAAATTTGTATGACCTATGACTTTATGTACAAATTAATACCTAACTCAAGTGAGTTTAGATAGTGTTTGTAGCTGTTAATTTAAAAAAAAATTTTTTTTTTTTTTTTTTTTTTTTTTTTTTTTTTAACAACTTCAGAAATGCTTTTAGTATCTATATCTGAAATTCCCGAAAAAGTGTTCCAGTAACACTATTGATCTTTGATACTTAGTACATATGGTTAGTGTGTGTGTGTGTAATATATATATATATATATATATATATGCCCCTACAATGGTAGATTAGATGATATGTGTATATATGAATGTTGGAGATTTATATATATATTTTTCTCCATCTAGGGATAAGTCTATCTATGTGGAGGTTTATATTCATATCTGTATATAGCAAGTCATATCTGTGCACATAAGTGTGTTTAAGCATATGTGGAATATGTGGATACATTCGAAATTAGGTCAAGTTTGGAAAAAGAGATAAAAACTGAATAAGGTGAAAAGTTTTCCCTTTTCTTTTCAAGTAGCATTTGTGGCAGCATGAACTGCTGGATAAGAATCAAGCCATTTTAAGTATCCCAATTTGTGTGATCTATATCTGGAAATAAAGGATTTCAAGCTATATATATATATATATTCTAGTTGGAAACACCACTATAATAGCACATGAAATAAATAAGCTACAACTACAAATCCTAGAAGCCCTACATATAAAAACAAAAAACTTCAAATCAATTGAATTAATTTTTAAAATAGTGACAATGTTTTGAAACACCTTTTTAGATTAAAAAAAAAAATTCCATATTTCTTGATAATATTCTATTTCCATCTATTTTGTTAAGTTATAAAAACCAAAAAACTTTCAAAAGACTCTTTACACATGCAAGCAACCTCTGATGTTTTGTGAAAGGTCCAAAAGTGCTCTGGACAATTCTGGTAAATTCATCCACCAATTCCAACCTGAAACCAAGACACTTATCAGGAAACTTGAAAGGATCTTAATAAAATTATATAGACAAAATGTGTCTTTATTATTTAATCAAACATGCTTAAATGAAAGACTGCTGCACATCTGTGTTTGTACAGAAACGCGCGCACACACACACACACAGTTGATTGAGAGTGAATAAGGAGATGAGTTAGATGTGGGAACCAGTTTGTTATTGGTGACTAGACAGGAGTTGTTAGTTGGAGCTCATGCCGAAAATGTGTGTGTGAGTGAGGAGTGGGGGGTCAATACTAGCATTAGGCATAGAATAAGCTGTGTATATTACCAAGTGGTGTGCTTTAGGTCTTGTATTAAGTGTTATATGCATCTCCCTCTGTTAAAAACTCCTCAAAATACCTAGTTCTTTGTTTTTCTTTTTTCTTGTGACACAGCCTTGGCAGAACTTTAACAACATTAAGACCTCAGCTATTAAGCAGTTGCACAATGCAGAAAGGTGCATAGAGCAGTAGCAGCAGCAGCTGGTGGTTGTGTCACCCTCCCTATCTGTAACACTGAAAGAAAATGGAATTTTCCTTTTTTCCCAATGCTTGTACAAATGTGTATATATGTTTTTTTTTTGTTTTTTTTTTAATCAACTGAAAATTTGAAATCATAATTGCTTGTAAATTATTAGTATTTGGTTAGAATGCTTAAAAGTGTAATAGTGCAAACAAATGATTATTATTAGATATAACTTAGCTTAAAATTGACTTGGAGTCGCATCTTGTTTGTAGTGGAGGGGGTTAGTTGTATATAAGTGTAGTGCCAATCTTGTAAATGGGCAGGGCCTGTTAGCCTTTAAAATTGAAAATGCAGGTTTTACCTGGGATCTAATATCACCCCCACTTGTAGCATTAATTGGAAATATGAGGCTATCTTAAGCAGACCTAAAATCACTGTGTCTGTACATATATACCCACACATCCTTATTATAAAATGTAAATATCAATATACAATGAATCTGATCTCCTTACCTCTTGGCCAAAAGTACTTGCAATTAGTTGATATTGCTATTACTCCCAGGCCCACTCTGACTCAGATCCCATCTATGGGTCTTCATATTCAATAGGATCATATAAAAAAAAACCCAAAAAACCTTAACCACCCAAAAGTGTAAATATGAACATATAAAGATTAAAGTTTTTGATTTAAAAAATATTTTCTTCCTTTTCTTTTTTTTTTTTTTCTAGGCTTCTGCTGCTGTGAATTAGGCCACTTGCCCCATTTTCTCTCCTTAAATGCAGCCTTCAATCAGCGCTGGTTGGCCTGGGAAGTAGTTGTCACCAACTACATTCTCCAGGGATACAGCATCACTGACAACAGCGCTGCTACCATGCTGCAAGTGTTTGATCTTCGAAAGCTGCTCATCAACTATTACATTAAGGTATGTGAGAAACACAACTACAACAATAACCCCTGTATCTACCTGGGTTAGTGTGCATGCTTCATCCATTGTAGTCTTTACTGTTGTTGGGTTATGTAACTGTTCAAAAACATTTATTAAAAAAAACTCTTTAGTATAGCACTAAACTGCATCTGATGGTGAGGCACCAGTTCTGGAGTTTTGGGGAGTGTGGAGTACTCTTTTATTGCCATTACTCCCAGGTCCAATCTGATTTTAGGTGGTAGTACCTGTTAGTCCTATCTATAGATTTTTTTAAATGATTGATAGGACTCTGTGTATGAAGAAAGGACTACATAAAAAAAATGTAAATATAAATGTAAAGTGAACTCAATTCCCTAATCTCTGGTTATAAAATAAGCCAAGACAGGTTAATCTGCTGTTAAAATCAAACAAATATTAAAAAAAAAAAAAAAAATGAAGCCCTCAGCATTATTGGTGTTTGGTAGGTCTGAATATAATTGAAAAATGTTTCTTATGAAATAAGTTCTCTATTACCCCTTGAACTACCACAGCTATTGTTACAGAACTGGTCTATGCCTTTTCAAGATGGTTTTCAGCAGTGTAGATGAGGAAGCGAACATTGATCGCAATGTAAAAATCTTGAAGATAAAGGAACTCATTAGAAGCCCATAGACATCTATGGGAAATGGTACAAGCATGATTTCCCTGGTAAATTCACCTAAGGAACAAATCTCTTTAGTTGCAAAGATGTTTGCTTCTAAAATTAAAAAAAAAAAGTCAAGTGAGCAGGTTGTGTGACAGATTAAAAGTATATACCCTATTTGATGGCATATAAGACACATGGGCAAATAAAAAAAAAAAAAAACAAACAAAATACTAATATTAAACGTGATGAAATTTAATACCATGAATATTATCAATAATCACACTTTTAATCTGTGTAATAGCCTTTTAAATAATAACAATAAGTATATGAAAGTTATTCTAAAGTCTAAGCTAATAGTTTTTAGTTTTTTTTTTTTTTTTTTTTTGTAAGCCTTATATGCTGTCAAATACAGTAACTATATACCTCCAAATGACTTAGTCATTTACTGTTGCATTCATGGTAAATTTATCATGTGAGATTAATGGATCTGATATTATAGGGTTTCCCTAATTCTAACCGCTCTTTTTATTAAATCAATGTAAATTAATGATTTTGTGATCTTCAGACTCATTTGCTTCTTCTTCTTCTTAATGAAAGTGTTTCAAGTATATTTTCTTCAATTATTATTTAGCCCAGTCGGGTGGGGCTGTAGAATACATCAACAGCATTCCTGCTGAGAGGTATGACACCAAACTATCTGATGGTGAGGCTCCAGTCTTGGAGCTTGGGGGAATGTGGAGTATCCCTTCACTGCCATTACTCCCAGCTCCACTCTGATCTGGAGTTGTAATACTTGTTAGGGTACCATCAATGGTTTAAATAGAACTGTTCAAGCATTTATGCTAAACTGAACTGTTAGTGTTACATAATGATGATTGACATCATTTAACTGTGTGCAAATAAAATTACTGGTGTTACATAAATGGTTTCAAGTACTCTTATCTGTGTACAAAAATTGAATTATCAGTATTACATGGTGATACTTGGAACCATTTTGTGTATAAGCAGATGAGCTCTGGCTTATTTAAATATTATCTACAAACTGCATTTACAAATCATATATATTTGATATGTATGTATAGACAGGATTCCAACAAATAATATTGAAAGAATTAATGTTAGTTAAATAGTTTCAAGTGTTGTTACCTATGACCAAACAAATGAGCTCTGACTCCTTTAAAAATGTTACCTATAAACTATTTGTTTACGAATCATATTTATATCTATAAACAGGGTTTGGCGTTAAATAACCTGCAAAGGTTGGTATGCCATAAAACCAACCAATCAATTTAATTTTTTTTATTTATTCATTTATTTATTTTTTTAATGAAATGATCCTTCACCCTACCTTTTTAATTGGAAATGTATTTTAAACATTTTTTCCCTCGGCTTAAATTTGTTAAATGGTGAGAGAAAAAATGAAAATAAATTTATTTTCAAATCATTTATTTATTTATTTTTTTTTTTATTCAACAATAAATAAAAATAAAGTTTATTTATTAAAGTAAATTATTTGTTTTGTATAAAAATAAATAATTGTTTTGTGTTTTAAATAATTTTATTTGATAAACAAAAAGCTAGAAAATATATATTAAGAAAAGTTACTGGAAGTTATTTACAATTAGTTATTAAATAGTACTTTCTTATCATAATTGCCTGCAAATAGAAAACCATAAAATATTGACTTTGGCTAGTTGACATGCTGTAAAACCAACCTCCCAACCAATATTTTTAAAGGGAAGTAATTATTAAATGTAGCAAAGTACTTCTCCTTATTTTGAATTATAAACTCCATGAGTAGAATGTGATTCTACATTGAACTTAATCAGAGCCAATAACATTCTTTAAGTGAATGGAAAGTGAAGTGGAAATGGCATTATATACAGAAATAGATTTCTTTATACACAGTAAATCTTTAAATGAATAAAGAATGTTAGCAATGCAATTATTGCCATGTCTTTCTGTGTCCTTGTTATTTTTTTTTTCTTTTTCCAGAGCATAATTTACTATACAGTCCGGTCTCCGCGCCTTGACCAGTGGACCCAGAATGAAGAGCTGCTGGCAGCCTTGGCTCCTCTGAAGAGCAAGGACTATGTGGATCTGGACCCTACCTTCAACTCTCATGTTGATGATGATTATGACACCCGACTCTTGGGCATCACAAGAAACAGTTTTTGTAATGTTTACTTCAACTGGATACAATTTTGTGCGGCACGCAGAGAAAAAGTGAGTCATTATTATTATTTTTTTTTTTTTTGTCATTTATTTATTTAATTTCACTAAGAATGTTTATTCTTTTAATAAACTCAATAAACGAATGAAAATTCATTATTAAACAAAACCACTTAATATTAGACACCCATCTTAATGTTCTTATCTTCTTTGCCACTTCATCTTCTTTGGATGGGAGTTGAGCCTCCTTTCTGGGAAGAATAAACATGAAGACACTTATTTGTGTACACAGATTCATCTATTCCTTATTTCATAACTCCAGACGTTCCTCTATTCCTAACTCAGATGTCTTTTACATTACCAGCAGCACAAACTGGGAGTTAACCCTTCAAATCACTGATAGAAAATATGACTGCACAAGGTTTACTAATCTATGTATTTTGGCTAATTTGGGCTACCTAGAAAGTTCAAATCTAATTTTAACTTCTCAGATTCTGTAGTCACATGACTTTAAAATCCTTCAATGAGAGCTAAGCTCTCAAGTGACCTCAGAGGTGACAAAATAACAATCAAACTCAGTTGACCTCGCTTTGAGCACAAGAGTTTAATTCTTTTTAGATAATCTATACTTCATGCCAAATAAGATTTGGCCACTCAATTATTTAATCATTTAATTAGACTATTTTTTTTTTTTTTTTTTTTTTTTTTTTATGAACAATACTTTACATATTGTGTAACTATACTATCATTTGTGCATTTTTTTAAAATCTAATTTTTATTTCATCATTTTTATTTAAATTGTTTTTCTTCACAATTTCATTTTAGGAGATTGACATTTAATTGTATGATTTGATATATATGTATATATATATATATATATATCCATTTTCAGTCTGTGGACAGTGGAAGAGATTCGTTTTTGGTTTCACTGTGCTATGGTCTCAGTCTGCTGGGCAGACGAGCCTTGGGCACTGCATCCCATAACAGTGCCTCAGCCAGGTGAGTTTCTTACCTTCACTGTTGTATTTGGTAATCTTCGGAGATGTTATGTGTTTTTTTTTTTTTTCTTTTAAATAACATGAAGTGTTCTGATGTGAATCCTGTAAAGGGAAGAAAGATCTGTTAAGAATACACTCTTCGTCGACTGCTCCCCTCCCAAAAGAGGTGTTTCTAGGTATGACACTAAACTGCATTTGATGGTATGGCTCAAGTTCTAGATGTCTGAAGAGTGTAGTACCCCTTCATTTCCATTGCCCTCAGGTCTGCTTTAACATTGAGTGGTAGTACTTGTTAGTGTCTTATCTTGTGGTCAGATAGATCTGTTTTGAGAGTTATTTGTCTTTGATAGTAATACTCAAAACTATGCAACTGTGTACAAACAAATAATCATTATTAATTAGAAATACTTGAAACCATTGAAGTTATTTGTATTAGGAATACTTGAAACCTATGTGCAAATTATTTGTATTGGATTGGAATATTTGATATCATAACTAAATTATTTATATTAAGAATAATTGCTTGAAACTGTAATTGTTTGCTAAGGATAATTATTAGTTACTTGAAACCATACAATTGCATACAAACGCAAATAATTACTTGAAACCATATAATCATTTGTCTTTCACTAACTGCTAAGCATAAAATAACCCTAGATGGGTTGACATAACATTAGAATTAATCAATCAAATGTTATGTCTTGCTGTGACCACTCTGTGCAGATGACCCTGACTGCTTTCCAATCATAAAGGCTCACAAGTCACCATGTGCATTGATGCACATGTAACATCCCTCTGCTATTACACCAATGGGATATGGCCTGTTTGGTGGGGTGTTTCTATCCTGTGTGCAAACAATTAGATGATTATTAGTATTTGATAGGAATACTTGAAAGCATTCAACTGTGTGCAGATCATTTGATTTGGGTAGCAATACTTGATATCCTATAACTGCATGCAAAATCTTTTATGAAACGACTATACAAAAAATGTAAATATAAATGTCCAATGAATGAAATTTCCTAATGTTTAGATAGTTTGACATGCTGTTAAAATAAATCAGTCAGTCCATCTGTTCATTCAATTCATAGATCATTCTTATTTCACTGTTCATACCTTGGGATATCTATTTATTGATTTATCTTAGCTATTTTTCCTTTTTTAATGTTGCATGTCTTTCATCTGGACCTAGTCCAAGGGTTTGAACCCATGACCTTCAGGTAGACACTAAGTTTTTAACCAATGATATTTTCCTGTAGCCTATTAGAGACTATTTTTGAGAGCCTTAAACCTATTATCTCTTCAGAGATATATATAATTTTTTATTTTCAAATTAAAAAAATAATTCACTTGATATTTATACTTGAATGTTCTTAAATATTTTCTTTTAATTAGTTTTCCTTCACTTTCTTATTGAATTTTTTTTTTTTAATTTTGCTTTTTAGTGTGGACTATTTCTTATTTGGTCTCCATGCGTTATTCAAAGGGGATTTTAGAGTCACTTCATCCCGTGATGAATGGGTTGTAAAGGACGTAGAATTGCTGCGACGAGTGGTTGCACCTGCTTTAAGAATGTCACTGAAATTACACCAGGTTTTCTTTCCTTTTTATTCATTTCATATTCTTTCATTGATATTAAAGACTTCTTTATGTTGACAACTTCTTGCTTTCTGTTGACTTTGAGAACAGCTTGCCTTACATTGACATGTAATGTTGGTTGACTGATAGTCACATGATCTCAAGTAATGAAAGCAGCTCACGAACACATTTGCATTTTAAACTCCCACTTTCATGTAAATGTTTCCATTTCTAGTCTGCCTCTGAAAAATGGGTTTATTTCAAATTGTCATATCGAGAGAAGAACTTCCACTATTCCAAATTTCCCCACTTCCTGTTACCCTGTGGGTCAATCATCTACCTGAGTGTTGAGTCTCCTACTGACTAAATCATCTCGCTGAAATTCCCCTCTCTCTCATATGACAATCTTATTACTCAATCAGAGTGCTCACTTTTAATTCCAAAATGGTTTTATTTCATTCTTAATTCCTATATTCTTACATTGGAAGGAATTGACCCAGGCCTCTTGCCTGTTGCTCAAGATTTTCATCATAAGCCTTTTCACTCATCACTTTTTAGTCAAATAACTTTTAACTTGTTTACTTTTGTGTACCTAAAAAAAACTGGAACACTTCCACAAGATAGACTAATCTAAAGACTATTTAAAAACAGTGTTCACTCTAGACTGAGAGAGCAACTTATGATTAATGGTTATTTACATTTGTTGGTGTTCTCAACTGTGTATCACATTCTCTCTTATTTCTACATGTGTCAACCTTACGTATTTCATGACGCAAAGCATTGAATATTTAATTTGTTCTCTCCTAAACTCTCCAGGACCATTTTGCTGCTTCTGATGAATATGATGATCTCCAGGTTTTATATAATGCCATCAGTAACTATGAGAAAAACATGGTAATATCTCATGAGGCTGACCCAGCGTGGCGTAATGCAGTACTATCCAATACAGATTCCTTATTAGCCCTCAGGCATGTCTTTGATGAAAGTTCAGACGAATATAAAATCATCATGCTCAATAAGAGATACCTTTCGTTCAGAGTAGTCAAGGTAAGCAATATTTTTGCTATTTGACATTTGTTGTTCATTGTAAAGATTTTTTTTATCTCTCTTTTTCAGTGGCTGCAAATTAGTAAAAAGTGTAATTATGCATAGATCGGGATGTTTACTATAATATTTCCTCTCTTCTAATCTATTAGTTCATCACTGTGTCATCTGAAGGGAATTTCTGTTGTGTGATTGTTAACTCTGAACTCTAGTTGCACTTTTACATTCACTTTCAGACTAATACTCTGGGGGGAAAGTATGAACCTTTTTATCCCCCTCCCCAGCTTAGTATTACTGCTGTTCTTCTACGAGTAAAATTTTGGCATTAAGTAACCCTTTATGGTTGATTTGCTATTATTAAACAAAGAAACCAAACCCAATCGGGGTATCATGCTGACTAATTTCACTTCAAGGCATTGTGGGTGAATTTTTGGTGTTCATTTCATCTTAAATAACTAGTTAAGTGTGATGAAGAATGTCTCCTTCATGGCATCTCTGAAGAATAAGGAAGTTAACTTAGCAATGCTCATTTCATCTGAGTTAACAATATTACAGCCTGTACTTGGTTACATACTACTAAAAGTAAAGTTTAATCTCTGATCTATATAAGCAAGTTACCGAAATGAGTAGTTACGAATCAGAATTACCAAGCTACCGAAATGAGTTGTTGGGTACCAGAATTACTATGTTAATGAAATGGATAGTCAGTTTAAAGAATTAACAAGTGACTGAAAAGCATACCAACTTAAAACTTTTCTTATAAGGTTAGAAAGATTGTTCTGAGTTATTCATAGTATGAACAATGGACACTAATTGTTTATTGTGAAATATATTTGTATATAATTGATACGATAACAAAAACCTCTTTTTTTTTTTTTTTTTTTTTTTTTTCTTGTAGCAAAATTCCTCTTTCCCACTATGTGTCACTCACAACTACTACAACTTCACTCACCAAATTACGTTCTACTGATATTGTAACAATCCTTAAACAAAGAGTTTCATCAAATCCAAAAATTTAAAATACCCATATGTGTAATAATTTTTAAAAAACCCGAACTTTTCCTTATTTTTCCACTAAAAGCTTTTTGGTCTGAATACCAATTATCCCCATAAGTTTGGTTGCAGTCCAGTAGTCAAAAACAACAGGCATTAGATATTCCAGGACTTAACCAAAATTATCAGTCCTGAATTTCACAAAGATAACCAAGTTTTATCCTCATAGAAATTCAGGTCTGACACACGAGTAAGCAATTAAAAAAAAACAAAAACTAAACACATTTATGTACATATACAAATAAATCAATACTCGTACAAAAAAAAAAAAAAAACAATTTTGTAAATTATTGCCAGAAATAATACATAAAGACACATGTTTAATTTAACCTCCTCTGTTATACTATTAAACTTATAACACAATCTGTTAAATTCATGCTACCCTTGTAACAATGTTATTCAACTGTCAACCTTTTATAATACCTAGACCTGAAGTGACAGATAACATCACAGTAGCCAAAAGTCTTTCAAATGTCCCACAAATCCATTATTGTTTATTATTCCCTGGATGTTTCCTCCCACTATTTTTGTTGTTTTAATTTTTTTTTTCTTTCTTTTATTCATCAAATTTTAAAATTTATTTTCAGGTAAATCGTGAATGTGTTCGGGGTTTGTGGGCTGGCCAACAGCAGGAATTAATTTTTCTTCGGAATCGTAACCCTGAAAGGGGGAGCATTCAAAATGCCAAACAGGCACTACGTAACATGATCAATTCATCATGCGACCAGCCAATTGGCTACCCTATCTACGTATCACCACTGACTACTTCTTATTCTTCAACACATGAACAGTTAGCAGCCATTATTGGTGGGGAGTTTGTCCTGGCCAATGTCAAAGCTTTCTTTAAGAATTTATGGACTCGGTAAGAAACAGTTTCTCTTTGTTTTTTCTCCACTTACTTTTTATACATTTATCTACCCCCAGGTAACCAGTTAGTGCAGAGTCTAGAATACATTTATTGCATCCCTTGTAGAAATTGTAATCACAATGAAGCTAGTTTTACAATTATTGAGTAGTGAGTTTAATCCTCACTAGGTGGTATTGTGTTAGATCTCATCTAAGTTTTGTAAATATTTTGGGCACCTTGCATAGTGTCATAGTTAGCAGACTAGACTGTGACTGACCATTGAGTTTAATTCTCACTTGTTACCCAATATTGTTTGCCTTGTGTCAAATTAACCAAGTCATAGTTTATGACTCAGCCTTGTTGGCTGGGGCTATAGAATATGCTGACTGCATCTCTGCAGAAGGGTAAAACCTTCACCAATAAGTGTCCTAGATATGACACTAAACAATCTGATGGTGAGGCTCCTTTCTGGACTATTGGGGAATGTGGAGTACTCCCTATTACCATTACTCTCAAGTCCACTTTAATTTATAGTGGTAGTACCTGTTAGGGTCCCATCTATGAGTCAAATTGAACTATTTAATCATTTTTAACTGTGTTCAAACAAATGAGCTCTGGCTTATTTAAAAATTGTTACTTACAAATTATTTGTTTACAAATCATATATTTAATATCTATGTGTAAACAGGATTTGGCATTAATTACCCTATAAGAGTTAATATGCTGTAAAACACAATTAATCAGCATAGTTTATGACTACTATCTTTGTTGCCAATTAAAACTTTACATAAAGCAGTGACAAATAGTAAATGTTAGGCTAAAACATGAAATCCTTACCTGGTAATTATAAGTTAAATCCCTGATCCAGGTATGAAAAGTCATATTCTTGTTCAATGTATTGTACTATGAAAATTATCATGCAGCTTTGTTGAGAAACATTTAAGAACAAATTAGATGAGTGATACTGATGTATATTTGGTATAATATCCAACAAATTTCTTTTTTTTTTTCTTTAAGTGCAACATTTTGCTCACTATCCAAACATTATCAAATGCAAAGTGAACACTTGAGGGAATGTATTGTTAGTATAACCCCTCTGCAACCATAGTAAAGGTGGTGTTATTTAGTTGGTGAGGTTCCAGTCAGTGGGGTCTAGACTCTGCTGACTGCATTCCCTGTCGTGTTAATTTTCTGTCACGGGTTATACAGTTTTGTCTGTTGAACAGCTTAATTGTGTAGATTCTTTGATGATAAAATTAGTTGATTGTAAGTTTTAATTGAAACTGTACAAGCCATGAGTCAGCTTCACAAGGTGTCAAAAAAAATTTTTTTTTTCTGAGAAGACCTCTCTATCTCTCTATCTCTCTCTCTCTCTCTCTCTCTATCTATATATATATATATATATATATATATATATATATATATATATATAAACAGTGTTGGTTGTCACTAAATCACTTTGTGGGTTTATGTCAAACCAAGTGCAATATCTTGGATAGAGCTAATATATAATGATAATGAAAAAAATATATTAGATATATATATATTTAATCCGTGAAACCCAGGGGTCGCAGTCTAAATTCCATGAATTAAATATATATATCTAATATATATTTATTATTATATACCAACCCCACTGCATGAGAAGGATGTGACACAAGGTCGATTTTCAGCAGTTTAACAGGTTTTGATTCGGTTTTCTATCTCCTAGACTGATTCCCATATTAAGGCTAAAGAGCTCAGTCTGCCCTACTATTTTATCCATAGCTGGATGGAGAATAGTAGGGTTCATACCTTTTCCTAGGGTATTAGTGCTGTGTGAAATGCAAACGGCCTCATCCAAAATTTGAACTTGAGTCGCCACGTTCATTTCCTACAATATTCATTGCACCACAAGCACCTGAGAAGATCCATATATGACCATCTTTATCAATTACAATAATTCTGATTCATCCTGTCCAGCGGTGAGGGGCTATATGTGACACCCTGCAATATGGATCTGAGCACTGATCTTACTATTGTGACATGGACACTTGACAGTTTCTACCGTTCTGTCAACAGTCAATTCCTATCTATCTTCTCTGTTCTCTCTTTGTGAACAACCTTTTCTGTGGTCTTAGATGATACAGAGTTTGAATATTATTAATTCGTACGTTTCTTATTGAATTCGTACATTTATTAATTCGTACGTTTCTTATTGGATTCGTACGTTTATTAATTCGTACGTTTATTAATTCAAGTTGGGTTAAGTTCAGATGTGCAGACTTGTCAGCTCTGTCTTTTCTTAACACCTGCCACTCCCCCCTCCTTTTTGGCTATTTTTGTCATTCTTTTTCTTTATTTCTGCCTCTTTTCTTGTTGCTGTTCTATTTTAGTCTCATCAGTGAAATAAGTAAGTCATTCAATAAGCAAGGTTTTTATTTCCACCTACTTCAGTTGAGTCAGTAGTGCTTATAGTATACACAAGAGTAAATAAATGCAACAAGCTATAATAATTGGATAGCATTTTAACCTGGAAATTTTCATGCTTAAGCATGTTATCATTTGAAGCAAAAATTAATTGTATTGAGGGGCTTCAACTACTTTGGAAAGTTATTGAAACTCTCAAATTACATTTTTCTCTCTCATTTTGTTTTCCTCTCTCTCTCATTTTGTTTTTCTTTTTCACTCTCTCTCATTTTGATTTTCTTTTTCGCTCTCTCTCATTTTGATTTTCTCTTTCACTCTCTCTCATTTTGATTTTCTCTTTCACTCTCTCTCATTTTGTTTTACTCTTTCACTCTCTCTCATTTTGTTTTTCTCTTTCACTCTCTCTCATTTTGTTTTTCTCTTTCACTCTCTCTCATTTTGTTTTTCTCTTTCACTCTCTCTCATTTTGTTTTTCTCTTTCACTCTCTCTCATTTTGTTTTTCTCTTTCACTCTCTCTCATTTTGTTTTTCTCTTTCACTCTCTCTCATTTTGTTTTTCTCTTTCACTCTCTCTCATTTTGTTTTTCTCTTTCACTCTC
>OY757933.1:35637229-35762229 GCA_963585895.1 Sepioteuthis lessoniana | reverse complement strand
TAGAATGCGGCGCCATTGTGGAGCCAGTTGTGCTGGGGGAAGTTCTGGATTCCAAGAGGAGACAACATACACTGGCACATGCACACATGCAGCTGCTGCTACACAACTTGGTAAGCAACTCTTATTGACCATGGATGTGGTTTTACATTTTGTATAGTTGCAAAAAACAAATAGCATGCTTGTCACCCTTTACTGAAGATATAACAGGTAAATGTGTTACTTGATAGCACTTTAACAAATACTCCCAGCATTGATGGAAATTTTTAAGCTAAAAAGTAACATTTCTAGTAATGATTTTTTTTTTTTTAACAATAATGTTCACTTTTTGAAATAGAAAAAAGTTAGGTAGAAGCTTTGGTTTGATTAAACTGCTAAATAAAATCTCTGTTGGTTAACTTTAATTTTTATTTGATGGCATTTAATTCTCCTCCTGTTCCCCACCTCCATATGGGTTAAAATATCTCCTGGGTTTTGTATATGAAATTGAGGTATCTACATAATGTTTTAGGTGATGTAGGCAAATGCTACTGGGACCTTGCCTGACTTCATAATGTTATCTAGCCTGTCAGCTGGGTTTAGAGCATGCTGTTTGTACCTCCTGCAGAGACATAAGACATCAAAAAGGGTGTTCTGGGAATGACAATAAACTGCATCTGATGGTGAAGCTCCAGTTCTTGAACTCTGGGGAGTGTTGAATCGTACTTCATTATCATTACTCTCAGGTCCACTCTGACCTGGAGTGATAGTACATGTTAGGGTCTCATCTATGGGCTAACTAAACTTGTTTAAAAATTTATTTATATTTGATAGAAATACTTGATACCATATAACTGTATAAATTATTTGAATTAAGTTACCTGAAGCTATAATTGTTTACTAATAATTATTATCAGTTACTTGAAACCATATATGTGTGCAAACAAAGAATTATTAGATAATTACTTGAAACCATATAATTATTCGTATTTCACTCACCTCTAGGCATAAAATAACCCTTGATGGGTTGACATACTGTTAAAATTAATCAAATGTTATGTCTTGCTGTGACCACTGTGTGGGTGACCCTGACTGCTTTCCAATTATAAAGGCTTACAAGACACCATGTGCATTGATTCACATGTAACACCCCTCTGCCACTTCACCAATGGGATATGGCCCAAGGGGTGGGCTTCTAATCTTTCAGCATGACTTCAAAATGTATATTGTCTCTTTCAACTAATTAGCATTGTGTACTTGCTGTCAAAATCTTATGATTTAAATCGGCAAGCTATGGTTTTCCGACCAAACTCACTTGGATTGAAAAGGAAGAAAACAATCCTGACAAGTCAGTTAGGAAAATCTGCGGGTTTATGTAATTTAATTGGACATATCTCTTGTTGGTTGTTTGTAGCTTGAAACAATGGATGACTTTCAACTATGCAGCAAGCAATCCTCATGTTTCTAAAGTATCTGGTCTTAACTCAACTGCCCTATCTTTTGACAACCACTTATAAATTGTTCTCAGTTCGCCAAATTTTTTGTAATCATCTTAACAAAACAATAATTCTCTATCCCTAGAGAAAATATGCATTTTGATATTAATATTACTTAAACTTTGCAAAACTCATTATCTTTTTAACAAAACAATGATTCTTCATCTCTATTTTCTCAGTTTTTTCCAATACTAACATATTTTGGTGAAGGTGATAATGTTTTCCTGACACTTGCTGATAAAGACTGCATACAGAATCTATAACAGTGTTGGTAGATATGTGGGACAGGTGAATTTTAGTTATGCCGATTTTTACTTAATCTCATTTGATTATTTTCAAGTTCAGTCTTACCCAACACATTTCATATCTTGAAATTGATTTTAATTTCGCCCATTGATTTTTCTTGTTAGTCATCTAAACCATCAGATTTCTCTCTTCTAGAAATCTGACATCATCCACTGGTCCAGACTTTCAACTGCACACACTGCAACAGTACATGTTAGTACCAGGATTACTTTGTTATATTGCAACAACATAGCCTCCTGATTGCTACTTATTGTTAAAGAACCCCTCTTTCCCTACTCAGAACAAAAAACTATGCATAACTTATTTATACATGTTTTAAAATACCATAATTAGGTGTTGTAGATAAGTAGACATTGTTTTGTATACCTTTGACTTGGGTACAAGTTAATTTGTTTTTTGCAACCATATCAGACAACGATTTCTAAAAATCTTCTTTCGGGAAGATTCTCCTTACCCTCAGCAAAAAAACTCGCATTTAAAAAATAGTTCTTAACCACTTTTTTCTTTTTTCTTCCCCCTTTGTATTTTCAAAGGGTACACATTTTTTTTGTATGGTGGAGAGGGACAAAAAAAAAAAAAACTAACAAAAGAAAGAAAAAAACAAAAACAACTTTTGTCCCAAAACCCTGAAGGATAGTTTTTTTCTTTGTCTCCTTTTCATTAAATGAATGATTTAATTTTTTTTTGTTTGTGTTTTTTTTATTTTTTATTTTTTTATGGTTAAACCTTTTTTTTAACTACTTTGTTGGCTTTTACCTTGATGTCTGCTTCCTGCCTTGTATGTTTTAACTTTTTGATTTGAACCTTGCTGCTGCTTCATGTCCTGCCACCCTCACCTTCCTGCAGTAACAGACTCCTCCACTTCTCCGCCTCTTTTTCCTGCCATCAGTTTTTCTTTTTGGTTCTCCTGCCAATCCCAATTTACTGAATTGAATGTTATCATATATATATAATCTGTCACAAATTCACATTTTCATCACATATTTTTTTCTTATTGTTTTTGTATTTTTAAAAAAATTTTCTTTGATTTCAAATTTTTCTTTGAAAGTCAAAGATATTAATAAAAAAACACTTTTTTTTTCTTTTTAAATTAGATATAAATCAAATTTTATTCCTAAAGATGGAAGTGAACAGTTTTCCTGTAAATATTTGATAAATCTTTTGATTAATCTTAGTCTATTCTCTCATTTTTGTGTAAAATCATCCTCTTGTAACTTGATAAACTGACATTCAAAGATTCGTTTTGTCAACTTAGATTATTCTTTGTGTTAATATTTTGGCTGATCACTCGTATCATATTTACCAACCCCTCCGCTCGGGCAGAATATGACACGGTCAATTTTTTAAGCAGAGTTTAACAGGTTTGAATTCAGAGTTTTCCTTCTAGACTAGTTGCCTAACCAAGGCTGAAGAACCTAGTCTGCCCTACTATTTATCCATAGCTAGAGGGAGAATAACTGGATTCATACCTTTCCCAAGGGTATTAGTGCTATGTGAAATGCAGTCTTGTCCAGGATTTGAACTCGTGTCGCCGTATCCATTTCCTACGACAATAACCATTACACCATGGGCACCTCCATTTGGCTGATCAATCTTATAGCCTTGTTCAGGTGTATAATTAATCAGCTTCTGTAAAAAGAGAATACACTTAAAGTTTATAGAATGGATCAGCTGAAATTGGGATATGTCGGGGGTGAGGAAATTTTTTTAAAGGCTACATTGAAATTTTTTTAATGTGTCTATAACAAAATCTAAACTTAAGTTTGTAATCTAGTTGAAATTTGTACCCTGCTGGCTCGGCTTAGGATATGCTAATTAAATCTTCTGCAGAGAGTTAGACTATTTCACTCCCTACAAAAATGGTGGTGTCCTGAGTATTACACTAAACTGCACCTGGTGTTGAGGCTCCAGTTTTGAAGCTCAGGGAAGTGTGGATTATTTTTTCATTGCCATTATTCTCAGGTATGTTGTGACCTGGAGTAGTAGTACCTGCTTGGGTTCCATTTATGGATCAAATTCAACTGTTTTAAAATTATTCATATCAGATAGAAATACTTGATACCATATAGCTGTAAATTATTTGAATCAAGAAAAGTTACTTGAAGCTGTAATTTTCTAAGGATTATTAGTTACTTGAAACCATATAGCTGTGCAAACAAATTATTATTAGATAGAAATGATTACTTGAAACCATAAAATTGTGTATAAATTACTATTAGTGAGGAATACTTAAAATCATGCTGCAAATTTTTTGTATTAGATACAAATACTTTATATCATATAACTGTGATATAGAGAGGGAGAGAGAGAGATCGCTGGTGTCTGTCTGCTAAGATTCTAGAGATTTGTGTCTTCAAAACAGTTTTTTCTCCCTACTTCAGTCAAGTTTCTAATTAGCATGCAAAATAACTTGACAAAGGTAGTGATTTTCTTTTGGAGTTTGCTATTTTATTTTAAAAATTGCTTATTTAAAAAAAAATAAGTAAATAGTTTAAATTAACCTTTTTAATGACTTCATTTTTTGTGAGACAGCATTGGGATTTTTTAAGTTGTAAAATGGCGGCATGAAATTTTGATTAGTCTTTCGATCAGGTTAATCTTAATGGTTTATTATTGGGGCGCGGGGTCCATTTAAGAAGCAAAATAGTAATTTGTGAGATCACAATAGTATTTTAATGGTAAATGAAAAAAAACTTGCTTTTAACATATTTATAGTTATTTCATTCACATCATCTTACCTTGTTGAATTTGTTTTCAGTTGTATCGCTAACTTACTATCAAAAGCTTTTGACTCGACATTGTAGATGTGATCATCTATTATCATTGCTGGCATGGGACCTGATTATTGCAAAACTCACTGAGCAGCTTTAACCATAAGGCTCTCATGAATTAAATAGCTCTTAAGTAGTATCATTTTTTTTTTTTTTTTCTTAATGAATATGTTTTTGTAAATTTTTTAACTTAACTATGATTGTTATAATTAAGCTATTATTGTTTACTAAGGATTAGTTGAAACCATATTATTACTTGCAAGTTATTTGCATTAGATAATACTTGAAACCATATAACTGTGTGCAAAAAAATTATCAAATAGGAATAGTTAACTATATAATTGTCTATAGATTATTAGTATTAAATGGAATACTTTAAACTATATAATTGCCTGCAAATTATTGGCATTTGATAGGAATACTTGGAACTATAATTTCATACAAACAAATTATTATTAAATTGTAATATTCACTAAAACTATATTATTGTGTATGGATTATTGATATTAGATAGGAATACTTGATACCATATGACAGTGTACAGATTATTTGTGTTAGATATAAAATCTTGATACCATATCACTGCAAACAAATGATTAGTCAAATAAAAATTATTTTTTATTCATTTATTTATTTTTATTTATTTTTGAAAGTTGCAATGAAATGTTGACAATAGTTATGATTGTAATCAAACACCTACAAATGAATCAAATTTCAGCATTCAATAACTCATAAGGAGTTGATATGCCATTAAACAAATAAACCATACCAATGGAATTTCTAATTATGGTAGACATTTTTTAAAAATATTTCTCCTTGAACTGAAAATTTACTGTCAACGCAGATTTAAAAAACTAAGTCTATTTACTAATATTTTTTTTTTTTACTGATAGTCATATTTTTTGAACAAATTGCCTAATCAGGTCCAAAACAGCAATAATGTTGAAAATTTTAAGATTAAAATGGATAAATTCAGAAATAATGGTAAGAAAAAGAAATTAAGAGAGCCTTTTTGGGAACTAACAAATGAAATATTTAACAGAATTTGATCTGTATATAGATATGTTCGGTGCAAAGATGTTTTTTTTTCTTCTAAAGGTTGATGTAAGAAAAAAATTAAGAGGAGATGGCCAAGGAGGCATAGCAAACAACAACAACAATAATCATTTTATTGTATAATGCTTCAGAAATAAAATTCAGATGTCTTTAGTTTAGAAAAAAACAAATAAAAATAAAACTCCGGGGGAGTCGGTGTGTGTGCACACACGCGCGCGCATATATATATATATATATATATATATATATATATATATGCCTCTGTTCCATAGTAGTTGTTATATTTCGTATATGAAATTTATGTATCGACTATTATGGGACAGGTTATATTTATAATAAAATGATTTTTAAAAAATAATAAAAAACTTTAGCATGTGTGATTAATAAATTTTAATTCTCAAAGGCTTTTTTCTCCCTTTTCTTTGACTGCAATAATGATATAGCTAATGTATTGCCTGGTATGTTTAATGTTGCATCTAACACAAATGTTGCTAAGTTTGTTTTGCATAAATCTCATTGTTTGCTTATTTTTAATTTTTCATTAACTTTTTTAATCTTTTAAAAAAGATGTCTGTGTTTGTCAATTCATACATTAAGTTACTCATTGGTTGTGTTTATTTGGTTTGTATTTTAAAATTATACCTGTACTCTCCAATGGCCTATCAGTGAGGATTAGATTATGCTGACTGTACCCCTGCTGAAAGTACTCTCCCTCTCGGAAAAAGATGTTTTGGGTATGACGTTAAACTGCATCTTGTAGTGAGGCTCATGTTCTGGAGGTTTGGGGAGCCTGGAGTATACCTTCATTGCCATTACTCTCAGGTCCACTCTGAGCTAAAGTGGTTTTACTTGTTAGCATCCCATTTATTAGTCTAATTATTTGTATTAGATTGGAATACTTGACATCACAACTGTATGCAAAGCATTAAGAAACTACACAAAAAAATGTAAATATAAATGTACTATGTGATTCCCTAACCTCAAAACATAAAATAACCCCAGACAGGTTGATATACTATTAAAATCAATTAACCAATCCTATCTGCCATTGCATGACCATAATACAAGATTTTAAAAAAATGATTGGGTATCTGAAATGGTTTAGGATGTTTTTTTTAAAAGCTTATATAATACCTAGTTGGTCAAGTGTTAAATTTCTCTTCAGTTTATAAGCCTGTAATTATTTATGAATCAAAATGCTAAAAATTTAAAGATGTTATCTAATATTCCTGGATAGATATCAAAAATTTAAAAAATTATATATAAGAAACAACATTACAGAGGATATGTAGTCTTGGGTTGGAGTGTCAGGCAGTATACAGTCAAGCATCTTTCTCCAGTATTTGTTTTGTGAAGAGTTATTTTGTCTCTTTGGCTTTTTATACTGTTGCTTTGTCAATCTGAGTAGATTTTGTTGGAATATTTTATCATTGCTTCATGATGCTTTTTTGCTTCATGTCTGTAAACATTTCCAATTTTAGTTTCCAATATATATGGAAGCATGTTTTTTCTTTTCTTACTGTGTGTTTCCCCAACTTTGTTGTATCTAGGTGCTTGCTTGATGATACATATATTGAATTCTACTAAATTGGTGTCTTTATTCAAACATCTGAATTTGCAGTTTATTCTTCATGATCTTTATGCAAAGTTGCACGTGAGATAATTGTTTCGGATTGTTATTATCTATAATTTTTGCTATTATCATCCTTCATCTTCTAGATTCTTGTTGAATTTTTAATCAAAATTCTGTGAAGAAGACCACTCTGTAGGGTTTAAAATATGCAGACTGTATCAAGACCCTTCCCTCCAGAAAAAAAATGGGATATTCTGGTTATGACACTTAACTACATCTGATGATGAGGTTTTAGCTCTAGAGGAAGGTGTGGAGTACCTCTTCATTACCATTACTCCTGGGTCCATTATAACCTGTAAGATTCTCATCTATGAGTAAAAACTGTTCAAAAACATTTGTATTTGATCAGAAAACTTGATGCTATATACCTGTAAATTATTTGTATTATGAATAGTTCATTAAAGTTATAATTGTTTAAGGATTATTATTAAATACCATATAACTGTATAAACAAATTTCTTATTAAATAGAAATAGTCACTTGAAATTATAATTATTAGTATTACATCAGAATACTGGAAACGATATAACTGTAAATTATTTGTATTAGATCGGAATAATGATATAACTGTTCAAAAAGAAATGTTAATATAAATGTACAGTGAATGTAATTCTGTAATCTCTAGTCAGAAAATAACCCTAAATGGGTTGACATGCCATGAAAATCGTTGAGAAAGAGAGTGCATCAAAATAAAGAATAGGTCTGTCATAAAAGTGATGACCCTGGTAAATAGAATTAAGATGAATAGCCCAGTTGTCTGTGGTTGTAGAATGCACCGACTGTATCTCTGTAGAGGGGTAAGGCACTCCCTCCAATAAGTGTCTTGGATATGACACAAAACACTCTGATGGTGAGGCAGGGTTAGGGAATGCTGAGTACCCCTTCATTGTCATTACTCTCAGGTGAACGACCCAGATTGGTAGTACCTGTTAGTCCTATCTAAGTGTCAAATAGAACTGTTTAATAATTTACTTTACTAGAAACCATTTAACTGTGTGCAGACAAATGAGCTCGGGTTTGTTTTAAAATGTTATATACAACTATTTGTTTATAAATAATGTTTAGTATATATGTATGAACAAGATCTGGGTTTAAAATAACTACAAGAGTAGAAATGTCATAAAACACAACCAAACAAAGATGAAGGATAATACTAATTAAGATTATTGGTAATAATGATGAACAGAGCTTAATCTTTAAAAAAAAAATGAAAACACCCAAAAGGCTCAAGGAATCTTGAACTTTGGAGACTTAAAACTTCTCCATTGTATATTCTAATTTACATGATTTAACCAGAGAAGTGTTCGCCAATTCTATTTTTCTCTTAAATTGATCTCCCTCTTAATTCTAAATCTACTGCAGTGGACTTAGGATTATGTTGATTGTTAGATTAACCCTTAGAACCCTAGTGGCACATTTACCAGCCTGGGGAATCCCTTTCTGAATACTTCTCAAAATATTACAAATTTCTACTAATCAGCATCAGCCTCACAAATGAGATATATTGAGAAAATGAAATTAATGGAAATATTCTAGGTTCTTCCTTAACTTAGCTGGGTGGGGAATGATGTCTAGGTTCCAAGCTTTTCATTACTTAGAGGGACAAAGTATTTTTGGGAGTCAACGTTTTTTTTAATGTTTTTTATTTTATTTTATTGAAGTGTGTTATATGCTGTAAAATTACTGTTTTAAGGGTTGTAATATCTACTGTGAGATTGTTTGATATCTGGAATAAGATGAGTTGGCAGTATAACACAAATTAAAATCATTTATTGCAAGTGATAGTTCTACACTTTCCCTCTTATTAGACAATACTACATTCCCAAGAATTATGGATGATATGAAAAAGTTGTACATGGACAGTATAGAACATAAAATGGAATTGGATTTTCATTATGAAAGTTTCCAGAAGTCTAAAGAAAAATGTACTTTGTGTGTCTATTTTTTTTTTCTTTCTTTTTTTTTTTTTTTTTTTTTTAAGATAACTTTTTAAGTATGTTATTCTGTAGACTTCTTGGAACATCTCTAATGTAATCTGATTGTTTTATATTTCAGGTTGTCTATGTAAAATGATTTTGTACCCCTTGTTTATACTAAACAGATTGAGATATATATATATATATATATATATAAATTTTTCCACACAAGTTTTCTGAATCCTTTCTATAAAAAGATATTTCCCTATCAACAAATCTTTTACTAGTCAATTGATCATGTGACTTATGGCTGGTACCAAAAAGTAGGTCTAAAACCCCAAAATTTAAAAAATAATAAATTTTGTGTGGCGGGTAGAGTGAATGCATTTTCTGCTTTTTCTCTCTCATCTATTGATAACAATGTTTCTGCACACATTTATATACAGTTAAACTTGGAGATTGGAAATTTCATTGTGAAGCCTTGAGTTGGTTTAGAGGAAAATTTCATCAGCTATGCCTCAACTTAGGGACTAAACAGAAGTTGGTAAATAAAAAGATAAAACCATATTAAGCTTAAAGTATAGAAATCCAGAAACTGTATATAGTATACATAGGAATCTGACTTATGACTAAATTGACTTAAAATAAGTCCATTAGGCCCTAACCCAGTGTAACAGGAACATTACCAGCGTGCAAATAGATAAATCATCAAAAACAGCTATCAGCTGGTAGAAAGACGTTTGTAGTCCTATGTTAGTCATGGTGCCCAAAGTGGTGTAACTACTAGTCACAGTACTTGTGGCTGTTGTTCATAACCACCCCATTTGCTTCTGACTGTTTGCTTTGTCAAGCCCTTCTGTGCCCACACTGTGTTTGAAAGATCCACAAAGTTCAGCCGGATCTTCTGATGGTCAGGTAATATTAGTGGCTAGATTGTTTAACAACTCAAAAAATAGGGAAAACCCATTGTTAAAAAATAACAAAGATGGTTTTTATTGAAACATGTTTGTGAGACAAATAACAAGCAAACAATGTTTGCTTTCCTGGCAAAAAAGAATATCAAGAGAGGAAGAGTGACGATGAAGTGCAGTTAGTATGACACTAATGTCTCTAAAGTCTGGGACTTTGAATTTTTATAAAGTCTGCAGGTTGTTCGGAGTGCCTCAGGTCTACAATGGAAGAGATACTTCTTTGGTAGTCTTGAGTTTCTTCTTGGTCTCTTTCCTCATCCTCTCTAATTTGTTTTACCATCCTGTTTTTATAGATCAAAATCTGGACTAAAAAAGTTTGATTGGTTGTCCAATAAGAGATTAGGAGTCATATTCCCATTGGTCAGCCAATCCTAGTTCAGGATTATATCTTACAGGTATAGGGAAAACTCTTTTTAGATGCTTTGACCAATGGGAACAGGTTTAAAGCAATGGGGTTAAACTAAAAATTCTCAGCCTCACCTGACTGGATGAGCCATCCCCTGCTTACCTTTATTTAGGGTGGAGTAAAATTAAATCTCCTTTTTGACATTGAAGATAAGGACTAGAAAAATGTTTTATAAAATGATTCGTTTCATCATTATGATTGATGAAGTTAGATGACAACTGAAAAATTAAATAAATTTGCTGACCTTTAAAAACAAAAAGAATTGTCTCGCACTTAACTGACCTTTAGGAACAATCAACCAGCTTTTTAGGTCAATTTAAGTCTTGAACGAAAAGATACTTATTTTAAAGATCTTTTTGTTTTTGAGATATATATATTAATTTTCATATATTTCATAAATTTTAATCTTCACACATTAAGTATTTAACTGGACATCGTGTTACAGATTGATAAATTTTAACATCTTGTCCAGTGGACTTGGTGTAACACTATATACTTGATCTAGCACCCCTCACTGAAAACAGCTATTAACTCCACAACTTGTTGAGGTCACTGGACTTGATCGTCCATTTAAGTGATGGTAAGTGCTGGCTAGTCGATTTGCCCTCTTCATAGCTGGGGTGTAAAGAGACAAGGGTTAATGAAGGAGAAACAATTCAAAGATATGAGAAGAGTTGGTTCCTTATAGAATGAGGAAGCACGTTTTATCATTATCCATTTTCATCTTCTTCCTTGGCCTAAGAGACTGAATGGAGAGAACAAAGTAACAGAAGTCCTAACTCTTGAAGTGAGTTGTGTTGATATTTGCTGTTCAGTTGAATGTGGTATGCAAATTTGTTGATAACAAATGCACATTCTTATTGATCTGTTATCGGAGGCCCAGATTGTGAAGAACTGGTTGCTCTCAGAGCTTCATGGGCTTCAAAGTTCTTGACTAATTTGAAAATCTGACTTCTGAAATTAAACTTCCTTTTATACATTGTTTGAACAATCTTGAAAGACTTAATTTCATAATGTCTTCATACAAAAAATTTCTACTCCATTGTCTAAGGTATGATTTCATTATATTTGGTTGAATATATAAAATGGTAACTATTTTCTAGCAATAATTTGAAAGAGAAAGAGAATAAAGACAAGATCTGAGAGGCTACTGCTTTGTTTCAACAATTGTGAAACACCTTGTATTTTTATTGACATTAAGAGTAATATCAACTTTTTAGTATTTTTATAGAAATGAGTTTGATTTTCTCTGAGTACTTGCACCTCTTGTGCTAAGGCTGCAGTTAATGTAGTCATTTAAGTAAAAGATTAGAATTATAAAGCATTCTGTAAGTATCAAATTCAATAACAATGGTCTATATGCTTAACTTGATAACAATTATATCAGAAGATACTTTTCCATTCTATCAGCAGGGCTTAGAATACATTGACTGTATCCCTTACAGTGTGGTAAGATCCTCCTAAAAAAATGTTCTCTGTATAATCATTACATTAGTATTAAATAGGAATACTTGAAACAATACTACTGTGTGCAAAGAAAACTCTAACAACTACACAAAAAATATAAACATGCAATGAAAGTGATTCTTTGACCTCAAGGCATGAAAACACTAGACTGGTTGATATGCCATTAAAAACAGTCTATCAAAACACTGGGCTCCACTAACAAACTATAGATTCAACTGTCTAAACAATTGGAAAAATATTACTCAGAGGTATGTGTGTGGTTATATAGTCACAAAACAAAAATAATACTTAGAGATATTGTATACCAGGAATGGTTTTGTGACACTGATTAATAAAGGAAGTGAAGGGAGACATTTATTATCCTTTTTTTCTGGTAGATAATTTTTAGATATTTGTAGACTGAGCAAATTATTTTCAGAAAATTTATGAAATAGAGGCTTTGTTCAAAAAAAGTCAATTAGTCATATATATATATATATATATATATATATCTATCTATCTCCAAACAAAACATGATAATTTAATCAGCAATTGTGTATCATTGTAAAATAGCTGGAAAATAATGAAGTGCACACTTTGTTTTGCAAAACAACCTTTACACAATCCTACACCCTAGTGATGCCTCCTGGTGATGAACTAACATTGTGAATTGGTTAAAGACTAGCTCTGTCTGCAAAAGGGTTAAAAAAAGAAAAAAAGTGTCATCTCTTCCATAAATTTTCTTTAGTGGAGGTAGAAATGGAGGGAAGCAACCTCAAAGATTAGAGAAATTCCTCAAAGTTAATGGAGTCATATTTTTCTCCAGTTGGTCTTTATCTAAAATTACTATGTAGTTTTTTTATAATTTCTTTATGGTCCATTTTATTTTGGAGCACATTTTAATTTTACATTTTAAAAAGTTTCTGTGGGTATTGTTATTGTTTGTGAGTAAGTTTTTGCTGTGTGTGTGTGTGTGTGTTCTGTTGTGTGGTCTTTGCACTCCTAGTCTTCGTACCCCCTATATTCACCACCACCTCCACATTACCATTCCCCTACCTAGGTTCCATGTGCTCCAATGCCAATGCAGCTGCCGGCTCGGCCCCGGGTAACCCCTCGGACATCACAATGCAGAATCTGGCCAACCGAGGCAGCTTGGTGTCCAGTGCCAGTTCTGCAGCCAGCAAGCCCGCCACAACCACTTCCATTACTGGCATGCTTGACCGGGGTGGCAGTGGTGGTGGCGTGGGAGGGGGAGGCGGCGGAGGAGGAGGAGGGATCAGTGGCAGCAGCGGAGGAGGTGGAGGCAGCAGTGGTGGCAGCAGCAGCAGCACTGCAGGGGCTGCCAACAAGGACACTACCTTCTTGCAGAGGGTACGGGTGAGTACATGCACATGTTTTTCAGTATAATTTTAAAAATTTCATTTGAACTTTTTTTTTTGCATTCCTCTTTGTTCAAGTTTCTCTTTTTATTTTTTTTTCTCCTTCTCTTTTCCTTTTTCTCCCCCGCAAGCCCTTTCTCTTTAATTCCCCTCCCCCATTTTTCTCTTTTTTTTTTTTTCACTTTTCTCTTTTTCTTTTCCTATTTTTTTTTTTTTTTTTTTTAATATAATTTCTCTCATTCCCCCACTCTATTTTTTTTTTTTTTTTTTTTCCTTGCACCTCCCCACTATCTGCTTAGATATTTTACCTTGGCTTTTCACCTGCTTGTCAACCAGTTAGCTTGCTTTGGAAATTTAATTTCATACCTTGTTCCTTTTCTTCCTGAAACCTTTGTTGTAAAAATTCTATGTATACTTTAATAGTAGTTTTATGTTTACCCCAGAGTCTCTACCGTTGTCTTTGCCCTGGTATATATGAATAATGAGGATATTCAGTTCTTTGATCATTGCAGTTATTGGGTGGTGGGGAGATACCTGAAGGCAGAAGAAACTGTGATCAGCACCAAGAGTTCTGGTATGGTTAAGTCTGTTCATACATGATGTCAGACTAGTTCATCCATTGCAACCTTCGTCTGTATTTTGCATAAACTTTTGAGACTTGATCAAACCATGTCAGCTTCTGTCTCTTCACAGTGGCAAGGGGAAGGTTCCTGGGGATTTATAAGACAATCAACCTCGCTCTTCATGTATCTTTTGACCTTGTGCTCGAGGTAAGAAATGTGGGAGTAGCGTCTTCCGGCATTTAATTTTGAGCACTTCTGTTTGTGTTTTGTTTCTATTAGTAGTATCCCTGAGTTGTTCCCATGGTGCTGGAAGGATAGAAAGCAAGAGAAATTTAAAAATTCTGTGATTAACACGAGTTAATTCTGCTCTTACTAGTCCAGTCAACTAGGGCTGTAAAATATGCTGACTGCATCTCTGTTTACTAAGGATTATTATCAGTTACTTGAAACCATATGTGTGCCAACAAATGGCTATTATTAAATAGAAATAATTACTCAAAACTATACTTATTAGATAGGAATAGTTAAAATCATACAACTGTGTGCATATTATTTGTATTAGATGGGAATACTTGATGCTATATAGTTGTAAATTATTTGTATTTAGAATAGGTATTTGAAGCTATAATTGTTTACTAAGCATTATTAATACTTACTTTAAACCTATAACTGTATAAACAAATGACCATTATTAAATTACTTGAAATCATAATTATTAGTATTAGATTGAAATACTTGAAAGCATACAATTGCATGCAAATTATTTGTATTAGATAGAAGTACTTAATATATATAGAACTGTTTAAAAAAGCTTAACTATATATAAGAATATAAATATGCAATGAACAAGATTCCTGAATCTTTAGGCATAATATAAGCCTTGATGGGTTGATATATTGTTAAAATCAATTGATCATACAAAATTTAGGGTTAATAGGACAAAAAATAAAAACTATTAATCTGATCCCCCCCCCAAATTACCTATTAGTTAACAACAAAATGGACTTACATGTGGTGTGAGAGAGAGCTTCAGTGTTAGAGGCAGGGAGTAAGAGCGTTGGAAACCGAGGGAGATAGTCTCATAGTAGTGTTAGTAGGTGAATACTTCAGTGTGACCACTTATAATAAAAGAAAACAATAAACAGTTAAATTTCATCCTTTTCAAACATCAGAACACAAAGGTAACAGATACTTTACTTGCTTGCTTACCAGCAGGTTGAGAATTCAAATTAAAGTCGGTTTTCTCTCAATATATCAGTAAGCTTTCTCATGGGTAAGAGTTAAAAACAGAGAAACACTTTAAGAAGCATTTTGAAATTTTAGTCATGATGTTCATTGTTTTATTTAATTCTTTACCTGAAGCTCTGAATTTTGATTGCTTGAGTCTCCTCCTTGTGTAACATAAATGGCATGAACCAATTTCTATTAACATTTATGTATTTTGCATCATATCATTTAGTTTGATAATTAAGAATGGATTTAGAACAAATATTACTTGTAAAATACATTTGTCAGTATCCTTTTGTAGTGGTGACAGCTTTTTCAGCTTTATCGAGGGGTTTTGAATATGACAATTTCTAGCCTGTAATATAAACCCTAACAACTTCTACATAAGCTCACATTTCATTTGGTTGCTTCTCCTTGCACACCCCAAAGTGTGAGAGGGTCCACTATGTTATTCTGTCGTTTTCTAATTCCGTGTAGTTTTTTGTGTGTCAAATAATTGACATGGAATGTTACGATATCAAGCATTGGTAATGTTACGATATCAAGCATTGGAATGTTACGATATCAAGCATTGGTAATGAAGCAAATGATAATTAAGTGTATCAACCCAAAATATTTTTATTTAAAAAAAACCCCATTAAAATGGAATGAATCTAGTAAGAAAATGATAGAAATAAGGATAAATTGACAATTTAGAAGAATGAGAAAACTTGTAATAATAGTCAAAATGATTCCATCTTATCAGCCTTTTCCCCCTACTGTGTTTTTTTGTATGACACGAAACAGTCTGATGTTGAGGGTCAAGATCTGGAGACTGGAGCACCCTTTCATTTCCATTACTCTCAGGTCGATTCTAACCCAGAGTGTTAGGATCCCATCTATGGGTCAAATACATCTGTTTAAAAATTATTCAAGAAAATGCATTAGGTAGATATTTTTCTCTATCTCTTCATCTGTTTCTGGGCTGAATTGGCCAAATAGTGTTTGCTCTTTGTTCTATCAGGCTTAATTTAGTCTGTCATTGATCAAAAACTGCAATGAGAAGTCTCCATTATCTTTTTCTCCAATGCTTTATCTTGCAGCAGCAATTTTGAATTGAAAGTGTGTTTTTTTTTTTTTTTTTTTTTTTTTTTTTTTTTAATAGGAAAAACCTATTAATTTATTCCTTGCTTGTTGTGACATAGATTTAATTTTTATTTTGTGTGTGTTTTATTTTTTATCTTTTAATGAGTTTTATTGTAATTTTATTTGCATTTCCAATATGATCTTTTAAAAATGTTTATTAATCATTAATTTTAATGCACAAGTTGGATACTGTGTAGAGCTGATTGATTTGAGTAGATGATTGTAATTTTTTTAAAATATAAAGTGATGTTATTAAATGAGGAGTTTCTGATTCAATATAATTTATCAATTTGTCTTGTGCATTTTAAAATTATGGTGGTCTTTATAATTCTTTGGCAAATTTTCAAGTTTTTATTCCGTTTATATGTATAATTTCTGATTCTTTGTTCTGTGACTGTCTCTTTATGTGAGTCTGTGTTTGTCTGTGTTATGTGACTGTTTGTGACAATCTGTCTTTGTATCTACCTGTTTCCTCTATACCTGGCTGTCTGTTCTTTTTATCTCTATGGCCACCAGCAAATAATGTGTATTGGAAATAAAGAATAAGCTTCAATTGAATTTTGAACTTGTATAACTTTTTTCTCGGGATTTCTATGTATGACAGCTGTTTTACTATAAACAAAGGGTAAGCCTATATGGGTAGATTTGAATCTCTGCTGTTAGCTCAAATGGGAGAGCAGCCTGTATATGAAGATATTCCAGGGATTAAAGTATGATGCTTATTATTTCCAATACATGATGTTGACTGATGGTCATGATGAAAAGCAACAAAATTAGTATGAAAACGATATTAGTCGAAAACATTTATTTGTAACTAGTTTTTTTTTTTTTTGTTCAGATGCATTGGTTTCTATGTTAAAGCAGGTGGCTATTAGATCGGTTTAAAAGAGAAAGTTATAAAATTTTATTTTAACCCTTTCACTACCATGTTGGATTTAAATTATTTAGCAATAATTCATTTAAAAAAAAAGTCCTTATTGTTAAGCTTGTTCTTTAACCTTTTCACTTCAGAGTTCTCTTTTGATTTATTTATTTTTAAGTTTTGGATATGCAAAATTGTTTTGAGTACATCATTTTAAAGGTTAAAATGAAATTTGACTGGAGACACCTGTGTCTCCGTGGAAGTGAAAGGGTTAATGATTTTAAAAAAAAGTTTGTATCCATTCCCTATTCTTCCCAACTGACTAAATTTCATCTCTCTCAGACACTTGGGCAACCTCTCATGCTGACTCCTTCGATGGCACATATCGAAAGAAACTGAAGCTTTGAAAAAAAAAAAAAAAAAAAAAAAAAAAAAAAAAAAGACCCCCCCCCCAAAAAAAAAAGTGATTGCAGAGACTATTGGTGTTAAATTCTTCTGAAACCTAATTTCATTCCTAAAAGTCCTTACCACAATTTGGTGGTCTCTTTTCTGATTTCCAATAAAAGATTTATCAAAAATTAAATAAAATAAAAAAGAATAACTAAAGAAAATGCCAAAGTCTAATTTAATGGAGATGTGAGTATATCTTTTATTTTCCCCTGCTATGAAAAAAAATATATAAAAATTTGCTTGATGCTTTTGTTGTAAAATCCCAAATTTCAATGACAAAACCTTTAACCCAATACCTGCTGGAATGATTATTCAAGAGAAAATGTTAGGGTTTTCTTTAACTCTTTAGGTGTAATGCATTTGACAAATTCAATCACTGGAATACACTTTTGATTATAAGATAGAAATATTTGATTTAGAAAAAAGACTGATACTACAATACATTCTAAAAAGCATTTAAAATGTTTAAAGAAAAATTTGTATCTTATCCTATAAGGATTGGGGTATGTATATCACACAAGTGTGTTTATAAGAGAATTTTTTTTATTTACTCATACTTGTAAAAAGACTATTTTGCTAAATTTTTAGAAGTAATAAAGTATAATTTATTTCTTTAAATTTGTATGGCTGGTGCATATCAAACAAGAAGCACTTTTGGAGATTATATTGCACAAATAAGGTGGACTAAAGTTGCATTTCACCCTCATGTATTAAATATATTTTGGTAGCTTGGGTTGCTCTCTGCACTTAGAGGCTTAAAGATCTTAGAAAAGTTAAAGATAGGTAAGAATATGTGTAAAAAGTTCTGTCCTATTTATGTGACATTGTCAGGGTCTAAGGTAGGAATTTTTTGTAAACGTTCTATAAATGGATATATTTATTGGGTTAAAGGATTTCTTTCTTTAACTTCCCGATTCCTTTTTTAATTCCTGTTTAAGCATGTGTGTGTTTATTTTTTGAATTTTTTTTTCCTCCTGATTTTTACTAATATGTAGAAAATCCTGTTTGTTCAGATGTATAAATACACATAGTCTGTGTAAATAGATGTGTAAATAAACATAGTCTGGCACAAATCAAAATAAACATAGTTGATGGTGTTGCATTAAGCTACCAATTGGGGGATTGCTAACCTGTCTTAAAAAAACAGCATTTGAAATCCTGGGATTTATCTAAACTTAAATCTCAGCCATTGACCTTCATGGGGAAATATGTAATGACATGACCTTCAGTAGATATCTGGTGTGTTTAATTTTGAACTTGTAACAAATATTTAGCCAGATACATACTGGCAAGCCAATCACTGTTTGTTGACTACCCTGTTAGTGGGGCTTAGAATATACTGACTGTATCCCCTAAAATGGGTTAAAACCCTTCTTAAAAAAAAAAAAAAAAAAAAAGGGTCTCTTACATATGACACAAAACTGCATCTAATGGCGAGGCTCAATTTCTGGAGATCTGGGGAGTGTGGAGTACCTCTTCATTGCCATTACTCCCAGATTCATTCAGAGTGGCAGTACCTGATAGGGTTCCATCTATGAGTCAAATAGATCTGTTTAAAGATTATTTGTATTTGATAGTAATACTCAATGTCATAACTGTAAGTTATCTATATCATGAATAGTTACTTGAAGGTATAATTGTTTACTAAGAATTATCATTATTTCTTGAAAACATGCAACTAAGTCCAAACAAATAGCTATTATTAAATAGAAACGATTACTGGAAACCATATTAGTATTAGAATGGAATTTTTGAAACCATATGTCTAAGTCAAATTATTTGTATTAGATAAAAATATTTAAGAAAAAAAACTATCGAAATATAAAATGAATGCAATTCCTTAACTTCTAGGCATAAAATAGCTTTTGACAGGTTGACTGCTATTAAAATGTTTGTTTGCAGGTCATCGTATTTATTTTTAATTTACTCATATAAGTTTCTTTAGAGGATAACCTGTCCCCATTTAAAACAAGATGGTAAGGAAAGTGCTATCATATAGCAGGGATTGGAGATTTAAATAAAACTTTGATAAAAATGATTTTACAGAGTATCTTCTGCCTCCTCCCTCTTATACACTCTCTCCTCTTGCATACACTGGCATGCACACACACACACTCTCAACCACTGAAAATATTTTGGTTTGGTTTTATGGCATATCAACCATTGTAGGTTATTTAATGCCAAATTCATTTTTTATACATAAAAACAGTTCGATTTCAAAGGATTCTGTTAGCATAAGTACACTGTTTGACCCGCAGATAGGAACCTATCAGGTGCTACCACTCCAGGCATGAGTGGACCAGGAAGCGATGGCAATAGTGAGGTACTCTGCATTCCCCTAATCTTCAGTGTCAGCATCAGATTGTTAGTGTCGTATCAAGGTCACTCATTAGGGGAGTCTTACCTCTCAGCAGAGATGCAGTCTGTGTCTTTTGCAGCCCCAGCTGACTGAGCCACTGATATTTTGAACTTTTTAAACATTACATTTTGTTTTATTCGCAGCCACACTTTGCGTGATGGTTTTTTTGCTGAAGAAAATGAAATTGGTTTCTCAAGTTCAAAACCTAGACAAGGCTGTTTGTGTTTCATATAGTGATAATGTTCTTGGGAAAGACATGACTCTATCTGTTCTCCCCAGCTATGGGTAAATAGTAGGACAGACTTACTTTAGTTTTGGTTTAGGCAACCAGTGTAGGAAAAGGAAAACTCTGAATTCAAAAGCAGCTGTACTCTGCTTGAAAATTGAGCTTGTCACATCCTGCCCATGGCAGAGGGGTTCAGTAAATACATAAACTTTATTTTGTGATTCACTTAAAGGACATCTGTGGTGGCTGTAAAGCTCTATATATACTTCCTCCTATTTATAGAAGTTTTAATCAATTCTATAATTAGTATTTGATGATGATCTCTTGGAAAATGCTTGCTGATCCCATGTATTTGAAGGATTTATTTCGAACTCTTTAAAATTTTTGTAGATTTATCCTGTGACGTATCACTAGAGGTTTGAAGATAAAGATGAATAGTGTTCTTTCCCTCTTTGCTCTCATATGTGAAGAAAACTTAATTTGGTGAAAACTTAATTTGGTGAAAACTTAATTTGGTGAAAGAGAATGAGCTGAAATGTCATGAGTGATAAGAGACAACTCTGACACACACACACACATATATATATATATATATATATATACCAACCCTTTTACATGGGCAGGATGTAACACAAGGTCAGTTATTTTTAAGTGAAGATTTGAATTCAGTTTTCTTTCTAGCCTGGTTAGTTAACCAAGGCTAAAGAATGCAGTCTGCCCAACTATTTACCCATAGCTAGAGGGAGAATAATTGAATTCATTCCTTTTCTCAAGGGTATTAGTGCCATGTGAAATGGAATAAGTCTCATCCAGGATTTGGACTTGTCACCCTGTCCATTTCTTATGACAATTACCATAACACCAGGGGCACCTTCAGTTCATATATAAAATAAAAACTGAAAGCTAAATTTAGTCAGCAGGAGTTCCTGTGATGTTATGACTAATGTGTTAGATTGTGGCCTCAGAGTTAACAAATTCAAACTCCAGGGGTGCTGTTGCATTCACTTTGGGACTAATACCCTTTGGAAAGATATGAACCCCCTCCAGCTATGTGTTAAATAGTATCACTGCTCTTCTACAAGGATTGCTTTGTCATTAACTAAGCCATAAATATTGATATGAAACCAAATCAAACAAAGAAACCAAACCAAAAATCAAATTTAGCCAAAAGAGGGAAAGTTTGTATGGTGTAGCCACAAATTCTTGGACTGAAGTTAAACATTCCATTTGATAATATCAAAATGCAAGGAATAAACTCCATAAGACCAAGAACTCAACACCATAAGACTGACATTCTACAACTTAGCTTCTTTTTAAGCCCTCAGAACTAATATAAGGAAAAGGAACCTCCTTGTATATTTCTGTATGAAATTTTCACCCCATTTTTTTTTTTTTGATTCTATTGAGTCTTTTTCTCATTGTTTTCCACCCTTGCTATATAGCAGCAAGTACAACATTCCTCATCAGCAAGTTGCCTCTCCTTTACTATAAGTTGCAAGTTGTCTCTCTATACATGACTTCTGTAGTTGTTACAATTTTGGTCATTCTTATTGTGATATTAAAATAAAATAGCAGGATCCATAGAAATTTCACAGAACAAAAAAAAAAAAAATTGAGAGGAGCTATCCTTGTAAGAAAGGAGTTTTTTTGCAGCTTTATTACATATAACAGCTCAGTTGGCTGGGGCTGTAGAATAGACGGACTGCACCTCTGCAGGGGGGTAAGAACCCCCAATGAGTGTCCTGGATATGACATTGAACCATCTGATGATGAGGCTCCAGTTTGGAAGTTTGGGGAATGTGAAGCACCCCTTCATTGCCTTACCTAATCAGCTGGGGCTGTAGAATATACAGACTGCTTCTCTGCAGAGAAGTAAGACCCTCGACTAGTGTCCTGGATATGACACTCAACTGTCTGATGGTGAGGTTCTAGTAATGCAGGAGCTTTGGAGAATGCAGAGTACCCCTTCATTGCCATCACTACCAGGTCCACTCTGGCCAGGAGTGGTAGCACCTGATAGTGTCCTATTTATGAGTCAAATAGAACTAAACTGTGTTGGTCAAGATGGGATTGTTTTTGCATTTAAATTGCATATTTATTCTAAACTGAATTATTTAAAAAAGAACTGTTTTAACATTTAAACTGTGTACTTATGCTAAACTGAATTGTTTGAAATAGTGGTTGTTGACATTGAAACTGTACTTTGCTAAACTGAATTGTTTAAAATAGAACTGTTTTGACATTTAACTGTGTGTAAACAAAAATTTTTTTTACTAAACTGAATTGTTTGAAATAGAACTGTTTGATAAACTGAATAGCTTGAAATAGATATGTTTTTGACAGTTAAACTGTGTACTTATGCTAAGATAAATTGTTCGAAATAGAAATGTTTGTTTATATAAAAATGGATTTGGAATTAAATATCTTACCCCCTCTGCAGAGATACAAAGTGGGTAAGACCATCACCAATGACTATCCTAGATATGACATTAAACTATGTGATGTTGAGATTTCAGTGCTGGAACTTTTTGGAATATGGAGTCCTCCTTCATTGGCATGACTCCCCGGTCCACTCTGACTTGGAGTGGTATCACCTATCTATGGGTCAAATAGAACTGTTTGACACTTGAACAGTATGAAAACAAATGACATGTGGAATTGAATTGTTAGAAATAGAACTGTTTGACTATTTAATAGTGTGTAAACGTATGAATTGTTACTCTTAAATAGCAATACATGAAGCTATTTAACTGTGCAAACAAACGATTAATAGTAAATAGAATTATTTGTATTAGATAGAAATACTTGAAACTATTAACTCATGCAAAAAAAATTGAGCTCAAGCTCAGTTAAAAATGCTCTCAACAAATGTTTACAAATCACACACACACACACATACATATATATACATATATATATATATATATATATATATATATATATATATATATATATATATGGGATTTATCATTAGATAACCTACAATGGTTTAATCCTAGGTCGAATCATACCGAAGACTCAAGCAAGGAGGCACCATAAACCATTTTTTAACATTCAGCATTATAAGGTATGAATCGAGGGTAAGTGGAACAATTCAGGGAAAGGAGTAGCACCCTCCCTAGCACCTTGATGTAGTAGCTATTGAAAAGGGAGCCTTTGGGTTACCCTCAACTACAGTTGTCCAACTTACTTGTGCTACTTGGTGAGGATGGATGAAGATGGCTCAGAGCAATTCTATCAGTTAAACAGTGTTTGATCTGAAGAAGCAACATCTATGTAGAATATTCCAATTGCTAAAAGAGAGGATGGAAGAATATCCCACTTGGCTATAGGGAGGTTACGTGGATGAATGTAACATGTGAACAGATGGACAGACAAGCAAGTGGAATGTTTCTTTTCAGTTTAGTGTACAGAATTGCTTCCCTTTAACACTAGAGCTCTTTAGAGTGAAAACCTCATTTAATCACTTAAAGATTAATCTGATATGAATTATATATTAGTAATGCATGATTAGTTTTTAAAATGGCAGCAATCTTGATTTTTGTTTTTCTATTTTACTAATAATATTTTCATTTCTTTATTGATTTAATGTGTAGTCATTTTTTCTCATATTTTGTAAACAGTTAATTGCAAATTCATTTAGGCTTTCAGTTACACATTTGTTCTTGTCTTAGGACTTCTTTTGAAAAAATGATAGAAAATTTATCAGAAAAATTTTCCTGTTCAAGATTAATATATCTTGTAAAAATTTCATTGCTTGCAGAGGTATTTAAAATTTTTTTCTATAATCAGTAGAGTACTATTAGCATATAGTCTTGTTGGCAGGATTTAGAATGTTGATTTTATACCCCGCAGAAGAGGAAGACCCTACCCCGCAGAAGAGAATGGGGTGGGGGGAATGATGTCTTGGGTATGATGCTAAAATGTATCTGGTGGTGAGGCTTGTTCTGGAGATCTGGAGTGTGAATTACTCTTTCAATGCAATTACTCCAGTTCTACTCTGGACCCGAATAGCCCAGTTAACTGGGGTTGTAGAATACACTAACTGCATCTCTGTAGTGGGGTAAAGACCCCTGCCCACCAGTGTCCCAGATATGGCATTAAACCATTTGATGGCGAGGCTCCAGCCTTGGGAAATGGGGAGTATCCTTTGATTGCCATTGCTCCCAGGTCCACTCTGACCCAGAGTTGTAGCTCTTGATAGGGTCCTATTTGGGTCAATTAGCATAAGCTGTGTGCAATCAAATGATTGATGTTAAATTGTGACTGTTATATAGCAATACTTGAAAACATTTAACTGTGTGCAAAGAAGAGCTCAGGTTTGTTTAAGAATGCTATCTACAAAATGTTTACAGATCATATATGTATATTTTATATTTATGTATTAAGAACCTAAGGCATTAAATAACCTGCTATATATGCCATAACACCCAACTAAACCAAACTGACCCAAAATGGTAATATCTGTTAGTCACATCTATGGATCAAATAGATCTGTTTGAAAATTATTTGTGTTAGGATTATTTGATACCATATAACAGTATTTGTATTAAGAATAGATTCTTGAAGCTATAATTGTTTACTAAAAATTATTATTATTAGTTACTTGAAATCATATAATTGTGCATTAGATAAGTTTTTTGCAGTTATATGGTATCAAATATTCTTAACTACTCAAAGAATACAAATATAAATATACACACAACCCAATGCTCTAACTTCTATGAATAAAATAACCTTAGATGTTAAAATCAATCACTTGAAGCTATAATCGGTTACAAAGGATTATCATTTGTTTCTTGAAACAATATAATTGTTTGCAAGAAAAAAGGACTGATTTTGGCATTAAATACTGTAAAAACAACCAACCAAACCTTCCAAACATGGGTGATGTAATGGTGTGTAAGTTAGACTAGTAAGTAATTGTGAGTTTGATTCTCACTTGGTGCCTCATACTTTTGGCTTTGTGTATTTAGTAGATAATATATCCATTGGTTAGTTCCATATTACCTCGAGTTTAAACTGGACTTGTAGGGCTATTGTGTCAAGCTAGATTGTTTCTTGGTTATTTTGAATATGTTAAGAACCAAAGCATTTTGAAACTCAATTCTTTGAACTGTACAAACATTTAGTTAGATAGCATTGTTAACTTTGTCAACCTTCTGCATTCCGTTTGTGATTTTCTAAGTTCCTTGATACCTTGTTAGCAATGATGACTAGATGAGTGTTACGTGTACTAAACGTGTGAAAGTTGGAAAGCTAAAATTTTTGTTCTCTCTCTCTCTCGACCCCCACATCCTTCATCCATCACTATAATTTAACTGAAATGATTTCCAGTGTTCTTAATTTTTTTTTCCTGAGGGATTTGGAAGTTAGTTTCTTGCAGGGAATATGTATCATTTTCACTCTCACTCAGTTGATTGATCACTCACTTTGTCAGTCACTTGCTCACATTTACTCTTCTCCTTATGGTTACTTTTATCTTTGTACTCACTCTCTTGTCATCATTATCACTCTTGTTGACTTGCATACTGATGGTTTCATTTGCTCATATGTCTCATCTCATTCATTTTCTCACTTCCTCATTCACTTGCACACTTTCTCATGTTTGTGCACTCTTTCTTCTATCTTGTGCACTCTCACTCATTCTCTCGCTTACTTATTCATTTGTACACTTTCTCATGCGCTCTTTTTCTTTTGTCTTGTGCACTCTTATTCTCTCTCTCATATATTCGCGCGTGCACTCTTATTCTCTCTCTCATATATTCGCGCGTGCACTCTTATTCTCTCTCTCATATATTCGCGCGTGCACTCTTATTCTCTCTCTCTCATATATTCGCGCGTGCACTCTTATTCTCTCTCTCTCATATATTCGCGCGTGCACTCTTATTCTCTCTCTCTTATATTCGCGCGTGCACTCTTATTCTCTCTCTCATATATTCGCGCGTGCACTCTTATTCTCTCTCTCATATATTCGCGCGTGCACTCTTATTCTCTCTCTCATATATATTCGCGCGTGCACTCTTATTCTCTCTCTCATATATATTCGCGCGTGCACTCTTATTCTCTCTCTCATATATATTCGCGCGTGCACTCTTATTCTCTCTCTCATATATATTCGCGCGTGCACTCTTATTCTCTCTCTCATATATATTCGCGCGTGCACTCTTATTCTCTCTCTCATATATATTCGCGCGTGCACTCTTATTCTCTCTCTCATATATATTCGCGCGTGCACTCTTATTCTCTCTCTCATATATATTCGCGCGTGCACTCTTATTCTCTCTCTCATATATATTCGCGCGTGCACTCTTATTCTCTCTCTCATATATATTCGCGCGTGCACTCTTATTCTCTCTCTCATATATATTCGCGCGTGCACTCTTATTCTCTCTCTCATATATATTCGCGCGTGCACTCTTATTCTCTCTCTCAGTACTCAATTTGTGCGCTTTCTCATGCTCGTGCACTCTTTTTCTTTTGTCTTATACACTCACACATGCACTCTCTCTCCCTCTCGAACTTTGTCTAATCCTTACACATACTCTCTCCCACACACTTTGTCTCTCTATCTTATGTGCACTTAATCCTTCTGTCTCACACACACTCTTCCCTTTATTAACTGGCATACTTTTAACCTTTCATTTATTCATTCATTCACTAACTCACTCTATCGCATACGAAAGTTACTGCTTTTTGCAGGAATATCTGATCCTCAGATCCAGAACTTATTCTGGGACATAAATATTATTTTAGTGGATTATTTTTCTACACTAAAAGGCTGAAGAATATATCTGCAGAAATGTAGTGATAAAAACTGACAAGGATGAAAATGTTCATCCAAGCAATTTGTGGAATTATAATGGTGTTTTTTCTTAGAAATTCTGACAATATTAAACAATTCTCTCTCTCTCTCTCTTTCACAGATCATGGATCCAAGCCAGATGTATGAAAACATAAACCTTGGCCGCCGTATTGATGTGCAGTGGCCTCGTGAAGACTGGAAACAGAATGGAGGCAAAAGTGGTTGGAATGGCTGGGTACCAACTAAAGGAATGGAAGGAAACATTCTTCACCGATGGGTCCCTTGTCACCGAGACCCTGTACAGCGGTCACATGTTGATCGAACAATCCTACTCGTTCAAATAGGAACGGACAAGTATGTTCCCATTGCTGATGGGGGAGTTTTACATCTTGGGGCAGAGGTATGACCCCTGCCTCTTAAGAATTTTCTCTCATCTATGCATTTTCATGACAAGTGAAGAAATCCTTGTACCTGTCCTCAAAACCTGGTCTGTACATGAACCCCATGACTCCATTAAAAAAAGTGCCAGCTCGAAAAAGAAGTTTTAAAAAAAAAGACGATGGCAAAAAGTAATCAGGAAGAGAAAAAAATTTGAACCAACAAAATTGGATTTGTTTTCTTCAAATTGAAGAAGTCTTAAAACTTTTTTTTTTACCTGACCTCATATTTCTAGATACACTTAGAAATTTTTTTATTTGTATAATTTTTTTTTTCTCCCTCATCCACACCCTCAGGGTTTTTTGTTTTTGTTTTTTTAAAAGGGGAAAAAAAATAACAGGAAGAAATTTTAAAATAATTTTTGTTTTGTGTGTAAATAGCTCCACTTTGTTCAGTATGAATACTCAGGGCAATGTAATCGCATAACCCATGCCAACAGGAATAGTTTATATATATATATATATATATATATATAAAGTGCAGATTAGATTGTGACTGTCCCTCATGGAATATTTTGCAATTTTCCATTCTAATAATAATAATAATAATAATAATAATAAAAAGATTTGTATGTGTGGTTTTTATGTTGGTTTTTTATGCTCTTTTAAAAAGAAAATTTTCTTGGTTTTGTGTATCCAGGATTTAAGGTCAGGTATTTAAAAAGAAAAAAAATCCAAGTGATAATCTGAAAGGATATCTTTAAATAACTAACTAAACTTTATTATTGACATCCCCCCCCCCAAACATCCAAATTCATCTCCCAGATTCATTCAGACCTTTTTTTTTTCTTTTCTTATTTTTTAAAAATTTAATTTCTTTAACCAAGCATGGATATAGTCAATACAGCATTCAGTTGGAAATAAAAAGAAAAAAGAATAAAAAAGCAACACATCTATGGCTGGGGCTGGGTCAGAATGATTATGACTTCTGTCAAAGATTGAGGGAGATTTGGACACTGGGGTTATAGTGAAGATAAAAAATAAATCTTGTTTCTAATGGATTGTACAATAATTTGATACCTTGATGTATTAAAAAGAAAAAGAATCCCTGACTTCATTCTCCCCCACCATGCACCACTTCCAGATGGGGGATAATGAAAGAGAAAAGTTTTAGAATTAAAAAAAAATAATCAAGCCCTGGTAATATCTTTATTTTACATAGTTCTTTGTCCTTACCCAAAAGCTTTTATAACTCCCCACACCCACTTAATTTTTTTTTATTTTTTTTTTTTTTTTGTAAAAATATTCCATTGATTTTTTTTTTTTTTTTTTTTTTTTTTAACATCTTGACATTATTTCTTTACTCAGGAGAGAGGGAAGAAAAAAGACAGACAAAACCAAATTTGTATCTTTTACCTACTTAAAAAATTTAAGGACATCAGCATTGCTTTGGATTAAGTCTTGTTGATGGAGTGAGGGGAAGGTGTGTGGTGGTATAGCATCGAGAAGAGTGTAAAAAAAACAAAATAAAAAAAACCCCAATCAAATGAGGATATTCAGGACCGAGCTCGCTCATCTATTCACTTCATGCAACCAATTCCATTCGACCAGACCTCTCGACCACCCAAGAAACTCACCAGGACTCACTTGATTAGACCAAACCCCCAATTGATTTAAATCTCAAACCAAAATTCTTGGAAAAATTTTACTTCTACAATCAAACCTCACGTACCCACTCCATGTTCACTAAAAAAAAACAAAACAAAACAAAAAAAAACAAAACAAAAAAATGTTTATATAAAAAGAAAAAAGTGGACAGAATTTTAAACTTTTTTTTTTTTTTTTTTTTTTGTTGTTGGTTGAATTTGTAATAAAAAAACTGACTTTTAAAATAATTAAACAAATTAAGAAAAAATACCTTATCCACTTCTGCTATACAAACTTTTTTTTTTTCTGTCCCTGTAAGAAAACAAAGAAACAAAACCTGTAGGGGACAGAAATATATCACTTTTTAAAATTGGTTACTATTTTGTTCTCTCTCTTATATATTTCTTTTTCATAAATAGGTAAAAAAAAGAAAAATAATTTGGATCAGAGAGGTTAAAAAGAAAAAAAAATATCAGAAAAATCACCCTCCTATCTTGTCACTCTGAGGAGAGTGGCGTTTTCATCTTTTTTTTTTTTTTTTTTTTTTTTTTTTAAATAATTTCTTTTACACATACAATTTCTGTCTTTTTAAAAAGGTTTAAGTCCAAAAGTTTGTAAATAGTACTCTTCCTCAGAGTTGTCTCTTAGTCGATCATATGAAGATTGTATATCTCGTATTGTTCAGCATTACTGCCAAATACAATATTAAAATGTTTTGGTCAAGTGATGTATTAGACCAGAATTAGATATTCACAATACTTGATTGCTTCAAAGATGTATTTCAAGCTCTGGATTAAAAATATTAATGAGTGTTATATGCTGAGAAGGGTACTGGATCAGGTTGATCACTGACTCCTCTCAGC
The DNA here is from genome assembly GCA_963585895.1 of Sepioteuthis lessoniana. Lineage (NCBI taxonomy): Eukaryota > Metazoa > Mollusca > Cephalopoda > Myopsida > Loliginidae > Sepioteuthis > Sepioteuthis lessoniana. The sequence continues at coordinate 35,732,369 of OY757933.1, read as the reverse complement.
AAATTTCCATAGTCTTAAACCCCCAAATCATAAACACGCCCAAACTTGACCTCATCAATCATAAATATGATCCACCACTACTTGTGAAAAAAAAAAAAATTGACAAAAATTAGTTCAAAAAGAATGATTAAGTTTTTTTGTTTTTTTTTCCCCAATTTTTTTAAATTTATTTTTTTATAAAATTTAAACCTCTAAAAAAGAAAAATCTGGTTTAAAAAAAAAAAAATTTCCTCCCATTATAAAAAATTTTCTGAGAATCTTTGTCACTATTGATATTTGAGTTGTTAGAAAATTAAATGAGCAGGTTGTTGTTCTGTATTAAAAGGAAAAATTAACTCTGTGTTAGTCTGTGTCATTCAATCATTGTTGGTTTGGTGGGTTTACATATGCTGATGTAAAAATGGATATAGTGTTACTATTATGTAAGATATACTCATATTGCTGCTTCAGTATCTCTGCAACAGAGATTAACAGATTTTCTTGTAGCTGGTTGTTCATTTGATATAATACAATATAATGAATTATAAAAATTTATAGATTCAGGTCACATTTAATTGCAAAATACTAACAGAATACTCCATTGTACGATTTTTTTTTTTTAAATAAGCATAATGAATATGAAAAAATTACAATTCAGTCTCTATTACAATATATAAATCAATACTTGAACTAAAACATAATTAATAATTGAAATAATTACTACAATTTGTTACAGAGACTAATGTTTTATATTTTATGTAATGCATACCAAAAGAAGAAAATGTCTATATTTCCCTATAACTGAGCCAAGTCTATGCCACCCTATGTGCACAATATGCTCAATTAAACAGAAGTGGATTAAGGAAAGAAATAATTCCAACTAGGAATTAAAAGTATTTAAAAAAAGAAAAAAAGTTGAGTACCAAAACACCACAGGAAATTTATACAGGGTTAACAAAATAAAAGTTAGTATTTTATGAATAAATACCAAAATTTTTTTAATAAATTACATTAACTTATTTTCTGCAGATTTTAAGATGGTGAATGTATCTGATAATATTCCAATTGATTTTTAAAAAGATGTTTTTATTTGAATTAGAAAAACAAATTTTAAAACCAAATAATTCTTTGATAGATAAATGATTTTATACCAGATTTTTCTTTAACTTTTATTTTTTTAATTGAAATTTTATAAAAATTGATTAAATTCTTATATATGAATAATTTAGTTTTTGTCAATGAATTGATTATTCCACAAGTCTACATTCATATCTAATTTAATCAATTACTATCCATTCCATATTAGTTGTTGCATTTATGAATTAATTGGATTGATGAAATGTAACTATTATTATGGGACAGAAGTAGTAACCAGTTTATTTAGTGAACACTAGTAACTGTCAAAAAAAAAAACGAATTTGTAGAACCTCAGCAACTGATGCTTGGCCAAGAATCTACTTTGTTGCATCTGATTTTCAAAACATTTGGGCAGATCATCTCATCAGTTTGATTCTCACTGGGTGCCTCATACTTCTGGCCTTGTGCTCCAACTGATCTTTTATGAATTTAACTATACAAAAAGCTTAAATAACGATATAAAGCTATGGTCAAGTCATAGTGAAAGCACCAGGTTTCCACTATATCATCAAAGTTAAGCAATGATGATTTGGCTACATATTTAGATGGATGACAACTTAGAAACAGTAGGTACTGTAAGCAAATTAAGACCTGTGTCCCAGACTAAAGCCTAGCAAATAGCAACAATTACATGGTTGGTTGGTGAGGAAGGTCCCCCCCCCCACATACACACACCTTTCTTAGTAAGGACATTTTGCCATGATTACTGACTTTATTTCATCTTAATTTTCTTAGGTACATTCAGAAATGTATTTTTTTTCTCTGTTTGAAACAATCGAGTTTTGTGGACTGGTTTTATTTTAACTGTTTAACTATGTTAACTCCAAGATCTTTGATTACGATTTCTAAGAATTAGATATATTCTAAGGAGATCACTTATTAGGATCACTTTCCCACCTTGGTTTTTCCGATCCATTATTAGTGTAATAAGGACAATGATTTAGCTTTCTCCTTGGGTACAATGAGGTTAAATCATCAATGTTTTAAGATCTACTCCTCCTTCCTCCACCTATTATAAATATTATTCCCTCCCTCTCCTTTGTTGTCTGACTTTGTGTTTTTGAATGGTTTGAATTAAATTAAAAAAGAAAAAAAAGAATTTTATATGATTCATTAAAGAAAGTACCAAGAACATTTAGGAGTTGGAGAGCAGACTTTTTTTTCTTTTTAAAAGCAAAAAGAAAAAAAAAACATTTTGTTCTGTTTTTCTGTTTTTTTTTTTTAAATCCATAAAAAAGAAAAATTCTGATTTTTAAACAGTGTCTTTTTTTTTTTGTTCCCCACTTCCATTTTATTCATATATGCATTTTATTTATATATATATATATTTTTTTACATACACACATCGTTATACGTTACCACCATTTTCTCTCTCTCTCTCGACATGTATTGCTATATATTGAGTTTGTACTAGAATTTCCAGCTGTGTGATTTTTGTCTAGTTTTCAAATAAAAGTGCTGGGATTTTTTTGCATACTGCTAATATATATGGGGGGTGTTGAAAAGTTCTCAGGCTGACCAAGGAAATAATCTAGAACTGTTACATGCCACCTTTTGGCTTGCATGAGACTCGGTATGATATTTTGTGTGACTCATTTAATTTTCATGACTATTTCAGCAGAATTACTTTTTTATTAAAATTTTCTTTCATTTCATTCTCATTTGCTCACTCATTTTTTCCCTTGACTGAATTTTAGATCCCAAGTGGCCTGTATTTGCACTAATGCCTTTGAGGAAAGGCTTAAATTTGTCTCTTCTTTCCCCATACCCCCAAACATTGTTAAATAGTAAAGGCAGAGTCACTTATTAGGGTTAACCAGTTGAGAAGGAAAACTTAATTCAAACCAGCTGTATTCCATTTAAAAGTTAACCTTGTTGTTTTGTGCTCATGATGGTGGAATTTGGGTGTATACATACCTAAAAGGATATATTCTTGGGTGGCCTCAATTCCGGTTGAGGAATCTCTATTTCTATACCCCTATTGTCTATAAAATATCCTAATCTGTTAACAGCCTGTATAGATAACAAATTACAACATTTTTAGATGTTCAGCTGAGGGGTGTTGAGCTTGGAGTTCTCTGGGTTAAAATAATTTTGTTTTGGTGTTATTTGTACTAAATACAATGTTGGTTAAATTTTACAGTTTTTATTTTTGTGGTTTAATTTATTAACTATCATAGTGGACAGAAAAAGAGAAAAAAACATTTTTTTTCTTTTATTGCCACAATTTCAATGAAACTTTTATGGTTTAGACTTGTTTCTCAATTGATGTTCTCCAGAGGTTGCTCGGGGCTCTGAGAGACTAATAAAGAGGTTGATGCATTTTTGAGTAATTTTTGTTTAATTTTATACTTGTAATTTTACTATACACATAGGTGTGAACTCTCTTATCCTCCAAGTTATAGATTACACACTATTATCCTCCTACAAGGATGGTTTTGGTATTATATAAGCCGCAATGGTTCTTATGCCATTAAACAAAGAATCCCAATGTAAGTTTGAAAATCCATTTTTTCTTTTTAAACCAGTTATCCAAAAAAGGAATTGTTTACCTTGTATACTACAATAAGATATAAAAGATATTGCTAATGTTATTTAATGATTTTTATGCAGAGGTTCTTTGAGACACAAAAAAAATTTTTCAAGGGTTCTATAAGAGTGAAAGGTTGAGAAACGCTGTCTTAGACTGACATAGGAATTATTATTATCAAAGTTTCCTTAGTTGTATCAAAAAGTCATAAGTTTTTGAAAAGAAATAATAAAAAATTAGGAATTTCTTAGAATATCGAATCAGAGAAAAGAAAATTCTAATTTGTGATTGTTCCTTTGTTAATAACTTTGTCCTACAACTAAATGAAGTTTGACAAGGAAAATAATCACTTTCTGTGTGACTAAGCCATTGAAGTTTAATTAAAATTTGTGGCAATAATCTTTTAAAAAAAAAATGGTCAAGCTTTTAACTTTTTTAATAAAATTTAATTGTTGGTTTTTTTTTTTTTTTTTTTTTTTTTTTAAATTTTTTTAATGTCCAATACTGTTGCCTCATGTGATCCGTGCTTGTGTTATTCCTGTTATTCATAATGTGCTATATCTATCTTCATGAGTGAGTTTAAGTCTCATTGGGTACCCCCATTCATTTGGCCTTGTGGCACATCTAAACAAAAAGCTTAATAAATTACTGTATCTCATGAAGACCATTCACTATTACAAGTCATTCTTGATGATTCGGTTATCATTATAGGAAGTGAACTGGGCTACTTAAGTTTAAATCCTGAGTGCAAATACCCTTGGAAAAACTATGAATCCAGTTATTCTTTCTCCAGCTATGGATAAGTAGTAGGGCAGACTGTGTTCTAACTTTGGTATGGCAACTGGTCTAGGAAAAGGAAAAATTTTTAAACCAGGTGTAAACCTGGAGAGGGATAAGCTTTGTCAGGCTATTCCTGCCCAAAACACATTCACATGGCAAAAAAAATCCAGGTTACAAATCGGTGAGAGTAGAAACATCTCATGAGGCTTGTGTTGCATTTTAAGTCATGAAATATACCGTACATACATATCATGCAACTTTTTGAGTTATATTTTTGGTTATTAGGATGTTCTACTATAACTGAGATACAAACTTTGTGTGGAAATAGTTGGTCAAGACTAGGTCTAGGTCTATAATTTCCAGTTGCAAAAATTATTGGGTAAAGAACTTTTCAGCACTCTCTTGTATATTATCCATGATATATCTATGTACTTATATTGTCATTTTCTTTGAAAAAAGTCATTTATACATCAGAAAATATTGAATTTCAACTTCTTGGTGTTTCAGCCAATCCATTTTCAGCTATCATTGTGCGGATAATTTGATTTTAATGGCATGTAAACCCATCTGGGGTTATTTTATGCCCAGGGGTTTGAGAATCGCATTAATATTTACAATTTTTTTTTGTGTAGTTTATTTTTAATTTAATATTCTTTATTTGCATTCGATCCTATTGAATTCAAATTATTTTAAATAGTTCTATTCGACTAATAGATGGGACCTTAGCAGATACTACCTTTCCACTTCAGAGATCTGGAAGTAATAGCCATGAAGGGGTAATTCCAGAACTCCAGAAAACCCTTGTTCATTAAGATAACACACTGGCTCAGACTGAAGTCCTGCCATCAAGAATATGAAAAGGAGGTTCTCTTTTCTAAGCAATTTCCTATTTATACAGTCTTGGTTAAATTCTGTGAACGATGTACTCCTGTTGCATATTTTTTGTGGTAAGTCTTGTGGATTCTCGGTAAATGTAGGTTACTCTCGGGTTTCTTTGTTTCCAACTAGCACCTCTTACTCTAGCAGTGTTTCATCACAGCTCAGTCTGGCCAGCAAGCCTACATTGGAAAAAAAAAAAAAAAAAAATTAACAGCCACTGGGTTCTGATCAAAACTGATCAAGGTATGTCAGCAGCACAGATTCATTTGACTCTCTCTTTTGCACTATCCATCCTTCTTGGCCATTGCAATTAGTAAATCTTGTAGATGGAATCCAATGTCCATACAGAGATGATGAATGTAAGTTTTTGCTAGTCAGCCACCACTGGTGATTATGTGTTGGAATCCAAAGGAGAAAGTCATTTACCGTCTCATTACTTCATCAGCAGGGCTCACCATGTTTTACTTTGATGGTTTTCGAGATGGGAGGTAAGTAACCATACAACTATTTTGCAGGGTTGTGCTTCCAGGATTTGTTCAAAACAGCATGTAGTTTCCACCTAGATTATACCGGGCCATTGGCCTAATGAGTAGTCTGGGAGACCGGGATTCAATCCTAGGTAGTCATACCAAAGACTCAAAAAATGGTACTTGATGTCGCTTTGCTTATATTCTGCATTATAAGGTAAGGATCAATGCTTATATTCTGCATTATAAGGTAAGGATCAATGGTAAAGTGAAAATCCAGAGAAAGGAGTAATGCCCTCCCCTACTTCTCGGTGTGGTAGCTATTGAAAAGGAAGCCTTTGGGTCACCCTGGACTAAGGTCGCCAACTTAGAGAAAATAATAAGCTTTTTGTTAAACTCCCAAGTGGTTCAAACCAGTCGTGGTATGATCCCTTCAAACGCATGTCCTGGATATGACACTTCATTTGATGATGAAGCTCCAATTGCGGAGCTTTGGAGAATGTGGAGTACTCCTTGCCTTTACTCCCAGTTCCATTCTTATTCCGAGTGGTAATATAAAGATTTGGCATTAAATCTACATATTTACGGCATATCAACCTACAAGGGTTGATATGCCGTAAAACAACCAACTATCCAAGTAGTGCAACTATACTCTTTTAGTTAATCTTGGTGAGAAGAAGCATGTGAGCCTTGGCAATTTGGATTCCACACTCGGTATTATCCCATTCTGTCTATGGTCTACTATGATGGGTGAGGTAGTTCTACAGTCAACTCAACCATTACTGTCCTATGCTCTCACTCAATTGTTTATCTCCTGACAGCTTTGAAAAGTGATACCTTTAACTACTGACTGTACTAGTGCCGAAGACTGTTTATAATGGACATTAAAAAAAAAACTAATTCTTTCATCCTCATTGAGAAATCCTTTTTTCTCTTTTATCATCTGTCAACCTCCCTGGCTCGTTTAGCTATCCTTTGATAATGCTATGCGCACTTATCTCTATACGTTCATACGTATATATATATATATATATATATATATATATATACACACTAGGTATGCTCACTCCTCATGTATCTATGTCACACCTATACACATACCTTTTGAGGAAGCGCTCGAGGTGTAAAGGTTAGTCGTAGGAAATGGAGACGTTGACGAGTTCAAATCCCAAACGAAGCGGTTTGCATGACACATAGCGCTAATAGGGATATTCTCCCTCTAGCTATGAGTAAAATATTGGGCAGATTGGGCTCTTTAATTTTGATATGGTAACTGCTATAGAAGGAAAATGGAATTCAATCTCTGCTTAAAAATAACTTTGTGTCGCAACCTGGGTAAGTGCTCGCACCTAGAGGTATATACACTATTGCACCTAAATATATGCAACCAGGAACAATTGGAACAGGTCCTTGAGGGAATGGGTGATACTCGACTAGTTCTTCATAGAAAATGCTATTGGATCTTGAAATTTAGAGAAATCACAGCTGTTGGTGTATATCTTATATATGAAAAAGATTTTATTGGAAGTTATTCAAGAAAAACTCATAAAAGTAAATCTCTATTTCAATATCTTTTATCGATTACTACTAGGTGAGTCAAAAGCTTTGCATTATTCTAGTAACGCGAGGCAAAGTTCGTCAGCTCCGTATACCTTTGCCTAGATCGTGAAAGTGACGAACCACACTGGACTGTGAGATGCTGAGCTCGCCTGATACTCTCTGAGTATAACTCGCTGGATTTGCCCCTATGGCTTGGAGCACGGCCTCGGAATCTACGGTTTTGGCTTATCTGATCTTGCCGAGCGAAATTTCTTGAACCATCTTGTTACTGTAACTGTGATCAACTGTACCTTCACCTTTCACCCAAAAAATGTTTTTGTTTGCTTCCACGGCGTAATGGCCTAGTTCGTACTGTCTCCCAGCTGTTCACTCGACCAACGACGTCTGACTTTCACAGGTGGGAGGTTAAATCTTTGCTGAACCAGTCGTCTGCCCACGTTGTGAATTTTTAGATTCAGACAGCTGAATCCATTGTTTATGCCGAAAGCCGAAATAACCGAACCGGCTGATGATTCGATGATAAAAAATAAAAATTTGAAGTCCAGAGATGACAGACACAGAGTTGAATAAAAAAAAAAAATGTCTTTGTTCTTTTTCTGAATAATCAACAGTTAAAAAAATAAATGTTATTTCGATTTTCTATTCCTCGTAAATACGAAGCAGAATGTCTCGGAATCTGGCCCCTATCTTGCGGCGGTCAGTCTAAGTTCACGATTAGCCTTCCTCACTTAGACTCACTAAGTATTCTCAATGCGTTACGTTAATTATCTTCAGCTTGTTAGAACCATATAGATATGAGAGAATCTGGTGCAAGGTTCTTTTTACAGGAGCTCTTTTCTGCTTCGAGCGCAACGCCGTAACTACTGTCGCTTTTCAATAAAAACTGAGTTTATATAACCGTTTCTCTTAATTCCAAGTGGGCGTATCTCATCAACAGACTTCTTAATTAATCTTCTGTAATTAATTCCATTCACTTGCTCTCTGCTACCCCAACAGTGAATCCTTGGGCTTGTCACCAGAGTGGGGGGGGAGGTTAGTTGCTTCCATACAAATTCTGCTTGCCCTTCTCTCCGCAGGAGGTGGTCTTTTTTCATCACGTGAAATCATGTCCAACAGATTACTCACTTCCAAAATTAGATAAAAAATTTCCATTTCTCAAAGTTTGATTCTCCCCCCTCCCCATAAGACAATCAGCCTGCACCTGTCTGACCTCTTCGTGACTATTTTCTGCTCATCATTGTTTTGGTCGGCTGTCACTTCCTTTTCTTTTCTTCCTCTGGTTAGAAAAGCAATTTCATATTTTTGTATTTTTTTTCTGCTAGCCAAAAATTAAACAATATTTCTGGCTTTTTAGAAAAACATTCTGTTTTTCCTATTTTCTATTCATTTCAAATAATAAAAAAAACAAACATTTATTCTAGATTTGCCAACGTACTGCTCCAATCTTCTAAAATCCATGTACTATGGTTATTCTAAAATCCACGCCGAATATATCTTTTTTTTTTTTTTCAAAATCTTTTCGGCTAGATTCCATGGCTCCAATCTGTTCTGTTATAGAACTCGTTAAGCTTAAGTTTCCGAATTAAACTACGTTGCACGTTCATCTGTACGGCTTTCAAATCACTCATGGAGTGAAGTAACGCACAACGTGTCAGTACACCAACTACCACGATATTACCAACCAGAGCGGATACCTTGAACTTCGGTTTCGTGATACACGTGCTGTAAACTAGCACGCACCAAAAAACTTTTAACTCACCTTAGTATTAATAATTTTAAAAAAAGTACATTTGAATAAACCATTCTTTGATTTTAACCAGTCGTGTGTATTGTTGCATTGCGGTTCGGGAAGAAAGTTTCCGCAGACAAAGATGAGATGAAGCGATAACGACTAGTTCACGTCAGGAAAAAAGTCAGACACGTGGTCACAGAAAAAATATCACTCTATTACTGTGTTTCAAACTCTCTTCGGACCAGTTTAAAATTTGGGAGATGTTAGGTGTTTTTTTTTTTTTTTTTTTTTTTTTTTTTGGTGGGTCGTGTGTCGGTGAAGCAATTGATAAATAGCAGACCGCCAATAATAGAGAGTAGTGTCGGCAGTTTCGCTAGCTCCGAAATCTAAGTCATTGTTATAGTGAGTATATAAATGTAAGTGAATTCACAGAAGAAAAAAAAAAGAAACTTTCCTGACACCTGTTCATTATCAAGACCGAAAACTACCACTTGTATTGAATAAGTCACCATTAAAAAATTATTTATAAACTATTCTGGGATAAATAGTATTCCACGATTAATTTCAAGTAATTTCCAAGAGTCAAACTAAATATAAGTTGTAATTTACTAAATTTTTTGTTTAGATATGGCACAAGGCCATATGAATGGGGCACCCAATGTGACTCGAATTCACTCGTGAAGGTTTACTAGTCTATCTTGCTAACCATTACACCACCCGAAGCGCCCAAACTAGATATAAGTAAAAGAAAAATTTATTTACCCTTTTTTTTGTTGGACTTTTATTTACTCCTTCCTCTTTTTTTTTTTTTTTTTTTTTTTTTTAAATCATTCAGTTTTTTAAATAGTAGGTGACCTCCCTATATTTTAGTTTGGTTGGGTTTTATGGTATATCAACCATTGTAAGTTATTTAATGCCAAATTCTGTTTATATATATATTAGATATATATGATAAACATCTTGTAGATAACATTAAATGAATCGAAGCTCTTTTTTGCACACAGTTAAATGGTTTTAAGTATTGCTATATAAAAGTCACAATTAACATCAATCATTTGTTGGTACACAGTTTGTTCTATTTGACTTATTGATAGGACTCTATCAGGTGCTATTACTCCGGGCCAGAGTGGACCTGGGAGCAATGGCAATGAAGGAGTATTCCACATCCCTCAAACCTCCAAGACTGGAGCTCATCAGATGGTTTAATGTCATATTCAGGATACTCGTTGGTGTGTGTGTGTGGTTTTATTCCTCTGCCATAGTCGACTGGGCTGCCTATGTTTTAAAATTCATATTAAATTTTGAAGGAGCGTCTGGCGTAGTGGCTAATGTGCTGGACAGCAACATCGTAGTTAACAAGTTCGAACTCCAATCATGCTATAACATTCACTTTCGGACTAACACCCTTAGGAAAGAAATGAACTCCTTCATCCCTCCGCTAGTTATAGTTTAAATAGTATCACTACCAGGCTTCTAGAATGATGGCTTTAGCATTAAATAACCTTGATATGCCAGTGAACAAAGAAACCAAACCATTATTTCAAATTAGTTTTAAAGTTATTTTACTTACATATGACATATATACTTATGTATCGGTCTTATTTTGATGAGCTAATTTTTATGCAAGAATTTAATGCTGACTCGCATTAACCGGCTCATTGGTCTAGTGGGTAGAGTGTTCGCAAATGGTCCGAGAGACCTAGGTTCAATCCCTGGTCGCGTCTTACCTAAGACTTTAAAAATGGTACTTGATGCCTCCTTGCTTAACACTCAGCAATTTAAGGTCCGTATCAAAGGTAAAGTGGAGCAATCCAGGGAAAAGAGTAGTGCCCTCCCCTATAGTAGCTATTGAAAAGGGAGACTTCTGGTTGCCCTCGACTACGGTCGCCAACTTTACTTACTTATATATATGTACGAGGTAGAGTAAAAAAGTAATGGTTTTTTTTTCTTTAGGAGTGATGAGATGATAGTCTGTGTTCGAAAAAGTTCAAGACGCAAAAGTCAGCTGGAAATATCATGGTGATTGTTTGTTGGGATGCTCAAAGTGTCATTCTGATTGATTTCTTGCCAAGAGGAGAAAAAAACTTTGAGGTGTATATTGAGACCCTGGCGACGCTCAAAGCAAGAATCCGACGTGTTAGACCCAACTTGTTAATCGATAATGTCCTCCTTGTGTATGACAAGGATCGACCACACACAAGCATCAGGACAATCACCTCATTCGAGTAGACAACTTTACTTCATCCACACTCACCAGATTTAGTGCCTTCAGACTATCATCTCTTCGGCTCCATGAAAGAGGGTTTAAGAGGCAAACATTCCAGTGATGAAGAAGTGAAAACTGCAGTGATGAAGTGGGTCAAAGGACAGTCAACAGAATTTTACTCGGCAGAGATACATGGTCTCATTTGAAGGTGGAACATTGCTTTTGAGAGAAACGGTGACCGTTGGGAAGTAGGGATGCGATCCTCAGAGGTCCAGCTTCTTTTTGATGTATGATACATGTTCCCGTGACGGTACTTATTCCTGTACTATAGAAAAAGGCATTACTTGTTGACTCACCCTCGTATATATATATATATATATATATATATGATAAAAGTAAGTGGAAAAGGGAATGAACTAACACTGACAACGGATTCAACAATGATATTTTGTTCTTTATTTAAAAAGAACTTCCTTTGAATGAAAATGGGTTTTTCTAAAGTTCAGCAATTGAGGAAATAGAAAAATGAAATAAAGATGAAAATATCTTTAGACCCTTCCCTCCTTTTATATTTTTATCTTTATTTTATAATAGACACAAGCAACATTGACCGATTTATCACCTCCACTTATAAAAAACCTACTTACATTAATCCTTGCACCCTCAATTTCAAAAGTGAATACCCCATCCGTTATAAAAGAACAAACATAAAATCACTTATTTCCTGAGCTAAGCTACTATTCTCCTCTCAAACTATCTTCCTTAACGAACTTAAGAATATAAAACAAACCCTTATCAATAATGGTTTTCCCGACTACATTGTTGATATAGAAATTAAACATTTCATTAATAAAACTGAACACAACAAAGACAATATCCTAAACCATAAAAAAATCAATAAACCTATACTACAAAAAACAATTTCATCGTAATTATAAGATAAACGAACATATATTAAAAAAAACTTATCCAAAAAAATGTACTCCTTACCGATCCTACTAAAAAGGTAAGACATAATTTGCAACAACAAATTTAAAACCTCCAACATGATTATTTCCAATAACTCTTCCCTTCCACTAAATTTCTTGATAGGACGAACGTCGTATATATGTTCAAATGTCCCTTGAGAGACTGTGTCTCCAAAGAAAATAATTCTTTCTAGACGGCTTACAATGCACTGTAATGATTCTAGCTCCATAGCCTTACATCTTAAAACCCATTCTATTCCCAAATCCAAATTTCGAAAAATTCTAGTTGTAAACACCACTATAATAACACCTGAAATAAATAAGCTACGACTACAAATCCTAGGAGCCTTACATATAAAAACAAAAAAACCTAAAATCAATAGAGTTGATTTTGAAAATAGCGACAATGTTTTGAAATGCCTTTATTCAAAAAAGAATTTTTTTATTATTCCATATTTCTTGATAATGTACTATTTCCCTTGATAGCATTCTATTATTTAAATTCATCAGTAACTCAGTTTTATCTAACTCTGCATTTGCATAGTTTTGTTATGTTATAAAAACCCCCAAACCTTCAAAACTTTTTAAAAACACTCTTTACACATGCAAGCAACCCCTGACGATGGCCTATGAAAGGTCCAAAAGCGCTCGCGATAATTTTGGTAAATTCATCCACCAATTCCAACCTAAAAGCAAGACACTTATCAGGAAACTTGAAAGGATCTTAATTAAATTATATAGACAAAATGCGTCTTTATTATTTAATCAAATGAAAGACTGTTGCCTAACTACACACACACACACACACACACACACACACACACACACACACACACACACACACACATCTCTCTCTCTCTCTCTCTCTCTCTCTCTCTCCATATATATATATATATATATATATATATATATATATGTTACTTAAAGTTCCATGCAAAGGAAGCCACGATGATCAGACAGATGATTATAGCTAGCTACACATGAAACTTGAACATTGTTGGAATATTGTGAACGTTTTTTTATTAAGAATTTTGTTTATAATGTTTTGGTTAGATTAACTTAGATGTGACATGAGACCAGAAGATTTGGGCGCCTAGAGAGAACTGAATTCACTAATAATAGTCTATTAATCTAGCGAGTTAACCGTGAAAACATGTGAAGTGCATTTATAAATCGTACCAGTCAAACTAAGAGAATAATTATTCAAAACTAGTTTAGTTTTTATTAATAGAAATTTACTCGGGATTTTGAAATTTATAGAAATCGCAGTGCTGTTATGTACTGTTCATGTACTCAGTTTTTTTTTTTCATTGAAAGTCTTTATGGAAAAAAGTTATTCAAGGAAAATCTTTATTCGAGGAGAAAAAACACACATAGGACAAAAGAACTTCATACTAAATCCTTTCAAGTCATATGATTCACAAATGTTCAACTTTTTTTTGTATAAACCCAAACACAAAATTGATATTGCATATCCGTTCTTTTATTTTCTCCACTGTAATTTTTGGTTTTAACATTTTTCCTGGAAAAAAAACATTTTTTTCTTTCCCGGGACCACTTTCAATAAACTTTTTTTTCACACATGCAGTAAAGGTTTCAGAAGTATTCATATCATTTCGTAATTTGACCAATTCTTGTTCAAATGATCTCAAACTTTAATGGTATGTGTAAAAGTTACGAAAAATTCTATGTTCAATTTTTAAACGCCTTTTCCTTTTTCCAGTGAATCGCATTTCAATGCCTAAAAGAGAAAAAAAATCGAAAACATAGAACATCGAATTTGTAGTTGTTTCCGCCTATGCAATTAAAATTTGACACTAGTTGAACAAAATTGGCCTAGTATTAGAATACGAAATATACGTTTTTCTGACACGCACACACACACGAACTCTCTCTCTCTCATATATATATATATATATATAATTCTTAGGGCACCTCTGGCGGTGTAACGGTTAGCAAGCTAGACTAGCAAACCTACACGAGTGAGTTCGAGTCTCATTGGGCGCCCTATTCATTCGGCCTTGTGCCACATCGAAGCAAAGAGGTTTGTAAATTACTATATATATATATATAATTCTTTAATCCAGTAAATCCGGAGTAGGGAACAATTCCGTCAGGACAAATAAATTATTCAAATTTCGAATATTTAAATATTCTTGGTAAAGATCTCGATGTAAATAAATTCACAGAGCAAATAATATTATTTCAAGAAATAAACAATATTCAGTCACTTATTTCTATCCTTTTTTAGAATGGGAATAAATTTATTTTCCTAATGTGACCGAATATTGTTTTTTTTTTTCTTGAAATATATATATATATATATATATATATATATCGACATTTTTACTGACAATTCTTTAATGAAAAAAAAAAAACTGACCACAAATAAATACATGAGTAATAAAGGCGTAAGTAAACTTTAAATATACACAGATTTTATCAAAGTTAAAAAAAAATGGCGTTCTGAGAACTTTTACGTCAATCTAGAATTTAACGTTTATTAGTTTGTGAGAATTTAAATAACTTTTTTTTTCATCATACAACGTGTGAAAGCACGTGCGATACCATGTCCTCACCAGCCGCCATCCAGGAGTGATAACACAGTTTCGGTAGCTCAAGGCGGTACTGCTACTCCTGGCGCTACCAAGCAGCTTTTGCCACCGGACAGGGTATTAAGAGAATCATACATATATATATATATACACGCCAGATCAATTAAATGCAGACTACATTGGACGTTAATCTTCATTTTCTGAGTGCAGTTTGTGATTTAAAAAAAACGCGTTTACTTTCGGCGGTTGATGTTATTACGCGTTTACAGTAACCGTTTCTTACGTAATCACACGGGAAAGGTGATTCCGCGTGTATTACCTTCGTGCTGAAAACGTCCTCGCTTTCAACCAAATCCAACTTGATGCCTATCGCGCCGTGGTCTGAAGACGATTCGAGGCAACTTTCAAACTGCGGCCAGTGATTCTGTCAGCTTATTGATATGTAATATTATTGTTTTCACTCCATTTCATTGGGCCCCATTGGGGGTGAGATGTTTACACAATATTTAGAAGCATTTCTATTCAAAGATCCTATAGTAACTGCTATTAATAAGAATTACATTTAAAAACGTTTCCTTATTTGATTGGAAGAATCTCCCTGTGTAAGCTTTCCTGTCGCATTTTTTAAGCATCAGTTTGATTGCTAGTGTATCTATAGATTGGTGGTTTGATTTTAATAGTATGTCAACCCGTCTAGGGTTATTTTATACCTATATGTTTGAGAATCGCATTTATATTTACATTTTTGTGCAGTTAATTATAAGAAAAACTATTTCACTCGGTCCAAAAGAATACAAATGATTTTCAAAAAAACTCTATTTGACTGATGGGCCCTTAAGACGTACTACCACTAAAGACTTGAGTGGACCTGGGAGTAATGGCAAAGATACAATTATAGAGTGGTGTTTTAACTGACTTCCCACCAAAACAGGATGTGACACATGATCATTTTGAAGTGGAAGCCACGCATGAATCAAGACTCATGCATAGCCATTAATAAAAATGCTTAGTACCTTTGGCATTCCCCATATTGGGGCGCCTCAGGCCCTAAGCTATCAACTCAGCTCTGTACAGTAGATATTACCTGAGGAGAAGGTCTTCTGGGACCAGAAAAACCGCTCAATACCGCCAACCCGAGCGAGGGTATGGGTGGCTCGTATGTGGATACAATGGTAGTGTGTCTGTATTGTTTAAAGGAATATATATATATATATATATATATATATATATATATATATATAATGTGTGTGTGTGTATTATTTCATTATTTTCAGAACTTGTTTCAATGAAATGTGGTACAAGGCTATTTTTTGTGCAGATGGCTTATGCAACTGCTTCAGAAAAGCAGCAGTTTAAAAAGGCGTAGATACACTTCCAGTCAAAATGAAAGTATATATTAATGGTGTAGGGTTAGTAAAATGGTAATTCCTGTGTATGGAGTGAGTGAAGGAGAGGCTCAATGTGATTGAATATACTAATTACGTGATGAGTCCAGAAGTCTTGACGCAAAAATCCAAAATCCAGTCAGACTCCACCAGACGTTCCGTGAGGCGGGGACGTTAAAAGCTCTCAGAAAGACAACCCTAAGATACCACATATCTTCTCCTGCGCACTAGAAAGTTCCTTAAACTCAACTTTATATACAGGGAGGACTGTATATCTTTATTAATTGTTTCACGTGTTGATTAATAAATTGTTAGAATTAAACGAAGTATTCATATTTACCAACCCCTCCGCTCGGGCAGGATATGACACAAGGTCAATTTTTAAGCGGAGTTTAACAGGTTTGAATTCAGAGTTTTCCTTCTCCTAGACTAGTTGCCTCACCAAGGCTGAAGAACCCACTCTGTCTTACTATTTACCCATGGAGGGAGAATTAGTGCTATGTGAAATGCAATCGGTCTCGTCCAGGATTTGAACTCGTGTCGTCGTCTCCATTTCCTACGACGATAACCATTACACACGGCACCTCCTAATTAAACGAAGTATTAATTCATTTATTTGTTGCTGTTAGCCTTAGAATAAATGCTATACTAACACAAAATGGTAACTGCCGAAAAATCTGGAAATTTATATAATTGAGTGACTGATGTTAACGACATGTCAACTCGTTTAGAGTTACTTTACACATAGAGATTAGGGATCACGTTTATTGTACATCTATACTTACATTTTTTGTATTGTCATTTCTGAAGATTTTTTGCACTCAGTTATATGGCATAAAGTACTAATAATGAGTACTCAATTATATGATTCCAATATTTCTTTCTTTTTTTCATCTCTTTTTTATTTTTTATAATAATAATAATACTAATAATAATGTGTTTACACAGTTATAGGATTCAAGTAACTAAATAAAATCCAGGGGAGTCCCCCGGAAGAGAAGTAGCTAACATGCTGGATTGCGTCATCGTAGTGAGAGAGTTTGAGCATCAGTCGGGCTATTAAATTCACCTCCAAACAAATACCCTTGGGAAAGGTATGAACCTCCTATGGATTAAATAGTACAACTGCTGTTCTTCTACACGGATGAAGGGGCATTGAATAACCAAGAAGGTTGATATGCTATTAAAAACAAAAACAACAACAACAACAACAACAACAAAAAACAAGCCTTATTATAATCCATAGTAAACAGTTATCACTTGAAGTTATCAAACTTTCATAGAAATAATTTAGTTATAAGTAAGGTTTGTTGGTTGGGTTTTATGGTATATCAACTTTTTTAGGTTATTTAACGCCAAATCCATTTTTATGAAAATAGTTTTATTTCAAACAATTCAGTTTAGCACAAGTACGCAGTTTAAGCGTAAGTACAGTTTAATTGTGAAAAACATTTCTATTTCAAGCTATTCAGTTTAGTCAAACAGTTCTAATTAAGCTTATTCACTTTAGTATAAGTACAGATTTTGTTTACACATAGTTAAATGTCAAAACAGTTCTATATTTAACAAATCGGTTTTAGTTCGGTTTCTTTGTTTAATGGCATATCAACCTTTGTAGGTTATTTAATGCCAAAGCCATTCTCCTAAAAGAACAGTAGTGGTACTATTTAACCCACGGCTGGGAGGATAAAGGTTTTTTTTTCACCTTTCCCAAGTGATAACGCGACTGGAGTACGAACTCGCTTACTACGATTCCGCTGTCCATCACTTTAACCATTACACCACGAGGACACCCCTCAAAAACAATTCGGTTTAGTGTAAGTACAGTTTCGATGTCTAAAAGCAGTTCCATTTCAAATAATTCAGTTTAGCATAAGCACGCAGTTTAAATGTAAGTACGGTTTAATTGTCAAAACAATTCAGTTTAGCATAAGTATGCAGTTTAGTTCTATTTAACCCATAGATAGGGCCATATCAGGTGCTACCACGCCGGGCCAGAGTGGACTTAGGAGCAATGGCAATGAAGGGGTGCTCTGCATCCCCCAAAGCCCCAGCATTAGACGTCAAAACAGTTCTATTTCGAGCAATTCAGTTTAGCATAAGTACGCAGTTTAAATGTCAAAACAGTTCTATTTTAAACAATTTAGTTTAGCATAAATACGAAGTTTAAATGCAAAAATCAGTATAGTGAAGGAAGCCCGGTTTAGTTCATTTTAACCCATAGATAGGACCCTTATCTGGTGCTACCACTCCGGAACAGAGTGGACCTGGGAGCGATGGCAATGAAGAGCCGCTCCGCATTCCCCAAAGCTCCAACATTACTGGAACCTCACCATCAGATTGTTTAGTGTCATATCCAGGACACTCGTTGGGGGTTCTTACCCCTCTGCAGAGAAGCAGTCGGTGTATTCTACAGCCCCGGTCGACTGGGCATTATAAGTAAGGTGCTCCTATCGGATAGAATATAATTCACAAAGAAATGTATGGTTTACATATATATATATATATATATATATATATATATATATAGGATTTGTCCCTCTCTCTCTTTTTCTCACTCTCTCTCTCTATTTTTTTTACTGTATATATAAAATTACTATATATTATATATGTATTAACTACCTACGTATACATACATATAGTAATTATAATTCCAATATATACATATATTACTACGTATTACTACATATATATAACTACATATACATTATTATATATACACATATATGCTATATATACATATAGTACAATGTATGTACATATATTACTATATAACTTGGGAATTGGTCGTAATTCTGGTAAAAACGTATCTGTCATTTTTACTTTTATGTCATACACAGACAAAAAAAAAAATCCAGGCAAACAAAATTTTGGCAAACGTGATTTTTTTGCAGAAAAAATATCCGCTGGATTATGCAAATAGCTTTTTCTGATGAAAAGTTTCGGGTACCCACTGTCTTGTAGCGATCCCGAATTTGTGTTACTACTTGTTACACTTCTTATTTTAATTTTTTTTGGCTGGATTCAACAAAAGAAAATGGTTCTTATCTTATAGCATATTCTGTTAATTTTTTTCTTTGTGGGTTGTTTTTAAATTCTCCACTCGTCACTGTAGTATCATGGAATCTTTGTTACCACTGTTATATTTTTCTTTGTGAATTCTTTTCGAATCCTTCGTCGCCACTGTTATATCGTGGAAAATATAAACAAAAAAGTAATGGTAAAGAGGTACTAGGTCTCAAGTTGTAAATCAGTGTTTTGTCGGAGTCCTACGGAAGTCGGATTTATTCTCAAAAATGCATACAAAACAAATTTTTGGGGAGCATGAAGCCCTAATGTTTTTGTGGGGGTAGGGAAGGGGAGCGGTCGTGCTAGACTATATTGTCTAATGAACCCTAGCTAGCCACATTCGCCGACCCAGACACATGATACAATAAGACGAACATACATCGACATGCTCGTTGCATTCACCAAAATACCGCATTCGCTCTATGAGAACCTACTTAAAACCTGTATGAAATTAATTATTCATTTACAATAAAAACATATATAAAAAAAAATGATGATAATGGAGAGGGGAGAAAAACCTTAAAGAATACATTGGTAAAACAAGGATAAAATCCCGTTTGATTACTCTCCCTTCCTCCTGTCTATGATTTGGAAAGCCGACTGTTTTCCGGTATCCACAAGGACCGAAAACAAGCCGGAATATACCTATATGGAGAGCGGATCTAAGCTTAATCGGACAAAAGTAAAGCAAGGAAGGGTGGGGCAAGGAATAGGTAACATAGATAACAGTAACGTGGGTCCAAGATCTTCAGAAAAAAAGAGGGCTGGAGGAAAGTTGTGGTGATAAAAAGAATTGAGGGAAGGGGAGATCTTGGAAACTAATAACTAGGTGGCGGGGCCAATGATAAACATCGTACAGCTAAATAGGGGACAAAATAGGTGAACAAAAATACCCTACTTTCCGGGGTGGGGTCTCGAAGGACCCAGACCATCTTCGCCATGTGCAGGAAGAGGAGGGAAGGATGACTCCAACGTTGCCTCCTTTCGCACGACCAGGCTCGCTGCATACAATCACCTTTTTTTTAATGTTATGCAGTCCAAGTGTTTTCTATCGCATCTGATTTTGACTCTAAGCTGATGCCTAAAGAACAAAATCAGATCACAATGAGAAAAGTTTGCGCCGTCATACAATCCCTTCTTTCACGTCATCCAAATCACCATTCTAGCCATAGCTAGGATCGCGAGAAACACCACACGCTTCTCACTTCGATACGGAGGGTCAACATTGTCCACGACGTAACCAACGTCAAGCAGCAGGAGCTGTTTGGGATCGATGCGGGCCGTCTACTTCCAGACGTGCCTTCAAAACGGACGAACCCGCTCGCAGAAGTAGAAGGCATGCAAAACTGTTTCTTCTTGGCCACTGCCACAGCGGAGGCAATCGGGCATGTCTGCTAAACCCGCTTTGTATGCCCAGTCGGTAGGGGGCAACACGTTCCGTGCAAGCCACTAGGTGAACGAAAACTCGGAGCTGTTCAAAAAGCTCGAACCTGGCGCTTAATTCTATTGAGAACGAGTGTCCTCCGTAGCGGAACCCACCACTAACTCCCGATACAGTTTCTTTCGAGACCGAGGAAGTTTACGGAGGGCCTTTCGACACTCTCGGGTAAACGGCAGTTTTCGGCGGCTTTCGGTTTCGGGGTCGGACTTCAGGTGAGGAAAGACCTCTCTCACCTTTTGTTTCCTCACCGAGTCACCGGACTAGGATCAGCCCTGGTAAACCAGTCTTTCAGCGAGCCAGCGACTCTCCAGATCGAGCATCTCTAGACCCCCATTTCAAGGACGTTGCCAGCAGACCTGTTTACGGACCATCGGCTTCCGATCCCTCCGAAGTAATTTGGAGAGAGATTGTATTAGCGCCAACCGGTGAATATTCGAGGAAGTACGGACAACAGATAAAGGATCAAGGGGAATATATATATACGATGCACACCTCCGCCCGGCCCTTTAAGGACAAACAACTTCGAAGCCAAGTACCTTCCTGCGCTTCTACCTTGGCCCGTAATTACAACCAGTTGGATGCCGGGCCCGAACCACACCCCGAGGATGCAGACGGGTCCGTCACTCCAGCGGAAGGGTCTTGGCAGGGCAATGCCACCCTTCTAGGCACTCAGCCACAGACCTTCGCTCTTAGCAAAATTGATCTTGGCGGCTGCTACTTCGTCATACCTCTTAACCGCTTTCTTCACCGCCTTTATGTCCGATCGGCGGACACAAAGACAGTGATATCATCGGCGTAAGCAGAGACCTTCGCTCTGACACAGCCAGCAAAAAAGACTCCGCGCAGAGCCGGATTTGCCGGCCCAGCACGATTTGGTCGACAGGTTTCGTCTGTATCACCCAGGGAGGGAGATATTGGGTTTTATGGCATTTCAACCTTTGTAGGTTAGTTAAATATTTGTGGAATTTATGTCACACGTAGATCTTTTCTTAATTTTAGATTTGGTGACACTAGTGGATTAGGGACTGTTGCAAGCCTCTCTCTCTGATATAATTTATTAAAAGTAATCATACCAAAATACTATTTTTATTTGTCTTATCATATATATATACACACACAGACGGGATGTCCCAGTTACAGACATTATAAATACAATTTTTATTAAGATATATTTGAGTTATATAATTCAACTTAAAGAAGTTATGTAAAGAATATTTTGAAATATTGCAGTTGTTTGAACTGATGATCGTTCTGGCCCAGGCCCTGCTGATAACGGGAAGAGACAGAATCGCAAATTCCACAGATCATTTTAAGGTTTGGTTTGGTTTCTTTATTTAATGGCATATCAACTCTTTTTAGGTTATTTAATGCCAAAGCCATTCTCCTAGAAGAACAGTAGTGGTACTATCTAACTCATAGCTGGGAGGATAAGGGGGTTCATATCTTTCCCAAGAGTATTTGCCCAAAAGTGAACGTAATAGCGCGATTGGAGTACGAACTCGCGTACTACGATTCCGCAGCCCATCGCTTTAACCATTACACCACGAGGACACCCCCAGATCATTTTAAGCTGGTTTATTCGGACAACAGAAACTTATAGATCTTTCAGCTTATTTTTTTCTTTTATTTCATATATTTATTAGAGTGAATAAAAAGTTTTGCAATATTTTGTTACGTGCGTATATAACGTGTCCGAAGCAGTTCAAGCCGTGAAGGTATCCACTGTGGTTGCTAGTGTTGCGGTAGTTCGTGTGCTGACACGTTGTTCATTGTTTCACACCGTGTGTGATTTGAAAACCGTACCGATGAACGTGCAATATTATCTTATTAGGGAATTTGCTCTTTGCGATTTCGGATTAGGCCATGATGCTGCGGAAGCAACCAAAAACATTTGTTTTATGAAAGAAGCAGATGCAGTTGATCACAGCACTGTAATCAGATGGTTTAAGAAATTTAATTCGCGTTACAAGAACCTCGGCTATCATGCAAGGTCATGCTGGCCTACAAGCTTAGATTTCACGGCCGTGCTCAGAGAAAACTCTGCGAATAGCATTGAGAGAGTATCTGGCGAGCTCGGTATTTCACAGTCCGGAGTGGTTCGTCACCTTCACGATTTCTGCAAAAGTATCCGGCGCTGCTGAATTGTGTCTCACGTACTTTTAAAATATTGAAAAACTTTTGACTCACCTAAGAGTTTTTGAATGTATAAGTTTGTGTCAGAAAACTAAATTGACGAACCTGGTTTAAATTCTGATTGTGACGGTTGATGTAGCTTCTTCCACTCTACTGTCGCGTTTTCTAGTCATCATAGCCTTGTCTACGGGAGCAGAAACCTTTTCACGTTTCAGGGCTTCATTGTTATTATACTGGTTGTCAACAACAGCAACAATAATTTGAAATGATGTCGAGACACCAAACATATTTTTTAGATTATTTGAGGGAGCTGAATTTGAAAATAACCTTATTTTTTCATGGTTAGAAATTGTTTTTACTCTATAAAACCACCTCATTCTTGGAAAAAAGCATTTTTTCATTTGTTTTCTGTATAAATGATATTGACCGATGGCAATATTTCTCAAAGTAAAATCGTAGAAACCTCTTAATTTGTATTTAAACCTAACAATATTGGTCTGCTTATTGAGAAATATTATTTTTGCAATAACAATCAAACCCTAAGTCTTTAAAAATAACACAATTGAATATACCAAGACCAACAAGTATTTTCATCAAATCATCTAATAAACTAACAGCAAAATAAAACCATCGTAAACATAAGAACTATGATAAAATTTTTCTCTTTCTTGATTATCATGTTCAATGTTATCCAAATTCCTTTTGATATTCCAGCTGTAGTCAGCCATCATTCGTTTGTCCCATCATCCTAGGTAGCACGCTTCCATTGTTTTGATATTTTCTCCTTGCTCATCACTCACATCGACGCAATTATCTGGAAGATTATCTTGATGGCTATGTAAAATAATGACATTGATACTCATATTAGCGTCTCTATCCTGTGGACTTTTCAACAGCTTTTCCCTAATTCCTTGTAGTTTTCAGCCCGGCGATTGTCTAAGACGTTTTTCACCACGTCAACAAACCATGTCCAACTGCGTAATTCCAAGTCATTCATTGAATTAACGAATTCATCATCCTTAATGAGTTTTCCTTATGTTATAGTGAAACTATTTTCATGATGTTCATCATTTACAATGGAATAGGTGCATTTAGTTGGGATGTTTTTAGTTGTAATTTCTTTCCACCTATGAAAACGAAAGCTCTCAGTGTGCTGGGTTTTCTTTTGTAGTGAAGGGACAAAGTGATGGGATAAATTTATGAATATCAAACTGAAATTTATAGGGTTTCATTTTTTTTATGTCACCTTAATTATCAAGTTTACTTAAGTGTATTATTGATAAAGTTAATTAGTTAATTTGAATTTTGGCGATAAACTGTTAAAATTTGGTACATCTATTTTTCATTCAAAAACAATTTTTTCTTATGAAAAATAGTTTATTTCAGGTGGCTGACTTAAACTGCTCGACTTACTTGAAAAGTGATGAGTTTCTACGACCTTTATTAACAAAATTTTGCGATCAGCCAAGATTTTAAATTGATCATTTTTTCCCAAAAGAGAGCAATTACAGTACAGCAAAAACGATAACTAATTATGAAACACTATGGTCATTTTTGAAATCAGCACCATCAAAAATCGTGTTGACCAGTGTTATTTACTAAGGCTGTGCTGAAATTTTTATTATATTTACAACGAGATCTAAAGTTTAATCTTTCTCATTAAACATAGTCGATTCAATGATTTTAACGGCATGTCAACCCATTTAGGTTTAATCTATGCCTAGAGGTTCCTGAATCACGTTCATGATACTGTGACGTGGTATGCCCCTGAGAGGGGAAAAGTAAGATTTAATTTCCCTTCCCCTTCTGTGTTTGAACTAACAAGCACAACGACTGACCGCTAAAGCAGTTGGAATGCAGGTCAAACTATCTGCACTTAATAACCAGGTGGACGGAGAAGGAAATATAGGTCGTTGAGTAGCATGAACGAATGAGGAGGAGGAGGAGGAGGAGGAGGAGGAAGAAGAGGAAAGAGGCCAAATGATTGGCCAGAGCCCTTCGCACCAAAAATAATGGCTTTTCGCAGAGGAAATTTGGAAGGGGATCTTCAGTTTTTGGACAGACATTGGCAAGAGATCTACACTAAGTTAGAAAGAGTGGGACAGAATCTTTGGACAGAAGATAACAATGCCTTCAACCAGATTCTACAGAATGCCGCTCGCCCGTAAAAGAAAGGAATCTGCGAAGTAAACCCTTCGAAAAGCTAAGTACAACTTAAAACTGTTTTTCCTTCTACCCTTCCTAAATATTGAAATGATATGCACTCTCTCAAGTTAAAGAAAGAAAAGTATAAAGAAAAGAAAAGAAAGAAAGCGGAAAGAAAGAAAAGAAAAAAAAGAGAGATATTTGTGTTTAAGACTGTCTGCTGGTGTAATATAGCCGGCACCTTAAATATTTGTTTGGTCCTCACATATTAAAATTTTGTTATGGTTTAAATGTTCCCTTATGTTGAAATCTATTCGTTGTGTTGTTTATCTATCGAGTTGTCTTCTTTTGCACATATCTTTTTCAGCTTTATTCGCTTCAATTTATTCTCGCTAAATGTCTTAAAAACATTATACGGGAAATGTCTTTAAAATATTATACGGGAAATTGGAATTTTCGACTGCAGTGAATGATATTTTATCTTAACTTAGAAGTCCATGTTTTCCGTTGTCCGAGGGGGTAGAAAAACGAAGGAGCTTGGTGGGGTATGTAAAGTGAAATTGGAATCCCCCTTGCCAGCGTCGAGATGAGTCTAGCCCCAAATTAAACCCCACGTTATTTGCCAGTTACCTTATGCCTGAAACAGGAGTCTTGACTTGGACTTATTTTGGGAGGGGTCAAGTGCCAGACTGCCCCGACGTCACACGTGCGTAAAATAAACTCTCGTCTATGAGTAAATATTTTAAGCCCCGTTACAATACGTTAATGTTTACATTTTTATGTATTTGTTTCTTGAGTTGGTTGGGTTTATGGCATATCAACCTTTGTAGGTTAGTTAATGCCAAATCCATTTTTTAACAAAAACAGTTCTATTTCAAACAATTCAGTTTAGTATGAGTACGCAGTTTAATTGTCGAAACATTTCTATTTAAAACTATTTAGTTTAGCCAAACAGTTCTAATTCAAACAATTCAGTTTAGGCAGTTTAGTTCTATTTAACCCGTAGATAGGGCCCAATCAGGTGCTACCATACCGGGGCAGAGTGGACCTGGGAGCAATGGCAATGAAGGGGTGCTCCGCATTCTCCAAAGCCCCAACATCACTGGAACCTTACCATCAGATTATTTAGTGTCATATCCAGGACACTAGTTGGGGGGGGGGTCTTACCCCACTGCAGAGGTGCAGTCGGCGTATTCTACAGTCTCAGCCGACTGGGCAATGTTTCTTGAGAATTTTTTTACACTCAGTCTTATCTTATACCAATAAATTTTAAAGAGATCCATTTGACCCATAGATGGGACCCTCGCAGGTACTACCCCTCAGGGTCAGCGTGGACCGGAAAGTATCGACGATGGGGTACTTTACACTAGGGGTGCACCGAGTAATCGGCAGGTAATCGGCAGTCGACAATATCGACCAAGTTGCCGATTAGTCGGTAATCGGTCAATTTTTCCCTCTTATCTATTGAATTTAAACCATTTTATCAATGACAAGTGACTCATTAGATAGCTTTAACACAGTAACTGCCAATTTAACTTTTATTAAATTAATTAACTGCTATTATGGCTTTTTGCTTTTTTTTCCTTTATGAAATGAGATTACAAAATACAAAGTACAATTTCCAATTCTTCAATGAATATAATTAAACAACTAGATAAGAAAAAAAGAAATTACAAACTACAAATTCCAATTCTTAAGTGAATAACTATAAGCTGAAGTTCTACTTCCACTGGAACATGCTGCAGTGGTTACCTCTGCTCTGCACCTGCTGATGCTCTACTTCCTCTTCTATTCTTGCTGCCTGCCTCATAGTCTCATCAGTATTTAAAGTTGATTACTCTTAAGTTGTAATGTAGGAACATTAAAGTTTCTCCATTCTCGGGACACAGTCTGTTCCACGTAGGTTCTTACACATTACCACCTGTACTAAAGAGCCTCTCACTCTCTACGGATGAACGTGGTGCGCTTAAATATTTTGAAGCCAGTTTACTCAGCCGTGGTAAGGTCTCCTGTGTCTTTTTCCATCACTAAAATGGATCATCACCTCTTGCGGGTAGTGGTAAAGCTACATATGATCAAGTTCTTTTGTGCACTTATGAATAAGGGATTTATTCCTTTTAAGTTTAGATTGTGCTTCTTGTATTTCTGTTATACTTGCAGTTGCAGTCTCCAGGTTTAACTCAACCTCTATCAAATTTGGATTTGTCACTGTAGGCTTATTTGAAGCTAATTCGTCAAACAGGCTTGAAAGAGATACAGTTTTACTTTCACTTTGAATTCGTCAAACAGGCTTGAAAGAGATACAGTTTTACTTTCACTTTGATCTTCTTGACCCTCAGCAGAGCTTGAAGAAGTGTATCCTGAATATGCTTTATTATCATCAATAAAAAATTGTAGGTATTATCATTGATATGGTTGAAGTTATGTTACTTGCTTCTTTGATGATTTCTTCAAATGAACTCAGTAATTGGACAGTTTTTTCTGTCCCTGAACATTCATTGTGTTTCCATTTCTTATCTGCAACTTTTGCTTCTTTTGAATGAATTTTTCTAAGATGGTTTAACATATTAGTCGTTTTAAAAGTTGTTGCTGATTTGCCACCCTTGATATGATGGCTTGACATAACTTGCAGACAGATGTATTCTTATTCTTTGGATTGACATAAAGATACTTCCAGCAGAAACTGGTTGTCATAATGTCATATTTAATTAATTTTTTACGTATTTAAATTACTTATGTCTGACATCTAATTAGTAATTTATCTAAAAATAATATGGATTATCTAAACCATAAAAATATATGAATGTAATAGTAGCACGGGTTCAAAAATGAGGGACAAAAGTATGACGGATGAAGAACGCTTTATTTTCAGTTTGCACGTGGTCGCAATTTACCGTACAATTCTTCAACGTGAAAACTGAATGATAGAGTGATAATTTTCTTTGACAGTGATTTAAATTACAAAATGATAATGTTAATTCGATAGGAAGCGAAAGGAGAGAAATTTTCCATATGATTATTTCTCTATTTGCCTCAAATTCAGTCCTGTCGCAAAAGGCTACATGTCCCTTCGGTGAATTTTCACTGGTGAGCAAAAAAGGGAGTTAACTTGTCTTCGTTTACGATATAATTAAATTAGTATTAGTACCATTTATGACAACGAAGTTTGCTGATAAATCGGCATAAGAAAACATGCTCATCGGCCGATTAATCGATGAATTTGCCCGTGGTGTAATGGTTATCGTCGTAGGAAATGGACACGGCGATGCGAGTTCAAATCCTGGACGAGGCTGATTGCATTTCACATAGCACTAATACCCTTGGGAAAGGTATGAATCCAATTATTCTGCCTCCAGCTATGGGTAAATAGTAGGGCAGACTAGATTCTTCGGCCTTGGTGAGGTAACTAGTCTAGGAGAAGGAAAACTCTGAATTCAAACCTGTTAAACTCCGCTTAAAAATTGACCTTGTGTCATATCCTGCCCGAGCGGAGGGGTTGGTAAATATGATTAATCGGTAATCGGCCAATTTGCTTATCGGTGCATCCCTACTTTACACTCCACAGATCTCCAGAACTGGAATCTCACCGTCAGATGTAGTTTAGTATAGGAGAACCATTTTTTGCTGGGTAGACGGAGTTCTTACTCCTCTGCAGGGGATACAGTCTGCATATAAGCCCCACTGACAGTGCAGTCATCAAATATGAGGGACAAACTAAAAAGAAATAAATATTGCCTGAGTGATGGAACAAGTTAAAATTAGGCGCCACTCTTGAAGAATGTGCTACGGCTGTGTCGGGAGCGACCACTCCTTTGCTACAGCAGAATGTTTAGAATGACACAAAAATTGTAACCAACACCACACTCATTGGTCCCGTAACCTAGTTTGATCGTGAGGGCGCTACTCATGTAGCTAGACAGAACCCATCCCTCACCTGGTCAACAACTGATTTTTACTTCTAGACAGGTTGCTATACCAAGGTTCAAGAAGCCCAGTTGCCCTGTTATTTACCCATAGCTGGAGGGAGAATAGTTGGATTTATACATTTCCCAAGGGTATATTAGCTCTATATGAAATACAAACAGCATCGTTTAAGATTCGAACTCGGGTAGCAGAGTCCACTTCCTACGACAATATCCGTTAAAAAACGAGCGTCTACTCAGGTGAAAAATTCTTATCACCGAATAAAGAAAAAAGTTACTTATTTCTTTGCTACATCATCATCATCATCATCAGTAGAAGCAGCGGACGTAGTCACATAAGAAATTGTTTAAAGAACAATTCACAATGAAACAGTTTTTCTTCATTTGGCAACCAAGCAATTTACATAAATAGGAGCGAAAAAACGAGTTGACACAGCGAGGAGGTTCAGGCACATTAATAGCAACTAGTTAACTTTCTCACTTTTTTCCATCTTCTCTCTTTTTGGACCATCTCACCTAATGACGCTTGTGTAAGCAATCAGTGACTTGAACTTTCTACTTCCTACAAATCTGCGAAGCCTCTAACTTAGCCTTCCTGATGTTCTTAATGGCACATACAAAGCCTTCAATATTATTTTGTTAGCACCTTTCTAGCCATCCTCTTGTACTCGTTGGTATCTACTTAACATTCCTGATGTTCTTGTTGGAACTTTCTTAGCCTTCCCGACCTTGTTAGTACCTTCTTAGTCTTCCCGATGTTCTCGTTGGCACCTTATCAGCTTTCCCGATGTGTTTTTGTTAGAAACGTCTTAGCCTTCTCGATTATCTTATTGTACGTTCTAAGCCATCTACATTATCTTGTCACCTTTCTAGCCATCCTATTGTTCTCGTTGGCACCTTCTTAGCCTTTCTGATGTTCTCGTTGACACCTTAACCTTCCCGATGCCCTCGTTAGCATTTTCTTAGCCTTCCCGTTGTTTTCGTTGGCACCTTCTGGTCATAACTGATGTTCTTGTTGGCACTTTCTAAGCCTTCCCGATGTTCTCGTTGGCACCTTCTAAGCTTTCCCGATATTCTTGTTAGCACCCTCTTAGCCTTCCCAATTATCTTGTTTGATCGTTCTAAGCTTTCTACCTTATCATGTCACCTTTCTAGTCATCCTGTTTTTCTCGTTGGGAGCATCTTTGCCTCCCTGATGTTATCGTTGGCACCGTCTAAGCCTTCCCGTTGTTCTCGTTGTCACCGTCTTAGCTTTCCCGGTGTTCTCGTTGGCACCGTCTTAGCCTTCTCAATGTTCTCGTTGTTACGTTCGTAGCTTTCCCGATGTTCACGTAGCATCTTCTTTGCCCTCCTGATGATTTTTGGTAGCATCTTCTTAGCCTTCCCAATGTTCTCGTTGTTACCGTCGTAGCTTTCGCGATGTTCACGTATCATCTTCTTCGCCTTCTCGATGTTCTCGTTGCCATCATCTTAGCCTTCCGATGTTCTTGTTGACACCTTCTACGCTTTCCCGATGTTTTTTGGTAGCATCTTCTTAGCCTTCCGGATTATCTTGTTATCACGTTCTGAGCCTTCTACATTATCTTGTCACCTTTCTAGCCATCCCGTTGTTCTCGTTGTTACCTTAACCTTTCCGATGTTTTCGTTGGTATCATCTTAGCCTTTCCGATGTTATCGTTGGCACCTTCTAAGCCATCCCGATGTTCTCGTTAGCATCTTCGTGCCTTCCCGATAATCTTGTTGGAACCTTCTTAGGGTTTTCCGATATTTTCATTAGCATCTACTTAACTTTCCAGAATATGTTGGCACCTTCTTAGCCTTCTTGATTGTATTAGTAGCATCTCTCGATATTCTTGTTAGAACATTCCTGACCTTGCTTGTTGCGTTGCTGGGACCTTATTAGTCTTCCTGTTGTTCTTATTAGTATTTTCTACGCCTTCCCGATTATCTTGTTGACATCTTCGTAGCCTTCCCGATGTTCTCGTTGGCATCCACTTAGCCTTCCTGATGTTTTTATTATCTCCTTAGCTTTTCTGATTGTATTGTTGGCACCTTCTTAGTCCTTCTGATTATCCTCTTGGCACCTTCTTAGCCTTCCCGATGTACTTGTTGACACCTTAGGATTTCCGATATTCTTATTAACACCCGCTTACTATTCCTGATATTTTTGTTAGCATCTTCTTAGTTTTTCTAATTATCTCGTTGGTAACTTCGCTTTCATGACGTTCTTGTTGATTTGTCTTATGTAATCTACGCTTCCCTTCTTTATAAATGAAGGAAACTCACTAACATCAAAGCTGAAATCTGGCAACCCAATTCAACTTCCCATTGACTTGCATCAATGTTGTCTCCTCTGCAGGCCTCAGTTCCTCATTTCTTACAACAGAAGGGAAAGTGTTAAGTTGTAGGTCGATTACATACCTTTCCTGATGTTATATCACCTCCTGCAACCTTCTTTTTGCGATGGTCGATAGTTGTGATCGTGTGGACTTCCATGTTGTTTTTGATGATATCTTAGCTCCTTTCTTTCTTTTTAATTCTGAGACATCTCGGTCGGGAAGAACAAATAACAAGCTATTTTTGTGTACATACCTTATCTTATTTCATTCTTAACTATGACGTCCTATTCTTACATAAGTACATCAGGGAGTGGTTTTGGGAACATAGGTGGGAAAATATGCACACCATTATTCGCGCATGTGTGTATTTTGGTTCCTGGGAACCAACTAAATGTTAAAACTATTTTCCCAGTGTCGTCTGATAACGTGCTCCTCGTCCAATCAGAGCCAGGGATTCAGATAAGCACGTGGATCCCCATACAGCATTCAAACCAAGTGACAATTTGTGGTATTTTTTCCACGTCGTTTTGTTCAAATTCTTCAGTACATGGAAATAATAGATTTTCCTAATCTATCAGGTAATTGGAGGAAAACCTTTTAACACCTTGTTGCACAATGTCTAGGACAGGGTTTCTCAAAGTGGTCCATATAGACCCCTGGGGGTGAGTGTGAGTAAAATTTTGGCATAAAAACACAGGAGTCCACAGAGGGTGAATTTACTTGTTTGTATTTATGAATCCCTTTATAACAGAACAAAAATCGCAAGACCATGTGGATTAGTTGCCAGGTATCGTATATCTTGGAGAATGTCTGATTGGCTGTGATGGCCACTAGTGGTAATTTACTAAGCTTTTTGCTTAGATGTAGCATAAGGCCGCACGAATGGGGCACCCAATGAGAATCGAACTCACTCGCGTAGGTTTGCTAGTCTACGTTGATAACCATTACACCATCCGAGGTGCCCAGTGATGGCCACTACTGATGTGTCGTTCACATACGACCCGTTCAAAACACGCGAGTCATTTGAATGAACGAACAACCCAGTTCTGACTAGAAATATCCGGATCTTTTTGGTGTTGTTTACGAAAGAAAACGTTTAAAAACAATTATATTTTAAACAAATTATTTAAAAAAAAATACTGAATTTTAAACTATTCATTTTTATTATAGGTTATGAAATAACTTTAGAAAAAAGATCATTTAATGATTATAACAAAAATATAAATTTAAAAGAGAAATGAAAAAAATAGAATAAAAATTCATTGCTTGAAATTTTAATTCTTTTCCATTGATTTTTATTGAATAGAATAAAGACTGAATTATTATTAAGAAAAAATCTCGCTC
This sequence comes from Sepioteuthis lessoniana, assembly GCA_963585895.1. Taxonomy (NCBI): domain Eukaryota; kingdom Metazoa; phylum Mollusca; class Cephalopoda; order Myopsida; family Loliginidae; genus Sepioteuthis; species Sepioteuthis lessoniana. The sequence continues at coordinate 35,699,797 of OY757933.1, read as the reverse complement.
TGACCAAAGAGATCTGGACTTTAACTTGTTAAGTCAGTTTCATTATAGTTAGATATTTCTTGGTTTGGTTTGGTTGTTTCAGTTTTATGGAATATTCAACTTTTGTAGGTTATTTAATGCCAAATCCATTTCAATACAAATAATCAGTTCTATTTCAACAATTCAGTTTAGCATGAGTACACAGATTGTCAAAAACATTTATATTTCAAGCTATTCAGTTTCGTCAAACAATACTAACTCAAACCATTCAATTTAGCATAAGTATAGTTTTTGTCCACACACAGTTAAATGTCAAAACAGTTCTATTTCTAACAATTCAGTTTAGCGTAAGTACAGTTTCAATATCAAAAACTGTTCTATTTTAAGAAATTCAGTTTAGAATAAGTATAGTTTTTGTCCACACACAGTTAAATGTCAAAACAGTTCATTTCAAGTAATTCAGTTTTGTATAAGTGCGCAATTTAGTTCTATTTGATTCATTGATAGAACATTATCAGGTACTACTACTTCGGGCCAGAGTGGATCTGGGTGCGATCGCAATGAAGGAGTGCTCCGCATTCCCCCAAGCTCCAGCATTACTGGAACCTCATCATCAGATTGTTTAGTGTCATACCCAGGACACTCGTTGGCGAAGGAGTAGGGAGTCTTACTCCTCTGCAGAGAAGCAGTCGGTGAATTCTACAGTCTCAGCCGACTGGGCAAATATTTGTTGGTGTCTGTTATTATATGACTCAATATTCTATTTATTATAAGTTTTCTGTATTTTGAGAAAATATTGAAACCGAAAACATTTAAGAAATCAACCAAACACATTTTTCTTATTAAAAAAGGGTTCAAGAATTTATGGAGCGTTTACATTTAAAGTTTGCTCATTCTTTTCCCATGTAAATTGTATTGAACATTGGTGAATAAGTTAAGTTTTGTAATTTGATATTATATTTCTATTTAACATGATTCCTTTCAAATTTTCAGCAAACAAATTATATGTCTCTCTTTTTCATCATTGAACTATAAGCAAGGCTCCTTGTGACAGGTTCTAGAAGTTGTTTAGAGAAGGGTACTTGTACAGAGACTAAATTATTACCTCCTTTTTCGAGAATGGGTGCGTCTGTTGGATGCCTAATGACAACCAGAAACCCATTTTTGACCTCTTTTGCCTCTGTTCGTTGAACTGGAAAGACGTGTCTCGAACCCTGACTATTTTCTTTGCTCTCATCAAATAAGCTTTTTCCATTATTGTACATCAGGTACATACTTCTTCTTCTTTGAATAGTTGTCTCCCTTTAGTCGAGGGTGACCTGAAGGCTCCCTTTTCAATAGCTTCTACACCAAGGTGTAGGGGAGGGCGTTACTCCTTTCCCTGGATTGCTTCATTTTACTCTTGATCCTTACCTTAAAATGCTGAGTGTTAAGTAAGGCGGCATCAAGTACTATTTTTTGAGTCTTTGGTATGACTTGAACTGGGATTGAACCCCGGTCTCCCAGACCATTGGCGAACATGATGCAACGCAATCTCCCCAATGAACAGGATATGACACAAGGTCAGTTTTTAAGCAGAGTTTATCCGGGTTGAATTCAGTATTTTCCTTTTCCAAGACTGGTTACCGTATCAAGGTTAAAGGGAATAGTTTATCCAACTATTTCCTCATAATTAGGGGATAGAATAGATGGATTCAAACCTTTCCCAAGGGTATTAGCGCTAAGTGAAATGTAAACAGCCTCGTCCATGATTTGTGATCGGGTTACCGGGTCCATTCCCTACGACGATAACCGTATTGTCAAAAGCGCCTACATTGGTTTGATCTTGTTGTATGTACAGATGTGTTTATCTTGTCTTTCCTTGCGTTATGTTCAGTGTTAGTAAATCATGGATGTACTTATACTAGTATTTGTCCTTGGTGAATGAGGACCCGACTAAATATCTTCCCCCAAAAGATTATCTGTTCACCAAAAGGCTGTAAAATGGATATTCCGGTGACTCCTCTAACACTAGTAGCCCTTGATCGGCCGAAATAGACTGTGATCAGACCTACCAAAATAGACTGTGATCAGACCTATTTATCATATTAGATGGCCTAAATATTCATAATCTTAAATTGGTTTCCTTCGCACAAAGCAAATCAAAGGTTTTCAAACAGCGAACGCAATTGTCTTCTTGATTATATTTGTCGAGATGTTTTCGGTTTAATTTAAGGTTCACTACAGCACAAATAACAAATACAACGCTGACTCTTGACCTCATAATACTCAGACTGATTTTCTCGGACATTATTTTGAAAAAGCCCAGTTGGCCGGGGCTTCTCTGCAGAGGAGTAAGACCCCCCAACGAGCGTCCTGGATATGACACTAAACAATCTGACCGTGAGGTTCCAGTAATGTTGAAGCTTTGTGGAATGCAGAGTACCCCTTCATTGCCATCGTTCCCAGGTTCACTCTGGCTCGGAGTGGTAGCACCTGATAGAGTCATATCTATGGGTCAAATAGAACTGAACGGTGTACTTATGCTAAACTGAATTGTTTAAAATAGAACTGTTTTGAATTTTTGAGTTGTTTTGACATTTAACTGTGTGTAAACAAAAAACTATACTTATACTAAACTGAAACGTTTGAAATTCAAATCGGCCTTAAAGGACCCAAAAAGGATTCATACGCCGTAAAACAAAACAACAACATATCTATATGTATAAAAATGGATTTGGCATTAAATAACCTATAATGGTTGATATGCTATAAAACCAAACAATTTTGAAAAAAAAGGTGTGTCTTATAAGCCATCAAATATGGTATATCACAGATATGCTCATGCTCTTTGGTGAGTGAGAACTCAACAAAAATATCTTCCTCAACACAAAGTAAACAAATAGGGCTTAGGTTTTCAAAGAGCTTTCATGATCAGATCTTTAAAAAAGAGAAAAACTATAGAAACAAACAAAACAGTCTGTATAGATACATTCATGATTTTATTATATAATATCTAAGCATATGATAAAGGGACATAACTCTTTCGTTCCAATGGACTGTAGTTGTCCAACTCCGGCTATGCCCGTCCAGGTTGATGAACGGTGAGTGAATTCTCTCAATTTTTTTGTGAGCGTGTGCTTGATGAATGCAAGGGTGGTCGGGGTGGTGGCGCGGTGGTGGTAGTGGGGGTATGGAGGAGGAGGAGGAGACGGCGGCGGTGGTAAGGAGGCGGTGGAAGAACTGAAGATGTCAGAGCTCAGTGGGCGGCGGCGGCTGCGGCGGCTGTGACTGACTCTGTGAGGGTGGCTGTCCATTTCTAGTCTCCTTCAATTCCAGTGGAAGATTTCGATCGGAAATATGCAAATCTGACGACGAAGTTTCGCGCCCGATTAAGGCCCACCAGTCCTGCAAAAAAAAAAAAGACCCTAATCATTTCAAGAATTAAATACGACTAATATATATATATATATATATATATATACTGATATTGAGCACTATTTATAAATATAGCAAATCAAATTATATATATATATATATACATATATGTTCCAATAGGTTTTATTGAATATGATGGGCAAGGAATGTGTAATAAATGGAATTACACTGACCAGAAAATCCGGTCAGCACTGTGCCCGACATATGGAATCACTGGACAGCTGTTTCGACCCCGTTAGGTCACATCAGCAGTGTATACCGTGATCTTCCCCACGGGAGATCGAACTAGCGACCACAGATTTTCTGGTCGTGTTAATTCAATTTTTCATATATGATCCTCCCCCTCTCTCTCTCTACACACACATATATATATATATATATAATGTATGTCTAAGAAATGTCTAATATATTTATTTTCATCAAATTTTCTTTTTCCTTGCAAGGGAGCGTATATAAGGGTTAAATGTGTGTAAAGCCCCCTCATCTTTCTCTCTCTCTCTCTCTCTCTCTCTCTCTCTCTCTCACACACACACATATATATATATATATATATTATACGCACATACCTTCGTATTTTATTTGAACCTTCCGATCTGTTAATTCACTTACCTGTTTGGGAGAGAAGGCTGTGACGATGGTGATGTATATCATATATACTGGAATACAGGCAATTGAGGTGAATGATACAGACCATCCAATTCTTTCGACCCATTTCGGGAAAATACAGTCCCCTAACTTGAGTCCGTCGTAGCCGTAAAACGACATGATAAATATTGTCTGCAAAAAAAAAAAAAAAAAAAAAAAAAACGTTACGGAAAAAAAGAGAAGAGTCAACCCACCTATTACAGACGAACATGTAACACCTACTCAAAGGAAGATGAGTTCGATTGAACCTTAATGTTTCGGTGTTAAACCTATTTTGGTGTCAGCCCAATTGGCTCCCAACCTGATGACGTTAAGAACATTTTCTTTTGCTAATTTACCATTCCCGACGGTGACGGGATTGGCACAGAATCCGCTTAATGCGATACCCCTACCCTCATTTCCCCAGAGGCGAGAACATGTGGAGATTATCTAAAAAAAAAAAGAAAGAAATCCAAAAGTAACGTTTTCCCAGAAGCTCTCTGATAGAAAGCGAAATCCGCGCATGCTTGAAAGATAGACTTCCCGGCACCAAAAGAGTCATTCTCTCTTACTTAAGCTGTTACCATTGGGATTGAAAGAACTCGTTTTTCTCAGCTGTTTGCAGGGTAATTTTATTTGAACACGAAACACACGAGCTCACTAGGTCCTTGGCTTGTGGCAGGTTGTGTGTCCTATTAGCTGCTGTCTCTGTTAAAAATACCTCTTCTGAAAACATCGACGTGACATACGATAAACATAAAACTCATAACCCACTGAAAATGATTCAATTATATTTCAATACCTTTTCTGGGAAACACAATTATTTATACTGGTTCAGGAAAACCTTTCTCGTACAGAATAGTCGGGAACCCCAAAATAAAGTTTTAAGACAATACTCGACTCTTTCCTTCTGTCTTTAATTCTCTTGCAGCCTTTCACAGACAAAAGAAGACGACAAGTTAATGGGGGTAATTAGAAGAAAAAGGCGTCAGATACGAAACTTATAATCATCCCAACAGACATCAGCACACCACAACTACAAATGAATTACCAAACCTTCTTATATTCCATAAACACATCTTAATAAGATAACTTTAGTCCAAACAAAAAGAAAATAAAAACTTCGTGATTACTTTTTTTTCAGAATATATTTCCTTTACAACATAAAGAAAAACACGATGATTCAAAAAATTCGATATAATTTGAAGTATACACGGAGTTTCAGAAAAATTGATATTATTTCATATCTAATAACTTAACTAATTCCCGTTCAAATGATGTCAAATTTTAACAGCATGTGCAGAAACAACAAAACATTTTATGATTGATGTTTAAACACCTGTTCTTTTTCAGTGAATGACATTTCTATATCTGAAAAGAAAAAACAAAACTTAAAAAAAAATCAACATAGAATTTTGAGTCGTTTCTACTCATGCTGTTAAAATTTGAGATCATTTGAACGAGAATTGGTCAAGTTATTAGATTACGAAATGAAAGTTTTCTGAAACACCCTGTACAATATGGAAACGATCTTTTTTATTTTTTTTTTTATCACGGTAGATTTTAAACAGCAAAGTAAAGTGCAGCTTTTCTTTTTCGCTATGACTCTATACAAAGCGGTGGGAGATTAACTGCTTGGCATTAACGAAAAAAAAAAAGAAAAAAAAAAAAAAGAGAGTTTAAAGTTGTAACTGGACGCTTCCCCTTATATAATTAAGGCATGATTTTTTTATATTAATAATTTTTCGTTAATTATATTTTATTATTTAGCTTAGTAAGGCTTTGAACTACTCGGGTCTCTTAGTCCAGGTTCTTAGTCAGATGGTGCAGTTTTACGCCCGCGCGGAAAGGATAGGACAATCACCATCTGTCATAATAAACTCCCAGACAGGAAATGAGGAAGGAGTGTGAATGACGTCACGCCCGGAAGAGATAGTCCTGAGAATTTGAGGATTTTGAAAAGACAGTTGAGGTCGACCGTTGAAGGTAGTTGTTGAGTTTTTCGGATCTCGACCGGCAGAGATGAATCGAGATCTTAAACACCACAAGATGCGCCGCGCGTGGGTGGGTGGGGGTATCAGCATAGTATGGTTAGCATATGCTCTTATGATTTGTGTCCCTCTCCTTGTGTTGCCAAGGATTGAAGGTAGAAAGAAATAAACTCGTTCGTACCGTCTGTATTTGTATTTGTATTACTGTTGTTATTGATATCTTTATGAGTATTCAACACTCCCACCCCAGAACCAGTAATGTTCGAACCCCGAAATTAACTTAGGGTTAACTTTGTAAGATGGAGAAAAATCAGCAAGCTCTTAGAGTCAGGAAGTGAAAATGCAGCTGGCGACCATGATATGTGGTAAAACCTTATTACATGATGGAACGATAAAATTGTCGCCCTAGAAAAGACGAAATGATTCCATTTCCGTTTAATGAAAACCGGTTTTCTTTTTTTTTTCGTTGCAGACCATCTACTAGTTGGCCAGATGTGTACAAATCCCAAGAACGATAGGAGCCTTCTATCATGTCTGAAAATGACATAATGTTCAATGAGCGAGATCGGAGAGGCGCCGCTGTACAACTCATGCTCTCTACCGATCCAAGTTATGACAACAGGACCATTGCCAGCACCCTCAAAATGCAAATCTGGATTGCCACGAATAACAGGGACGTGCCCAGGGTGATGAAAACAAAGTTTCCGGCTACGATTATGGTCTTTGGTGTGGTTTCAAGTGAGGGCCACATCATGCCACCTCACATCTTCGAAGTCGGCTTGAAAGTCAACACCAAAGTGCACGTGGATGTGCTGAAGAGTGTGGTGATCCCCTGGTGCAATCAGGTGGCCGGTGGCAGACCCTGGGTGTGGCAGCAGGACTCGACGCTAGCCCACAAGTCCAAAGAGACCCAGGCTTGGCTTCAGAAAGAGTGCTACGACTTTGTACCCTTCTCTTACTGGCCCCCCTCCTCTCCTGACCTGAACCCGCTGGACTACTTCGTTTGGTTATACGTCGAAAACATCACCAACATGACCTCCCAAAACACTAAAGCCAGCCTGATCGCCGCCATCTGCCGAGTATTCGCCGAGCTCCCGCCGGTGCTTGTGGAAAAGGCATGCTCCCAGTTCCGGATCCGTATTGAAGCGGTGATTGAGGCTGAAGGCGGCTACATTGAATAGATGTCAGCTCTACTACATAATCAAGTAAACTGGATTGATTTTTTCAATAAAAGTTTTAAAATAAAGCTGTAGTGTTGTTTTAGGACGACAATTTTATCGTTCCACCCTGTACTTTGAGCTTCTGAGGGGAATAGAAGTGTCAGTGGGGTGGGGGCAGGGCTAACAGGCTTTAATGTGAACACGACTTAAGCGAGGAAGCCAAGGCGCCTCTGATGGTGTAATGGTTTGTAAGCTAGACTAGCAAACCTACCCAAGTGAGTGCGAGTCTCATTGGGTACCCCATTCATATGGCCTTGTGCCACATCTAAGCCAAAAGCTTAGTAAATTACGATTAAAGTGAGGAGGTCATACGTAGTCTTGTCGGTAGTGCTAAAAAGATGCCGACTCTATCGCCTGCAGAGGGTAAAACTCTTGAAAAATAGCATGTCCTTGGTATATATAATGTCTGTGAGTATGTGTGTTTACGTGTGCCTGTGTGTGTGTGTGTGTATGTGCCAGTATGTGTATATATGTGGCTCTCTGTGTGTGAGTATGTGTGTGTATATATATGTGTGTGGCTCTGTGTATGTGTATATGCGTGCCTGTTTGCGCGTGCGTGCGTGCGTGTGTATGCGCGACTCTGTGTGTGTGTATACATTAGTGTGTCCTCTCTCTGTATATATGTATGCGTGTGCGTGTGTCCTTGTGTGTGTGTGTGTGTGTGTGTGTGTGTGTGTGTGTGCAAAAGGAAAGTACCTACCAACACAAAAATCGGGCAAAGGATGACCCAACAGACTTTCCAAAAGATACTTGGCTGAAATCCTATCATGCTTTCAACATCTTTAGAAAATCTTGTCAAACCTAAAAAAAAAAAAAAAAAAAAAAAAAAAAATAGAATAAAATAAAATAAAATAAAATAAAAAATAAATAAAATGAAATACAAATAAAAGATAAAGAATAAAAGAAAAAGTAAAGCGATGATCGAATTAATATGTTCTAATTGATAGTTGTTTTTGTTTAGTTTCCTTGTTTAATAGCATATCAACCTTCGTGGGTTATTTAATGCCAAACCCATCCTTACTGAAGGACAGTGGTGGTACTATTTAACCCATAGCCAGGGAGGAATATTTGGTTCATACGTTACTCAAGCGCACTAGATTGAAAGTCTATGTAAGAGCGCGACTGGAGTTCGAACTCGCTTGCTAAGATGACGCAGTCTAGCACTTTAGCCACAACGTTACGGGAACTCCCAAACATATCTTGAAAATCATTGCTTATTGCCAAAATGATGCACAAAAAGATGACGTCTGTTCAACTCAACCTCCTGTTATTTGTTTTGTTTTTACTTGTTTTATTTCATAATTCATTTCAACATTAACCTTTTATCACATTTACGGAAGACTACTTTGCTGCAGTATTACGTTACATTTTGTAACAAACTCATTATACTTAATTTGGTAAATTTACGTTACTCTCTTAACAAATAGCTTAGTGATTTGAAAATATTCTAAAATTCAAGTTTTCTCTCAAGGATGTCGTTCAGTAGGTAAAAGTTAATGAATAATAAGAAAAGCTAGGATTTAAAAAATATTTTGATATTTTAAATATAAAATTTAATGAATAATAAGAAAAGCTAGGATTTAAAAAAATATTTTGATATTTTAAATATAAAAGTTAATGAATAATAAGAAAAGCTCGGATTTAAAAAATATTTTAATATTTTAAATATAAAATTTAATGAAAAATAAGAAAACGTATAACTTAAAAAATATTCTAATATCTAAAAAAGATTTTGAATAATAATAAAACATGTGATTCAAAATTTTTTTCGATATTTTAGATATTAAAGCTAGTGATTAATAAAAAAAAGTCTTTGACTTGAAAAATATTAAAACATTATGAATATAAAATTTAAAGAAAATAAAAACAGATAACTAAAAAATATTTCTAATATTTTGAATATAAAATTTGAATAATAAGAATGTAAATGTTAGTGAATTAAAATATGTTTTAGGGGTGTTTGCGCTTGTTAAGTTCTAGACAAAATATATGCTTATTTTTCTGGGCTTCTAATATTAATATAATGTTATTCTTTTTCAGTATTCTCGCTAAATTTATCATTATTATAGTAAATTTAGCGTTTCTCTTAAAATCATGGAATTTTCTTTTGGAAAAATTTATCATAATTCAGAAATTTTATTCTGGACCGATAGTTGTTTATTCTAAAATTGAAGGACAATTCTGATTTCCCTATATATTGTTTGAAGCAACGTCTGCATTCTAAAAGGTAAATAATATTTGATTCGTGGCAAATATTGCAAGTTTTATTGTAAATAGAACTAGTAAATGAATTAATGTATTTTGTGTATTTCATGAATTTACTGCAGATTCTGATTCTGCTTTGATATATATATATATATATATATATATATATATATATATATATATATATATATATATATATATAATCGCAAAATAGCCACAGCCCTACAATTTTCAGTGAAATGTTAATTTTCTTCTAAACTAAAGATACCAGCATTTCATTATTTCTAGTGGAACATTATACAGTAAAGAACCATATATTATTAGGTATTATTTATTACCAAACTCTGTAACCAAAAATATAGATATGCAGTATGACTTCTTTGTTTTTAATGGCATATCAACCATCATCGGTTATTTAATGCCAAAGCCATCCTTGTAGAAGAATAGAAGCGATACTATTTAAGGGAATTAAGAGGTTCATTCCTTTCCCTAAGGGTATTAGTGAATGTAATAGCGCGACCAGAGCTCGAATTCGCTTAGTTCGATGTCGTTATCCAGCACATGAGCCACTACGCCACGGGAACTCCCCCTATCGAATGTACTGCTCTTTATCCTATTTACCAACCCCTCCGCCCGGGCAGGATATGACACAATTCATTCAATTTTTAAGCGGAGTTTAACAGGTTTTAATTCAGAGTTTTCCTTCTCCAAGACTAGTTGCCTAACCAAGGCTGAAGAACCTAGTCTGTCCTACTATTTACCCATAGTTGGAGGGAGAATAATTGGATTCATACCTTTCCCAAAAGTATTAGTGCTATGTGAAATGCAATCAGTCTCATCCAGGATTTGAACTCGTGTCGCCGTGTTCATTTCCTACGACGATAACAATTACACCACGGGCACCTCTATGAACTCACTAAGACATTGGTTTGTTTACCACAGCCATTAACTCGACAACACTTCAGAGAAATGATTAGCAATGACTAACTTACCGTAAAAATACTGGACTGCAATCAGTTCGGCCAGACACACGAAAAGCAAAGAGTAGGAAGCCGCATGTTCGTCTAATAATGTTATGACGTACTGACCACCCTGAAGAATTTGAAAGGATAAAACAAAGATCATAAAAATGAAGTTATTATTTACTTATTCAATTTAGAAGTCAGTCTTTTTTGCAAGGAATGGAACAGAGTGACAAAAGGAAGAAAAAAATGAGAGAAAGATAATAAAAATCATTGGTTTGTTGATTGGTTGTTTGGGTTTAATGGCATATCAACCTTTGTAGGTTATTTAATGCCAAATCCATTTTTCTATAATTAATCAGTTCTAGTTCAAAAAATTAACTTTAGTATGAATACACAGTTTAATTGTCAAAAACATTTCTATTTCAAGCTATTCAGTTTAGTCAATTGTTCTAATTCAAACAATTCAGTTTAGTATAAGTATAGATTTTGTTTATACACAGTTGAATGTCAAAACAGTCCTATATTGAATAATTCAGTTTTGCTTAAGTACAGTTTCAATGTCAAAAACAGTCCCATTTCAAACAATTCAGTTTAGCATAAGTACGCAGTTTAAATGTAAGTACATAGTTTAATTCTATTTAACCCATAGATAGGGCCCTATCAGGTACTACCATTCCGAGCCAGAGTATACATGGGAGCGATGGCAATAAAGGGGTGCTCCGCATTCCTCAAAGCTCCAGTATTACTGGAACCTAACTATCAGATTGTTTAGTGTCATATACAGGACACTCGTTTGGGCGGGTAGGTCTTACCCCTCTGCAGAGGTGCAGTCGGTATATTCTACAGCCCCAGCCGACTAGGTAATGATTAGTTTGTGTTCAACCATGTCTTCGTATTACTTGCAATTTTGTCAATTGGTAGAGGTAAGTTTTTATTTTTGATTTTTTTTCGGTGATTCTCGAAAAGTCTAAAATATTCTTTAGTTTATTTTTTAACGACATATTAACCCTTTCTAGGTTACTTAATGCCGAAATCTGATTCATATAATTTTACACAGTTATAGGGTTTCAAGTACTCCTGTCTAATACAAATGATTTTGAAACAGAGATCTATTTGATCCCTATATAAGATACTAACAGGTACTACCTCTTCAGTTAAGTGTGGACCTGGTAGTAATGACAATGAAGGGATATTTCACATTTCTCAAAACTCTAGAATTGGAGTCTCACCATCAAATTCAGTTTAGTATCATCATATTTACCCAACTCCTCCGCTCGGGCAGGATATGACACAAGGTCAATTTTTAAGCGGAGTTTAATAGGTTTGAATTCAGAGATTTCCTTCTCCTAGACTAGTTGCCTCACCAAGGCTGAAGAACCCAATCTGTCCTACTATTTACCCATAGCTGGAGGGAGAATAATTGGATTAATACCTTTCCCAAGGGTATTAGTGCTATGTGAAATGCAATCAGTCTGGTCCAGGATTTGAACTCGTGTCGCCGTGTCCATATCCTACGACGATAACCATTACACTACGGTTAGTTTAGTATTATACCCAGGACACTCGTTAAGGTGGGGGTCTAATCCCTCTGCAGAGGTGTAATTGACGTATTCTTCAGCCCCAGCCTACAATGTGACAAGATAACTATAATAAAAACTCGTGAAAATGTTAATGTAGGAGTACGTCACATTGTCCAGATTTTCAGAACTGGACCCTCACTATCAAATGCAATTTAGTGTCATGGCATATCTTTTTGGGTTGGGGGTCTGCAAGAGATACAGTCAGCGTATTCTAAGTCTCGTCGACAGGACTTGAATAAATCAAGCCCTTCTAACGTTATCTGTCATTTCAAATACACCCGCTACATCAATATGAGTTGTCAAATCAAGCCCTTCTAACGTTATCTGTCATTTTAAATACACCCGCTACATCAATATGAGTTGTCAAATCAAGCCCTTCTAACGTTATCCGTCATTTCAAATACACCCGCTACATCAATATGAGTTGTCAAATCAAGCCCTTCTAACGTTATCCGTCATTTTAAATACACCCGCTACATCAATATGAGTTGTCAAATCAAGCCCTTCTAACGTTATCCGTCATTTTAAATACACCCGCTACATCAATATGGGTTGTCAAATCAAGCCCTTCTAACGTTATCTGTCATCTCAAATACACCCGCTACATCAATATGAGTTGTCAAATCAAGCCCTTCTAACGTTATCCGTCATTTTAAATACACCCGCTACATCAATATGAGTTGTCAAATCAAGCCCTTCTAACGTTATCCGTCATTTTAAATACACCCGCTACATCAATATGAGTTGTCAAATCAAGCCCTTCTAACGTTATCCGTCATTTTAAATACACCCGCTACATCAATATGAGTTGTCAAATCAAGCCCTTCTAACGTTATCCGTCATTTTAAATACACCCGCTACATCAATATGAGTTGACAAATCAAGCCCTTCTAACGTTATCCGTCATTTTAAATACACCCGCTACATCAATATGAGTTGTCAAATCAAGCCCTTCTAACGTTATCTGTCATTTTAAATACACCCGCTACATCAATATGAGTTGTCAAATCAAGCCCTTCTAACGTTATCTGTCATCTCAAATACACCCGCTACATCAATATGAGTTGTCAAATCAACCCTTTCTAACGTTATCTGTCATCTCAAATACACCCGCTACATCAATATGAGTTGTCAAATCAAGCCCTTCTAACGTTATCTGTCATTTTAAATACACCCGCTACATCAATATGAGTTGTCAAATCAAGCCCTTCTAACGTTATCCGTCATTTCAAATACACCCGCTACATCAATATGAGTTGTCAAATCAAGCCCTTCTAACGTTATCTGTCATTTTAAATACACCCGCTACATCAATATGAGTTGTCAAATCAAGCCCTTCTAACGTTATCTGTCATTTCAAATACACCCGCTACATCAATATGAGTTGTCAAATCAAGCCCTTCTAACGTTATCCGTCATTTCAAATACACCCGCTACATCAATATGAGTTGTCAAATCAAGCCCTTCTAACGTTATCTGTCATTTTAAATACACCCGCTACATCAATATGGGTTGTCAAATCAAGCCCTTCTAACGTTATCCGTCATTTTAAATACACCCGCTACATCAATATGAGTTGTCAAATCAAGCCCTTCTAACGTTATCTGTCATTTCAAATACACCCGCTACATCAATATGAGTTGTCAAATCAAGCCCTTCTAACGTTATCCGTCATTTCAAATACACCCGCTACATCAATATGAGTTGTCAAATCAAGCCCTTCTAACGTTATCTGTCATTTTAAATACACCCGCTACATCAATATGAGTTGTCAAATCAAGCCCTTCTAACGTTATCTGTCATTTCAAATACACCCGCTACATCAATATGAGTTGTCAAATCAAGCCCTTCTAACGTTATCTGTCATTTTAAATACACCCGCTACATCAATATGAGTTGTCAAATCAAGCCCTTCTAACGTTATCCGTCATTTCAAATACACCCGCTACATCAATATGAGTTGTCAAATCAAGCCCTTCTAACGTTATCTGTCATTTTAAATACACCCGCTACATCAATATGAGTTGTCAAATCAAGCCCTTCTAACGTTATCTGTCATTTCAAATACACCCGCTACATCAATATGAGTTGTCAAATCAAGCCCTTCTAACGTTATCCGTCATTTCAAATACACCCGCTACATCAATATGAGTTGTCAAATCAAGCCCTTCTAACGTTATCTGTCATTTTAAATACACCCGCTACATCAATATGAGTTGTCAAATCAAGCCCTTCTAACGTTATCTGTCATCTCAAATACACCCGCTACATCAATATGAGTTGTCAAATCAAGCCCTTCTAACGTTATCTGTCATTTCAAATACACCCGCTACATCAATATGAGTTGTCAAATCAAGCCCTTCTAACGTTATCCGTCATTTCAAATACACCCGCTACATCAATATGAGTTGTCAAATCAAGCCCTTCTAACGTTATCTGTCATTTTAAATACACCCGCTACATCAATATGAGTTGTCAAATCAAGCCCTTCTAACGTTATCCGTCATTTCAAATACACCCGCTACATCAATATGAGTTGTCAAATCAAGCCCTTCTAACATCTGTCATTTCAAATATACTCTCGACACCAATATGAGTTGTCAAATCTGTAACCCAGGTGAGTTCAAGGACTGTTAAAAGGAGCTTAATACACAGAAGAAAAAGAAGTTAATGTGGATTTTAGATGACCAGAGAAAATACATTGTGATCGTGTAATAGCGTAATGGATTTTTGACAGGCAACGTAGAAAGAATCGTGTTGTTTATTTTCTCACGAAATTTCTGTCATGAGATTTCGTTATGGAAAAAGAATGGTCACCATGTTGATCAAAGGAAATTGTTGACATGGTGAATCATTCGATGACAAGAGAGAATTACAAAATCTGGACACCTCAAGGTCTTTGTTATGAAAAAGGATTTATGATTCGTTTGATGAAAAGGAGATTCTCAAAGTGGCCAATGACAGCAAAAATTATAAAACAAAGTGTTGACATTTTAAAGTTATCCGTCCTGATCAAAGCGAACTTTTTTTCTAGCTAAATTTAGCCCTGGAATTCGGTAGAGAATTCCACTGAAAGCGGAGGGTCTTTTGAAGTGACACCCCACACCAACTCTGACCGAGTTACAAATATAAATAAATTAAACTGAAAGTGAGAAGGAATTAGATGAGATCAGTCGAAATAGTAGAAAGCAGAAAGGTCAGACGAAACAGCTTTCTCGAGCTCCGGGCTTTATTGACCTTGTGCCAGAGAGCCTTGAGTAGAGAAAGTGAAGAAGCTGCCCAAATACGACGCTGTGAAGAAAAACAAACATAACCGCCGTAAAGATTACCTTTCCCAAACTGCCTGAGTTGAAGATAAAATATAAGCTAGTACCTGACGGTCTCCGACAGAATTTATACTTATATAAGAACGCTTAATGTGAAAACTGTTGAAATTTCCAAAGCGGAATGAAGGTGAAGTCTCCCCCGTGTTGTGAAAGGCGACGGCCCAGTCCAGTTATTATTCTACCCCTTCTCCTGTTATCTGTGATACAGCCATTATACAAATGTAAGTAGCCAAATATACCCCTCCTTACATTATGAAATCTTAATCTTCTGTTTTGTCCGTTATTTTTCAACAATATCAATTATTCCACCACTGTATGGCTTTGAAACAAGCTGATGTGGATTTCACCAACATTCTCATTAGGAATGTTTTTTTTAAATATACGTGGTACCTTCAATAAGTTTCCAGAGTTATTTCTACAAGCATTTAAAATTGTCGTAGACTCTTGAAAATTCACTATGTTATTACTATCTATCTTATGAAATGACTGACCAATTTTTATGATTTCAGGTTCAAATGAACAGCTTCAGCAGCAATTGGAATACATCATACTAAAGCCTTATTGTCACAGCTGGTGAATTTCAAAAATGCAATCTGGACGTGAGGACACATTAGAAGAACGATATGCAATAAAATTCTGTTTTAAACTTGGAAAAAATGCCACAAAAACGTATGGAATGCTTCAGACTGCTTTTGGAGCATCTTGCATGAATCGAGCATCAGTTTTTGAGTGGCATAAGAGATTCAAGGAAGACAAGGAGTCTGTGAGGGATGATGAGAGGTGTGGGAGGAGTGAGGAAGTCAATACACCAGAGTTGATTGGCCAAAGGGTTAGGGTTAGGGTTACTTTGTTAAGGTTTTAATGGAGTTCAGGAGAAGATTCCTTGGGAAGAGGCCAGTACTCTTCAAATGGGGTCAGTGGCATTTCCACCAGGATAATACACCAGTCCACAACTCCATCCTTGTCACAGACTATTTGACCGAGATGGGCATCAAGACAGTTCGTCACTCTCCCTATAGTCCAGACGTTGCTCCCTGTGACTTTTGGTTATTCCCTAGGCTCAGAGGCTGTCGTTATGAGACAATTGAGGAGATGAAAGAGGCTTTGACGAAGGTCATTGACACGCTTACACAAGAGGACTTCCATGGGGCCTTCCAGAAGTTGTTGGAAGGGTACAACAAATACATTGCAGCCGGAGGAGATTACTTCGATGGGGACTAGAGTTTCATGTGTGTACTATCAATAAAAGTGCCCATACGAAAAATGTCTGGACACTTATTTAATGATCCTCGTGTATAAAATCGGATTATTTTTACTTTTTCGGCATTTGATATTAAAGAGAAAGCGACTAAAATATTCTCTTGGGAGAAATATGGTAAGGGATGACAGGAAAATTACCAAGTTTTAGGAAAATATTTATCGTGAAAATTGTTGTTTCGTGTCACAGAAAAGTAATTTGCGAACTGCGTGTTTGAGAATTCCGCACTTGAAGGAGTTGAATTGACTGAAGCTATTAATATATGTCTGTAAATAACTCTTCACAAACTGTCTATAAAGATTTTGATAATAAGGAAATTCAAAAGGGTTCTTGATTCATATTTGATCTATTCACCCAGCGTGTTAAAATCTTTATTTATTTTTTTCAATATATCGTTCAGTTAGTTTCATTATGTAAAAAGTTATTTCCCTTATCCGAAGTTTGGGATTATCTCCCCTGATACTTTTTCCTCCTTTCTTTGTTATTGCTGTAAATAATTCTCGAGATGGCTAATCCTTAGTAAATGATTAAATATTTCTATTTGGCCCATAGATAGAACTCTAACAAGTACTATCAATCTGGGTGAGAGTGAACATGGGAGGAGTAATGGCTATAAAGGTATACATCTGGAGGTGCCCGTGGTGTAATTGTTATCGTCGCAGGAAATGAACACGGCGACACGAGTTCAAATCCTGGATGAGACTGATTGCATTTCACATAGCACTAATACCCTTGGGAAAGGTATGAATCCAATTATTCTCCCTCCAGCTATGGGTAAATAGTTGGACAGACTAGGTTTTTCAGCCTTGGTTAGGCAATTAGTCTTGGAGAAGGAAAACTCTGAATTCAAACCTGTTAAACTCCGCTTAAAAAATTGACCTTGTGTCATATCCTGCCCGAGCGGAGGGGTTGGTAAATAGGATAAAGCTATACATCACATTCCTCAAAGCTTCAGAACTGGAACCTCATCATCAGATTCTGTTATGGAGGTGCCCGTGGTGTAATGGTTATCGTCGCAGGATATGGACACGGCGACACGAGTTCAAATCCTGGACCAGACTGATTGCATTTCACATAGCACTAATACCCTTGGGAAAGGTATGAATCCAAATATTCTCCCTCCAGCTATGGGTAAATAGTAGGGCAGACTAGGTTCTTCAGCCTTGGTTAGGCAACTAGTCTAGGAGAAGGAAAACTCTGAATTCAAACCTGTTAAACTCTGCTTAAAAATTGACCTTGTGTCAAATCCTGCCCGAGCGGAGGGGTTGGTAAATAGTATCCAGAATATCTTACA
The DNA here is from genome assembly GCA_963585895.1 of Sepioteuthis lessoniana. NCBI lineage: Eukaryota > Metazoa > Mollusca > Cephalopoda > Myopsida > Loliginidae > Sepioteuthis > Sepioteuthis lessoniana. The sequence goes on along the minus strand of OY757933.1, from coordinate 35,681,938 downwards.
AAGGAGACTTCCCAGGTATTTATTCCTTTGTATTTCTGCTTTAGTGTTTCGTTTCGAGAAATTCTCTTGTTCTTCTCAGGTACTCAGATTCTGTTTAGTGTCATATCAGGACACTCGTTGGGAGGGTCTTAACCCTTTGCAGATGTCCAGTCGGCGTATTCTACCACCCAAGCCGACAGCATGACAGGATGACTATAAGAAAACTTCGTGAAAATGCTTATTATTCTTGTCAGAGATTTTTTTTAGAAGAATCATGTTTAATTGGTGTGGAATTTTAATGGGTATTCAATCTTCCAATTGTTCACAATTATATTGTTTCAAGTATCTAATGATAATAATCATTTGAAAACAATTATAGCTTCAACAGCCCAGTCGGCTCCATGGGTATTAGCTTTATGTGAAATGCAAATAGCCTCATTCAGAACTTGAACTCGGGTTTGCCGAATTAACTTTGAATGACGATAACTGTTACGCCACGAGGCTTATATTGACCCTTGGAGTGTGGGGACTCGACTAAAATCTTTCCCACTACTAAACATTCCATAATTAGATCATTAATGACCTCGACGTGAAGGCAAATAAAACAGATTTCGTGTGTTTAAAACAAGAGGGATCAATTATCACTTTAAATGGAAAGCCTCTGAAACTAGTCGTCCAGTTCACATGCCTCGGTAGCAGTATCTCATCTAACCCGTGTTAACATACGTATAGGAAAGGTGTGTTCTGCAATTGACAGGTTATCGATCAAATGAAAATCTGATCTCTCTGATAAAATAAAACGGGATTTCTTCCAATCTATCGATGTGTCAATACAACTGTGTGGCTGCACCAACTAGACTTTAACAAAACGCATGAACAAAAAGCTAGATGGGAGCTCTACAAGAACGCTACGTGTTGTTTTGAACAAATCCTGGAAGCAATACCTCGCGAAACAGCAGCTGTATGGTCACTTACCTCCTATCTTACAAACCATTCAAGACTCATAAGTGATATTCTCTTATGGACTCCTATTCATGGATACGGCAGTGCTAGCTGACCAGCACTGAGCAGACACTTGGTAAATTCAAGAAAACCTGCCAGGAGCGATGGAAGAGAGAGAGAGAGAGGGAGAGAGAGAGAGAGAGAACTCCGTGCTATTAGCACGGCTTGATGATACTGATGACATCTTCCTTCCACGCCTGTGTAGTCAGGAGTTAAAGATTGAACTCAGGTAAAACTGGGGGATAAAACAAAACAAACAAAAGAAGGATACTGGATATAAAATCAACTTACATATGTTGTCGTTGGAAGCGCCATGAGAAATACGAATATTATCAAACCAGCCACAAACAATTCACGTCGATGTCGAAGTATTTTATACTCATCCGTGAAACCAGTTAAAAATGCCTCTAAGCCACCAAACTGTTTTTCAGAAAACAAAAAGAAAATAAAAACAAAATCGTTAGATTCGCGAATATTTTTTGGTTTAGCTTCTTTGTATACTGGCATATCAACCTTCGTGGGTTATTTAATGCCAAAGTCTATTTTACCCATAGCTGATTGGTAAAGAGGTTCAAACCTTTCTCAAGGGTATTGTGATTATTACTGTAGGTACTATAGCAAGTATCTTAGGTTTACTTTAACTTCTTTGTTTAATGGCATATCAACCTTCGTGGGTTATTTCATGCCAAGGCCATCCTTGTAGAAGAACAGTAGTGGTATTATTATGGAAACGGCGATACAAGTTCAAATCCTGGACGAGACTGATTGCATTTCACATTGTACTTATACCCTTGGGAAAGGCATGAATCCAATTATTCTCCCTCAAGCTATGGGTAAATAGTAGGGCAGACTGTTCATTAGGCGGCTAGTCTAGGAGAAGGAAAACTCTGAATTCAAACCTGTTAAACTCCGCTTAAAAATTGACCTTGTGTCATATCCTGCCCGAGCGGAGGGGTTGGTAAATATGGTAGTGGTATTATTTAACCCATATCCAGGAGTATAAGGGGCCTCATACTTTTCCTAATGGTATTTGTCCAAGTGAACGTAATAGGGTGACTGGTGTTCGAACTCGTTTATTTCGAGGTTTCAGTTTAGCACTTTAGCCATTAGACCAGTATATATATTTAGGGTGGTGTATTTTTATAAGATTTTTGAACATGGTTCTAAATAACACACATAAAAAACATTTAAAACATTTGAATTAGCCCCCAAGGTTTTTGGAACGCATTAATAGCATTTTGGGGGTCCTGAACCCCTCCCCAATGACACTAGTTCTGTTGATTTGGCTCTAGTTCTTAAGAATATGATTTGATTATAATTTTATTAGAATATGCGACAGTGGACCTCAAAGAATTTTCATTGTCTCTTCAGGTTTTCCTTGTTTGTCGTTCTACTAATTTGACCGGATTTTCAGATTTTTCATCATTATTTTTCTGCTTGTTATTCTAATTGATATTGTTGTTACTGGCTGCTCTATTATCCTTTTTGTATGGGTGCCCTACACCCCACATTAAAATGGCTTCAGGTTAAATCTGACTTGGTGGGAAGTTGGTTAAATCCATATTCTTTTTGTAAGGTCAAGTTATTGTATTATATATTTTGGTGCCATATACTTACCAGGCACTCCATGGGTTCACCTGGCATTCATGCCAGGTCGGTGATATTAAGTTAATCACCTGGTCCTGGCGGGTTTTCCCCGCAGGCATTACCTGTTTTGCAAGGCTCAGTTTATCGCTTGGCGCCTAAGGCGCATCTAAAAAGGGAATGTCGAAGTGACAAAGGATTTTTGTGACAGGTACGCATAAGTCTCGATTAGTATGTGCTCTCTACTATAAAATGACCTTATGTCAAATCCGACTTAGTCGGAAGTCGTACAAATCTCTTATATATGCTATCGCCGGATTCTATCATCGTAATGTCCAAAATATAAGAAAAGCTTTTTTTCTAAATAGCCAATCTTTTCGATTGATTAAATGATAGATTTGAACGGCATCTCAACTTGTTAGGAGTTATCTAATGCGTAAAGATTAAGAAATTGTGTGCATTGTATGTTTATACTTACATTTTTTGCGTTATTTCTTAAGAGTTTTTTTCACACAATTATATATCAAGTATTTCTATCTTGGTAGTATGTGATGCAGAATTCGGAAACGCTGGATGCTTATACCGAGGTCGTGAAGGTTAAGAACCACACTGGAAATTAAGATGCCAAGCTCGCCTGATACTCTCCGAGTGCTACTCACTGGATTTGTCTCAATGACTTGGAGCACGGCCTCAGAATCCTATATGACTTTGCCTGATTGTCGAGGTACTTGTAACCCGAGCAGCGAAATTTCTTGAATCATCTTGTTACTGTATTATGATTAATTTCACCTTCACCTTTCGCACAATAAATATTTTTGGTTGCTTTTGCGGTGTTATGGCCTAGTTCCCAAGAAAGCTGTTATCAAAATATAATGAAACCATTTCTTTGACAGAAGTACTTATATAAGAGTTGATATTAACACGTAAGAGGAGTCTCCGTGGCGTAATGGCTAAAGTGCTAGTCAACAGCCTTGAAGTAAGTAAGTTCAAAATCCAGTCGCTCTATTACGTTCACTTTTGGACATACCATTGCCAAAGTTACTAATAAAGCTATGGGCTGAATTGTATCACCGCTGTTCTTCTATAAGGATCGCTTTGGCATTAAAAAAATTCTCGTAGGAGAATAAACCATTAAATAAAGAAACCAAAGGAAATTAATATGTGATCGGGATTTTTAAATTGAAAAGTGTGAAATACTAAGAGGAAGATAAAACTTTTAGTTTTGGTCAAAATTCCTTATTTGTATACTGAAAGCATTTATATTCATGAGTTTTATACAGCAAGTTTAAAATGTCACACAAAAATGCCACAAAAACGAAACAACCCCCCCCAAACAACAGCAATAATAACAATAAACATAAAAAGGAAATCATCAAACAACAAACAAAAAGGCAAAAACAGGCAAAAATGTTGTTGGTACCCCTTACGAACATGTTAAAATATTTATTTTAAAAATAGAATAAAATAAAATGAATTAATGATAAATTTGATAAATAATATACAATCCTGGGTTTGGTCTTCTGGCCAAGATTGGGTGGTCCGTTTGCATTTCAAAATCCTAGAGAATTTTATGCGTCTCACTTTCTTGGACGGATTCTAGTTTGTACATATAACATTTTCCAATATGGTCAAATTTTAATCTCTAACACAGTCCTCGGTGGATCACTTTTCCTACCCAGTCATTCCTAGTTTTGCATTTCTTTTGTGCTAGTTTGTTGCATTTACTTATTATGTGATTAACCACTTCATCTCGGTCACCAAATGATGTTGGTGTCTCTTGAGAATATACTAAAATTATTTATTTGAAAATAAATAAAATAAATTAAAAATAAAATTACACACACACACACACACACACACACACACACACACACACACACACACACACACACACACACACACACACACACATATTTATATATATATGATATTTACTAATCTAATATCTACCAGCATTCACGGTTACCAGAAAAAAAGAAAAAAAAAACCCGCTAGGAACAAGAGATAAAATTATTTCGAATCACCGCCCGGGGGAAAAATATTATAGGACAAAAAGAAAGAAAAGGCCAACCCTTATATATATAATAAAAATGTATCTCAAAATTGCAGAGACTGTTATGCGTCTCGCTTTCTATGACAGATTCTGGCTTATACACATACCATTTGTCAGTTTCGATAAATTTACGTTTCTTACACAATTCCCAGTGGATCACCTCTCTTACCCATTTATACCAGTTCTTAATCTATTTCTGTATGGTCAGATTATTGTTATTATTAGTCTTATTAGTATTATTAGCATAATGATTAGTACTATTAGTGTTTAATGAATTTTCATATTCACAACAAGTCTCTTGTGTAAACTGAATGAAGAAGTCGCCAAAAAAAGATCAAGTTTCTCTTTTCAGGTTTCCTCTTCGCAGCAATATCTAGGTCACCTCGTATGCAATCTCACCTGTTAGTCGGTTTGTCGGTTGAAGTATCCATTCGGTTGTTTTCCTTCTCGTTTTTGTTTTCTAGATTTTGTTAGTTTCCTGTTTGTATTTCAGTGATTTATGCTTATATTACTGTTGCTGGTTGCTGTAATTAATCTTTCTTTGCTCTCTTTTGTGTATACCTCGAGACCCTGAATTGTTTCATCTATGCAATCCTCAATGTTGGTGAGTCCTCTTTCTCCTTGTTTTATTAACACATATAGTCTATGTCAAGCGTCGGGTGTATGTATGACTTAGTGCTTCGTCACCAATCTTCTTGTTCTTTGGTCCGGCAGTCTGAGTTCTTCTCTTGTCCAATTTATGAAGGATCCAGAATATCTTTGGAGGTGCCCGTGGTGTAGTCGTTATCGTCGTAGGAAATGGACACGGCGACTCGTGTTCAAATCCTGGACGAGACTGATTGCATTTCACATAGCACTTATACCCTTGGGGAAGGTATGAATCCAATTATTCTCCCTCCAGCTATGGGTAAATAGTAGGACAGACTAGGTTCTTCAGCCTTGGTGAGGCAACTAGTCTAGGAGAAGGAAAACTCTGAATTCAAACCTGTTAAACTCCGCTTAAAAATTGACCTTGTGTCAAATCCTGCCCGAGCGGAGGGGTTGGTAAATAGTATCCAGAATATCTTACAAAGGAGACTTCCCAGGTATTTATTCCTTTGTATTTCTGCTTTAGTGTTTCGTTTCGAGAAATTCTCTTGTTCTTCTCAGGTACTCTTTTCTTATCTTTTTTTCTTTCATTTCTGTTTTGTTTGATAGTGTATGTTTCTATTATTTCCTGTTACTGGTATTTTTCTCTCTCCAGCTGTGCAGATGTATTCTTAATTGGACAGTTGTATTTTACAGTTGTTTCTCTTTTCAATTTTCCATCATAAGCATGGCCCATTTTTGACTCCCAAATTCCATTTCTATATTTTGGATTCTTATAGTTTGTGGAAGGTTTTCTAGTTCTTGGCAAATATTTTGATATCGTCCATATACTCGAGGTGGTTTATCTTTTCCTGCTACTTTGTACATTTGTCACCTTCTTTGAACTTTCTTAATATATAATTCAGTGGCATCATTGCTATGACAAATGGTAGTGGCAAGAGTAACTCTCTTTTAAGAGTCTTCTTTGGATTTTAACTTCTACTAGGGTTTATCGTTTCACTTTTAAGTTCTTCATAGCTTTCACGATGAAGTTTTTTTGGATCGTTCTGACATTTTTAATATTTTCAGACATCCAGCCTTGCGGCTCTGCATCTGTTGTGATTAAGTTTGTTAATAAACAACAATAAATCCAGAAAAGGTTAACAAATAGGTTTATTACCTTTTGGTACAGGGAATATAATAAATAGAATCAAATGCGCAGTTCTTCATCAACAGTAATAAACACTCTGTAAGCGAGATTACCTACTACCGCGAACCTCGTCTATTTTGTGTCTTTCGTTGGACGAATCCAATTTTCTAGTAGGGGAAATATCCTCCCGTACAACAAAATCATATATTTTTTGTAGTTTATCCCTGCAATAGTTAAATTTTTCCACCTGATTTTTACTTCCTTGAGGATATGCTGGTCTATATATAGTAGTTCATCAGTTCCTCTTGTTTTCTTGTGGCATTCTTTCTGTTCTTTTGGAAATAGTCCACGGCATTCAAGCGCGTTATAGATATCTTCTCTTATGGGTACAGCTTGGATTTTCCACATCATAGGTAAACACATGGAAGAGTTTTTCGTACGTAGTGGTGAATTGTTGGTTTTGTTGGGAAATTCTGGGATTTGTAAACTGACTCCTCTTTTTCTTACCCCATTCACTTGTTACCTTCTTTTGTCGAAGTTGTAAGAAGAATTAAGGACGGAAGGAAAAAGACAGGAATACCTTCAGGCTCAAACTTTATTTTTCTGAGCTTACGACTATTCTGTAGTGTGGAAAGTTTTCCTGAACCAGTAGAAATTGTCGGCTCCCCAGACAAGGCATCATCGGTCTGTAGTTGTTTTGGATGTATTTTTTAATTTCTTTTCTAGTCGCCATTTTCATCTTTGTGTAGCCATAGACAATCTTTTTAAAGTGAACGGTGTTTTGACAAAATAAAAGCTGACAGGAATAATATACAACAAAAATTTTTGGCGGGAATCGAACTCAAGTTCTCTTTTTCTTCGAGAAAGCCTGGATAATGCACCAGTTGCTCTAACCAGCTGAGCTACTAGAGACGTTTTCCAAATCAAACCTTTTAAACTTATCCTTTACTTTGTTCTCTCTTGGTTCTTAGCCTGATTGTTATCGTCGTAGTAATTCGAATTGGTGACCCGACGTCAAATCCTGGACGAGACTGTTTGTATTTTACTTCTCGATAATGCTTTTGGGAAGGGTATGAACCTATCTGTTCTTTCAGCTATGTGTAAATAGTAGGGCAGACTTGAACATTTAACCTTGGTTAGGCAAAAGAAGGAAAACTCTATATTCAAACCAATTTTACTCCGATTAAAAATTCCACTTTGTATCACATCCTGTGTTTGGTGGTGGAATTGGACGAATATATACCGTAAATTGCGGCGTACAAGTTTGTTAAAATCTCTACAAAACATGGGGTCATGTTATTCAGCTGGGCTAAAATCCAAACCTTTATCTCAGAGAAGTCAACCAGTGCAACAGTACTCTGAACAATCGATATACACTACTTACCGTAAATCTATCAAACTGCCACAAATATTTCCAACTTAAACTCATGTTTGGTGAAAATTTTTAACAAATTAACACAGAGATTAATATAAAATAATAAAACTGTAATACAAATTAAGTATCATATTAATGCTATATGATACGCCATTGTATTAGTATTTTAATGCTAGTTGGTATAATATGCGGTGTCTAGCAGTACTAGGGTGCTTCTATCAATATTTTATTGGAGGTATTAATTTTGTAGGTTCGCTCTAATATACTTATCGGTGTAAAACTAAACTTGAAAACTTCCTAAAATATATGGAATAACCCATATAGAAAAATTTTAATAATGTCTTGATGCAAATATTTTGACTTTATTATATGTTTTTGTTATTGGTAATCAGATTTAATTTAGGTCCACTGGGTAAGTTTTGATCTACAAGTAGCTAACTGTATGTTTGAGGGTTGACCTATACAGCAGATATAGGTCTAACGCAGAATCTTGAGCTAAAAATCTTGAGGTCATTTTATATGCAAGATCGACTTGTAGGCCGCAATTTCCTGCACTTGAAACATGAAGTGATTTTTCTCTACATTGTCTCTTAAAACATGAAGTGATTTTTCTCTACATTGTCTCTTAAAACATGATATGATTTTTCTCTACATTCATAAAACATCAAACGATTTTTCTCTACATTGTCTCTTAAAACATATATATGACAAGTAAATATGAAGTGTGTGCCTGTGTAAAATGATTGTGAAGATACATTCATTGTTCAACTGATTTTGGCATAGAATAACCCGCCAAAAGTTGACATACCGTAAAACTTCCCAACCAAGCAACTTAATTTGAAGAGGACTGATAAAATTAATGACTCTCACCGTACTGTCGAGCCCCAGGGTGATCAACATAAGGAAGAAGATGATGGCCCAGAAAACAGAACCAGTCAGGGACGCCACGGCTTCTGGGTAGACCACGAACACTAAACCAGGGCCTGTAAAAGAAATGAGTGTCGGATTAATTAAGAACAAAGACTGGGATAAGGAACGAAATATTATATTTGCTCGTGTAATGAACGACCTTTTCAGACCAATTTTTCATCTAAAAAACAAAGAGTCATCGATTCCACGAGTTAAGTCTTTGAAACGTTGTAGCTAAGCTTTATATAGTCGTAACTTCGATCCAAAGTGTCCATGCATAGCCGATACCTAAATAAAAGTCATTTGTTAAGATAATAAAGTTTTTACTTAATGTAATAAATTAAACATTAATTATCATATTGATAATGCTACTGTGTATCAGTGGTGGGTTTTAGTATCTTTGGAATATCAAAATAAACACGGTAGGCTACATCAAGGTCTATAATACATTGTTCATTTATGATATTGCATTGATTTTGATTGTATTACTGTAGTCCTTTTCTTTTGTTTTTTAGTCTTTCCTTTGTATTCTTTTGTTTTTAATGGCATATAAACCTTCATGGCTTATTTAATGTCAAAGCAAACCTTGTAGAAGAACAGTAGAGGTACTATTTAAATCATAGCTGGGTGGATAAGGGGGTTCATACTTTTCTTAACGGTATTAGTCTGAATGTGAAATTAATAGCGCTTACTAAGATGTTGCTGGCCAGATCATTTGCCACTACGCCACGGGTACTCTCCTTACATTAGTTATGAAAATATAAATAAATGTTTGAATGTTTTTTCTTTGTGTCATTGGATGTTGAAGAAATATTCTTGTAGGCTAGCATAACCAAAAGTTTGGGGTCGTTCATTACACGAAACTGTGTTATCACCCATGGTTGGCGGCTGATGAGGGCAGGGTATCGCACATGCTTTCTCACGTGGTATGATGAAATTAAAAAATTTGTAGGCTAGCATAATCAAAAGTTTGGGGTCGTTCATTACACGCAATATATGAACCTTTTTATGACTAAAAATTAGGGGTCGTTCATTACACCTAATAGTTCAGTACTCGAGTATATAAGTAACTTACGAAGCAGACGTTCGTTGCAATGAAAGGTTAGGGCGGACATTCGAATATATATATATATATATATATATAAATTCGTTAATGTTAACATCTGTCTTGTCCAGTCTCAAACTGTGACGGTTTATGTACCACCCATGCGTGCGCCACGCGTGGTATAATGGTTAGCCAGTTTAGCTAAGTAAATGATGTAGCATCCGGGTTTCTAGACTGTGATTTCGTTTCCCATGACAACGTTATGACGTCACAAGTTGTTGCTGCTGCTACTGCTTCTTCAATAAGACGTCTTAAAGGTTTTCCTTCTAAATGTTTGGAATAACCATTTCGAAAGAATTAATCTAGAAAACAAAATGAAGTTTGTAATATTCCAGATTTCCACTATCTGGACCCATGAAAATTCCTCAAGTATTGTCAGTTCAGAAAATTAATTATTTTCTAAATACTGCTCTCATTCAACGCAGTTTAACTTCAGTGACCAAACAAAATCCAGTGAATTCAGAGTGACATGTTCGTGATGTAGAGTGTTCGCCAATGGTCCAGGAGACCAGGGTTCAACCCCAGGTTGAGTCATAACAAAGACTCAAAAACTGATACTTGATGCCGCTTTGCTTAACGCTCAGCATTTCAAGGTACAGATCAAGAGTAAGTGGAGTAATCCAGGAAAAGTAGTTGCATCCTCCCCTACACCTCGGTGTAGTAGCTATTGAAAAGGAAACCTTCGGGTCGTCCTCGACTACGGTCGGCCAACTTACTCACTCACTAGATAATTTGCATTTCCAGTCGGCTGTCAAATGACAATCTTAAAAACTTATTCTGTTAGAGTACCCATCGTAAATCAAATTGATCTGTTCGATATAATGTTTAAAGTTTGATCGACAATGAGGAATTGGCTTTGAAAATATTGATATTTCAATTGAGTATGAAGTGTTGGCCCTTTTAAAATGATTGTGAAGAGACATTTTTGTACCATATAAGAAGAGACAGTTAAAATTAAGATAAGAAATTTAACCAGTATCAGGAGCGTTTGATAGAGGAGTACTTTAAAAGGTACTCTTTCAATCATCATCATCATCATCATCTTCAAGACGTGGTAATGGTATGGATGACCTTGGCCCTCTCTCACAATTCGTCCTTATATTTCATCGCTCTTGTCCAGTCCTCTTGACAATATCCAGTGTTCACACAGCGCTGATGAATGTAAGTTTTCATTGGCAGCCAACATTGGAGTGTTCACGTGTAGGAGTCCACCGGAGAACATTGTTTATAAGTTCATTCTTACTTCTCCAGCAATGCCAGGCATGACTTGCTCGTCTTGTGAGGTGGGAGCTAAGTAGCTGTATATTGAATTAAGACAAGAAGGTTTCTTTGACAGGCCGCGTAAGTTACGTGAGTGACAAACAGGATATACACTTATATCTTAGGGTAAATAAAATACGGTGAAAGTGTGTGGGTATCATGCCGAAGAAAAAGTGACCACGAGGAGTGCTTGGGCATTCGGAAAATTATATAATGACTGACGATTTTCGACCCAAAGTAAAATCGGAAGAGCCAGCAGAAGAGTCGCTTGACATCACGCCGTTCTGGGCGCTAGCCTTGTTCCAGACCGTACAGAGTTGTGAGGTAGAAGGAAGTTTGGGCTGTAGGAGACTCGCTAAAATGAGGAAGGTAAGATGATTAAATGCCCCGAGATAAAGCCGAGAAGTGAGAAGAAAAAGGCTCGCTAAAGTCGAAAACAAACATGATCCCAAAAGAAAGAAGGGCTGTCTTGCGAAGGCTCTGTAGTTGAAAAACATACATGATTAGATGAAAACCCAGATGATTAGATGATTTGAGTTTGTGTGTATATCTTAGCTGTCACCGACTCTCTCCTTCACATAAGTATTTCGTACATTTTGCAATAAAGAAAAAAAAAAAAAAAAGAAAGAAAAGAAGCAGATCATAGTTGTTGTGGAGAGGCTGGAACCGCCTACAGGATAGACTAGTCTGAGGACTATATTAGAGCGGTGCTCGCCTTTGTCACTATATCTGTCAGTTTGTCTCTCTTTTCGACAACAAAACGACTAAAGCTGATTAAATTAGTCGACTGTATTTTTTCCGTAACGAAATATCACTTATCTTACATGTGTGTCGACTCTTAAAACTCACGACACAACATATTTTTGCACATAAGTTATTGTCTCTTCATTCTCAGTATACAACGGTGCTACTTCGAGGATTTGTTCAAAACAGCGCGCAGTGTTCTTGTGTAGTTTCCATCTCGCTTTTTTTTGCGTTTCATTAAACTTCAAGTGGTGCAGCAATACAATTGTACTGACACAGCAACAGCTCCGAAGAATTCCCGTTTTATTTTATCAGTGAGATCAGATTTCCCTATGTTCCTTAACCTATCAATAGTAGCCCATGTTTTACCTATGCGTATGTTGACATAGCTTTTCGTAGATGAGATATTCTTATCGAGGTATGTGAACAGAGGCTTACCATGTAATGAGAAAATGGCACCATCTTGATTAAATCAAAGGAACTCTGTTTTATCTGAGTTCACGTAGAGACTAATGTCTCTTGTTGTCTACTTCAGGCTATGCAGCAGAGATTTGGTTCGGGTTGGTGCATTTGCAAGAAGTGCTTGATCATCTGCATCTTCTGCATCAGAAATAGTTTCTGCCAGATATCATCCACTTTTTCAACTCGTCGAAAATAATAATAGATAAGTAAAAAAAGTAAAGTTGGCGACCTCAGTCGAGAGCAACCCGAAGCCCCCCCCTTCAACAGTGAGGTGTAGGGGGCGCTACTCCATTTCCTGATTGCTCCACTTTACCCTTACCTTATAATGCAGAAGGCGGCATCGAGTACCATTTTTTGAGTCTTTGGTATGACTCGACCTGGGATTGAACCCCGGTTTCCCGGATCATTGGAGAACACTCTACTCATTAGGCCAATGGCCCGTGTCAAAGGTAAGTAGATAGATAAATAAGTCATGATAAGACAATGATTTGACCGAAAAAAACATACCTGCTACGGCAATTTCTTCAATTGACCTTTTCGTCACGTGGGACATATAACCCAGTACAGAAAAAACCACGAAGCCCGCTATGAAACTCGTAAAGCAGTTGATAATGCTGGTTGCCATAGCATCACTGAAAAAAAAAAAAAAGAATTAGAAAAGAAAAAGAAGAAAAAAACAAAACAAAACAAAGACAAAGAAACAGAAGAAAAAGAAGAAAAACAAAAACAAAACAAAACAAAGACAAAAGAAAAGAAAAAGAAAAAAAAGAAAAATAGAAAAAAACAACAGAAGAGAAAAGTGAAAGAAAAAAAAGAAAAAAATTGAAAAACAAAAATAAGAGAAAAGAGAAAAGAGAAAGAAAAAAAGAGACAAAAACAAAAGGAAAAACAAAAAGAAAAAAGAAAAAGAAAAAGAAAAGCAAATCTTGAACGAATAACAAAACTGTTGCTTAAAATTTGTACCAAATTAGAAAATAAAGAAAAGTTAAGCAAATAGGTGCCACTAGAGCTGAACGAGCACCCCCCCAAAAAAAAAAACAAAACAAAAAACAAAACTAATCATCGTAACCAGTGCCGGATTTACATATGGGCTGGAATCCAAGGGGCTCAAGATTAGATCACCTGATAAAACAAAAAATATAGGATCAGAGGCGATTTGTTTATTTTCAGATTTAATGGGGGTTTCTTTGAACTAATTTAAAATAATTTAGAGTATTTGGGCTTCTCTAGTTAATTAGGTCTTTTAGATTTAATGAGGTCCCTTTAAAGGGCCTTCATTTGGATTTTTATGTACATATAAATTTTTGATGTAGCTTTTTTAGTTTTGCAACAATTTTTCTTTTTTACTTAATTTTACACTTCATTAAACATAGGCAACAAATAAGTCCAAAATTACTCAATATTCTACAAATTAGACAAAATGGGGCAAAACAAGATAAAAATTTAAAAAAAGAAGAAAAATTGTGCAATAAGGTAGAGAAGAGTGAACATACATAATGAAGGGACCCGTAATTCTATTTGCCCTGGGTCAGCTTAATATCTAACTCCAGTTCTGGTTGTCACGAAGTCTGCTCTGTGTTTCTCTTGTGCTAAAAACCAAAAAACGATCTTTTCATTGATTGCATTGTGGCCTGACGAAAAATGGATTTTATACGGCAACCTATGGCATTTTGTATCAAAAGACTTTCCCAAACCAGAGCTGCTTCAAAAGAAATGTATGATCACTACCTAGTTGCAAGTGGAATCAATAGCTGCAATCGCAGAAGAGAAGCCTTGTCAAAAATTGTGCTACTATAGTCGAATATCTAGCGCCGTGCCTTGTGCAACTATAGTCGAATATCTAGCGTTTTGCCTTGTGCAACTATAGTCGAATATCTAGCGTTGTGTCTTTTGCAACTATAGTCGAATATCTTGCACTTTTGCCTTGTGCAACTATAGTCGAATATCTAGCGCTGTGCCTTATGCAAGTATAGTCGAATGTCTAATGCTGTGCCTTATGCAACTATAGTAGATTTCTATTCTACATTCTCTTTTGCTGGTCCATATTTCCCATTCACAGGAGAATTTTGCTGAAACGTTTCTCGTTATTTTAACACCAAATTCGACAATTTTTGCAATATTTTCATTTATATTGATGGTAAAAAAATAGAATTCCCGCAAAAAACACTCCCGAAAAAAAACAACAAAAAAACAAAAAAACCCCCAAAAAACGAAACAAAAAAACAACAACAACAAAAAAAAAAAAAAAAAAAAAAAATAAAAACAACAAAGTTGTTTACTGATTTTATTTTAACAGCAATTCATAAGATTATATTGTAATGTAAGTTTTTAAGGTATGTATTTACCCAACCCCTCTGTCAAGGGCCGGATGAGATGCAAGGTCAATTTTTTAGCGGAGCTAGTTTGAATTTTTTCTTCTTTTAGATCGTTTGTTAGACTAAGGTTAAATAAGCCAGTCTGCCCAACTATCTATCGATAGCTAGGAGGAAAACAAATGGATTCATGCCTTTCTCAAGGGTATACGACGCGCGAAGCAAAATACAAGGCGCTTCGTACAGGATTTGAACGCGGGTCACTGATTCTATTTTTAACGATGATAACAATTATGCTAAGCGTTTCTCCTAAGTAACGTTATTTTAAACACTTGTTTAATAGCTCCGGAAAATTGAAAAGAGTTAATAAGAACTTTGCGAGATTAAATCCATTTGGATGGTTGATTTCGCTCACACGTACTCTGTTGCTATAAAACTGGGAAGGAAAAAAGATAAATGAGGCAAAATATTTTGTTAAAGGAAATGGAATCAAATAGTTTCTTTTACGCACAACAGGTGAAATCCCAGTGTTGTGGCTAATGTGCTGGACTGCGACATCAAAGTAAACAAGTTCGAGCCACAGTCACGCTATTCCGTTCATTTCTGGACTAAAGGTATGAACTTCCTTATCTCCAACTCCACCAATGGGTTAAATAGTATTACTTCTCTTCTCCTACAAGAATGGCTTTGGCATTAAATAACCCATGAAGGTTGAATATGCCATTAAACAAAGAAACCAAACCTTTACCGGTAACAGTTATTGTCTCTCGGGTTGTAACTGGCAAGGGCGATTAGGGAACCAAATCCAGGGCCTAGGGAGAAACAGATTTGAACAGCGGCATCAACCCAGACCTGGAAAAGAAAAAGATAGATAGATCGATAGATAGATCATGAAAGATATGTTACGAAAATGAAAGAAAAAAAGTAATATAGGAAGGGTAAAGAAGAAAATGTAAAATAACGAGTAAGAAAAGTATCCAATATGAGAGAGAGAGAGAGAGAGAGAGAGAGAGAGAGAGAGAGAGAGAGAGAGTAAGAAGTTAAAATCCCCAGAAAATATTGAGGAATTTCCCCCCTCTCTCTCTCTCTTTCACACACACACACACACACACACACAAATACACGTGTGCGCAAACGTACACATGCATACGTACACAGATCATGTGTAGCAGATATGAACAGTGGCGTCAGTTCAAACAGAGAAAAAAAAGATAGATAGATAGATAGATAGAACACACACACGCGCGTGCGCGCGCGCACACACACAGAACATGGGAGAAAAAATTTGAACAGTAGCGTCCACACAGACGTGGAAAATGAAATGGTGAATATGATATGAAATGGTGAATACAAGGCGCGCGTGCGCGCACCCCACGCACACTGCAAACATGTAAAAGATAGCCCAATGGTTTAATGTAGAACTAGCAAATTTGGTATGTCTCCTTATTGATTTTAGAGGGTTTTAATGCTGTCAGAAGATGGCACATCTGGTCATGCTATTACGTTCACTTTCGAACTAATATCCTTAGGGAAGATATCGATCCCTAACCTGCCTCCTATAGATTAAATAGCACCAAGAATATCTCATGTTTGTTTCCTTTGACCTTCCCTCCATCGGGGTGCTTCAGGTGCCAAGCTCCTTTGGATCTGACAAACCGGTCAATATCACCCATCCGAAGTGAGCCCGAGTGAGGGTATAGAATTGCCAACAAGGGTTGATTTGCTATTAAAAAAAAAATCAATCATTGATTTCAGAGGAAGTTTTGAACGTTGTCAAAAAGATGGTTCCATCTTTTTTTTAAACTCTCTCTCTCTCTCTCTCTCTCTCTTTCTCTCTCTCTCTCTCTTATTAGTATTATCATCATTATTATATCATTTGACAGCTATCTATCTCGAGAGAAAATGGTAGCATCTGTCCTGTTGTGAGTAGCGCATGATGTGGCTCAGTAATCCGATCATTATATGACAATCCCTTCTGCAGGTGGGCAAAGTTGGATTGTGTTTCGAAGGCCTGAGTTCTGCTGTCTTCGCTTCCAGCGTTGTCTTCTGTTCTCCAGTTCTCAGTATGTCCCTTTTTCCATCTCTGTTTGACCCTTTCTTGAACAGCTTAGCTTCAACTTCGTTGGTAGTCGGTAACTGGTTTCCAGCTGTCTGGTTCAATGTCCGTGATTTTCAGGACACACTTGCAGACGTTCTTGAAGTAAAGTACTAGCTATTCTGCTGAATCGTGTCTTATGGTTACCTCACCCTACAATGATCTTCGGTATTTGACCTTACTTCATATTGTATACATGTCCAAACCATTGCGGTAAATGCTGTCAGAAGAGAAAATACTTGCTCCAGCACACTGGCATTGTTGACTTTGTCTTTCTGTCAGGGTACAGAGAACATATGCCTGGTTCAGCCTGCGTTTAGCGCTTTTTTATGATGTGCCTAGGTTGTGTCATTTAATTGGTAACATTTCTCTGATAAAGACTATGCGAACCTTATATTTAGCTCCATCAACTTTTATAGCTTTGCTTTATTTTCATGTCTTAAAATGTTGATTTAGATAAAAAAAAAAGTGTGAGTAAATGAATAATGAATGGGGCCATCTTTTTGAAAACATCGAAACCCCCTGTTTCAATCTCAATACTTTTTGAAGACATTCACTATTTTGAAGAAAATGAACGTTTCCTTCATTGTTCATCGGTCTCAATACTTTTTGAAGACACCTCGCATAGTACTATCCCTTAAGGAAATGATACATTCAGAATAAGAAATGTATATACAAGTGTACCAACTATTATACTGGCCTGCGTTAAAAATTGTTTTTCCAAAGATCAAAGGTTTATCAAGTGATATACGATCGCCATTTTAGGCTGAATTAAAAAATACCCTTCACTGTGTTGGGCCAGATCTGGTTTTTAAGATGTACTTGATTACCTCACAACAAGTTGTACATAATAATCACACTTATCCAGAAGCCTGTGGAATTTACTTGTCATAGCTGATCATGGGTGCCTAATGTTTAGTATAGCATATAATGTTGTATGTGTACCTAACTACTGTGTAACACCCTACTCGCTAACATCCACATACCTAGAGGGGAGACTTATCCCTCAGCTTAAAATGTACTGTGTCAAGTGTCAACGACGAGCTGAGTGCTAATCTATTTTTTCTTTCAGCTTGACATTTGTATTCCTGAATGGATCGCGGTTGTAAGAATAACCTTGACAGGTTCTTTTATATCTGCGATAACGTGGTTCTTCCTAACCGTCGAGCAAAAATCACTGACTTTGAGAAGAAGGCATATCACGATTAATTTGGAGTTAAACTAGGGGATTATGATAAGCCATTCGCTCCCCACATTTGCTGTAAAATGAGTGGAGAACTTGAGGGATTAGAGGAATAGTAAAAGGAAGAGTATGCCATTTACCATTCAAATTGTCTGGGGGGAAGGAAAAGATCACATTATGGACTGCTATTTCAGTATGATAAATCTAAAAGGAATAAATTGCAAGAACCAGCGCTATGTTCAATACACCGATGTTCCTTCTGACAAAGGACCAATGCCTCATGACCCAGACCTTCCTGTTCCTGAGCTAGGTGGTAACATAGAATATAACTCTAATTCCGAAGTTAAAGACATGACTTCTTGCTGGAGATGACGCATACAAGTCAGAAGAGGACAAACAGCCAGTATTCTTGATACAAGCTGAACTCAGTGAACTGAAACGAGACTTGAATCTTTCAAAAGGAGTCTGCTCAGATGCTGCGTTCACCTCTCATCTGTTGGCACCAGGAACAACGTTCTACTGGTATCGAGAATGTGAGAGAGAATTAAGACAGTTTTTCCCTTTCCAGGATAAGTTATCATTGGTTTATTGTAACAACATTGCTGATTGATCAAATGAATGGACTTAGGAATGCTTCGGAATGGAGACTTTTTTATTGACTCTCCAGTAGAAGTCTCAAAGCAGTTCTTCTATAAAATTGAAATAGTTTTTCATCTATCCCTATTGGGCATTCAATACAAATGAAAGAAACTCACAATGGCATAGATCATTTGCTGTCTGCTACCAGTAGCACAAATGGTTGGTCTGTGGAGTCCTAAAGGTGGGTGGACTGGTCCTAGGGCTCCAAGGTGGGTACACAAAGTATCCTTGTTTTCTGTGTCTCTTGGACAGCTGGGTTGACGACCAACATATGACCGATAAGACAAGGATTAAAACCTGGCTCGCATAACATTCAGTCTCACCCTTTCGTTGAACAGAACAAAATACTACTTCCACCTTTACATATCAAGTTAGGGATTATGAAGAACTTTGTGAAAGCAATGGACAGGGAAAGCAGCGAGTCTGCTTTCCTCCAGGAGAAGTTCCCAGGGATAAGCATGGAGAAACTCAAGGCTAGTATATTTCATGGCTCTCAAATAAGAGAACTCATGAAAGACCCAATGTTTGACGAAGCACTGAGTGAAGCTAAACTGTCCGCCTGGCAGTCACTGAAGTCATTAGGTTCAAACTTCCTAGGAAACCACCGAAGTGCTGAATTCGAGAAGGAAATTGAAAAGCCATTGAAGAGTTTCCGCTAACTCGGGACATGAATGTCAGTTAAATTGAACTCTTGGACTATTTTCCAAAGAACAGTGGAAATTTGAGTGAAGAGCAGGGTGAGCACTTTCACTAGAACATTCGCATTATTGAAGAGCACTATGAAGGTTGGTGGGATGTAAACTTTCTTGTTGACTACTGTCGGTGCTTGAATCAGGAAGCGGTGGCTGCTGAGCACAGGAGAAAGTCCCTAAAAAGACCTTTAATCCATGAATAGATTCTTTTGTATATTTTCAATTTACTATGGTACAATGTGAGCTTTTTGCGAATATAACAGCTCTAAATTTAGCATTATTTGTTTAATTCAACAAGAAAATAAATAGAGTTATATTACTGTTCTATACATTTCACGTAAGAGCTTGTATCTTAAAAAATTGATCTGATTAAAAAAAATGAGTACGATTTTTGGATTTAGCGTAAAAACTGCCTAAAAATCAGCTATTATATATTCGACCTTGAAAACATCGCAGGCCAGTGTTATAGGACAAAAATAGACCGAGGACGTGGAAGGCATTAACGAAATACGACGACATACCTTTACATTGAATTAACCTTTCATTCATTGTTTCTGTCAGTTCAGTATTGATCATTTGGAACTCACTATACACACACACTCTCTCTCTCACACACACGTATATATATATATATATATATATATATATATATATATATATATATATATATATATATATATATAATATCAGTTATATCATCATCATCTCATCACCAAGTCGTACTGATAGTACGGAGTTTCATGACAAAGAGGCATCAATAGACGCCACCCTTATTGGTGAGGTTGGTTGGATGATTATCTGTGCTCCGGTCACAGACGTGACTTGGTATCCTTCCAAGGAAGAAAACATTCCAGTGGGTCATAAAAAATAAGGGTTTTATGATTATGCTTTTAAACTTTAACTTTTAACTTGGTATGTTCCTTTTTATCTTAATCATAGTTTCGATTTGTGCAGGTTTTTTTGTTAGTGCTCAATATAGGTTACAGAGCCTATATAGATCAAGTTTCCGAACTTTCATCTACATATACTGTATAAATAAAGAATAACTCTTGGTCTGATGATCACATTGGCGAGAAACTGACAGTCACTAAGTTCTCTTGATACTAGGTCTACACTTTCCTAATTATATATATATATATGCAAGTAGATTGCCCTAGTCCCATAATACACTCGTATTTCTGACATACTTTTAGAACCTGAAACGTTTAAAGTCAGTTCGCTGTGAATTTACTGGGTTGCCGTCGTCATAGCCGTCACCCACCTCCAGGACCCCCCCTTCACCGTCAAAGCGCCAATCCAAGGCCTCCTGCACCTTCTCGGCCTCCATCGTCACTTCAGTCTCCACCAACGCGACTCATCAAGTGTAATCCACACCCAGGAAGAAGTCATCTTTGTAAAAAAAATGACGACGGTTTGAACTTTTCCTTCCAGTCGCCAAATCCGGTTTCAATGTAGAATTTGTCGCCGCTGCCTTTCCACAAACCAGGAAAACAGGCTCAGCCTCGTTTTCGTTCGAGAATATTTAGTTCAGTTAATACATTTGTAAGACACACGTGCGCCCACAAATTTACGTTTCACACACACACACACACACACACACACACACACACACACACACACACACACACACGAGGTGAGCTCAGAATGTATCAAGACTTTACTAAGACAGACATGAACAATGAATTAAACTACTTTTGTCCCATAATAGTTTGTACATTTGTATACATATTTCTCATACTTAATGTAACGTTCATTATGGGTTAAAGGTAGCATTATGTAATATGTTTTCAAAAAGTATCGAGACTGAAGCTGTATTTCCCAAGGCAGAAATGAACAATGAATTAAACTATTTTTGTTCCATAATAGTTGGTACATTTCTCATACTTAATGTAACATTTATTATAGAATAGAAGTAGTATTATGCGTGTTGTGTTCAAAAAGTATCAAGACTGAAGCTGTATTTACTATTTTTGCCCCATATCAATAGGTATGTTTCTAAATAAATTTCTTATACTAAATGTAACATTCAAGACTGAAGTTGTATTTACAAAGATATAGCTGAATAATGAATGAAACGTTGATTTTCTTCAAAATACGACCCATGTTCCATTATCTGCCATTTTTGTTATGTAGGATACATTAATTATTATCTTCTTGTTAATTAACACGAAGCCAAGAAGGTGTGGCGGGTGGCTGTAGAATACGCCGACTGAATTTCTGCAAGGGGTAAGACTACCCAGCAACTAGAGTTCTGGATATGACATTAAAACAACTAATGGCGAGACTTCAGTCCTAGAACTTTGTGGAATGTGGAGAACCCCTTCATTTCCATTACTCCCAGGTCTACTCTTACCAGTCTAACCCAGTCTCTGCATCTTTGCAGAAAAGCAAGACCCCCTCTCATTAGTCACAGGTGTACACTGACCTGTATAGCCCAGTCTCTGGATCTTTGCAGAAGGGCAAGATCCTCTCTCATTAGTCTCAGGTGTACTATGACCTGTTAGCCCAGTCCCTATATTTTCACAGAGGAGCAAGACCCCCTCTCATTACTCACAGGTGCTCTCTGACCTATATAGCCCAGTCTCTACATCTTCGCAGAAGGGTAAGATTTCCTCTCATTAGTCTCAGGTGCACTATGACCTGTATAGCCCAGTCTCTACATCTTCGCAGAAGGGTAAGATTCCCTATCATTAGTCACAGGTGTACACTGACCTGTATAGCCCAGTCTCTGGATCTTTGCAAAAGGGCAAGATCCTCTCTCATTAGTCACAGGTGTACTATGATCTGTTTGCCCAGTCTCTATATTTTGCAGAAGAGCAAGACCCCGTCTCATTACTCACAGGTGCTCTCTGACCCTGAGAGAGATTACCTGTTAGGGTTCCATCTATGAGTCAAATGGAAACCATTTAACTATTTAACTATGTGCAAACAAATGAGTAATTTTAAATATAATTATTAGTGTTACATGGCAATAAAATAATTTAACAGTGTACAAATGAATAAGTAATAGTGAATAGAATTATTAGTGTTAAATAGTAATACTTGAAACTCTTAATTGTGTGCAAACAAATGAGCTTCGGCTTGTTTAAAATGTTACATACAAACTATTCGGTTACAAATCATAGATATTTAATATATATGTAAAAAAGGATTTGGCCTTAAATAACATGCAAAGATTGGTATGCAATAAAACCAAACCAACCAACCAACCAACTTGATTAACACGAAGTCTGGTCTAGTCTGGTGTAGTATTCTGACCGGAATGTGGTGGTCTGTTTGTATCACAAAATCACAAATAATTTTATGTCTCGTTTTTTGGGACAGATTGTGGTTTGTACATATAGCATTTGTCAGGATAGCCAAATCTTTATTATTATTATTATTATTATTATTATTATTATTATTATTATTATTTACTCATTAGAGTTTTTCACATCAGCGTTAGCTGATGGTCTTTCACTTGAGTTTGAGTGACAGCAAGTCTCCTCAAGTCTCCAGGACTCTTTTCAGTATTCTGGCCGTTCTCAATAACGCAGTAGTTTGGATGTTTTCCACTCGTCCGCCAACTTCCAAGTCCTCCAGTCCCTTTAGTAATCCTTTAGTTACTGTTCCAAACGCACCAATTACAATTGGTATAATTGTCATCTGCATGTTCCGTAGTTTTTTCAAATCCTTAGCAAGGTCGAGGTACTCCTATTTACCCAACCCCTCCGCTTGGGCAGGATATGACACAAGGTCAATTTTTAAGCGGAGTTTAACAGGTTTGAATTCAGAGTTTTCCTTCTCCTAGACTAGTTGCCTCACCAAGGCTGAAGAACCCAGTCTGCCCAACTATTTACCCATAGCTGGAGGGAGAATAATTGGATTCATACTTTTCCCAAGGGTATTAGTGCTATGTGAAATGCAATCAGTTTCGTCGAGGTACTTATCCTTCTTTTCACATTCTTTCAGTTTTATTCTGTGGTCAGCCGGGACAGCAAAGTCGACAATTTTGCTAGTTCTCTTTTTTTGTTGATTATTATTAGGTCTGGTCTTCTGGCCAAGATTTGGTGATCCGTGTGTTATTATTTTACTTTTTTGAGAGTTTTTCACCCCAGCGCTAGCTGATAGTTTTTCACTGGCGTCGGGGTGATAGTAAGTCTCCTAAAGTCTCCAGGATTCTTCTCAGCATTCTGGCCAATTTCAACAATACTGAAGTTTGGGTGGTCTCCCCTCGTCCTCTTATTTCCAAATCTTATTGTCAATCTGAACCGATTGTTTGTGCTGCTATCAGAAGAGATTCAGTTTTTCTCTTAAGGTTTCAGTTTCTTAGCCATGTGTAACATATTGACCCCGGCCAAGCTGTCAAAAGAAGAAATGCACCTGTGTAAATAACAGGTGCATCCGGTCGAAGATATCAGGGGATAACTTTAACTATCGAAGGGTTGAATTGAGTGCGAATTGTGACGCTCGCAAGAAGTAGGTGGGTGTCAAATTATTATAAAATCCCGGCGACAGGAAGTTCAGATCAGTTCGAGAGAAGATGCTGAAATGAGAACCATGTCCCAGCAGAGGCTGGGCCCCCAGGCCCCCGGTTGAGCAGCCCAGGAGAACGGGAAAGAAATGCTGCTGTAGCCAGAAGAGTTGGGGGGGGGTCAATATGTTGCAGTACTGTTCAGTCTCCAACTCACCTCTCACAGATAATACCTTTCGTAACCCTTTCGAACCCTTTCAAATGAAGTGAGAGGTATATTTTTCTAAAGAACTGTGTCCGCTCGTCTTTATTTTGTTGAATATGTTTCTGCCTGCATCTGCATATGATTATGTTACACATGCCCAAGTCTCGTGTGAGATTTCGCTTCGTGTGAGTTCATGCAATTGTTTTTCTTCCCATTTTTGTTTTCTGATTATTTTCGTTATTTTGATGCTGTATTGTTTACAATGGCTGTAATCAATCTTCCTCTGTGATTTTTTATGCAGTCTTAGAATCGTTGTATCTATACATCGACGCTATCTTCAATGTTGCGTGTGCGTTTCCTTCTTCTTTCCTAGACAAATACTGTCTACGTCATATCTGGGATGTAAGGTGTGAGTTTTCTTGTTCTCTGGTCAATTTGTTGAAGTTCTTCCCTCGTCCACTTCAAGAATGGTCCAGACTATCTTACGAGGGGGACAGCCCAGGTGTTTATCCTTTTGATGAGATTTCTGCTATATCCTTTGATTTTGAGTAGTTTTTAAGTTCTCCTGGGATGCTCTTTTTAAATTTTTTCTTTCATCTTCCCCTGTTTGATGGTGTCCACTTTCAATATTCCTAAGTATTTGTAAGTTTCTTTTTCTCCGAGCATTCTGATTTTTTCTTGGTTTAGTAGTTCTATTCTTTCTGTCATGTGTCGTTTTCAGCTTCTCATTATCAGTGTGGCGTATTTTTCTATGCCAAATTACATTCCTAATTCTCACTGTATTATAATTATTAACTTTACTTTTGGTTTCTTACAATCCTTCACCGGGTCTTTACCCAAGACCTAGCGTGAGGGAAGGAAGTGATCACATGTATTTGATGTTTTATCCATACTTTCGACTGTTACTTTTTTAATCACATTGATAGGACTCTCCTAAGGAGATGAACAGTTCTTTAAAGTGCAATTATAGTACTTCCTATAAGTTGGGCCTGCCAGGCATCTTGTTAGAGTTTATCTGTTCCTTTCTTGATCATATCCTATTGCTGGTGCAGTGATAGTTTTAAGGGGTCCCATTTCAATTTCTATTTCCAGTAGTTCGTATTATTCTATTTCCAGTTCTTCTTATTATCCTCGTAAGATTTTCACACGAGTTCTAACATTTTTTTACTAGACTCTTAGTGATAGCAAGTGTTCTCTGGTGCCCTGGACTCTTCTAATTATCCCAGCCAATTTTGATAGCACCGTGATTTGGCTGGTTTCTAATCTTTAATGTCCAGTTCATCGAGTGTCTTTTAAAACGTTCTTGGGAACTGTTCCAAGGACCCCAACTACGTTTGGTATTATTGTCACTTTCATGTACCCAGCCCAGTCGGCTGTGACTTAAGAACCCCCACAAATAAATGTCCTGAGTATGATACTAAACCATCCGATGGTGAGGTCCCAGTCCTGGAGCTTTAGGGAATGTGGAGTAATCCCCCATTACCAATACTCCCAGGTCCACTCAGATCCAGAGCGGTTGTACCTGTTAAGATCCCATCTATGGGTCAAATAGAAATACTTAATCATTAAATACACCATTTAACTGTGTGCAAACAAGTTACTGATGTTAAATTGAATTATTAGCAATACGTGGAACCATTTAACTGTGTGCAAACAAATCAATGATGTTGACTAGAATTGTTAGCGTTAAATAACAATAATTAAAATCATTGAACTGTGGGCAAACAAATTAGCTCTGGCTGATTTTAGAATGTTACCTACAAACTATTTGTTTACAAATCATATATATCTAATATATATACGTATAAACAAAATTTGGTATTAACTAACCTACAAGGGTTGATATACCATAAAACACAACGAACCAATGCAAAATCATATATCTCAAATATATATAAATTTAAACAGAATTTGATATTAACTAACTTACAAGGGTTGTATTGCCATAAAACATAACTAACGCAACTAACCAAATTCCATGTTCCATAGTACTTTCAGTTCTCTGGCAAGGTCCATGTATTTGTTAAACTTTTCGCCTTCTTTCATTTTCACCGTGTGATCAGCTGGCCCAGCAAAATCCAATATATTACAGGTTCTTTTTTTCTTGTTAAATAAAACTAGGTATAGTCTTCTATTTTTGATTGGATGATCCGAGCTTGACTCTCAAAGAGAATTTCATGAATTTAATTTTCAAGGATCAATTCTAGTTTATACATGTACCATTTATTTGTATGATCGAATTTCCGTTTTTTGCACAATTCCCAGTGGTTCCCATTCCCTGTCCAGTCATGCCTTTTTAAAAATATTTTTTGTACTAGTTCGCGGCATTTACTAAAGGAAATAATTGTTTCATCTTAATCACCACATAGCATGTGTAGTATCATTTTTTGTTTGTATATAATTCGTCCTAATGGCATTATTCTTGTGGTGCAATTATTAGAGATTTAGTTTCCCTCTTTAAGTTCTCTCCGCGTAACCATATCCAGGTCATCTCATGAGTGATGAACTTAATTTATAAATTGAAGTATCCATATAGTGTAGCAACTACAACTGGTATCAACATCACCTTCATGTTCTACTGCTTTTTCAGTTCTCAAGCAAGATCTGAGTATTTGTCTTTCTTTTTGCTTGTGGTCCGCTGGCAAGGGAAAATCTGCAAGATATCAAGTTGTTTCCTTCTTGCTAATCGATATTAAGCCTGGTCTTCTGATCAGGATTTGTGATCCGTTTGTATTTCAAAGCCTTAGAGAATTTTAGGTATCACATTTTCTTGGACAGATTTTGGTTTGTGCGTATACCATTTGTCAGGAGGGCCAAATTTCAATCTTTTGCACAATTCCCAGTGGATCAGCTTTCATACACAGTCGTACCAAGTGTAGTATTCCTTTTGTTTCAGTACCTCTTTAAATGTTTTACACACCGGTCTTAACTTGTGGTTTTTCACTGGTGCTTTAGTAACTGCAAGTCTCCTCAGATCTTGAAGATATTTCTAAGTGTCCAAGTTTATTCTAACAGTACCGTAGTCTGGATGGTCTTGATTCTTCCTCTTATCTCCTATTCCCCCAACCTTTTTTACAGACTTTTTGGGAGTGTTTCAAGGGCTCCAAGTACAAATGGTATCCTTATCACGTTCATATCATTATCATTATCATAATTATTATCATTTTACTCTTTTGAGAGTTTTTCACCTCAGCGTTAGCAGATAGTTTTTCACTGGAGTCTAAGTGACAGCAAGTCTCCTCAATCTCTAAGACTCTTCTCAGCATTCTGGCCGATCTCAACAATGCTCTTGTCCGGATGGTCTCCAATTGTCCTTTTATGTCCAAGTCTCCCAGTTTCTTAACTAATCCTTTGGGGATTATTCTAAGCGCACCACTTACAATTGGTGTCACCGTAACCTTCATGTTCCATTGTTTTTTTTAGTTCTCCAGCAAGGTATAGGTATTCATTTCATTTTTCGCTTTCTTTCAGTTTTATCTTGTGGTTAGCCGGAACGGCAAAGTCCACAATTCGATAAGTTGTCTTTTTATTTTTTTGTTGTTGTTGACAATCACTAGGTCTGGTCGTCTGACTGAGATTAGATTATCCGTTTGTATCTCAAAATCTCAGAGAAGTTTGTGCGTCTCATTTTCTTGGACGGATTCATCGTTATGCATATACCATTTGTTTGTAAGGTAAAATTTAAACGTCTTGAACAACTCCAAGTGAATCACCTCTCCCACCTCATCGTATTTAGTCTTATACTCTTTTTGTGCGAATTTACTGCATTCGCGTATGATGTGATTGATCGCTTCATCTCTATCACCACATAATCTACATCTGCTATTTTGTTGCGTCTCATCTATTCTTGCTTTGACAGAGTTAGTTCTTATAACGTTGTTTTGTGCAGCTTTCAGAAGAGATTCAGTTTTAATATTATTACTCTTTTGAGAGTTTTTCACACCAGCGTTAGCCGATTGTTTCTCACTGGAGTTTGAGTGACAGCAAGTCCCCCTCAAGTCTCCAGGACTCTTCTCAGTTTTCAGGCTGCTCTTAATAATGCTGTAGTTTGAATGGTCTCCACTTATTCTCTTATTTCCGAGTCCTCCAGTCCTTTTATCAATCCTTTAGTGACTGTCCAAAGAGCCCCAGTTACAATTGGTATGAACGTCACTATCATACTCAACAGTTTTTTCAGTTTTTTTAGCAAGGTCCCGGAACTTATCTCTTTTTTCGCTTTCTTTCAACTCTACTCTATGCTCCGCTGGGACAGCAAAGTTCACAATTCGGCAAGTTCTCTTTTTTGTTAACTATTATTAGGTCTGGTCGTCTGGTCGAGATTAGGTGATCCGTTTGTATTTTAAAATCCCAGAAAAGTTTGTGCGTCTCACTTTCTAGGGACGGATTCTGGTTGTGCATATACCATTTGTTCGTATGGCCAAATTTAAACTTCCGGAACAACTCCCAGTTGATCACCTTGCCTACCCAGTCGTGTCTCGTCTTACAATTTCTGTGCTAGTTTGTTGCATTCACTTATTATGTAATTGATCGTTTTGTCTCTCTCATCATATAACTTATATTTGCTATTTTGTTGTGTCTTGTCTATTCTTGCTTTGATATAGTTGGTCCTTATGGCGTTGTTTTGTGTTGCTATCATCAGAGATTCAGTTTCTCTCGTTAAGTTTCCGTTTCTTTGCCACATCCACGTTTTCTCGTGTGAGATGGCGTTTGTTTGTCGCTTAAAATGTTCATACAATTGTCTTTCTTTCCATTTTTGTTTTCTAGTTATTTTTTTCCATTGATTCTCGTGTTGTCAATATTGTTTCTGGTGGCTGTAATCAATCTTTCTCCGCACTTTTCTGTGTAGTTTTGAGTCGTTGTATTAATGCATCAACACTATCTTCAATGCTGGAAAGTCCTCTTCCTCTTTCTTTTCTTGACACATATATGTAAGATCTTATGCATTGTCATTATTTATTTCGTTCCCTGATCTATTTGTTTAAGTACTTTTCTAGTCCACTTCAAAAATGGTCCCGAGCATCTTACGAGGGGGACAGCCCAGTATTTCACTACTTGCAGTTTTTTCACACCAGTTATAACTGGTGGTTTCTCATTGGAGTCTCAATAACAGCAAGTCTCCTCAAGTCTCCAGGACTCTTTTAAGTATTCTTGCTGATCCTAATAATGCTGAGAACTGTATGGTCTTGATTCTTACTCTGATCCCTAATTCCTCTAGTCTCATTTTCTAGCTCTTGGTGACCGTTCCAAGTGCACCAACTACAATTGATATCACCAACACTTTTATGTCCCACAGCATCTTTAGCTTTCCAGAAACACCCAAGTACTTGCATCTGTTCGTTTTTTGTCGTTTTCACTCTGTGGTCCGCTGTTATTGCAAAATCCACAAATTGACAAGTTCGTTTTCTTTCTTGTTAATTAACCTTAGGTCCGGCTTTCTGGTTGGAATTGGATGTATTATTATTATTATTATTATTTAGATACTTACCTTATACTCAAGGAGACGATGCCACTGAGGTTTAAGGTAAAAGAAAATACCAGTTCCGGCGCCTGGAAGCGTACAGCCACGGATGAGTAAAATAAATAAGACGACGTATGGCAATGTAGCTGTCACCCATACAGCCTGGATCAAAAAAAAAAAAAAAAGAAAAAAAAGATACGCCATGTTATAAAAAGTGTTATTATTACTCACAGTCCCATCAACTCGGGCGTTTTCAATTTAAACAATGCTTTCTTAAAGTCTCAGTTATGTCAGCTTATCTTAGTTTATCATAGGAACAGAAGTATGGGGCACCCTGTGAGAATCGAACTCTGTAATGATAATTTTCTAAACTTAGGTTAATTCAGTACAAACCCTTAAGTATTGAGCATCCAGTGAGAATCGAACTCTTTATCGTCAATTTACTAAGCTTAGTTCAATTTAGCACAAAGCTATGGGTCACTCAGTAAGAATCAAACTATTGGCCACTCATTGAGAATCGAACTCTGTAATAGTCAGTTATTTAGTTGAGCTTGATTTAGCCCTTTCTTAATCATAGTCATTTACTATTAAGAATAAAAATACACCGACTGTATCCCTTGAAGAGACATAGGACATCCTTGTTCTCAAAAAGGAGTGTCCTGGGTATGACAATAAACTACATCTGATACTGGGGCTCCAGTTTTGGAGCCCTGAGGAGTGTAGAGTACTCCTTCGTTATCATGACTCTCAGTTTCACTCAGATCCAGAGTGGTAGTACCTGTTAGAGTCTCATCTATGGATCAAATAGATATGTTTGAAAATTATTAGTTTGGATAGGAATGCTTGGAATCATATAATTGTGCAAATAAATGATTACAATTATTGAATAGAAATAGTTACTAGAAACCATATTATTGTGCATAGATTATTAGTATTAGATAGGAATACTTGAAACTTTATGATTATGTGCAAACAAATTATTAGTAGTAATAATAAACAGAAATAGTTCCTAGAAACCATATGATTGTGTATAAATTATCAGTATTAGATAGGAATACTTGAAACTTTATGATTGTGTGCAAAAAATGATTATTATTATTATTATTATTATTATTATTAAATAGATTTAGTTACTAGAAACCATATAATTGTGTATAAATTATTAGTATTTGATAGGAATACTTGTAACCATATAACTGTGTCCAAATAAATTATTATCATCATCATTATTATTATTATTATTAAATAGAAACAGTTCCTAGAAAGCGTATAATTGTGTAAAAATTATTAGTATTAGATTGGAATACGTACTTGAAACTATATAACTGTGTAATTTTATCATATATTGCATTTGATAGGAACGCTGAAACTATAATAATGACTTTGATCAAATATTTAGAAATAAACAAACCTAAACCTAAGACTAAAACTAAACTCACATGATTGTTATTTGCTAAGCTTATCTTAATTTAGTGCGAGGCCAGAAGAATGGGGCACCCAGTGAGAATTTAGTTTACTCACAAGAGATACTTGTGACATAACGGTTATTGTCGTTAAAAAAAGGTTCAAATCCGAGAGGAGTCTATTTTCATTTCATACCGAGCAATTGCTCTTGGGAAAGGCATGAAAACGTCTCTTGGTTGCTATGGATAAATAATAGGGAAGACTGTTCTCTTTAGCCTGAGTACTGCAACTGGTCAAGAAGAAGGTAACCGCCAGCCAGTGGCCTAATGAGTAGAGTGTACGCCAATGGTCCGGGAGACCGGGGTTCAATCAAAAACATTTCGATTTTAAGCTATTTAGTTTAGTCAAACAGTTTTAATTCAAACAATTCAGTTTAGCATAAGTATGCAGTTAGTTCTATTTAACCCATAGATAGGGCCCTATCAGGTGCTACCATTCCGGTCCAGAGTGGACTTAGGAGCAATGGCAAAGAAGGGGTGCTCGGCATTCCCCAAAGCTCCAGCATCACTGGAACCTCACCCTCAGATTTTTTAGTGTCCTATCCAGGACACTCGTTGGGGGGTGGGGGATTACTCTTCTGCAGAGGTGCAGTCTGTATATTCTACAGTTCTAACCGACTGGGCAATCGAATACGAATAATTTGCACACAGTTGTATGGTTTCCATTATTCCTATCTAATACTAATAATTATATAGTTTCAAGTAATTAATAAGATTTAATAAGAGCCATCGTTTGCACAGTTATATGGTTTCAAGTAAGTATTCCTTGGGAACCAATTATTGCTTCAATTAACTATTCTTAATACAAATAATTTACGAAACTATTCTTAATACAAATAATTTAAGAAACTATTCTTAATATAAATAATTTACGAAACTATTCTTAATACAAATAATTTAAGAAACAATTCTTAATACAAATAATTTAAGAAACTATTCTTAATACAAATAATTTAAGAAACTATTCTTAATATAAATAATTTACGAAACTATTCTTAATACAAATAATTTAAGAAACTATTCTTAATACAAATAATTTAAGAAACTATTCTTAATACAAATAATTTACGAAACTATTCTTAATACAAATAATTTACGAAACTATTCTTAATACAAATAATTTACGAAACTATTCTTAATACTAATAATTTAAGAAACTATTCTTAATATAAATAATTTACGAAACTATTCTTAATACAAATAATTCAAGAAACTATTCTTAATCCAAATAATTTAAGAAACTATTCTTAATACAAATAATTCAAGAATCTATTCTTAATATATGATTTACATGGCATCAAGTAAACTTATCGATGTAACAGAACACATATTATTTTCAGTAAGTACTCCTATCGAATACAAATAATTTTTGAACAGATCTTTTGACTTTTAGATGGGATCCTAACAAGTACTATCATTCCAGGTTAGAGTGGACATGGGAGTAATGGGAATAAAATGGTAACCTTCACTTCTCAGAGCTCCAGAACTGGAGATTCACCATCAGATATAGTTTTGTGTCATACTTAGGATATCTTTTTTTTTTGTGGTATCTTAATCCTCTGCAGGGGATACAGTCGGCGTATTTTAAGCCCTGCTGACAGAGGGGTGTATTTATTTAAGATCTTATTTGAATAGAATAGAAAACCGTTTCTGTCTTTCTATTTAAAAAAAAATATTAAAAGCGCTGGAAACTTTTACAAACATCTAATATTTCGTTCAAAATTTTAGATATCAATGATTACATTTTAATGATATAATTCGACAGCTTTATCTGTGTGTAAAGTGCTCCGGAGATTATCTCGTATCCGGTAATCTGGTGTGAATTTTAAACGGGACATTTTTTTTCGTCTGACGGGAAGATATACTGTCCTTAGTTCTTGCTTTCAATCATGAGATAGAAATTTATAATTGCTTTTTGTTCAGTTCTTAGTTTACCGTCCCCGGGGCACTTCTGCACTGTTCCAGTCTGTGTCACTGACCCCATACATTCTAACCTAGATCCTTCATTCACGATCCCAGGAAGAGATCCAGTTCTGGACATCTGTGAAGTGTGGAGTACCTCTTTATTACCATTAATTCCAGGTCCACTCTGACCCGAAGTGGTTGTACCTGTTAGGGTCCCAACTATGGTTAAAAAAAATCTGTTCAAAAATAACTGCAGGGATTCCTTGTGGCGTCGCGGCTAACGTGCTAGATTACATTATTGTAGTAAACGAGTTCGAACTCCAGTCGCGCTATTACGTTCACTTTCAGACTATTATATTATCCCTGGGAAAAGTATAAGACCTCTTATCCCCCCAGCTATGGGTCTAATAGTACCACTACTGTTCTTCTACAAAGATGGCTTTGCCATTAAATAATCCTCGAAGGTTGAAACCAAAATATCCCACCAAACCAAACCATCAAATATATCTGTGCATAAATCATTTGCTCCATGAATAGTTACTCGAAGCTATCATTGTGTACTAAGGATTATTATTAGTTACTTGAAACTATATAATTGTGTGGAAGCTAATGGTTATTATTAAGCGAGAATAATTACTTGAAACCTTATAATTGTATATGAATTATTAATATTAGATAGGAATACTTCATATGCAACTACCTGTAAGCAAATAATTATTGAGAAAATAATGAAATTAAAAAAAAAACGTCAAGGAACCGGCTCATTGGCCTCGTGGGTAGAGTCTTCACCAATGGTCCAGGAGACCTGGGTTCAGTCCCAGGTCGCATCATACCAAAGACTTTAAAAATGGTACTTAATACCTCCTTGCTTAACACTCAGCAATATGAGGTACGTATCAAGGGTAAAGTAGAGCAATCCAGGGAAAGGAGTAGCGTCCTCCCATACACCTCAGTGTAGTAGTTATCGAAAAGGGAACCTTCTGGACGCCCTCGACTAAGGTTGCCAACTTTACAATCATAGATTTACAAATGAATAAAAATTCGGCAATTTCCCATAAGGAGTTAATATGCCATTATACAAGCAAAATGAAGTCAAACCAATAGATAGTTATGATTACGATCAAACATTTACAAATTAATCAAATTTCGGCATTAAATGGCCCATAAGAAGTTGATATGCCGTTATATAAATAAACCAAACCAAACTAAATCAATTAAAGACTTCAAGCACCTTTTTTCCAAGAGAGGAAAACAAAGTCTTCGTCGGTGTCATTTGGTTTCAAGTATTTCTATGATTGATTTTTTTTAACGGTATGGTAACCAGTCAAGGTTTATTTTATATCTAGAAGTTAATGAATCACTTTCATTGTACATTCATGTTTATATTTTTTTGAGTAGTTGTTTCTTAAGAGTTTATTTTTCAATCGAATACGTATAATTTTTAAACAGATCAATTTGATCCATAGATGATACCCAAACAGGTTCTACCACTCCGGGTTAGATGAACCAGGAAGTAATGGCGATGCAGCGTTACTTCATCTTCCCCAGAGCTCTAGAACGAGCCTCATCATAATATGCATTTTAGTGTCATACCAAGCCCCCCCCCGCGCCACTTTTAAAGGTTTCTTATCTCTCTGCAGAGGTAAAATTCTCCCAGTCAGCATATTTTGATCGTTGTCAACATGGTGGTAATATAAAGTGGATTGTATGAAGGAATAAGTTCCTGGATTAATCATTGATTAAATTGCTGTATATTCACAACATAAAGGTGTAGATATTTTACTTATATGATTGTGATGTTAAATTTAAAGCAGTCACTTTATGTCTAGTTATCAGAGGAGGAACAAAGGGGTACTATTTTTGGGTTGGGATTGTGGCATCAGGTGGCTTTGACCAGGTCCTGCACATAATGTAGTACAATCTACAATATGTTATTTGGAGGAGGATATCATTATCGTCAAGTAATCCCTATTGAACTAAGAAATGGTACAAATGGTATATATATATATATATATATATATATATATATATATATATATATATATATATATATATATATATATATAAGTATAAAATAAGATATAAAACTGGAATAAAAACTCAAGACTTTCACACTCTTGATCCTCAGGTGAGCTAGTAATCAATACGTTTGACTTTCAACTGAACAAATAGGTAATACCTTTCTTTTGCACTGACTTGTTATGGCAACGTGATGACCTACCTAATTGAGAACATTCCTTCATCCATCTATCTATCCATTCAAAGAAAAATAAAAAAGGGGAGTATACAATATTAGATCACCCTAAGCAGAAGTTATATAATCCAACCCAGTTTTATAAGAAGAAAGGCACGAACGCCGAAGACAGTATCTTTACAATAACATTTTGACGTATACTTTGAGACGTACGCGTTAGCAGTCAAACCTCAAGAAAAATACGAACGTAGAAAATACCAAATAGACAGAAAAAAAAGATTTGAATTTACAAACCTTGCCTGATGATTTGATTCCTTTCCATAAAGAAAAATAAACGATGACCATAATGACTGCAAGGCAGCAAACAATCGAACCTTTGATGGGTCCAAGTTCAGCTAAACCATTCGATCGATGAATCTCCAAAACATGGCGTCTGCGAAAGAAAATTACAGGTAAAGATCATCATTTCGACAAGGATGTACAGTAATAAGAAAGCCCATAATATTATACTGTTATTGGTTACCATGTTATATCACCCCCAATATATATATATATATATATATATATATATATATATATATATATATACCCTCCCAAATATTGCCCAGTCAGCTGGTGCAGCATAATACAACGACTGCATCTCTGCCGAAGGGTAAGGCTTCACTAACGAGTGTCCAGCATATGACACTAAACAATTTGATCATGAGGTTCAAGTAATGCTGGGTCTTTAGGGAAGGCGGATTACTCCTTCTTGCCATCAGTCCCAGGTCCACTCTAGCTCGGAGTGGTAACACCTAATAGGGTCCTATCTAAGGGTCAAATAGAACTAAACTGTGTACTAATGCTAAATAGAATTGCTTGAAATAGAACTGTTTTGTGTGGTAAACTAAATTGTTTTAAATAGAACTGTTTTTTACATTGAAAATGTAATTATGTTAAACTGAATTGTTAGAAATAGAACTGTTTATATGTATAAGAATTGATTTGGTATTAATGACCTACAATGATTGATGTGCCATAAAACCAAACCAAACCAAACCTCCATATATATATATATATATATATATATATATATATATATATAAGTATAAAATAAGATATAAAACTGGAATAAAAATTCAAGACTCAGAGTTTCACAGTTTCGATCCTTAGGTGATTTGTTATCAATACGTTTGACTTTCAACTGAACTAATAGGTAATACTTTTTTTTGTACTTTTTTTGAGTTATGTGACTATAACGTGGTTGACATTTTAAGTCAAGTAGCTCAACCCGGCGCCAAATTGCAAAGTAAATATTTACTTTCATGGTGACATTTCCCAACCAACTCCGATCTTTTATTTATAGGATTATTCAAATCTCGAAAGCTTATAAGATGGTAATTTTCTTCCTGGTAAAATGGACAATCACTCGAAACCTCATTTCAAGAATACCCTCTTTTTAAGATAAATCACTTAAATTTTAGGTCTTTCCCATGTTTTTCTTTATAATCTCAGAGATATTTAGACAGTTTTGCGTCATTTGCATTTTGTTCAGTCCCGAAATAAGTTTTATGGTTATTGTATCGTTCCTTCTACTGTCGATCAGTTGATCCTGTATCACCTATTACTTTTGCTTGTTAGATTACATTTTTAATTAGGCATTTGTTCTTCAATGGACAGTCACTGGTTCTACAATCATACTGGTGGTTCAAGTCATTATTTTTTCTTCTTACAATTCTTTGGTTGTGGTTTTGCATTATCTGACACTTGCTGTCTATACAGAAATTACTAATCGTTACTGAATATTTTGAACAATTTATTTGTCCGAGTTGGTATATATATATATATATATATATATATATATCCTTTTGTACAAGCAGAATGTGACACTAGGTCAATTTCAAGCGGACTTTAACTGGTTTGAATTCATAGATTTCCTTCTCCTTGATTGGTTTAAATACCAAGATTAAGGAGCTAAGTCTACCTTACTATTTACCCATAGCTGGAGGAAGGGTATTAGCGCTTTGTGAAATGCAAAATGTTTCGTCCAGGATTTGAACTCGGATTACTATGTCTATTTCCTTAGACAGTAACCATTACACCACGAACGCTTCTCTCTCTCTCTCTCTATATATATATATAATGAAAATAATTCCTACATGGCCACGAGCGAGTCTACCTAGGTTTCACCAAACGGCTCATCAGGATTGCTCCGGCTGAATTATAGATTAGATTTAAAGATTAATATATATATATATATTCAGAGAGAGAGAGAGAGAGAGAGAGAGAGAGAGAGAGAGGTTATGAACAAAGCAATTGCCGGGGAGAAGCTAGTATTTTTTTTTTAAATTGTTAATTCCGCGCTGATTCACCACCTCAGTGATCAATCCAACGCGCGGAAAACTGGGTTTACGTTGGCAATCACTCAATAAAAGCCAGAGCATCTGCTAGCATTGAGAAAGGTAGGTGGCAAACAAGGGATTGATCATACCTGGCGTTATTTTGAAATACCCGAAAATCCTGAATGAATATCTGTCGACGTCACCCAATATCTTAAGGTTAGCAGCGTATTTTCAAATATACAATATTTTGCGTAATATTTTCGTGTTGTGACGTATACACATAGCATAGTATACACTAGGAGAGGCACAGCGGGAGATTGCTGACCATAAGCCCCTGGAGAAGAAAGAATGAGACCCCTTTTGCCTAGCCGGTGCGAATTGGTAGGCGAGGCGTAGTAGCTTGAAACAACACAGTAGAACAGAGATACGCAGCATAAACAGTTGAAAAGAAAACCCGGCGTAAGCAGTTGGGAAGAAAAGGCACGACCACGTGCGAGAAAAATGGACAAGAAGAAAATTGATAGAATATAATTTTCTATCATGTCTATATCGAATCTTCACTTTAAACATCGCTCCCCAGATAAGTCCTATCCGTATATCTCTTGAACTTTATTATGTGTTTGTATTATTTTGTTAGTTGAATGTTAACGGAATAAATGTATTTTGTATGTTGTTGAAATTTTCGTTGTGTTTGATTTTATTTGCTGGTCATTCTCATACATTGTTTCCGTGCAATAATTCCTCAACCTGTTGTCGATACCTTTTTATCATCATTATTACCTGTGAAATATCCCTTACGAGCCAACTTGGGTAACTGGACTAATTATAAATTTTTGTTCATTTACGTACATCTTCGCCGACGTGTCTGGTACAAGAAATATCGAGAATATCACCCGGACACGAGAGAAGAAACATTACAGTATATATATATATATATATATATATATATATATATATATATATATTGATTAACAATAGACACATAAACGGTCGTAATTTTTAAAAAAGAATTGTGAACTCCGACCGGTTTCGGATATCATCATAAAATTCTTATCTCATGAATGTTTATACTTCATGACTTAATGGCTTATGAATGCCAAGGGATTGGAATCACGTTCGAATGAACCCTGAAATTTAATTTAACGAGTTAAGCACTCGACGTTGCATATATTTATAAATAATTCCAAATGTGAAAGTAATTTTTTCCTCGAAGATGTTAACAAGACGTAAAGTAGGAAGATCAGTCTGTAAAATATAATGAATTTTTAAATAATGGCTTTTTTTTTACATTTTAATATTTTTGACACGAAAATCAACGAGTGAGATTTTAGATGTTTGAGGGCTAAAATGTACTACACACACATACACACGCACATATACTTATGGGAACTCAGTTGATTTCCATATTAAAAAAAAAGTTAATTTCTTCGAAAAAAAAAAAGGGTCCGGAAGCTGTAATTTTTGTGTCTGTACTTTTGCATTTATTGACCAATCAACGCATTTGCATAAGTTTTTAAATTTGACTTGCGGCGAAAGATTTGAAGGATCAAAACCCAAAATAATTTAAGAAATCTTTTCCCTCCAAGAATATTAAAAATACAATTTCTTAGCCAATTAGAAA
This sequence comes from Sepioteuthis lessoniana, assembly GCA_963585895.1. Taxonomy (NCBI): domain Eukaryota; kingdom Metazoa; phylum Mollusca; class Cephalopoda; order Myopsida; family Loliginidae; genus Sepioteuthis; species Sepioteuthis lessoniana. The sequence goes on along the minus strand of OY757933.1, from coordinate 35,643,207 downwards.
AATCAGCAACTATTTAATATCTAATTTGGACCCTCTCAATTAAATAAAGGAAGAAATCAATATTTCTTCAGAGAGTTATTAATTAGTACTTACTCAAATACGTTTACGTTTATTTCTTTTGCGTGAAAATCTACATTCTTTTTTTACAAGAATGGATTTGAACATCTTATCTATTGATCTGATATTATTTGTCTTTACATAAGATGTTATTAATACTGATATTATAGCGTAAACTTGCTGATGAAATGATTGCAGCAGTTCACATACATATACATTAAGGTATAAATACTTTTTCTCTCACATAGTGACTAACCTATACAAAGATTTTTACACACATAAAATATGTCCCTTTATGTTAAGCTAATAATTACTACTATACATATTTACATGAATTTTAACTATATCTATGAAAAATATCTACGCTCTGACAAATTTTATCTTTGCTTACAAGAAAAGATTTTGTACTTTTATGTTTTAGCAAACTTCTCACAAAGTTTGAAGAAATAACATTTAAAGAATTTTGTAGATCGGATTTTTTATTTATTCATTTTCTTATTTATGTCAATATTATTGGTCTCAATGAAATTTCAGTACCAAATGTAGAATCTAGCTAAACTGCCTTGGTCTATTGATGAATCATGGCAGATAAATGATAACAATAAAGATTTATATAAATTTGGTTATTTTATATTTATTTCTGAAGATATAACAAAAAAAAAAAAAAAAAAAAGAAAAGAAATGAAAGGTTACCAATAATAGTGACTCCGACTATATATATATATATATATATATATATATATATATATTAAAATGTAATCTATAGATAAATGTAAAAAATATATGGGGATAGTCGTTCGTTCTACGATCGTAGATTGTTTAGAAAATCCCACCAGCTACGAGACCCCCACCCCAACAAGTGCGTAAATTAGGATGGGTTGACCTACAGAGAAGCCCCACTCCTGTTTCTTGATGCTTCTAACACCTAATATTTTGACCCTGTGAAGGTAATGGACGCAACGTACCTGGGCATTCGAAGCGCGCATTCGAGATCTCACAAGAATTTGTATACGTGTAAATTACCTCTCGCTGGTTCGAGATCTCCCATCATCAAATATGCTTGAGGCAGCCATTTCGGTTTCGCTTTTCCGCTCTACAAGCCAGACACGTTCGTGCGCGCTTCGAATGCCCAGGTACGTTGCGTCCATTACCTTCACAGACCCCCTCTGCCCTCGCCTGTGAATTAAAAATCTTTTTTTCATATACGAGCTGTAACTCCATATTTGCTGTTATGCAACTTCGAGTAAAGCAGGTAAAAAGTCATCTGACGAGATGGAGAGTATAGTAATATTCTCGCCCGAAATAAATTCATAATTATAACTTAACCAGGTTTGAGTTTCCATCCGATTACACGATATATATATATATATACATATATAAATATATATATAGGGTTTAGTTCTCTTGCAAATGAAGTAATCGTGTTGCCATTAGCGTTGATTACAAGTCTCTTCATATATGAATTGAGGTCTCGGTAGCCGTTAAACGGATGTATGTAAACAATAGTAATTGTGATTCATAACCGTTTAAAATTTACTTCGCTGCTACTGGCTTCTCGTGGCTGAAGGGTTAGAGGCTTGGATTGGCGTTTGAGTCAACCGGGTTTCGATCCCAGCTACGGGAAGCTAATATGTCTCGCCACACTGATGAGTTCTGATAGAACGAAACAGATCTGTCTGTGGATGACTATATATATATATATATATAAATGTTTTTATATGATCTAAGGAGGAAATCCAAGAGGTTGGAGTATCCAATATGAGTCCTCAATACTAACGGCTATTGATACTATTTACCAACCCCTCCGCTCGGGCAGGATATGACACAAGGTCAGTTTTTAAGCGGAGTTTAACAGGTTTGAATTCAGAGTTTTCCTTCTCCTAGACTAGTTGCCTAACCAAGGCTGAAGAACCTAGTCTGTCCTACTATTTACCCATAGCTGGAGGGAGAATAATTGGATTCATACCTTTCCCAAGGGTATTAGTGCTATGTGAAATGCAATCAGTCTCGTCCAGGATTTGAACTCGTGTCGCCGTGTCCAATTCCTACGACGATAACGACTACACTACGGGCACCTCCTAACGGCTATTGATGTATAATTAATTTTAGATTGATGATAAATCAGCACCCAACATGTAGAGCAAAACAATATTTTATATGATGACAATAAGAAAAAAATCACTTTCTTGGTATCACTATAAATTTATTTCAGGTTCTTACAACTTCTTATAACTTTAACTTATAAGATCTTCTATAAAAACCTTCTTCAGATGAGATATTCAAAATTTTAATTAGATGTTTTCATATTGCCGGAAGCAATATAAAAACATCAAATTAAAATTTTGAATATCTCATCTGAAGAAGGTTTTTATAAAAAAATCTTATAAGTTAAACTTATTAGATCTTGTAGGAACCTGAAATAAATTCATATGATACCAAGAAAGTGATTTTTTTCTTTTTGTCTTTATATAAAAGATACATACATATATATATATATATATATATATATATATATATATATATATATATATATATATATATATATGTGCAAATTTCATTAAACATAATAGACATTTTATACCTACATATTTTCTTTTGGATCTGTTCGAATTCCTGTATTACTTTTATCGTATTCGGGGGGAATTGATTTAGGTATTGTCCATAGTTGTATGTATCCCTAGTACTTTCTGCCCGACTTTGGGCCATCATCAGGGGAGAATCTGTTACAAAAGTGATGTAACTTTTGTTTTAGCAAATTACTACTGTCTAAGGACGTCTTTGCTGTTGGAGATTATGGCGCTTGCTTTTAAATGTAATTCTGTAAATAGTGCCAGTAGCTAAAGACATTTAAGTACGTTAGCACTGGTTTGAAAATTAATTCTATTAAGTGCTGGTTGCAGGTTTCTAATATATAGTGCTTCGAGAATCTGAAGTTTTTGTTTATTATTTTGATGTTCGAGTATTGTTGTGTTGTCGGTGAGAATTTTTCGTAGTTGTGTTGTTGGGCATGAATGTTTTTTTAAATGCTGAGCTATTGAACTTGTGTCAGAAAGGTGCATTGTAAGTCTCCTCGACAGGTTAGTTGAGGTTAAACCAACATATATATTATTATTATCAGAGATACATTTAAATTTATATATAACGTTGGTTTTTTGCAGCACCCCAATCGAGGGAGAGGAGTTATTTCTAATGACCAAATTCGAGGTTTTAAACTTATTATAATATATAATAAGTTTTATTTTTTTTTATTAGGATCAGTGGGGAGTATGTTTTTGTGAATCAATGTTTTCATTATTTTTTCATCGGATTTATAATTGTAGTGCATTTGGTTACGATAAAAAAGTTTGATATATGTTTGTTGACTGGATTACACAGTAGTAATTTGCTAAAACAAAAGTTACATCACTTTTGTAACAGATTCTCCCCTGATGATGGCCCAAAGTTGGGCAGAAAGTACTAGGGATACATACAACTATGGACAATACCTAAATCAATTCCCCCCGAATACGATAAAAGTAATACGGGAATTCGAATATATATATATATATATATATATATATATATATATATATATATATCGGCCCATTGGTCTAGTGAGACGAGTGTTCTCCAATGGCATTTAAAAAAATAAATTCTACTTGTGACAATATTGGTCGTTTATAAATTATTTATCATGAGAATCTATTTGAAAATAAACGAACCTTTGACTACTTACTCGAAGAATTCAGCTGCTGATGTCTTGGACATATTGGTGTATAGAGAATGGTCCATGTCTGGTGCCAGGACAATGCAGCTATTTGTGTTCCACTTGTTCCCGCACGTTGACCAAGGAAGCTGAGTGGTGAGAGAAGAGAATAAGTAGAAGAGAGCCCACGATATAATAGTGTTGTAGTAAAACCCGACCAAGAGCAGGATGATACAGATTGCATACCCAACTCCTGAAAAAGAAAGAAAAATAACTATAAATTTCGGGAAAGAAAAGCAAAGAAAGTCAGAAGAAATGAAAGAAACAGAACCTCCCCTAAAAAATAACAAAAATGAACGCAGGAAACAGTAAAGAAAAAACTAAGAGGAGAGAAAAACACCATCAACAATTTTAAGAAGATTCATAATCATTTCAAGAATTACTACGACTATTAGTCTCATTCTTTTTGTTTAAGATAGCTTCCCTAATTTTGAGAAGAGTCATTATCAATTCCAGAGCTGTTTGAACTATTAATCTGAATCTTTTTGTTTAAGATAGCTTCCCTAATTTTGAGAAGAGTCATTATCAATTCCAGAGCTGTTTGAACTATTAATCTGAATCTTTTTGTTTAAGATAGCTTCCCTAATTTTGAGAAGAGTCATTATCAATTCCAGAGCTGTTTGAACTATTAATCTGAATCTTTTTGTTTAAGATAGCTTCCCTAATTTTGAGAAGAGTCATTATCAATTCCAGAGCTATTTGAACTATTAATCTGAATCTTTTTGTTTAAGATAGCTTCCCTAATTTTGAGAAGAGTCATTATCAATTCCAGAGCTGTTTGAACTATTAATCTGAATCTTTTTGTTTAAGATAGCTTCCCTAATTTTGAGAAGAGTCATTATCAATTCCAGAGCTATTTGAACTATTAATCTGAATCTTTTTGTTTAAGATAGCTTCCCTAATTTTGAGAAGAGTCATTATCAATTCCAGAGCTATTTGAACTATTAATCTGAATCTTTTTGTTTAAGATAGCTTCCCTAATTTTGAGAAGAGTCATTATCAATTCCAGAGCTATTTGAACTATTAATCTGAATCTTTTTGTTTAAGATAGCTTCCCTAATTTTGAGAAGAGTCATTATCAATTCCAGAGCTGTTTTTGTTTAAGGTAGCTTCTTTAATTTTGAGAAGAATTATTATAATTCTAAGAGTTGTTTTGATTATTGATATTATTCTTTTGGCTTAAAGCATCTTCCCTAATTTTAAGAAGAGTCATTATCATTCCAAGAGTTGTCTGGGCTTTTGATATCATTCTTTTAGTGTAAAATATAATCCGTAATTTTGAGAAGTTATGTGTGTAGGTGTATCCATGCGGTTTGTGACAAGACATGGAGGCAGGATGCAGTTCGCCTGCTCATCGCCGGCTTGATTGGCTTTCCTGGCCAATAGGTCCACACGAACGAAGCAACTTTACGACCTTGAATAAGCATAAGGATATTCTCGCGAGAAAAGGAAATAAAGAAACAGGAAATGACCAAGCACTTTACGTTCCTCGCATGGAATGGCTAAGGTCCGAGTACAGACAGTTGGTCAGGAGAATCCCCCGGTGTCAGTTGGTCATAGATAACGACCGGAGTCGCTCAGAGGCTGCTGGTGCTCTTAAAGCTTGGGTGACCTGCAAGGATCTGACCAAGTAGAATTCATGCCGGACGCATGATTCCGGGGAACAGAGCTAAAGGAAAGGCCGAAATATCTTACACCTCTCTTTTTAAGAGCGAGTCCAGGTCTTCATACCTTGGATTCGACTTTTCTCTTTTCTTTGTCTTTTGTGATACCACCTCGGAGACTATGCAATAAACAGAGTATGGCATTGTGCATACAGGGAGTAGATGCATGGCAATGCCGAAGCATTCTGTCACATCACATGGATTCTGTTATTACCTCAAAATTCTGATCGACTCATTCCGCAGCCTTTTTCAGGTGTGCAATCAGTCGATATATTTTGCCATTGTTTTATAAAAAATTTCCATCTATAACCAATGAAAACCGTGTCCATTAAGTAAGTTTGAAGATTAAGTTGAATATAATATCTTTTAACCCTTAGAGTAAGCGGACTAATGAATATAATAGTATTAATAAAATAGTACAAATAGTTGTCGTTGATTATTAAGTTTTACAAATATTTATTTACATCTATTTTATCTTACCGGCTCATTGGCCAAGTGGGTAGAGTGTTCAC
>OY757933.1:35544729-35632229 GCA_963585895.1 Sepioteuthis lessoniana | reverse complement strand
AGCTGTTCATTTGAAGCTGAAATCATAAAAATTGGTCAGTCATCTCATAAGATGTATAGCAATAACATACTGAATTGTCAAGAGTCTACGACAATTTTAAACGCCTGTACAAAAAAGTCCGGAAACTTATTGAATACACCACGTATATATCGAGAGACAGATATATATATATATATATATATATATATATATATAGATAGATAGATAGATAGATAGTGAACTAATTGCGATAGATGAATAAATGAATAGCTATGAATAAAATATCGTAAATTTCCAGCCCTGTTTTAGTTTGGGAAATACAGACCAGCAAGTGGAACTCATTAAATTCATTTATAGTCGCACAAGACATGGCTCTAGGAATTTGACTTTAGTTGTACACGGAGGTGAAAGTTTTTAATTTGAAAATACCCGTATGCCATGCCTTGGAATAATGTTTAACAAGGTGGTCTGATAGACGATTATTAGGACTTCGTTCCGCACTGGGTTCACTTTCTGAAGTCCCTTATCTTTTTTCTGGGTTTGAGTGTCGCAGCTAAAGGAAACCCATTTTTTTTCTTATTGGTAAAAAGTGCTACCAAGATTTCAGTCAAAAAAGAAAGGAAGAAAGAAAGAAAAGAAAGAAAAGGTCTCAGCATGAGGCCTGCTCATTGAAAACACCCGACCCACAAGTCGTTGGGTGGAAAAGCAGATGTGATAGTTTTCTCTTGGGATATTGAAGTAAAAGAATGGAGTGATATAATACGTTTTTTTATGTGCCTATTTATGTAGTCCACACACACACACACACACACACACACACACACACACACACACACACACACACACACACACACACGTGCATAGTGTAGTCCATTTCTATCTATCTATCTATCTATCTTGTTACGGTCTATGTATATGTCTCAGCCTTTTCAGACTTATCTATCTTGTTAAGGTCTATATACGATTAACAGCATGGAGAATAGAATTGACAAACCTGATTCAAATTCAGGCTGCGACAATTTGAGTTAACTTTACTCTAATGCTCTCGAGAAAGGTATAAAATAAAAGGTATAAAATAAAAGGTATAAAATAAAAGGTATAAAATACACTGCGCTCAACAATGAGTAAATACCAGGACATATAGAAATCTTATACCTTTTAAAGGCTATCAATCTTAGGATTTCAATAACCTGGTAGAAACTGTCGCAAGTTAAATGGATAGTGCCAAGTATCTAGTTCTGAAAATGCAGCAGAATCTTTCAAGAAGTTAACACAAGCTAAATCATTTAACAATGGAAAGGTCCCTTAAAGTTTGGAAAAGTGGGTAGAAAAGTTGGAAGTTGAAGGACGAATCGAGACAATCCAAGCAATAGCTTGCAGAGTTCTGCAAGAATACTGAGAAGAGTCCTGGAGACCTGAGGACACTTGCTATGATTCAGACTCCAGTGAAAGACCAGTTAACGATGGTGTGAAAAATTCGTGAGGAATAAAAAAAAAAAGAAAAAGAAAAGGTTCCTCCCCCAGCCAAAAAAAAAAATGACCCTCCCTCTTTCAAAAAAAAAATCACGTGGTGCGATTTTATGCATAACTCATTTACCACTTGCTCTGAATATAAATGAATTAAATCTTGTCTGTTTAGAAACTAAAGCGACACGTATAGATTTTAAAATTTCAACTGTTTTTTAAAATTTTTTTATCATATTTACCCAACCCCTCCACTCGGGTAGGATATGACACAAGGTCAATTTTTTTATGCGGAGTTTAACAGGTTTGAATTCAGAGTTTTCCTTCTCCTAGACTAGTTGCCTCACCAAGGCTGAAAAACCTAGTCTGTCCTACTATTTTATCCATAGCTGGAGGGAGAATAATTGGATTCATACCTTTTCCAAGGGTATTAGTGCTATGTGAAATGCAATCAGTCTCATCCAGGATTTGAACTCGTGTCGCCGTGTTCATTTCCTACGACGATAACCATTACACCACGGGCACTTCCTAAATTTTTTTTTTTTTTATAAGCGACCGTTTTCAATCCCAAAAGACTGCTGTTGAAAATGTTAAAAATTTTGGTTGCCCACTCGGCTGGGCTGTAGAATATACCAACTGCATCTTTGCGGAAGGGTAAGACTTCTCCAACGAGTGTCCTGATATGACACTAAACAATCTGATGCTAGAGCTTTGGGGAACGCAGAGTACCCCTTTATTGTCGAGGGTGACCCGAAGGCTCCCTTTTCAATAGCTACCACACCGAGGTTTAGGAAAGGGCACTACTCCTTTCCCTGGATTGCTCCACTTTACCCTTGACCCTTACCTTATAATGCTGAGTGTTAAGCAAGGCGGCATCAAGTACCATTTTTTGGTCTTTGGTAAGACTCGACCTGAGATTGAACCCTGGTCTCCCGGACCATTGGCGAGCCAAAACAATGGGTAATAATGGCATGAATTGGTTACAAAATGGCCTATAACATAGTGCTACAAATCTGGATTGTAGAATATCTGAAAATGTACGAAATATCATCGCGAAAGCCATAGAAAACTGAAAAGTGGAATTAGTCGCAGGAGGACAAACCCCAACAGAGGTAAAAATCAAAAAAAGTATTTTCTAGGGAGACTCACTCTCGCCACTGCTATTTGTTATTGCAATGATGCCATTTTCTCACATATATTCTATTAAATGCAAAGATTGTAACAAACATTACATCGGCGAAACCCAACGTAATCTAGAAAAAAGAATCTACGAACACAAACAATCAATTAAATCAAATGACGACCGAAATCTCCTTTTCTCCCACATTTCAGATCTCAAACACACTTTTAATTTTTCCCAAGTCACTCTAATCAAACCCATACATTGTAAAACATCCCACAGATTTATAGAACCTGTAGTAATTTCCAAAATAAACCACATAAAGCAAGGTCTCGGGTTCTCTCAGATTTCACCCGACTTAGCAGACATTCTGTTACATGAAAATAATATCAGAATAGAGAATGTATAAAAAAAAAAAAACTTTACCAAAAGCTAAAACATTTTTATGCTCAATACTACCATACAATGAACATTATATATATATATATATATATATATACCAAGGAAATTCACAGGTGCTAAAAATTTACAATGTTTTTTTTTGTTTCTTTGTTTGATGACATATCAACCTTCGTGGGTTATTTCATATTAAAGCCATTCTCATAGGAAAACAGTTGTAGTTCTATTTAACCCACATCTGGGGATGTAAGATTGGAATGTAGGGTTGAAAAATATACCATGCTGACAATGAAAAAAGGGAAGATAAAAACAACAGAAGGAATAGAACTACAGAATCAGGAAAGCTTCAGAACTCTTGGATAAAAAGACAATTAAAAATACCTAAGAATATTGTAAGCGGACACACCAACAAACAGAGATTAAAGAAAAAGTAAAAAGAGAGTACATCAGAAGGACAAAAAAAAATCCTCGAAACCAAATTCTGCCGCTGACATTTTATCAAAGGAATAAACACCTGGGCAATACTAGCTAAGTCAGCTGGGGCTGCAGAATACATCGACTGCATCTCTGCAGAGAGGTAAGACCCCTCCAACGGGTGTCCTGGATATGACACTAAACAATATGATGTGGAGGCTCCATTAATGCTGGAGATTTGGGGAATGCGGAGTACTCCTTTATTGCCATCGCTCCCAGGTCTACTCTGGCCCCGAGTGGTAGCACCTGATAGGGTCCTATCTATGGGTCAAATAGAACTAAGCTATGTACTTATGCTAAATTGAATTGTTTGAAAAAGAACTGTTTATATATATATAAATGGATTTGGCATTAAATAACCTACAATGGTTGATATGCCATAATACCGAACCAAGCCAAACCAAACTGGACAATATATCTCTGGACCACTCTTAAAATGGACAAAGGAGAAATTCAGACAAATGGACCAAAGAACAAGAAATTGATGTTTATGCACAAGACCTTACACTCAAGAGATGATATAGACAAACTATATGTGTCAAGAAAAAGCAGAATGAATTGATGCAGCAATTTGAGGACTCGGGGAATATACAAAAAGAGCAAAGAAAGACTAATTGCAGTAACAGCAATGTTCTCTTGAGGACAAACAGTAAGACAATAAAATCTAGAAAACAAAAAAGAGAAGAAAAACAAGCGATGAATTTAGAAGATTGCACACAAGAAAAGCTGGACATGGTTAAATGGGGAAACCCAAAGAGAGAAACTGAATCTCTTTTAATAGCAACACAATTTTAATAGCAACACAAAACAATGCCATGAGGACCAATTATATGAAAGCGAAAATTGATAATACGCAATAGAATAACAACTGTTGTTTATATGGAAACTGATTTGAGACAGTTAATCCCATGATTAGCGAATGCAGATAAATAGCAAAAAAGAAATATAAGACCAGGCATGATTAGGAAGGAAAAGTGATCCACTGGGAATTGTGCTATATATTAAGATTTGAACGTACAACCAAATGGTATATGTACAAACCAGAATCCGTCCGAGAAAATGAGACTCATATAATTCTCTGGAATTTTGAAATACAAACGGAACTAAATCTCGACTAGAAAGCTTGACCTAGTGTTAATTAACAAAAAAAAACAAAAAAACAAAAAACAAAAAAAACCCCACAAAAAAACTCGTCTTCTCGTAGATTTTATCGTTCCAGAAGACCACAGAGTGAAAATGAAAGAAAGCGAAATATTTTAATCTTGCTTGTGAGCTTTTTAGCTCGCTAGCAAGATTCAAATTATATTTAAGCAGTGGAACATGAAGGTGACGATGGTACCAATTTAGGTGATGCACTTGGAAAGGCCTTCAAGGCCCTGGGAAAAGATTGGGAGAATTGGAGATCTGAAGAAGATTCGAGACCATTCAGTCCACAACATTAAGATTGGCCAGAAGACTCAGTGACCTAAAGAGATTTAAGTGTCAGACCAACAGTTAAAACTGGTGTAATAATTATAATAATAATAATAATAATGTGTTGAATTAGATAACTGACAGCAAGAACAAATCCAGTAGTTGTTGGAGCACTAGAACTCAAAAAATAGGTTGGTGAATTTGTCAACAGGACATCTGGTCTGTCCAATCTATGCAAAGTGCAAAAAGCATTGCATTAAATTTCTTGGAGAAAGAGGGAGCAAAAGAAAAATAAAAGTAAGGATATCATTGGAAATATGGATGCATTTCTTCTTTTTGGTCCATATTTGACATTAGTCTACGATTATATAACGTTTAAACAAAGATGGAGATAGGTTAATAAGATAGAAAAGGATAAGTGAGATAACAAGAAGATACATAGAAAGGTTGTTAAAGGGACATAGTCATGCGATAGGGAATCATGTCAGAGAGCATCAACTGTAGAATTTACACAAATCCGACAAGCATGCATAAAATTGAACTGTAATTATTTGCACTCTGACTTAGATCGACCAATTCATATATAAAGAAAAAAAGTTAGCAACCTGAACGCTCCCTTTTCAATAGCTACTACACCGAGGTATAAGGGAGAGCGCTCCACTTTACCCTTGATCTACCTTATTGTTAAGCAAGAAGGCATCAAGTAACATTTTTTTGAGTCTTTGGTATGATTCAACCTGGGATTACCCTAGTCTGCCGGGTAATTTGGCGAACTCTCTACCCATTTGTCCAATGGACCGAATAAAAAAATATATATGCCATTAAAAACAATGTTATTTCTTTCTCTATATGTCTCACCCTCTTTTTCTACTTTCTTCTCTTCCCCTCTCTTTCTGCGCCGTGTCCATTTAGTGCGACGAAAATCAGTATATATAACTTATATATGCACATGAATAGCGTTACGGTAATCGTCGAAGGAAATGGAATTAGCGCCGAAGTTCAAATCCTGGATAAGAATACTCTTTGCCGACTGTTGAAGCAGGACAAACTGGGCTCTTTGGTTTCTTCATTTTTTTTTGTTTTTTGTTTAATGACAACCTTCGTGTGTAATTTAATGCCAAAGTCATGCTCGTCGAAGAAGAGCGGTGGTACTATTTAACCCATAATTGGAGGCGGATAAGGAGGTTCATACCTAAGGCAACATAAGAGTGCGACTAGAGTTCGAACTCGTTTACTTCGAGGCGGCAGACCAGCACGTTAGATATTGCTCCACGGAGACTCCAATCATTGGGCTCTTTAACCTTGGTATGGCAACTAGTAACTCACACTATACAGATGCTTGACAGGGCACATGTTTACACTCGTCAAAAGATTGTGTGAGATGAAGCTTATTGTGTCCTTAACTATATTATTTATAGCTGTCATATCTACTTTGCTGCTAATGAATCGGGCACTTTTTTAAAAGCTAAAACTCTTCATATTTTTTCTTCGAACTTTATGTAAATGTTTTTCTGGGGTGGGGGATGAGAGTTCCTTTTTTTTTCGTTTCACTCACCAAAATGCAGACCTGGCTTTGCACAGAGGCATTTCTGCGCCCCGGCTTTCAATTGCAGACTCGAGGCCAAAACGCCCCCGTCTTCGGTTGGTCCACCTTCGGGTGGGCGAGCAGCATTGCATAGCACTGTATAGCACTGGACTCCCCGGTTTAGTTCAAGCTATAATCGGGCATCCGTGTCCGGCTCACGTGATATATCGAGTGAGCCCAAACTCATCTGGTTCACATTGTACGAAGTAAGCTGATGACCAGTACAGTCCGGCAGGGCTCGAACCTCGGCTTGTGCTTGACCTCCAAACCGTTAACCCTCACCATAAGCCGACTTCGAGTCATTGACCTTGTGTCAAGTCTTGTTTGGTGGGAGACAGCGATTAATATCAGGCTTTGTGTTTCAGGTGCTGGAGTAGGTATTTGAAACATGTTCAACAGAAAATCTAGCAGCAAAAAAAAAAAAAAAGGAAAAAAAAAAGATTCGAGTTCTGTCTTATCCAGCGGTTATCATTCTTCTATGAGTTTTATTTATATGCCTTTTATGGGAATAGTCTCAAAATTCCAATAATATGAGAGAGAGCAAGAGAGCGAGAACGCAATATTTCAGACAAGTCTCACATCTAAAACATATTCACTTGTCTGTTGTAAGATTTTAAGAAATAAAGTCAAACGGAGATGTGTAATAGTTTTGCTGAGGCACATTGTGTAACGTGAGTATAAAATCCTCTGACATTATATCAAAAAGGTCTTACAGTGTTTTGAAATATTGTATTTCTCAGCAGTTTTAGTGTTTATTATAAATCATCACCAGTATCATTTGTCACTGGTGCTTGCAAGTCTCCCTGAGGAGCATCGGGCCACATCTGCAGTTTCGCAAGAAGGTCGTATTTTTTTTTTTGCCCTTTTTTTCTTACGTCTTGGAATTGTCAAAACCCCTGCTCTCTTTTTAACTAGTTTAAGGAATCCTTTTTTTTTTTTTTTTTTTTTTTTTTGTCAGAGTAACCTTGTCTTATATTGAATGTTTTTATTATTTTTATTTATCTTTTTTTTTACAAGGTCGAGCTCGTAGAAAAAAAACATGTAAGTATTGGGACACACACAAGCGTAACCACACACACACACACACACACACACACACACACACACACACACACAGAGAGAGAGAGAGCACAATCACATACAGAAATGCAAGCACAAGAGTAAACATATGCGCACAGACACACATACACAAGCGTAAACACACACAGACATACACATACCACATACATGAACGCTAGGCCACTCAAACACAAGTGTAAACATACACATACATATACACACGTACACACATAACACATACACGAACGCAAACCTCAAAAACACAAGCGTAAACACACGCATATACACATGCACACATGCATACACACACATCACATTCATGACAGTAATCATACGCAATCACAAGCGTAAACACACACACACACACACATCGCTTTCACAAAAGCAGCACAGACTAACGCAAGTTTAAGCATACACACAAATATGCATACACACACCTCATTCAGGAACGCTGGCACACACACACACACACACACATAACGCTGGCACACACGCATAAGCACACACACACATACACACACACAGAGTATACAAACTCATACACACACCTAAAGCATATAAAGTATAAACACACATGCACGCATGCACACACGCGCGCACGCGCATACACAAAATAAACACACACACATGAACACACACTCTCTCTCTTATCTCTCTCTCACTCTCTCTCTCTTTCTCTCTCTCACACACTCATGTGCACATGCGCAAACTCGTACGCACCAACAGGTTTGTTAACATCTAGTTAAATATGAGATTTTCCTTTTTTTAAGTTAAATTTTCGTACAGAATCTTAATAGTAGGAGAGGGAAAAAAGTGTTTTTTTATAATCTTAAGTATCAACAAAGGTTGTACATTCTTTTATTTATTTATTAATTTATTTTATTAACCCACCATGGAAATGTGTCCGTTTTTTTTCCTCTCACATGAGTCGGCGATTCGTACTATTTTACTTACAATGAGTAATTAATCTGCCCCAATCCACTTTCTAGCGCGAGAGACACCGGCATCAAGTTTGTCAGCGGCATAAAACGTGTTCGAGCGCCGCACCGTTGGTTGTCGTGTAATATATATATATATATATATATATATATATACACACACACACACACACACACACACACACATATATATATATATATATATTGCTACAGCCAATGGTGGGGCATGATATATACACACGTATATATATATATATATATATAGTTGTAAGTTGGCCGACCCTAGTCGAGGGCCACCCAAAGGCTCCCTTTTCAATAACTGCTACACAGAGGCGTAGGGGAGGGACACAACCCCTTTCTCTGGATTGCTCCACTTACCCTTGATCTGTACTTTATAATGCTAATAGTTAAGCAAGAAGGTACCAAGTTCTATTTTTTGCGTCTTTAGGGTGACTTTACCTGGGAAGGTTTCCTGGACGACTGGCGAACACTCTACTCACTGTGACAATATATATAGAATGTACAAAAAGATGCTTGTGGTGTAATGGTTACTTTCGTGAAGAATGATCATAGTGACCCGAGTTCAATCCCTGGATGAAGTTATTTGCATTCCCATTGCGCTAATACCATTGGGAAAGGTATGAATTGATCTACTCTCCCACTAACCATGGGCAAATAGTTGGGCAAACTGAGCTCTTTAACCTTGGTATGTTAATCAATTTGGGAGAAGGAAAACTGTTTGACTCCACTTAAAAATTGACACTTTGTCGCGTCTTATTCATGTGGAGGGGTTGGTGATATATATAAACACACACACACACACACACACACACATATATATTTATATATACGCTCTTTTGCATATATTTAGATGCAATAATGCATATGCGTGTCGGTGCAAGTACGTCAATATGAGTATGTATGCGTGTAAGCGTAGCAAATGTATATGTTTATGCATGTGGGAATGATCTCATCTGTAAGGGTGTGTGTGTGAGCGTAGGTAGCGTATATATATATATATATATATGATATCTACGATTCCGCAGTCCATCGCTTTAACCATTACACCACGAGGACACACCATATATATATATGAGAGTATATAGTAGTATCAAAAGGATAGCAAAACCAGTTCGGAAGATCAGCAGATTTTAATAAAAGATAGTAGGTAGATATAAACAGATTTAGATAGATAGATAGAAACAGCGTGGAAGATAGGAACAAGCATTAATCGATAGATATAAGCAGACTGAAAGAAACAGATAGATAGATAGATAGATAGATAGATAGATAGATAGAGTGGAAGGTAGGAACAAGCAGAAATAGACAGCTTTAAGCAGACTTAGTAAGATAGATAGATAGATAGATAGATAGATAGATAGATAGATTATGAAGTAAAAACAAGTTGTAAAAGATTTATTGATTGATCGATAGATAAGAACAGAGTGGAAGATAGGAAGAGGCAGTTTTAGGTGGTTCACGCGTGCGGTGTGGGTACTTTTTCGAAAGCAAGGGCCTCGTATATTCAAGGAAGCAGTAGAGAGATAGAGAAAAGAGCTGCTGTCCAGAGACGAACTGGTTGTATTGCTTCCTCCACAGTCCACTTTAGTTGGTCTTTAGAGAAACATAGACCAGAAAGTTTGACTCCTGGATAGAATGGGATTAGAAACTTTGTCTGCCGTCTGTGTTGCGATTGCGAGGTAGATGTTACGATGAGTCTCAAGCCCCTCCTCCTCATCGACGAGGATGAATCAGAAACATTGTCATAAATAAAGACGGTTATACTCTCGGATTTGTTCGGTTTCTTTTTGTTTCCTTGTGTAGCTGACTCGTGGCTGTTACGGTTTCGACCCTGACTAATATCTTCTTTAGAGAATTTACACAACGCAGGAGTGGGGTCATTTCCCAGGAAAACTATTCAGGTAGCGACTAAACAAATAGTACCAAGACTTAGCTCTAAAGATCCTGTAATTAGAATGTAAATTTCTTGACATAGCCAATGGTTTTCTGTTATCGTATTTGGCATAGAACTTACAATTCGTGGATATCCTTCCGGTACAATGGTTAACGGTTTAAGTTAGCAGACCATTAACAATGAGTTTTTTTTATTACTGAGTACCCCGTAAATTCGGCTTTGTGTCAAAAAAGTAAATGTTAACGCATTTGTAAATGTGAATATATTATTAAACGTTAGATTTCGTATCTTTTTAAGAATTTAATTCTCTAACCTATTCTAAATAGTGATAATTAACTAAGCTTACCTTAATAATACATAATAATACCTTAATTGGCCAAGTGGGTAGAGTGTTCGCCAATGGTCCGGAAGACCTGGGTTCAATCCCAGGTCACGTCATACCAAAGACTTTAAAAATGGTACTTGATACTTCCTTGCATAACACTCAGCAATATAAGGTACGTATTAAGGGTAAAGTGGAGCAATCTAGGGAAAGGAGTTGCACCCTCCCCTACACCTCTGTGTAGTAGCTATTGAAAAGGGATCCTTCTGATCGCCCTCAACTAAGGTCACCAACTTTACTTTTACTTACTACCTTAATAAGGGCACAAGTATGGAGCATATAGTGAGAATCGAACCCACTATAAAGTATTTGCGAGTATAGCTCGCTAACTATTACCCCACTAGTAGGTGCTCTAAATAATGATATTTGTAGTCAATTGCTAAGCATAGTTTAGTTTGGTACAAAGACAAAAGTTTTGGGCACCCAGTGAGAATCAAATGCAGTTATAGTAACTCACTAAACTTAGCTTAATTCAGAACAAGGCCAGTGAGAATCAAACTCGGTAATAGTCATGCATAAACTTAGCTTTGTTTGGTACAAATAGAAAAGAAAAAGAAAGAGAAGAAAGAAAAGCAGAGAGAGAATAAAAAGAGGCAGAAAAAGAAGTAGAAGAAAAAAAGGAGAGAGAAAAAAAAAGAAACAGTAAAGTAAGAAGTAAAGGTGGAATAATAGAAAGAAAAAACAAATTCGAAAGAGAAAGATTAAAAAAGAAGGGGAATAAAAACATGACGGAAGAGATAATATTGAAAGAAGGCGGAAAAAAGAAGAGAAAGAAGAAGAAAAAGAAAAAGAAAAAATAAAAGAGAAAAATGGAAAGGAATTAGAAAAGCAAGGAATGGAAAAAGAAGTGAAAGTAGAAAGAGAAAATCAAAGAGAAATGTTAGAAAGGAAAATGAAGAAAAAGTAGAAAAAATATGAGAGCTAAAAGAAGAAGAAAAAGAAGAAAAAGAATGGAGCAGAAAAAGAAGAAATAGTAAGAGAAAACATAGCAAAAAAAAAAAAAAAAAGAATAAATCGAAAAAAAGTAATCGAATTAAGAAAAAGGGAGACAAAAAGAGAAATACAAAAAGAAAAATAGAAAGAGAATAGATTGAAAAAAAAAAAGGAAATAGAAAAGAGAAACGAAAAAGAAAAAGAAATACAAAAGGAAAAATAGAAAAATTATCAAAAAAAAAAAGAAAAAAAGGGGGAGACGAAAAAGAAAAAGAAATACAAAAAGAAAAACAGAAAGAGAATAGATTAATAAAAAAAGGAGATAGAAAAGATTAAGAAAGGGGAGACGAAAAAGAAAAAGAAATGCAAAAAGAAAAATGAAAAAGGAATAAATAACAAAGAAAAGAAAGTAGAAAGAGAAGAAATCAAAGAGAAATGTTCGAAATGAAAGTGAAGAAAAATAGAAAAATTATGAGAGCTAAAAGAAGAAGAAGAAGAAGAAGAAGAAGAAGAAGAAGGAGGAGGAGGAGGAGGAGGAGAAGGAATCGAAAAAGTAAAAAAAGAAATGGAAAAAAGTGATAGAAAAAAGAAGAAAAGGGAGACGAAAAAGAAAAAGAAATACAAAAAGAAAAAGAAATACAAAAAGAAAAAATTAAAAGGGAATAAAAAAAGAACAGAAAAGAAAATGATGGCAACAAAGAACAAAATAATTCGTAAAAGTAGAATGCGAGATAGAATAGAATAGGATTCAAATTTACATTTGTAGTCAGTTTAATGGAATGGAAGAAATGATTGATATTGAATTTAGTAAAAGCTGAGGATAAGAAAGGAAATCAAAGCTGTTCAATAAAATAGAAAAGATT
This sequence comes from Sepioteuthis lessoniana, assembly GCA_963585895.1. Lineage (NCBI taxonomy): Eukaryota > Metazoa > Mollusca > Cephalopoda > Myopsida > Loliginidae > Sepioteuthis > Sepioteuthis lessoniana. The sequence continues at coordinate 35,619,705 of OY757933.1, read as the reverse complement.
AAAACACTAACCTTGGCAAAAATCATGGAACTAGTACATTTAGAAGATATTCACTTTGGTGTTTTTTTCTAATGCATTTTTATTGTATAAATAATTTCTAATGTATTTTTTTATCAAAAAAATAATTTCTTATGAATTTTTATTGTAATAATCATTTCTAATGAATTTTTATTGTAAAAATCATTTGTAATGCATTTTTATAGTAAAAATCATTTCTAATGTATTTTTGTGCACAATTTATTTCTAATGAAATTTTATAGTAAAAATCATTTCTAATGCATTTTTCATCGAAAAGTGTTGGGCACTCAGTGAGAATCAAATCTTATGCATTATTATCATAAAAATCATTTCTAAGGCATTTTTATTGAAAAAAAAAAATCATATTTAATGCATTTTTATAGCAAAATCATTTCTAACGCATTTTTAAAGCAAAAACCATTTCTAATGCATTTTTATTGTAAAAATGATTTTAATGCATTTTTATTGCAAAAATAATTTTTATAGAAAAGAAAAGCGTTTTTAATGAATTTTTATAGAAAAAATCATTCTTAGTGCATTTTTTTTGTAAAAATTATTTCTAACGCAATTTTATAGTAAAAATCATTTCTAATCCATCTTTATAATAAAAATCATTTCCAATGCATTTTTATTGAAAAAAAATAGTTATGCATTTTTATTTTAAAGATGATTTTTAATGCATTTTTACTGCAAAATTTCTAATGCATTTTTAAAGAAAAGAAAAATTATTTCTAATGGATTTTTATAGAAAAAATCATTTCTACTGCACTTTTATAGTAAAAATCATTTCTAATGAATTTTATAGAAAAATAATTTTTTCATTATTTTTGTCAAAAAAGATGATATTATATAAAATCCATGTCTTTAGAAAATTGTATTAAAAGAGTATATTGGGCAGGTTTTAATTATTCTACGTTCATCTTTATCGTGTCTAAAAGCAATTATGATTGAGTTGTGAAAGTCAAATGCATGGCCGTTTGAAATATGACGTGAAACTAGAGAAGTGGATGCATTTATGGATTTAAAATCTTTTTATGTTCATAAATTCACTTTTTTAGATTTCTAAAAGTCTTCCCGACAACAAATTTTATATATATATCTGCGTCAGAGAAAGAATTTGTTTTTTAGTTGTTCTAATAAATATTTAATTGGTTTTGATGTACAATTAACGGTTTTTATGCCTTGATGGTTTAAGTTTTTTTCAATGAGGGAAATTATTGGATTTTGAGGCAATATTATGTGTTTTTCTTTTTGAAAGAATAATTTCTGATGCATTTTTATATGAAAATCATTTATAATGCATATTTTTATTGTAAAAATCATTTCTAATTAATTTTTAAAGCAAAAAAAAAAAAAAAAATTCTCATGCATTTTTCTACTACACCTGGGAGAATTAGTACAGGAAGAGGATATTCGATTAAGTTTTATATTCTCAATGCACTTTTATTGTAAAAAATCCTTTCTAATGCATTTTTAATAGTTCAGATAATTTCTAATTATTTTTTTTTGCAAAAATAATTTTTTATCCATTTTTATAGTAAAAATAATTACTGATATATTTTATAGCCGCCCCCCCCCCAAGTAATTTCTAATGCCTTTTTATAGTAAAAATTATTTCTGATGCATTTTTATAGCAAAAATCATATCTAATGCATTTTTCAATAACCCCTGGCAAAAATGATGAATTTTTATAGTCAATGGTTTTCACTATAAAATATATACTAATAATCATTTTTGCTATAAGAATGAATTAGAAATGATTTTTACTATAAAAATGCATTAGAAGAGTACTAATTCCATAATTTTGTCAGGGGTAGAAGGAAAATGCATTTGAGATTATTTTTGCAATAAAAATGCATTGGTAATTATTTTTACAGTAAAAATTCTTTAGTAATTATTTTAAAATCCTCAAATCGGACTTTAGTTAAAAGACATTTCTAGCAACCGACATCGAAAATAAACATGGCTTCAACAAAACAATTGTCAATTGAAACATTCAAGAAAGCAATCCACAGTGAAGTGTGGCGAAAAATGTTGGTTGTTCCCAGTTAACTGTCTAAAATTTATTGTAAATATAAAGGAAATGAGGTGGTAAAAAAAAAAAAGAAAACACGCAACTAAACAACGATAGACAAGAAACAATATACCTTGAAAATAAGAAATGTGTACCAAAACAAATGGGTCGAAACAGAAGTCAATGGTTTGGTTTCTTTGTTTAATGGCATATCAAGCTTTGTAGGTTATTTAATGCCCAAGCTATTCTCCTAGAAAAACAGTAGTGGTACTGTTTAACCCATATCTGGGAGAATAAGGGTGGGGTCATACCTTTCCCAAGGGTATTTGCCCGAAAGTGAACGTAATAGCGCGACTGGAGTACGAATTCGCTTACTACAATTCCGCAGTCCATCGCTTTAACCATTACACCGCGAGGACACCCCAGAAGTCAATGTTTGAGACAGAATCAAAAGAAATTGATTAAAGGAAATGGGATTTACCGACAGAAAAGCCAAACGAAAAGTAGCACTAATACACAGATAGAAGAAAATAAGGTTAAAGTTGGCTAAAGAGAAACAATCATGGCGTGTAGATTATTAGATGAAAGTGATATTCAGTGATGAATTAAGAATTTCTTGTCAATGAATTCCATATTTTTCCTCAATATTGATGTATGCATATTTTCTCAGCACGTCTAATTTAGTTTATTTAGGGTATATTTTATGAATCCAGGATGTTCAGCTATTAGATAAAAATGTTTTGTGTCTTATCTGTTATTAGTTTATTTACTGCTAAATAAAAAAAAACCCAACCAAACAAACAAAAAACAAATAAAAAAGAACTACGTGTACTAATTCCATAAATTTTGCCCGTGGTAGTACTCTGGGATTTAATGATCTAGATCGACCATCCTATTTCGCACCCAAGTAAAAAGTTGGTTGGTTTTACGGCATGTCAAATCTTGTTGGGTTATTTAATGTCTAAAAAAAAAAATTTTTTTTCAAGCCATTATATGGTTTCAAGTAACTATTCTTATTTAATAAGAAAAATAATTTGTAAACAATCATAGCATCAAGTAACTATTCTTTGTACAATTAGTACACAATTATATGGTTTCAAGCAATTTCCTAAACAATAATTATAATAATTGGTTCTCTTGGTACAGTCACCAAAGGATTGGTACAAGGACTGGAGGATTTGGAAATAACAGGACGGGTGGAAACTGTCCAAACTATAGCATTGTTTAGAGCGGCCAGAATACTGAGAAGAGTCCTGGAGACTTAAGGAGACTTGTTGTCACTCAAACTCCAGGGAAAAACCATCATCTAACGCTGATGTGAAAAACTCTCAAGAAGTAAAATAATAGTGCTATAAAGACTAATTTTATGAAGTCGAAAATTGATAATACGCAACAGAATAACAAGTGTAAGTTATGTAGGGACAGAGATAAGATAGTTCATCTGATAATAAGCGAATACAGCTAATTTGCACAAAAGGAAAATAAGACTTGGCACAACAGGAAACGAAAAGTGATTCCCTGGTAATGGCGCATATCACCCTTGTGAGTTATTTAATGCTAAATCCTGTTTATATTGTCATCAACAGACGGACTGTTTCGTTGTATCACGACTGTTCAGATATACAGGATGCTTCAACCTGGGATCGAAACCCGTCTAACTTTACGCTAGACATGGTATCTAACCGCTCAGCCATTTCGACGGCATACGATATATCAGCTCAGGAATTATAAAGCATACGTATTAGCTTTCGTTTGTTTACATTTTTTGCGCTATACTTGATTTGAAAGAGAATAGTTTGTCGGTAAGATTCTTTTTAAATGAGGCAGATCTCATTTGTTTGTACACAGTTGAATAGTTTCAATTATTGTTATCCGACCCTAATAATTCTATTTGATATTAGTCATTTGTTTGCACACAGTTAAATGGTTTCAAGTACAGTAAATGGTCATATCGTTCTATTTGATCCCTAGATGCGATCCTAACAGCTACTACCTCTTCGGGTCAGAGTAAACCTAGAAGTAATGGCAATGAAGGGGTAGTCCTCATTTCCAAAAGCCCCAGGACAGGAGCCTCCCCATTCGGTAGTTTAGTGTCATACCTAAGACAATCGTTGCGAGGTGGGGTGGGATTTTACCCTTCTGCAGATGTCCAGTCCGTGTATTCTACAGCGCCAGCTGACTACATACAAGAAATTGATACTCATATATGAATATATTTTGTAAATATTGCAAAAAATAATACGTAAAAGACAGTGTCTTCGTTGTGATACTAAACTGCATTTGATGGTGAGGCTCAAGTACTGGAGTTTGAGGAATATGGAGTAGTACCCCTTTATGGCCATAATTCTCAGGTCCACTCGGTACTCGTTAGGGTCCCATTATGGGTCAAATAAAACTATTCAATATTTCACTTAAAATTATTACTGATATTAGTTATTTGAAACCATATAGATGTGTGCAAATTCTTTGCATTTGATAGGAATACTTGACAAATAGAGGGGGTGTCCTCGTGGTGTAATGGTTAAAGCGATGGACTGCGGAATCGTAGTACGCAAGTTCGTACTCCAGTCACTCTATTACGTTCACTTTCGGGCAAATACCCTTGGGAAAGGTATTGAACCCCCTTATCCTCCCAGCTATGGGTTAAATAGTACCACTACTGTTCTTCTAGGAGAATGGCTTTGGCATTAAATAACCTAAAAAGAGTTGATATGCCATTAAACAAAGAAACCAACCAAACCTTGATAAATAGAAATACTAATGTTAGATAACAATACTTGAAACCATTTAGCAGTGTGCAGAAAAGGATTGATATTAGATAGAATTATAAGAGTTAGATAGCAACCATAGAAATTATTTAACTGTGTGCCAACAAATGATTAATATCAAATAGAATTATTAGTGTTAACAATACTTGAAATCGTTTAACTATGTGCAAACAAATGATTGATATTATGAGCATTATTATTAACTGTATGCAAACAAACGATTAATATTAAATTCGATAGGAACGTTTAATCAGTAGAACCAATAATGTTAAATTCCAATATTTGAAACGATTTAACTGTGAGCAAACAAATTATTAATATCATTAACTGTGTGCAAATAAAAATTTATATTAAATTAGATATTAATATTTAATAAATAATAGAATAATAATTAGAATTATTTAGATTAAATAGTAATACTGTGCAAACAACCGAGCTCTAACTCGTTTTAAACAAGTTACCTTCATACAATTCGCTTACAAATCACACACACATACACACACGTATGTGTGCGTGTGCAAACAGAATTTGGCATTAAATAACCACCAACGGTTGATTTGCCATTAAATTAAATGAACTAACCAAAACATAAATGGCCCAGTCGGTTACGGCAACAGAATACACCGATTGCATCTCTGAAGAAGGGTAAGTCTCATCCAACGTGTGTCCTGGATATGACACTAAACAATCTGATGGTGAGGCTCTAGTAATTCTGGAACTAGGGGTAATGCAGGCTCCTATCTATGGGTCAAATAGAACTGTTTGACATTTACACTGCGTACTTTGAAATTTAAACTGAATTCAAACCAATGACTTATGCTAAACTGAATTGCTTGAAATAAAACTGTTTGATGATTTAACTATGTATAAACAAATGATTGCTGTTTAACTGAATTGTTAGTGATACGTAGCAATACTTGAAAACTTTAAACTGTGTGAAAACAAATGATTAATTGTAAATAGAATTATTCATATTGGATAGAAATAAGGGAAGCCATTTCATTGAGTGCAAAAATATGCTCAGGCTCGTTTAAAAATGTTATTTACAAAATGTGTTTAGAAATTATATTTTTTAAAAATATACATGTATAAAAAAGATTTGGTATTAAATAACCTACAATGGCTGATTTGCCATAAAACCAAACCAAACTAAACCAAACCAAAACATAAAAGACAACGTCTATTAACTCAACTTCCTGTTATTTGTTTTGTTTATATGTTTTATTTTATAATTCATTTCAACATTAACCTTTTATCACTGTTACCCGGAAGACTCCTTTTCTACTATATTAGGCTACATTTTGTTACCAACTCGCTACACATGATTTGTTAAATTCACTCTACTCTCGAAACGATGGCTTCGGGTTATTATTCCTATCTAAGACAAATAATTTGGGCATAGATATATGGTATAAATAATTTCCTCTATAAAACTAATAATTTACAATCAATTATATGTAGCTCACAATCATTTCAAACCCGTAAATACTTTATATTTAGTTATAATATCAACATTTTAAGAGCCAATGAGTTAATGTAGTCAAAAATCATTCTTAACATAATCTCAAATAGATCTCTTTAACCTGTAGACGGCACTCTAACTGTTGGGTATCACCCACCTTTTTCCCCACAATGATCTAGTCCATCTGCCATATATAGCAGTAGCTACTAATACCAGGGCAGACTAGAAGGTGAAGAGCAGCTTCTTATAGGAATAGTATTTGAGCGTTGGAGACTGGAGATCGCACTAGATCACCTTACTTGCTACCGTAATAACGGAAGCCAATACTATCGTTGGACTATATCTTTATTCTGTATTCACTAATCCTATGTTCTTGTCTACTAATAGTCTCTCTATTGTATATACTTTTTCCTGAGAATATATCTCTATTTCCTCTCATATCGTGGTTTGTCCTTTATTTAATATTACAAGCTTTCACTAACCAGAACGCAACACTAAACTTTGATAAGATTTTAAGTGAAGATATGACCAGACTGAGACGAATAAAGGCAAAATATTCTGTCAAATCACACACATTCACACTCATTTTCCTCCAATGCATACAGTCCAGTCGGCTGGGCCTGCAGAATACACTGACTGCGTCACTGTAGAAGGGTAAAACCCACCCCAACGAATGTCTTGGTTATGACCCTAAACAATCGGATGGTGAGGCTCTAATAATGCTGGAACTTAGAGGAATGCAGAGTACCCTTTCATTGCCATTCCTCCCAGGCCCACTCTGGCCCAGAGTGGTAACACTTGATAGGGTCCTATCTATGGGTCAAATAGAGATGTTTGCCATTTAAAATGTGTGCAAACAAATGACTGATGTTTAATTGAATTTGTTTGTTATACTTGGAACAATTTAACAGTGTACAAACGAATGAGTAATGTTGAATAGAATAATTTGTGTCAAATAGCAATACTTAAGACTCTTTAACTGTGTGCCTAAAGAGAAGTATCGGTATTTCATTGCAATACTTGAAACCATTTAACTGTGTGCAAAATGAATGAATAGAATTCAATAGAATCATTAGTGTTAAACAGCAATACTTTCAAGCACTTCACTGTGTACACACACATGATTAATATTGAATAGAATTAGTAGTGTTTGCAATAATTGAAGCCATTTAACTGTAAAAAACAATAGTAATTCTAGTAAGCAAGCAAATTAGTTCGGACTTATTTAAAAATGTAATTACCTACAAATTAATATTTTACATGTCATGTATATCTATTTAGTCCGGCTCATTGGTCTAGTGGGTACAGTGTTCGCCAATTTTCTGGGAGACCTGGGTTCGATCCCAGGTCGCGTCATACCAAAGACTCAAAAAATGGTACTTGATACCTCCTTGCTTAACACTCAGCAATATAAGGTACGTATTAAGGATAAAGTCGTGCAATCCTGGGAAAGGGGCAGTGCCCTTCCTTACACCTCGGTATAGTAGCTATTGAAAAGGGAGCCTTCTGGTCGCCCTCGATTACGGTCGCCAAGTTTACTTTACTTTTATATCTATTTAAATGTGTGCAAACAAATTACTGATGTAAAATTGTTACATAGCAATGCTTGAAACCATTTAACTCTGAAAAAATAAAAAATAAAAAATAAATAAAAAAATAAAAATAAAAATAAATAAGTGAATAAAAATGAATAAATAAAAGAGCTCAGGCTCGTTTAAAAATGTTATCTCCAAAATGTGTTTAAAAATCATATATATTTGATATAAATGTATAAAGAAGATTTAGGCATTGAATAACCTACAATGATTGATGTGCCATAAAACCAAACCAAACCAAACCAAACCAAACCAAACTTTTATGCATATATATACTGTATGGAGGCATGTGTAGTGTAACGGTGATCGTCGGAGGAAAAGGAATTGGTGACCTGTGTTCAAATCATAGATAAAGCGGTTTACATTTCACATTGCTTTAATACTCTGGTAAAAGTCGTGAATCCATGTTCTCTCCTCGCTATCGGTAAATAGTAGGGCAGACTATTTTCTTTATCCTTAATAAGACAACCAGTCTAAGATTAGGAAAACTCTGAATTCAAACCAGCTGCACTTCCTTTAAAAATTGACCTAGTGACACATCCTGTCAGTCGCAGAGAGGTTGGGTGAATACGTACATTCTTATATATATGTACGACGATCGTTCAAAAAGTTCTAAGCCTCATCAAGCTAAAAGAGCGAAAGCTGAACATTGTTCTTGTGGCAACACACTACCACTTCTTATAAAACTTGAAAAAAAAAAAAAAAAAGGAAGAAGACAATTTCAGACTTTTAGAGTTTTATTAAAAGTGGTAGTAAGGCTGAGAACTTTTCGAGCGACCTTCGTACCTACATGCACACGCGTGCGGAGTCTGTTTCTCTCTCAGCTACATGCTCTCTTTTTCTGACAAATGCACTTTCTCTCCCACACAGTTCTAATCTCTCTCTCTCTCCCTCCCCCCTCTCTCTCTCGTGTAGTCCTCTTTTTTCATAAACTCTTTCACATAATCACATATGCACTTGCACGTACTCACGCACCTTTTTCCTTACTCACATCCACTTGTGCAAGCAGCCTCTCTCTGACCCACATGCTCACGTTTTTGCACCCCCCTCTCTCTCGTGTATTCCTCTTTTTTCATAAACTCTCTCCCATATTCATATATACACTCGCACGTACGCACACACGCACCTTTTTCCTGAGACACATCCACTTGTGCAAGCTGCCTCTCTCTGACCCACATGCACATTTTTGGCACACACGCATACACACGCACGCACACACTTCCTCTCATACAAAGGCCGAAAGACACCTACTTTCTCAATACTCTCTCATTCTTTACATACTCTCCCCCTCTCTTACATTCACATATACTCTCTCACAGACACATCCACACAAGTACGTCTTCTTTACTCCTCCTGCCACAAAATTCAGACATGGCCACTCACTTGTATGTTTTTTTATTTAACTCACGCTCTCTCTCCCTCTTTCTCACACATACACACACAAACATAATTTAGTTATATAGCATCAAGTTTGGTTTAGGAGGTGCCCGTGGTGTAGTCGTTATCGTCGTAGGAAATGGACACGGCGACACGAGTTCAAATCCTGGACGAGACTGATTGCATTTCACATAGCACTAATACCCTTGGGGAAGGTATGAATCCAATTATTCTCCCTCCAGCTATGGGTAAATAGTAGGACAGACTAGGTTCTTCAGCCTTTGTTAGGCAACTTGTCTAGGAGAAGGAAAACTCTGAATTCAAACCTGTTAAACTCCGCTTAAAAATTGAGCTTGTGTCATATCCTGCCCGAGCGGAGGGGTTGGTAAATAGTATCAAGTTTGGTTTAGTTTGGTTTTATGGCATATCAACAATTGTTGGCTATGTAATGTAAAATCCTGTTTTTACATATATATATATCAAATATATGATTTCTAAAACACATTTTATAGATAACATTTTAAAACGTGCTTGGGTTTATTTTTTGCACACAGTTAAATGGTTCCCTTATTTCTATCTAATACGAATAATTCTATTTACTTTTAATCCTTTGTTTGCAGACAATTAAATGTTTTCAAGTAATGGTATTTAAAACTTACAATTCAATTAGACATCAGTCATTTGTTTACACTCAGGTAAATGATCAAACAGTTCTATTTCAAATCATTCAGTTTAGCATAATTCAACAAAGTTAAATTGTTCCAAGTATTGCTATGAATAACTAACAAGCCAATTAAAACATCAGTCATTTGATTAAATGATCAAACAGTTCTATTTCAAACAGTTCAGTTTAGCATAAGGCATTTGTTCGCATTCAGTTTAAATATCAGAGTACACAGTTTAAATGTAAAACAGTTCTTTTTTACCCATAGATAGGACCCTATTAGGTTCTATCACTCCGAACAAGAGTGGACCTGGAAGCGATGGTAATGAAGGAGTACTCAACATTCATCCAAAGGTCCAGCATTACTGGAGCCTCACCATCAGTTTGTTTAGTGTTATATCCAGGACACTCGTTGGGAGTAGGTCTTACCCTTCTGCAGAGAGGCAGTCGGTGTATTCGACTACCCCAACCGACTGGGCTGTGATGACATCAAGTATTCCTATCTAATATAAACAATTTGCACAGAATGAATGGCTTCAAGTTTTCCTATCTAATACAAATAATTTGCACACTAGGTATATTTTCAAGTACTCCTATTCGATATCAATAATTATATGGTTTCAAGTAATTATTCATATTTAACAATAGTCATTTTCTTGTACCCAGTAATATAGTTTAAAGTATCTAATAATAATCTTTCGTAAACTGTCATAGCTTCGTGTTATTATTTTTGAAACGAATAATTTACAGTTAAATGACATCCAGATTCTCAATCAATTACGGTTAATTTTTAAATAGATCTATTTTTAGTGTTCGTCAGTGGCCTGGGAGTCATATCAAAGACTCAAAAATGGTACTTGATGCCTCCTTGCTTAACACTAAGCATTATAAGTAACGGATCAAGGGTAGTGGAACAATCTAGGGAAAGGAGTAGCACCCTTCTCTACAACTTGGTGTTGTAGCTATTGAAAAAGGAACCTTCGGGTCACCCACGACAAAGGTCGCCAACTTTATTTGACCCATAGATGAGACCCTATCAAGTACAATTACTTTCCATCAGAGTGGACCTGGGAGTAATGATAATGAAGTGGTGTTCTAAATTCCTAAGATATCCAGAACTAGAGCCTCACCATCAGATGCTGATTAGCGTCATGCCTCGGGTACCCGTTTTTTTTAGGGAGGCCCTTACACCATTGCATTGGGTGCTGTCAGCGTATTTAGATTTTAAAAAAGCTTTCAGAAGTAATCATGGAAAGTGTTCTTACCATAGAAAAGCGGACATATTTTTTTCCATATTTTCATGTGCCCACATTTGTGGTATTGTCCCAGGCACAGTTCCATGTAGAACAGCGGTAATCCAAGGAAAAATAACATGATGAAGTAAGGAAACAAGAAGGCACCTGAGGATAAAAAGAAATAGAATTACAAGTCTAGTTTTAGACTTTTACATTTTAAGTATTCATTTAACTCGCTCAATAGCTGACAGATTACATTACATTATAGCACGTTATTATACATTATATTACATTATATTGTTATAACCAGACATTTGCATGATGGTTAGAGTGTTTGCCAATGGCCTGGGAGACCTGGGTTCAATCCCAGGTCGAGTCATACCAAAAAATCAAAAATGGTACTTGATGCCTCCTTGCTTAACACTCAACATTATAAGGTACGGATCAATGGTAAAGTAGAGCAATCCAGGGAAAGGAATAGCGCCCTCCCCTACACCTTGGTGTAGTAGCTATCGAAAAGGGAGGCTTCGGGTCACCCTCGACTACGGTCGCCAACTTATGATATAAGTAAGTAAAGTTGGCGACCGAGTATAACATAATATGTTATATTATATGATATTATCTTAATGGCTAAAGTACTGGACTGCGACATCGAAGTAAGCAGGTCGAATTCCATTCATTCACTTTGGGATTAATACCTATTAAAAGGTATGAATCCTCTTAATACCCCTGTTATGAGTTAAATTGTATCACTGCAGTTTTTCTGCACGAATGGCTTGCACAGAGTTTCAAGTAGTGTTATATAAGAATTCTATTTATCATATTTACCAACCCCTCCGCTCGGGCAGGATATGACACAAGGTCAATTTTTTTAAGGCGGTGTTTAACAGGTTTGAATTCAGAGTTTTCCTTCTCCTAGACTAGTTGCCTCACCAAGGCTGAAGAACATAGTCTGTCCTACTATTTACCCATAGCTGGAGGGAGAATAATTGGATTCATACCTTTCCCAAGGGTATTAGTGCTATGTGAAATGCAATCAGTCTCGTCCAAGATTTGAACTCGTATCGCCGTGTCCATTTCCTACGACGATAACCATTACACCACGGGCACCTCCCGTTATTCACCAACTCCTCCGCTCGGGCAGGATATGACACAAGTTCAATTTTTTTAAGCGGAGTTTAACAGGTTTGAATTCAGAGTTTTCCTTCTCCTAGACTAGTTGCCTCACCAAGGCTGAAGAACCTAGTCTGCCCTACTATTTACCCATAGCTGGAGGGAGAACTATTGGATTATTACCTTTCCCAAGGGTATTAGTGCAATGTGAAATGCAATCAGTCCCTTCGAATTCTATTTATTATTAATCATTCGTTTGCATACAGTTAAATGATTACAAATAAATGACTAAATAGTTCTATTTGACGCATAGATGGGACCCTAACAGGTCAGAGTAGATCTGGGAGTCATGGCAATAAATAGGTACTATACATTCCTCAAAACTCCGAGAATGAGTCTCACCATCAGATACTACCTGGATTAGGATCTGGCTCCGAAAATACTCGGCCTCGGCTGGGATGCCTGGCATACGTGCCTAGCGAAAGTAGCAATAACAAGCATAGGTTCACATTGCACTAGATCTTCGGGTCTAGCGAATCTATGACCAGCAACGTCCCCTGGCATACGTGACTCACGGAGTAACAATGACAAGCATAGGTTCACATTGCACTAGACCTTCGGGTCTAGTGAATCTATGACCAGCAAGGTCACCTAGCATACATGCTGGGAGACTTAGCAAATGCTAGCATAGTTCATATTCCACCTAGTGGTCCTATAATCAGTATTGTCCAGCAGGACGAAAGGCTCGGCATCTCCCTCTCTAAATCCCCATTATAAAAAACCTTGTGTCAAATCCTGCCTGGAAGGAAGCACAGATAAATATCCTCACTATCAGATTGTTTTAAGTCATTTCAGGATATTCGTTGCGGGGTGGGATCTTATTTCTCTGCAGAGGTGTAGTCGGCTTATTCTACAGTCCCAGCCGACACAGTGGTTATAAGTATCTGTAATGTTACTCACTTAAATCAAGCATATTTCTGTATGTAAGTCTTTAGATTTCTTTCACAGAACAATATAAGATTTTGTAATATAAAAGTATATTTACTAAATTTCTTTCATTTTTTGTTTGTTTCAAACAAAAACAACAATTAGAAGCTCACTACCACTTCAAAAGAATCGCATTACTGTTTTTATAACTTGCTGTGAACCAAAACCTGACATCTGGTCCTGGGGGTACATCTGTTCCTGGGTAGACGACAGGCACTTTGGCTTGTAACATAAATAGGAAAGCTATGCAAATAATAAGTCTACTCTTAGACACACTCAGACCATCTTTTTGGATCCATATTGGTACATTTTTGAATGCAAATATACCAAAAGGATGATTTAAGTAGATTGATTGATTTTACCGTCGAGTCAACCTGTCTAGGGTTATTTTATCCCTAGAGGTTAGGGAATCGTGTTCATTGTACGTTTTATATATTGACCCTTGGCAGTCTGTGTAGTTGTGGATTTCAAAACAGGATATGCTGCTGTGTCTTAAGATAAATAAAAGACAGCAGAAATGCCACGTAAATTGCCTATGAAGAATGTGTTAGCGTTCGAAAATATATATATAACGATGGAAATTTTCAACCCTAAGCGGTCAATTGGAGAGAGTAGTCAGTAAGCAATCAGCAGTTAGCAGTAAGTTGTGAGCAGTATCTCCGTTTGGGTGTTAGCACGGAGGGGATGGCAGACAGCCCCAGGTTGAAAACCGGTCCTGTATCAGTCTCCCGTGAAAGAAGCATGAAGAAGCAAGGCTCTCTGAAGATGTATCTCAACCTAGCGTTTCCCTAACAGTACCTGACCGACTCTCTCTCTCTCTCTCTCTCTCTCACGAAACCATTTTGACCTTTCGTAAATAAAAAGAGAGTTTATATTTTTATACGAGTGTTATTGCCTCTTCATTGTAGTGTACAACATACGTTCACATTTAGATTTCTTTCTTAAGGTAAACAAATGACAGCAGAAATGCTATAGGAATTGCGTCGGAAGAATGCGTAAGCGTCCGAAAATATATATAATGACGGTACCATTTGTTTCAGAAGAGTTTTTGTAACCATTCACAGAATATCAAATATTCCAGTCATGTACAAATAATTTCCACACAGTTGTATAGTTTCAAGTATTCCAATTTAATACTAATAATTATATGGATAGATAGAGCCTAAGATTAGCTTAAGAAGCTTACAAATGCTGTTGTTGGATTAAAAACCAAGAATAATATTAATTAAAAATACCTAAAATTATTAGTTAGTCGCAAAAAATAAACAAATGAAGGAAATTTGAAGTATTTATATTTAGCATTTACCAGGGGTGCTGAAAAGTCTTCGGTTCTGCCATTTTTACAGTTTCTGGTTTCAATTTCTTTGTTTAATAGCATATCAATCTTCGTGGGTTATTTTATGCTAAAGTCATCATCCTTGTAGAAGCACATTAGTGGTGCTATTTAACCCACAGCTGGGAGAGATAAAGGTATTAATTAAAAAATGAGCATAGTAGCGCGACTGGAGTTTGAACTCGTTTACTACGATGTCGCAGTCCAGAACGTTAGCCACTACACCACGGAAATTTTCTCCAACAGTTTCTACCTTTATCATATTTACCACCCCCTCCGCTCCGGCAGGATATGACACAAGGTCAATTTTTTAAACGGAGTTTAACAGGTTTGAATTCAGAGTTTTCCTTCTCCTAGACTAATAGCCTCACCAAAGCTGATGAAAAACAGTCTGCCCTACTATTTACCCATAGCTGGAGGGAGAATAATTGGATTCATACCTTTCCCAAGGGTATTAGTGCTATGTGAAATGCAATCAGTCTCGTCCAAGATTTGAACTCGTATCGCCGTGTCCATTTCCGACGACGATAACCATTACACCACGGGCAGTTTCTACCTTTATAGATTATAGAGTATTATGAAGTAAGAAACTTAGTCCAAATAGAGAAGGTTCACGTTGTTTTATTTTTTATTTAGAAGTAGAAAAAAAAAATTTAATACTCCTTGCGAGTTTTTCACACCAGTGTTAGCTGGTGGTCTTTCACTGGAGTCTGAAAAATAGCGAGTGTCCTCAGGTCTCCAGGACTCTTCTCAGTATTTCGACCGATATTAACAATGTTGTAATCTAAATAGTCTCGATTCTTCCCCCGATTTCCAAGTGTACCAATTATTATTATTATTATTATTTTCTTTTTTTTCTCTTTTGAGAGTTCTTCACATCAGCATTAGCCGATGTTTTTTTTACTGGAGTCTGAGTAAAATCTCCAGAATTCTTCTCAGTATTCAGACCAATCTGTTACAACGACTCCGACTACAACTGGTATCGCGCTCACCTTCATGTTCCACAACTTTTTCAGTTCTCTGGCAAAGTCTAGGTATCTGTCCTACTTTTTGCCTTCCTTCGCTTTCACTCTCTGGTCTGCTGGCAGAACAAAATCCACTAAATGACAAGTTCTTTCTTTCTAGCTAATTAAAACTTGCTTTAGTTTTTTGGCTGGAATTGAGTGATCCATTTGTATCTCAGAAAATTTTATGTGTTTAATTTTTTAGGACAGCTTCTGCATTGTGGTTATACCGTTTGGTAGTATGGTAACATTTCAGTTTTTTGCACAATTCCCAGGGGATCACTTTACCTACACAATCGTACCTTTTCTTATTGATACTAAGTCTGCTCTCCTGGTCGGAATCATATATTTTATGCTAGTTTGATATTATTATTATTATTATTATTATTATTTTACTTTTTTGAAAAATTTTCACACCAGCGTTAGCTAATGGATTTCCGCCGGAATCTGAGTGACTGCAAGAATTCATCTTAATACAATGGCCAATTTCAATAATACTGTATTTTGGATGATCATAACTCGTATTCTTATTTCTAAGTCCTTCAGTCCCTTTACCAATCCTTTGGTGATTGTACCGAGCGCACTGATTACAATTAGTATTACCGTCACTTTCATAGTTTTTTTTTTTAGTTCTCTATCAAGGTCGAGGTATTTATCTCTCTTTTCGCTTTCATTCAGTTTCACCCGGTGGTCAGCTGGAACGGCAAAATATACAATTCGTCAGGTTCTATTTTTTTGTTGACTATCACTAGGTCTGGTCGTCTGGCCGAGATTAGATGATCTGTTTGTATATAAAAAATCCCACAGAATTTTATACGTCTCATTTTCTTGGTTGGATTCTGAGTTGTACATATATCATTTGTTCGTATGGTCAAATTTAAACCTTTTGCACAATTCCCAGTAGAACAACTTCCCTATCCAGTCGTGTCTATTCTTGTACTCTCTTTGGGCTAATTTACTGTATTCGCTTATTATGTGTTCTTTGCGCTAATTTACTACATTCCATTATTATTATTATTATTATTATACTTCTAGCGAGTGTTTCACTTCAGTCTAAGTGACAGCAAGTCTCCTCAGATCTCCAGGACTCTTCACTTGACGGCAAGTTCTTTCCTTTTTTTTTCTTATTAATTAACACTAGGTCTGGTTTCTGGTTGGGATCCTGTGATTAATTTGTATCTTAGAGAATTTTATTGAATTTTATATTTTAATTCTTTAGAAATTTTCACGTCAGCTTTAATTGGTGGTCTTTCACTAAAATGAGTGACAGGAAGTCTCTTTAGGTATCCAGGCCTCTTCTCAGTGTTCTAGTCGATCTCAACAATGTTGTGGTCAAGAAAGTCTCAGTTTTTTTTCTCGGATTTCCAATTCCTCCAGTCTTTTTGTTTTTTCCAAGTTTTTGGAGACCATTCTAAGTGCACCTATTACAGTTAGTATCACCGTCACACTCATATTCCCCAGGAAATTTTTAGTTCTTTGTCAAGGTCCAAGTATTTGTCAATCTTTTCGCTTATCATCATTATTATTATTATTATTTACTCCTAGAGAGTTTTTCACATCAGCTTAGCTGATGGTCTTTCACAGAAGTTTGAGTGACAATAAGTCTCCTCAAGTCTCGAGGACTCTTCTCAGTATTCTGGCCGATCTCAATAATGCAATAGTTTGGATGGTCTCCACTCGTCCTCTTATTTCCAAGTCCTTAAGTCCCTTTATTATTTATCCTTTGGTGATTGTACCAAGAACACCAATTACAATTGGTATAAATGTCACTTTCATCTTCCACTGTTTTTTTCAATTCCCTAGCAAGGTCGAAGTACTTATCCTTCCTTTCCGGGACAGCAAAGTCTACAATTTTGCAAGTTCTCTCATATTTTTTTGTTGTTGATTATAATAAGGTCTGGTCGTCTGGTCGAGATTAAGTGATTCGTTCGTATGTCAAAATCCCATAGGAGTTTGTGTGTGTCATCCTCCAGGAGAGATGCTGGGTTGTGCATATACCATTTGTTCGTATGGTCGAATTTAAATTTCTTGCACATCTCCCAGTGGATCACTTTGCCCGCCCAATCGTGTCTAGTCATAATATTCTGTGCCAGTTTGCTGCATTCGCTTATTATGTGATTGATGGTTTCGTCTCTATCACTACATAATCTACATTTGCTGTTTTGTTCCGTCTTATCTATTCTTGCTTTGAAGCGTTGTTTTGTGCTGCTATCTGGAAAGATTCCGTTTCTCTCTTAAGGTTTCCCTTTCTTAGCCACGTCCATGTTTTCTCGTGGGAGATATTGCTTATTAGTCGCTTAAAACATCCATAGAGTTGTTTTCTTCTCATTTTTGCTTTCTAGCTATTGTTATTCTGTTGGTCCTCGTGTTGTCAGTATTGTTTCTGGTGGCTGTAATCAGTCTTCCTCCGAGCTTTTCTATGTTGCCTTCAAGTCGTTGTATTGATGCTTCAACACTGTTTTCAGTGCTGGAAAGTCCTCTTCTTCCTTCTTTTCTTGACACCAATAGTCTGTCAACGTCATCTCTGCTTTATGCATGGTCATTCGTTTCCTTGTTCTCTGGTCCATTTGTTTAAGTTCTTCTCTGGTCCACTTCAAGAATGGTCCCGAATATCTTTCGAGTAGAACAGCCCAGGTATTTATTCCTTTGATAAGGTTTCAGCAATATAGTTTTGTCTCAAGTAGTTTTCTGGTTATTCTGAGATATTCTTTCTTAATTTTTTCTTTCTTCTCCACTTGTTTGATGGTGTCAGTTTTCAATATCCCCAAGTTGGTGTCAGCTTCCAATATCCCCAATTTTCAGGTTTCTTTTTCTCCAAGCGTTCTAATTTTTTCTTGATTTTGGTTGTTCCATTCCGTCCTTCAGGTGTCGTTTACCGCTTTTCATTATTAGCATGACCCATTTTTTCTAAGCCAATTTCAATCCCTATGTCCTGACTGGATATTCTCATTGAGTGTATTAGAGTTTCCTGTTCTTTATCATTTTTTGCAAACAGTTTGATGTCCATAAACATTAGGTGGTTGATCTTCCTGTGATTTATTAAGTTTGTATCCGGCTGTGCATTTTTTGAGTATGTGGTTGCAAGTAGAATTATCTTTCGTTGTTTTGGAATGACCTGTTTTGTTTGTATTATTTTACCCTTTCTCGATATTTTCTTCTTTCGCCGATACTTTCTGGTTTATTTCATCAAGTTATTATTTTTCTTGTGTTGCTTTTTTCCTTTTTGTACCAACATGTTCCAGCGCTTTTCCTTTGTTTTATCATTTTGGCCTGTTTTTTTTAGATTTCTTCTTCTTCTTCTTCTTTTTCTTCTTCTTCTTCTTCTTCTTCTTCTTCTTCTTCTTCTTCTTCTTCTTCTTCTTCTTCTTCTTATTATTATTATTATTATTATTATTATTATTATTATTATTGTGTTTGTGTGTTTTTCACACCAGTTATAACAGGGACTCTTTTCAGTTCTCTAGGACTCTTCTCCGTATTCTTGTCAATTTCAGGACTGGTGCCGTTTGAATGGCCTCGATCATTAACCAGATCTCTATTTTCCAGTTTTACCAGTCTCTTTTCGGGGTTATTTAAGACTGTTTCAAAAATTTAACGAGCATTTTCTTTAATTTTTAGTTGTTTTACTTTTAATACCAACAGGTCGTTATTTCTACATAAGAAATGAACACAGTACTAGTCTCTCTCTCTCTTTCTCTCTCTCCTTCACGCACACACAAACACACACATATATATAGGTAAGAATTATATATATATATATAATCATCATCATGTCGTGCCGCCAGCACGGATATCCCTGATCCTCTCTCGCATCTTCTCCCTGTCGTTCATCGCCTCTGGCAGGTTTTCAGGGCTACATCCCGTATCCTCACATAGCTGCTGTATGTATGTTCTAGCTGGTCGTCCTGCTTTTGCTCGGCCATATGTGGGGGTCCATAGGAGTACATCACTTATGAGCTCGTCCCTGCTTCTCCAGCAGTGTCCTGCATGTCTGGTTCGTCTAATTTGGATAGTTTTCGTGAGGGGGGGGTCGTATTGTTGGTGCTTTGTGGGTTGTTGCTTCCAGGACTTGTTCAATATTGCTCGCAGCACTCTCGTGTAATTGCTGTCTAGCTTTTTCTCCAGCCGTTTAGTTAGCGTCCAAGTGGTGCACCCATATAGCAGTATCGATACGACCGCTGCCGGGAAGAAACTGTGTTTCATTTTATCGGTCAGCTCTGATTTCCATATGACCGATAGTTTATCGATAGCTGTCCATGCCTTCGTTAGTCGCGTGTCGATGCCTTTTTCGGTTGATGAGACACTGCTTCCTAGGTTAGTGAACTTGTCTACCAGTTTCAGATATATATATATATATATATATATAGAGAGAGAGAGAGAGAGAGAGAAATAGAAACAGAAACAGGGACAGAGATAGATACACAGACAGCGAGACAGACGGACTGAGAAAGAGATAGAGAGAAAGACAAAAAATAATGTTAAGAAAGGACGAAGATCTCACAAAATCATTATTTAGTGGCAAATTGAACTGGAAGTTGTTTTATTCTCAAAGCTTGAGCATTCTAAATGAATTGGTCTGAAAAAAAAAAACTCCCGCAATGATGAGCCATTTTTGGAGCGTCACACAGAGAGAGAGAGGGGGGGGAGAGATGCTAAAAATGTTACATATGTATATATATATATATATATATATTGACAGATGGATCGAAAAGTAGACAGACTGAGATAGATAGATAGATAGATATGATTAGACTGAAACATAGATAGATAGATAAAAATATGTTAAGGGAAAATGGAGACTTCATAAAATAATCATGAAGTTGTAAATTGTTTGGGAAATGGTTTTATTCTTTAAGAACATTTTAACAGTTTTGTTTTAATAATGATATATGCAATATGTACTAGCCGATTTTAGTATTTTCTGATTCGTATGTTTTATTTTATTTTTAATTACCTTATTTTATCTTCTGAATAAGAACTGAAACTCCACATTCGCTACTTTGCGACAGGAGGGAAGCATGTAAAGAGTCATCTGACGAGACGGAGAGTATAGTAATAATATTCTCCGCCGAAATAAATTTATTATGACGACTTAATCGAGTTTGAGTCTCCATTAAATTGTACAATATATATATATATATATATATATATATATATAAGATATATGATGTATAAATAATATATAATATATATATAATAATGATATGCCTCGATCAGCCGTTTTTGCTGTGTTACGGTTACATTCAAGCATAATGAGACTCTCAGAAATACAGAGAAAATGATAAGGTTCGCATTAATTATTATTGTTTTGCCACGTGAACGGTACTTTACTCTGAGCACATGATGAACAGCCAATTCGGGCAACAATTTATCAAAACCCTCTCATTGGCTTCCACCGACACGATATGAAATGACGTATTTCTGACATTTTTGAACAGCTGTGCGATTGTTTAAGCCGACCCCTACTCTGCATTATCCTGTCTTATTAACTTGTCACATTGGCGTCCCACCCAGGAGAACTCACCACACTTGTCCTAACATGGGTGACTGGGTAAGCTCGCTTGCATCTCATAAATACCAAAGTCTGTAAAAACATTGCCCTAACACGTGTTTAGTCAACAGACATTCATTTCCCGGTGAACAACAGTGGTCAGTTTATTCACAGTTTGTTGGTTGCTTTTACGGCATGTCAAATCCTGTTGGTTTATTTAAAGCCGAGGTCGTCTTTTGCTGTAAGAAACAATATGGTTTCCAGTTACAAAATCATACTGACACTAATATGACACTAAACTGCATCTAATATAACAGTAATGCGACACTAACCACACAAATGTGACACTAATCTACATTTAATATGACGCTAACATTACACTAAACTGCTTCTATAACACTAATATGACACTTAACTCCCTCTGATATAACACTAATGTGACACTAAATTGCTTCTAATATAACACTAATACGACACTAAACTCCATTTAATAAAATATTAATATAACACTAAACTGCATCTAATATGTTTGAAAGTTGCCTCACATCGTCTTCAGACCACGGTGCAATATGCATCAAGTTGGATTTGGTCGAG
The DNA here is from genome assembly GCA_963585895.1 of Sepioteuthis lessoniana. NCBI lineage: Eukaryota > Metazoa > Mollusca > Cephalopoda > Myopsida > Loliginidae > Sepioteuthis > Sepioteuthis lessoniana. The sequence goes on along the minus strand of OY757933.1, from coordinate 35,598,050 downwards.
AGCGAAAAGTCTTCAGCATGAATGAAATGCACGCGGAACCACCATTCCCGTGTGATTACGTTACATCAAGTAACATCGATTACTGCAAGCGAGTAATGACATTAACGGCCGAAAGTAAACGCGTTTTAAAAATCACAAACTGCATTAAAAATGAAGATGAACGTACAATGTAATTTCTCCTTTCAGTTGATCTGATATATATATATGTATGTTAAAATACCCTATCCGGTGGCAAAAGCTGCTTGGTAGCACCTTGAGTGGCAGTACCGCCTTGAGCTACCGAAACTGTGTTATCACTCCTGGTTGGCAGCTGATGAGAACAGGGTATCGCATGTGCTTTCACACGTTATATGATGAAAAAAAAAAATAACATGACATTAAACTGCATCTAATATGACACTAATATGACACTAAACTGCATCTAATATCGCGACTATAATTCGGGATCTCTGGTTGGTTAACGGATTGATATTAACAGCATGTCAACCCGTCAATACCTGGAGATCATGGAATCATACTTATTATATATTTATATTGACATTTTTTGTACTTGTTTCTTAAAAGGTTTTGCATACAGTTATAATCGATCAAGTATTCCAATGTAATAGTTATATGGCTTCAAGTATTACTATTTAGTACTAACAGTTTTTTGGTTTCAAGTAATTATTTTTGTTTAACAATATTCATTAGTTTGCACACATTGAAATTGTTTCAATTAATTAATAATAATCATAAGCAAAAAAATAGCTTCAAGAAACTAATTTGATAATTTACAATCATATAGCATCATGTATTCCGATAGAATACGAATGATTTTTAAACAGATCTATTTGGCCCCTAGATGGGACCCTAACAGGTATTAACACTTTGGGTCAGAACGGATCTGGGATTAATAGCAATACAGGGATAATCTACATTCCCCAGAGCTTTTGGACTAAAGCCTCGCTATCAGATGCATTTTAGTGTCTGGCTTAGTTCTTATCCAACTGCTGGGGGATACAGTCAGCATATGTTAAGACCCAACGACAGAGATTTAACGAGTGTGGAGTACTCCTGCATTGCTATTAGTCCCATTACCACTCTTGCTCGGAGTAGTTGTACCACCATCTAGGGACTGAATTGATATGTTTGAAAATTATTGATGTTAGATAGGAATACTTAAAACCATTAAACCCTATGCAAGTTATTTATATCAAAAATAGTTATAATTATTCACCAAGTTTTATGATTATTAGCAACTTAAAATCATATAATTGCTGTTAATCATTGATGTTGGATTGGAATACTTGAAACTATATTTTCAGCAGTATACTTTCTAAAGTATCCTGGGTATGACATTAAACTGCATCCGGAGGTGATGCTCCAGTTTTAGACTACTGGAGAGTGTGGAGTATAACTCAATTGCCATTAATTCCAGGTCAACTCTGACTCAATGTCGGAGTATCTGTTTGGACCTCATGTTTGGATCAACTTTATAATATTGGATAGGAATATGTGAAACCATATAACTATGTGCACCCAAATAAAACAAGAAGTTGATAGGCTGTTAAACAAAGGATTTAAACCAGATCAGAGCTGAAAAAATTGTGGAACATGAGGTTTTGACTTGGTTTGGTTCCTTGGCATATCAACCATTGTAGGCTATTTAATGCCAAATCCTTATTCACACACACACACACACACACACACACACACACACACACACACACACACACACACACACACGCGTGCATATATATATATATGATTTCTAAACATTTTATTGAATACATGTTTAAACGAGCCTTAACTCATTTTTTTTGGACACAGTTAAATGGCTTCCCTTATTTCTATCAAACACAAATAATTCTATTTACTATTAATCAATTGTTTGCATTCAGTTAAATCTTATCGAGTATTGCTATTTAACGCCAAGAATTCCATTAAACATCGGTCATATGTTTACACACAGTTAAATGATCAAACAGTTCTATTTCAAACAATTCAACGTAGCCTATCAATAAAGTTATATGGTTCCAATTATTGCTATGTATCACTAACAGTTTAATTAAACTTCAGTCATTTGTTTACACACATTTAAGTAAGTAAACAATACTACTTCAATAAATTCAGTTTGGGACAAATCATTTGTCTGTTCTCAGTTTAAATGTCAAAGTCTACAGCTTAAATGTTACACAGTTCTATTTGACTCTTAGGTAGGACCCTATCAGATGCTACCACTCCGGGTCAGTGTAGATCTAGGAACGATGGTAATGAAGGGGTATTTCCCATTCTCCAAAGCTCCAGCATTACTGGAGCTTCACTATCAGATTGTTTAGTGTCATATCTAGGAAACTCGTTTGGGGAATCTAACCCCACTGCAGAGACGCAGTCGGTGTATTCTATAGGCCCAGCCAACTGGGAATTGGAACATGAGGGTAATAGCAATTGTAATTGTTACACTTGAAACGGTTCCCAAAGGACTGGCAAAAAGACTGGAGGAATTTGAAATAAGAGGAAGAATGGAGACCACCCAGACCACAGGCTTGTTCAGGTCGGCGCGAATACTCAGATGAGAAGCAGTGATTTGCTGTCAATCAAACTCCAATGAAAGACCACTAGCTAATGCCGGCGTGAAAAACTCGGTGTTAATAATATTATTAGAAATGAGAAAAAAATTATCATCTCAAATAATCATTCTTAGTACAAATGATTTACTCTCAATTAAATAGTTTTAAGTAGTTCTGTCGAATACTAATAATTAGAACATAGCTATAATTTGTATAATAATTTATTAGCAGTACAAATAATTTGTACGTTCGGTTATTTTATGCGGAAGTCAATGAATCTAAGGTACAAAGATTCATCACTAAATTCTAAAAATTCTAAAAAAAGATAAACACTTCATATTTTTAGAGACCTTTTGAATTGATAAAGCTCACAGTCATTTCAAACACTCAACATTTCAAATAAATCACTTATAAGGTCCTAACACATAATACTAACCTGACGTATATATATATATATATATATATATATATATATATGTGTGTGTGTGTGTGTGTGTGTGTGTGTGTGTGTGTGTGTGTGTGTGATTGATTGATTGATAGATAGACAGAGAAGAATAGAATAAGATAGATAGATAGAAATAGAGTGAGATAGATAGAAATAAAACAATCTAGCTAGCAAGCTTGATAGGAATAGAGTGATAGCTAGATGGACATGTATATGTCAATTTATAAACAAATCGTTTAAAGATGTTTTTCGTTAAATCAAAAAGTACTCAAATAATTGCCAGCCAAGCAGGATAATACCCAAAAGAAATTATATCATCTCCTCATGTCGGTTTCGTAACTTTGCTAAACTGAATTGCTTTAAATGGAAGTTTTTCACATTGAAACTGTACTTACGCTAAACTGAATTGTTTGAAATGGAACTGTTTTGACATTTAACTGTGTATAAACAAAAACTATACTTATACTAAACTGAATTGTTTGAAATAGAACTGTTTGACTAAAGTGAATAGCTTGAAATAGAAATGTTTTTGACAATTAAACTGTGTACTGATGCTAAACTGAATTGTCTGAAATAGAACTGTCTATTTGTATAAAAATTGATTTGGCATTAAATAACCTACAAAGGGTGATATGCCATAAAACCCAAACAAACAAACAAAAAATTGACCGTTGTAAAAATGACTGCTTGGCATTGGACCGAAAGTAGGAAGAAGGTAATGGATTAATTCTAACAGCATGTCAATTTGTCTAGAGTTAATTTATGCCAAGGGGTTAGGGAATAGCGTTCATTGTATGTTTATATTTACATTTTTTGTGTAATTGTTTTTTAAAAAAGTTTTTTTGACTGATGGTCCCATCAAATACAAATGATTTTTAAATGTTTTAATTTGACCCCAAGATGGGACCTTCGCAGGTACTAAGACTCCGGGTCAGAGTGGACCGGGGAGTAATGAGAATGAAGGGCTGCTCTACACTCCTCAGATCTCTAGAACTGGAGCCAAATCTTCAGATTCAGTTTAGCGTCATATCCAGGAGAGAAGGAAGTCTTTCGAAGGGAGGAGGTCGTACTCCTCTGCAGGAGATTCAGTTGGTGTATTATAACCTCTGTCGATATGAAAGGGAAGAGATAAAAAAGCAACACACACACACACACACACACACACACACACACACACACACACACACACACACACACAGAGATAAATAGGAATAGAATAAAATAGACGGGAATAGAATAAGATTGATAGATAGATAGATATGAATACAATGAGATAGATATGTAGAGAAATCAATAGGGATAGATAGATAGATTGGAAGAGGAGAAGATTGATTGATAGGAATACTACTGCATAGTTTGGAGCGAGCCGCAGCAGGCATTGGCCTCCATGTCAATGCACACAAAACTGAATATATGTGTTACAACCAAACAGGCAACATTACCACACTAGACGGAGCCTCTCTGAAACTAGTAGACAAATTCACCTACCTAGGAAGTAGCATTTCATCAACCGAAAAAGACATCGACACTCGACTAACGAAAGCATGGACAGCTATCGATAGGCTCTCGATCATATGGAAATCAGACCTGACCGATAAAATGAAACGCAGTTTCTTCCCGGCAGCGGTCGTATCGATACTGCTATATGGATGCACTACATGGACGCTAACTAAACGGCTGGAGAAGAAACTAGACGGCAGTTACACAAGAATGTTGAGAGCAATATTGAACAAGTCCTGGTGACAACACCTCACAAGACACCAACTATACGGCCACTTGCCTCCCATCACGAAAACTATAAAAGTTAGACGAACCAGACACGCAGGACACTGCTGGAGAAGCAAGGACGAGCTCATAAGTGATGTACTCCTATGGACCCCCACATATGGCCAAGCAAAAGCAGGACGACCAGCTCGAACATACATACAGCAGCTATGTGAGGACACAGGATGTAACCCTGAAGACCTGCCGGAGGCGATGAATAATAGGGAGAAGTGGCGAGAGAGGGTCAGGGATATCCGTGCTGGTGGCATGACATGATGATGATATATATATATATATATATATATATAAGAATGGAATAAGATAGATAAGCAGATGTGAATATAATAAGATAGACGAATAGGAATAGAATGAGATAGATATATAGATAGATAGATAAGAATAGAATTAGATTGCTAGATTGCTAGATAGCTTGATTGATTGATTGATTGATTGATAGAAAGGAATAGAATAAAATAGATAGATAGGTAGGTAGGTCGGTAGAGAGAGAGAGAGAGAGAGAGAGAGGGAAAGAGATGGGAGGGAGATAGAGATATGATAGATTGATAGATAGGAATAGAATTAGATAGATAGATAGATGCTGAAGAACAGAATATGATAAGCAAATAGATAGATCAGAATATGTATTAAGATAGATAAAGATATTTACAGACTGAGTTAGATATATAGATAGATATATTTTTGCGCATTTTGGTCTTGTACTTTCAGATGTACGAAATGTTGGCAATCCTACAGCTTAAGCACGTGTTCGTTGATTCCAAAGTTTTGCTTTTTACACGCCCAAAAGCCAATAATGATGAATTTACTCGCGGAATAATGACCTTGAATTCAATCGTTTCAGGACACTTGACGCTCAGTGCTGGCTGTTTTATTCATTAACGCAAGATTTGTGTCTCTGAATGACGTCATAGGTAGCCGACCAATCAGCTTTGAGAGAATGAAAGACGCCGCTTGTCGGAACAGGGTTAAATAAACTTGCACGCTTACACAAATAAGAGAGAGAGAGAGAGAGAGAGAGAGAGAGAGAGAGAGAGAGAGATGAATAAATTGAAATACAATTTTTAAGTCAACGAGATCACTTTTGTAATTGATCCAACCATTTGATATCAAAGAAAGAAATAGTCCAACTTTATTTGGGGTATATGTGCGTGGAGTACTCTCCGTTGACCCATTTAGGCCCTCACCAATTCAATGTAATAAGAATAATAAAAAATATCCCCACTTCTTTCTCTCTACCCATTTCATTATTCATTGTGAAAACTTGAGAGTCAAATATCTTAAGTATGAAAATATTTTGAAATATGTCCTTGAAATTGTCAATCTTACACACTTAAATCGAAATGCTCAGCCGCTGTTCGGAAATATTATTGTCGTATTACATCATTGATTAGATTCCTGATCGCTTATCTCCCCTTGATGCCATTGCGTTCTCGGGTACACTTTTTAGACTTGTCCCCGAGAGATGACTTCCACTTTCATTCCCTTATTAAAGAAAGGAACCAGAGCTTCAATATCTTATTCCTTCCTGATACTTGGGCGCCTCTGGTGGTGTAATAGCTTGCAAGCTAGACTAGCAAACCGACAGAAATGAGTTCGAGTCTCATTGGGTGTCCCATTCATACGGCCTTGTTCCACATCGAAGCAAGAAGCTTTGTAAATTACTATTCCTTCCTGATACAGTCCGATATTTCAAACATCTTCGGTAAGAACTATTGCCTTTTCCCCCTTGAACTATCGTAATTAATTAACATTTTGTAGTACGTATTTTTAGTGCACTAGTATCTCTTTTTAGCACGTGTTAGCATAAATTTCGCTTCGCTTCGTTAACTCGGCTCTGACTAAAATGTAACTTTTAATCTTCATTTCTTAGTGTTGTTTTACTTGAATAACCCCCTCTTATATATAAAAAAAAACTGTCCGTTACTCAATGTTTATTTAGCCTACAGCTCCTTCTGTTAATATTAGGCTTACAGTCCTGCCAAAGTTTCTATACATAGTTCCACACATGCGCTTTATGTTCTTAGTTTTACTCTTTTCTAGCGGTTAATAAAACCGTTGATGAACCTTAACATTGCTTCAGTTTAAATTGTTGGAAGGTGTTTAGCTAACTGTTAGAGACAATGCATGTGTTTCCCGAAACGGACGAATGTCATCAGAGATGGTGCAGTTATTGAACGACTAGAACTTTAATGTAAACATCTTGATATCTCTTTTCACTACACTTTAGAATGTCTATCAACAAGTGACTTCTGATATAAGTTTGTGGATCTGCTAGAGTCAATTATTACTTTTCATAAAGAAAACAAAAGGTTCCATCCTCTACTGGAAAACGAAAAATGGGTGCAAGTTCTTTACTGATATGATATATGGCCTACAAAGTCTTGTCATTTCTGGGGAGGATACTGCTTAGAAGGACTCATGGCGTAGCGGTTATCGTTGTAGAAAGTGGACTCGGCTATTCGAGTTCAAATCCTCAACTAGGCTGCATTTCACATAGTACAAATACCATTGGAAAAGCTATAAATCCAAGTATGGTTCCTCCAGCTATATGTAAATAGTAGGGCAGATTAGTAACAACTTTGATATGGCAACCCGCCCAGGAAAAGCTTTAATTCAAATTCGTTGAGGATTTCAACCTGCGTTGCTCAGTCCCTTTCCTATGACGGTAATCCAAACATGGGAACATAAAATGTTTGTAACCTTTTGTGCGTCACCCGAACGTATAACTATGATCCACAGTGTTTGAGTTCTGTCCGAGACCAAGTGACAACCTTTTGAAAAATTGGACTCGGAATCGTTGTGTCATGATCTATCTGAAAATTAGCTCAAGGCTACAAAGAAAAGTAGGTTTTGTGGAGGCAGAAGGTATAGGATAAATTGTATTACACAAGATAAATCACTCCATAACGTCTACTTTATACGGTAATTTGATGAACAAAGAGCAATAACACTGAATGAGAACAAGAAAGAGAGAGAGAGAGAGAGAAAGAGAGAGAGAGAGAGAAAGAGAGAGAGATGAGAAGGAGGGGGCAGAATGAGTATGAAGTTTTTATTGTTTTAGAACTTAAGGAAAAGATTTGACCCTACTTGCATACATACGCGCGTGCACATTTTCACACACACACGTGAAAAAAAAAAAAAAAAGAAAAAAAAAAGAAAAAAAAGTAAAGCTAAAGGAAAGAAAAAATAGACAAGAAAGAAAATTCCTCGTAATGGCGCGCAATGATACTGCCACCATGTTAGACAGCATCCTTTTTCCGGTTCTATGCACTTCCGGGTTCTCAACCTCGTTTTCGAGTCAAGGTCGTTGAAGGTCTCACATCTGGAAAGGCGGACAGATCAACGAACGAACGAAGGGCGGGTGAGGGTGTAAGATAAGGTCGTGGTTAATACCTATTACCTATCTAAGAACTCTGACTTGTTTCATAAAATGAACATACAAGAAGCAGATTTGTTACGCAAGATTTTAAAATGTCACAGGTTGTCACCGTAACTTAATTAAGAAAAAAAATAGATAAAATAAAAGTTTAAATTAAAATAAAAGAAATGAAAAAGGATTAAATAAAAAATCATTGTCTAAAATCAAAATTTAAAAAAAGATTTAAATAAAAGATTTTTTTTAAATGTCACTTGTTGTCTCCGTAAGTTAATTAAGAAGAAAACATAGATAAAAATAAGTTTAAATTAAAAAAATGCAAAAGGATTAAATAAAAAAATCATTTTTTAAAATCAAAATTTAAGAAAATATTTAAATAAGTAAAAGTAAAGTTGGCGACCCAAGTCGAAGGTGACCCGAAGGCTCCCTTTTCAATAGCTACTACACCAATGTGTAGGGGAGGGCGCTACTCCATTTCCAGGATTGCTCCACTTCACCTTATAGTTAGTTCTGAGTTTTAAGCAAGGCAGCATCAAGTAGCATTTTTTTAAGTGTCAGGTATGACTCGACCTTGGATTTAACCGAGGTGTCCTCGTGGTATAATGGTTAATGGGATTGAACCCCGGTCTACCAGACCGATTAGCGAACATTCTACTCATTCGTCCAATGACCTAGATTTAAATAAAAGAAGTTTAAAAAATGAAACAAAATCTTTTTTTTAACCCTATTGATCCGATTTTCTTTAATAGAAGTTTTTTTCCGTCTTGAATATTGTTAAATTTAATTGTGGTATTGCTGGTGACCGACCGAAGACGATATTTGGGAAGTCGAGGTGGAAGCGGAACTACCACGTGCCAGTAATGGACTTGCTCATGCTAAAATACTCATCTCCGGTAGATTTAAAAACTAAGATGTTTTGCGGGACTTTTTCATTTCGATTTTGTCCATTGGCCTAATGAGTAGAGTGTTCACCAATGGTCCAGGAGAGCGAGGTTCGATCCCAAGTCGAGTCATACCAAAGACTCAAAAAATGGTACTTGACGGATCAAGGGTAAAGTGGTGCAATCTAGGGAATGGAGTAGCATCCTCCCCAATACCCCGGTGTAGTAGCTATCGAAAAGGGAGCCTTCGACTAAGGTCGCCAACTTTACTTATTTAGTGGCATATCAACCTTCGTAGGTTATTTAATGCCAATGCCATTCTTCTAGATGAACAGTGGTATTATTTAAACCATGGCAAGGGTATTTGTCCGAAAGTGAATGTATCAGCTCAACTGGAGTTCGAACTTGCTTAGAACAACTCCACTGTTCAGCAAGTGAACGATTACACCACAGCTTGATAGCAGTATTAGTTATTAATCAAGTGAAGAGTTTGCATCTCGTTGGTCTACTGTGTTGCCAAGTAGAATTTGTATGTTGTTCGGCTCTAGTACGAGTCAATATTTTTTTTATTGAATCTTACTTCCCGGGTTTACTCGGTGACAAGCCTCAACATCGGAATTTTGTCGCAAACAGCAACTACCATTCCGCTGTCTGTCGTCGGTCGGCCTAGCTCAGTTGTCAGGGACTGTAGAATACAGCGAGTGCATCTCTGCAGAGGAATAAGACACCTCCTCTCGCGAGTGTCCTGGATATGACATTAAACAATCCGATAGTCAGGCTCTAGTACTGCTATAGATTTGGGAAATGCAGAGTACTCCTTCATTGCCATCGCTCCCTTGTCCACTCTGGCTCGGAGTGGTAGCACTTGAAAGGGTCCTATCTATGGATCAAATAAAACTGTTTATTATTTAAACTGAGTAGGAGGTGCCCGTGGTGTAGTCGTTATCGTCGTTGGAAATGGACACGGCGACACGAGTTCAAATCCTGGACGAGACTGATTACATTTCGCATAGCACTAATACCCTTGGGGAAGGTATGAATCCAATTATTCTCCCTCTAGCTATGGGTAAATAGTAGGACAGACTAAGTTCTTCAGCCTTGGTTAGGCAACTAGTCTAGGAGAAGGAAAACTCTGAATTCAAACCTGTGAAACACCGCTTAAAAATTGACCTTGTGTCATATCCTGCCCGAGCGAAGGGGTTGGTAAATAGTATTATTTAAACTGAGTGCAAACAAATGACAAGCTAAACTGAATATTGAATAATTCTAGGAATATCTGAAACCATACAACTGTGTGCATATTATTTGTATCAAATAGGAATCCTCGACATAATAGTAGATTTTTTGTAATAGAAATAGTTGTTTACAGCTGTAATAGTTTACTATGGATGGTTATTTGGTTTGGTTTGGTACATTTTTAACATCATCAACTTCTTATGGGTTTTATTTGTCTATTACTTACTATAACTTAACACTTGTACTCGGTCATGGTTAACTGAATTAGAACAGTCTACCCCAGGGGTTCAAATAAAGGGTTCAGTTCGAGATTCTGTGTGGACTCCCGAGTTCGACATAAAACACCTGACGAAAGCTGAAGGACATATCGGGTGAAATTGTGATTATAGCAATAAAGATGAGGCCAATAGTGCGAATATTCAAATAATAATTCTGAGTAATAATCCTTATGGGTTAACACAAACATTTGATCCATTTGTAAATGTTTAATTTTAAGTGTAACTATATTTTAAGCATTCAGTGTATTATTATTATTATTATTACCTACCCCTCCGCTCGGGCAGGATATGACACAAGGTCAATTTTTAAGCGGAGTTTAACAGGTTTGAATTCAGAGTTTTCCTTCTCCTAGACTAGTTGCCTCACCAAGGCTGAAGAACCTAGTCTGCCCTACTATTTACCCATAGCTGGAGGGAGAATAATTGGATTCATACCTTTCCGAAAGGTATTAGTGCTATGTGAAAGGCAATCGATCTCGTCCAGGATTTGATTATATTATTATTATTTATATTCCTTGAAAGTTTTTCACATCAGCGTTAGTTGATGGTCTTTCACAGGAGTTTGAGTGACATCAACTCTCCTCAAGTCTCCAGCACTCTTCTCAGTATTCTGGCTGATCTCAATAATGCAGTAGTTTGGATGGTCTCCATTCGTCCTCTTATTTCCAAGTCCTCCAATCCCTTTATTAATCCTTTGGTGACTGTACCAAGAGCACCAATTACAATTGGTATAAACGTCACTTTCATTTTCCATAGTTTCTTTAATTCCATAGCAAGTTCGAGGTTTTTTTTCTTCTTTTCACTTTATTTGAATTTTACTCTGTGGACAGTCGGGACAGCAAGGTCTACAATTTTGCAAGTTCTCTTTTTTTGTTGTTGTTGATTATAATAAGGTCTGGTCGTCTGGTTTTCTGGTCGAGATTAAGTGATTCGTTCGTATGTCAAAATCCCATTGGAGTTTGTGTGTGTCATCCTCTCGGACAGTTGTTGGATTGTGCATATACCGTTTGTTTGAATGATCAAATTTAAATTGCTTGCACATCTCCCAGTGGATCACTTTGCCCACACAGTCGTGTCTAGTCTTATATTCCTTCTGTGCTAATTTGCTGCATTCGCTTATTATATGATTGATTGTTTCGTCTCTATCACCACATAACCTTTATTTGCTGTTTTGTTGAGTCTTATTTATTCTTGCTTTCATATGATTGGTTCTTATAGCATTGTTTTGTGCTGCTATCAGGAGAGATTCTGATTCTCTCTTAAGCTTTCCTTTTCTTAGCCACGTCCATGTTTTCTCGTGTTGGATGTTGCTTATTAGTCGCTTAAAACGTCCATAGAGTTGTTTTGCTTCCTGTTTTGTTTTCTGTTTATTGTCGTTCTGTTATCAATATAACGACTGGAAGACTACATAGAAAAGCCCGGAGGAAGACTGATTACCACCAACCCCCTTCTTCTTGATACATAAAATCTATCAATGTCATCTCAACGTCATGTAATATCTTATACATGGTCATTTGTTTTCTTGTTCTCTGGTCCATTTGTTTAAGTTCTTCTCTGGTCCACTTCAAGAATGGTCCCGAATATCTTACGAGAGGACAGCCCTGGTATTTTTTTCCTTTGATAAGGTTTCTGTTATATAGTTTTGTCTCGAGTAGCTTTCTGGTTGTCCGGAAATATTCTTTCTTAATTTTTCTTTCATCTCCTCTTGTTTTATGGTGTCAACTTCCAAAATCCCCAAGTGTTTGTCATCATCATCATGTCGCGCTGCTGGCATGGGTTTCCTTGACCCTCTCTCTCGCCACCCGTCTCTATTGTCCATCGCTACCGGTAGGTTCTCCAGGCTACAACGTGTATTGGCATAGAGCTGTTGTAGATAGGTTCTGGGTGGTCGTCCTAACTTTGCTAGTCCAGGTGATGGGATCCATAGGAATACATCGCTTATGAGTTTGTCCTTACTTTTCCATCAGTGTCCTGCATGTCTGGTTCGTCTAACTTGGATAGTTTTCGTGATGGCTGGTAGGTAGCCGTACAACTGCGGTTTTGTGGGATGTTGCCTCCAGAACTTGTTCAATATTGCTCGCAGCATTCTTGTGTAATTGCCATCAAGCTTTTTCTTCATACGCTTAGTTAGTGTCCTCGTGGTGTATCCATATATCAGCATTGACACGACCGCTGCTTGGAAAAAAACTGCGTTTTATTTTATCGGTCAGATCTGACTTCCATATGACTGATAGTTTATCCATGCCTTTGCTAGTCGCATGTTGATGTAATTCTTGGTTGATGAAAAGCTGCTTCCATTTGTTTGTATGGTCAAATTTCAATTTCTTGCACATCTCCCAGTTGATCACCTTGCCCACCCAGTCGTGTCTAGTCTTATACTCCTTCTGTGCTAATTTGCTGCATTCGCTTATGATGAGATTTATAGTTTCATCTCTATCACCACATAACCTATATTTGCTATTTTGTTGCGTCTTATCTGTTCTCGCTTTGATACGATTGGTTTATTATTATCATTATTATTATCATTACTAGTGTTATTATTATTTTACTGATTTGAGAGTTCTTCACACCAGTATTAGCATATGGTTTTTCAATGGAGTCTGAGTGTGAGCAAGTCTCCTCAATAATTATGATTATTCCTTGCGAGTTTTTTTGCACCAGCAACTCTTCCAGGTCCCCTCATTAAGTCTCTGGAGATCGTTCTGAGCGCACCAATTTCAATTGGTATCCCTGTCACCTTCATGTTCCACCGCTCATTTAGTTCTCTAGCAAGGTCTAAGCATTTGTCTTTCTTTTTTTTCTTTGATTTCCACTCTGTATTACACCGGAACGGTAAAGTCTTCTATTTAGCAGGTTCTTTTTTTTTTGTTAACTATATTTACTCCTTTGAGAGTTTTTCACGCCAACGCCAGCTGATTGTTTCTCAATGGAGTCTGAATGACACCAAGTCTTCTCAAGTCTCCAGGACTCTTCTCAGTATTCTGGTCGATCTTAATAATGCTGTAGTCTGGATGGTCTCTACTTGTCCTCTTTTTTCCAAGTCTTCTAGACCCTTTATCAATCCAATGGGAATTGTCCCAAGTGCCCTAACCACAGTTGGTATCACCGTCAACTTCCTGTTCCATAGTTTTTTTTTAGTTCTCTAGCAAGGTCTAAACTCTTATTTCTCTTTTCGTTTTCTTTTATTTTTACTCTGTGGTCCAACGGAACTGCAAAGTCCACTATTTGGCAGGTCCTTTTTGTTGACTATCACTTGGCCTGATCGTCTGGACAAGATTTGGTGCTCTATTTGTATCTCAAAATCCCAGAGATGTTTGTGCATCTCATTCTCCAGGACAGATTTTGGGTTGTGCATATACCATTTGTTCGTATGGCCAAATTAAAATTTTTTACACAACTCCCAGTGGATTAGCTTCCCCACCCAGTCGTGTTTTGTCGTACTCTCTTTTTGTGCTAATTTGCTGCATTCACTTATTATGTGATTGATCGTTTCGTCTCTCTCACGACATAACCTACATTTACTATTTTGTTGTATCTTGTTTATTTTTGATTTGACATAATTGGTCCTTATGGCGATGTTTTGTGCATCTATTAGAAGAGATTAAGTTTGTCTCTTAAGGTTTCCCTTTCTTATCCATGTCCAAGTCTTCTCGTTATTATTATTATCATAGATTACTTGAAACCTTTTAATTTTTTGCAAATTATTGGTGTTTGATAAGAATACTTGCTACCATAAAACTTTATACAAACAAACTATCGCTATGAATTTGGAATCGTTACTTCGTGGCCGAGGGATTTCGTTTTATGCCTTTGGGTTTAGTTAGGCTGAGAACCTTTCGGCTCAGTGCATGGGTTACTTAGGTGCAACATTAACGCAGGTGTTCACGCGTGCACGCGGAGCGGACATGTCACTCAGAGATGTCACAATAGCCCAGATGGGAAACGGGGCTAGAGTGCGAATGACGTCACGCACTGGAAGCACGCGGAGGATTTTGGGAATTTTGAAGAAAGTTGAGTTGAGAACTGGACACCGAACGAGAAGGGTCGACTTTCGGGGCTCGCTGAGGCCAGACGAATTTACGCGCTACGGGCACCGCACGAGATAGGAGCGGGGGCAGATGGAAAAGCCAGAAAAGAAAGAATGTGTATCTCTTTCCTTATGTCGAAGAACCTTTAAACTCAAAGGTAATAAAAAGTTTCGTACCTGAACTAAGAAGTCGTAAGTGTTTTTCGTGTTTCGAGATTGCTATGTTCTATGTATATATGTTATGAACATTCTATGTACGTTTCACGTATCCGTATATTGCTATGGTATATTTGTACAATACAATTGAGTATAAAACATTAATTTGAGATAGGAATCCTTGATTCATTTTGTGAGCGTCTTACCCCTCCGAGTATTCTAAGCCCCGGTAAGATAGCGACAGTTTGAGAGAGAGAGAGAAGGAGAGATAAATTGAGTAAAGCTTTAAAATAGAAATGAAAAGATAAAAACAAAAAAAGAGAGAGAAGGAAAGAGAGAGAAGAGAAAAGAGAGAGAGAGAATAAAGGGGAGAGAGAGGATGAAAGAGGGAGGAAGTTAAGATGAATAAGAGAATGATGAAAGACGAGAAGAAAAAGAAAAAGAGAAAGAGAACGCGAAAAAGAGAATAAGAGAGATTAGGAGAGTAAAAGAACAAGGGATAGATAGATAGATAGATAGATAGATAGATAGATAGAGATTGGCGAGGGAGAAATTAAGTAAAAGCAGAAGAGAAAATTGCAGAGTACGAGAGGAGGAGGAGAAGGAGGAGAGAGAGAGAGAGAGAGAGAGAGAGAGAGCAAAAAGCGAGACAAAGAGAGTGAGGATGAGTAAATAAGAAAAAGAGGAATAGGCAATGAGAGAGTGTGCAAATTATTTGATTAACATAGTAACACTTGGTATCATATAGGTATGTGTAAAAAATTCTCCAGAAAAATTCCCCCCCGCCCCTTCAAAAAATAACAAAAAATAAAACAAGAAGCAAAAACAAAAACAACGTGTAAACATTATTTGTATTAGATAAGAATACGTGGTATCATCTAGCTATATGCAAAAAATTCCCCGGAAACACTTACAAAATGCAAATATAAATATTCAACAAACACAATTCCCTTACCTCTAAGCATAAAAAACCTAAGACAGGTTGACATGCCGTTAAAATTTATCAATCAATCAATCAATCTGTAATTACTACGTCATATTCAACAAAGGCACTTGAACCAAAGGGGGATAATTCAGTTAAACAAGAATAGAAAAGTATTAATGTAACATGATAGGGTTAATGGTTCTATGCATCATATAAAAGCAAATAAACACTCCTCATTTAAAGAGGGGAGTCTCTGTGTCGTAGTGGTTAACATGCTGGAGTACGACATCATAGTAAGCGAGTTCGAACTACAGTCGCGCGATCGCGTTCATTTTCGTACAAATCATCACAGTCATTAAGTCACGCTGACAGGAGGGATTTCTCTGACTCTCTTTCTCCATTCCTCCCTATCATCCATCGATTCCAGTTGGTCTTCCAAACTACATCCTCAGTATGCACAACTGATGTAAATAAGTTCTTGCGGGTCGCCAAACACTGGCACGCCCATGTGTAGAGGTCCATAGAAGAACGTCACTTGTGAGTTCGTTTTTGCTTCTCCAGGAGTGCTCCGCATGTCTTGTTCATTTTATTTGGATGGTTTCTGAGATGGGTGGTAAGTGTCTGTACAGTTGTTAGTTCGTGGGGTGATTTGTTCAAAATAGCTCGTAGCATTATTGTGTAGTTGCCATCTTGCTTTTTGTTAGAATCTATGTGGTGCATCCATACAGTAGTATTGACACAGCTACAACTTGGAAAAATCCCATTTTATTTTGTCGGATATATCAGAGTTCCATATGATCGATAACAGTCGACACTTTCGCTTGCCATATGTTAACATGATTGGACTAATACCCTCTGGAAAGATATGAACACTCTTATCCCCCTCCTAACTATGGGTTAAATTGTACCACCACTACCATTCTTCTCCAAGGAATATTTGGCATTAAATAACCCATGAAGGTTGAAATGTCATTAAATAAAAAAAACAAAAAACAAAAGCAAAAACACTCCAAAACCCTTTGGTCTCAGCTAACAGCTTCTCTGCACAAGGGTAAGACACCCCCAACGAGTGTCCTGTATATGATTCTAAACAATCTAATTGTGAGGTTACAATAATGCTGAAGCTTTGGGGAATGCGGAGTACCCCTTCATTGCCATCGCTCCCAGGTCCATTCTTACTTGGTGTGGTAGCACCTGATAGGGTCCTATCAATGGGTCACATAGAACTAAACTGTGAACTTATGCTAAACGGAATTGTTTGAAATAGAACTGTTTTCACATTTTACTGTGTGTAAACAAAAAAAAACTATACTTATACTAAACTAAATTGTTTGAAATAGAACTGTTCATTTATATATAAATGGATTTGGCATTAAATAACCAGCAGTGGTTGATGAGCCATAAAACCAGACCAAACCAAACCAAACTTTAAGGTTCCCTGTGAAAATAAGGTTACAGCTACACCACGTCAATGACGGCGCTGTAGTTTCTATAAAAAATGTTTTTTTAATGAATAGAATTGCTTACCCTTTGTGTCAGGATTTGGATTTCAAAGGTTTTCCTTCGCCTCAACCGGTTTCTCAACTTTCAAAGCTTAAGAGAAACTGTTTAACTGCTCTCAAATTATTGGTGATAGATAGGAATACTTGGAACAATAAAACTATATACAAGCCAATTATTGGTATTAAACAGGAATCGTTACTTATTACTATTCTGTCTGCTCTCTTATCTATATATATTCCTTAACTAAAAAAGCAAGAAATTATTACTGATGCGGACTACGCATGTGATCTTCTTGCAAACGCAATTGTTCAGGGCGAAACTCCGCTGTATACTCTGGAGCAACAGTAAATAGTTCTACGTGAACTGTCATCTCCTCATAAAATGATAAGCCGTTAAAATTAGTAGATCAGTTCATATACCTCGGTAGCAATATCTTTTCTACTGAAAGTGATGTCAACATACGCATTGGTAAACCGTGAACTGCTATCGACAGGTGGTCGACCATATGGAAATCTGATCTCTGATGAAAAGAAAAAAAGAAATGAGAATTCTTCCCAGAGGTAGCCGTGTCAGTACAATTGTATAGTTGCACCACTTGAACTCAAACAAAACGTTTGAAAAAAAAAAGATGATAGATGGAAACTACACAAAGATGCTGTTTTGAACAAATTCTGTTAGCAGCACCCTAGAAAATAGAAACTGTACTGTCACTTACCTCCCATCTTACAAACTATCCAAATAGGATGATCAAGGACATATCAGACACTAATGTTGAAATTAGAGATGTTCTCCAGTGGAATACTACACAGCAAAACCTTATAATCCTCGGCTCTGTATGGACACTATGTGCCGTCTAGAGGACTTACTATGAGTGATGACGGAATAGGATGAATGGCGAGATAGTCAAAGGAATACATATTGCTGACATGTCTTGATGATGATGCGGATCATGATATTTCTTAATAAATAATGAATATTAAAACTAAACTTTTTTTTAATAATAATATTTTATAACATAATATTATATTTAAATAACAAATTTAGAATCTTTGCTAAGGAAATGAAAGTTGTCGTTTCGCTACAGTGTAAGGCATCAAAATGTACTAAGACAACAAATTTTTTTTTTTTAAATATCAAAAGTTCAGGAGTGTAGGCGCTTAAGAATATGGTAGAGTGGGAAAAGTCATCTATTGGGAACTGTGCAAGCAACTGGGTTTTGACCATAAAAACCAATGATATACGCACTAGCCAATCGGTTCACATAGCACTAATACCCTTGGGAAAGGTATGAATCCAATTATTCTCCCTCCAGCTATGGGTACTATTTACCAACCCCTCCGCTCGGGCAGGATATGACACAAGGTCAATTTTTAAGCGGAGTTTAACAGGTTTGAATTCAGAGTTTTCCTTCTCCTAGACTAGTTGCCTCACCAAGGCTGAAGAACCTAGTCCGTCCTACTATTTACCCATAGCTGGAGGGAGAATAAGGGAGTTCATACCTTTCCCAAGGGTATTTGCCCGAAAGTGAACGTAATAGCGCGACTGGAGTACGAACTCGCGTACTACGATTCCGCAGTTCATCGCTTTAACCATTACACCACGAGGACACCCTCCAGCTATGGGTAAATAGTAGGACAGACTAGGTTCTTCAGCCTTGGTTAGGCAACTAGTCTAGGAGAAGGAAAACTCTGAATTCAAACCTGTTAAACTCCGCTTAAAAATTGACCTTGAGTCATATCCTGCCCGAGCGGAGGGGTTGGTAAATAGGATCGGTTCCGAAAGAATGTAGAAATCAAATGAAAGGAAATTTAAAAAAAGAAGAATATATTGATCTTGCTAGAGAAAATGAGAATTTGAGTATCTGTCTACGTCATTTCTCGGATTTAAACCCATGTGCATCGTCATCAATTACCTTGTTTTTTGTTCATTTGTCTGAGTTCCACCCTTGTCTCTTGTAAGAATGTTCTACAGCATCTTACAAAGGTGGACTACTCAGGTGTTTAAATGAAATTTTTGCTGTAGAGTTTCGTTTCAAGAAGTTTTCTTGTTCTTCTGAAGTGTTCTTTTGTAACTATTCCTTACTTTTCGGTTTGCTAAGTGATGTTCTCTTCTGATATTCCGAGGTATTTGTGGTTTTCTTTTTCTCCCAGCCTCTTGATTCTTTCCGGTTTGGACGTATCTATTCCTTCCATTATTTCTTTTTAATGTGATAGTTACCCCCCCCCCCAAAAAAAAACCTTGCCGAATTGTAATCTTTGCCGTCCTATCAGAACACGGGTTGAAAATGAAAGAAAGCGAAAAGAGAAATAAGTACTTAGATCTTGCCAGAGAACTACAAGAACTATGGAAAATGAAGGTGACGGTGAAATCAATTATAACTAGAGCGCTCGGAACAGTCCCTAAAGGGTCGATAAAAGGACTGGAAGAGTGGGAAATCGGAGGATGAGCCGAGTCCATATAAACTATCACATTACTAAGATTGGCCAGAATACCGAGAAGAGTCCTGGCGTGAAAAACTCGCAAAGGAATAATAATAATAATAATAATAATAATAATAATAATAATAATAATAATCTCTGGAGAACTAGAAAACTACTAGAGACAAAACTCTCTAGCCGAAACCTTATCAAAGGAATAAATACCTGGGCTGTACCCCTCGTTAGATATTCCGGACTCTTTCTGAAGTGGACCAGAGATGAACTTAAACAAATGGACCAAAGAACAAGAAAACTTATGACCATGCATAAGGCATTACATCTCAGAGACGACGTTGACAGACTATATGTATCAAGAAAAGCCTTGAAGACAGCGTTGACGCATCGATACAACGACTCGAAGACTATATACAAAAACACGATGGAAGACTGATTACAGCCATCAGAAACTAATAACACAATGGACAATAGAATGACCATAACTAGGAAACAAAAATGGGAAGGAAAACAACTCTATGAGCATTTTAAACGACTAATAAACAACATCTCACACGACAAAACCTGGACATGGCTAAGAAAATGAAACTTTAAGAGAGAAATAGAATCTCTCCTAATAACAGCACAAAACAACGCCGTAAGAACCAATCATATCAAAGCGAGAATAGTTAAGACGCAACAAAATAGCAAATGTAGGCCATGCAGTGACAGAGATGAAACCATCAATCACATAATAAGCGAATGCAGCAAATTAGCGCAAAAGAAATATAAGACGAGACACGACTGGGTCGGCAAGGTGATCCACTGGGAGATGTGCAAGAAATTTAAATTTGACCATACGAACAACCCAGCACCTGGCCTAGAAAATAACACACATAAACTCCTATGGGACTTTGACATACACACAGATCACCTAATCTTGGCCAGAAGACCAGACCTAATAATAATCAACAAAAAAAAGAGAACTTGCAAAATTGTCGACTTTGCTGTACCGGCTGTCCACAGAAAAAAAGCTGAAAGAATGTGAAAAGAAGGATAAGTACCTCGACTTTGCTAGAGAATTGAAAAAAAAAACTATGGAACTATGGACAATTATACCAATTGTAATTAGTGCGTTTGGGACAGTAACTAAAGGATTACTAAAGAGACTGGAGGACTTGGAAGTTGGCGGACCAGTGGAGACCATCCAAACTACTACATTATTGAAAACGACCAGAATACTGAAAAGAGTCCTGGAGACTTGAGGAGACTTGCTGTCACTCAAACTCCAGTGAAAGACGATCAGCTAACGCTGATGTGAAAAACTTTAATAATAATAATAATAATAAGCAGGATAATAGACTGTCTCAAAATGTACAAGATATCCGGCGAAGTCATAAAGTTTATCGAAAATACCTTGAAAATAATAAACTGATTATTCGCTCCAAGAAGGATGTCCCAATATAGTAATCTTCGGAGAAGATTTATAATCAAAGCGTTATTTCAGGTCTAGCTCTATTTGCCAATATGAATGTAACGGGTGGGGAAAACAAAACGATAGTTAAAATTCAAGACTTAGCAAGAGATAACAAGAATATGAAATGTTTCAAAAATTTTATATCAGTAGATATTTTTGCATTGAATAACAATTATAAATTAGAGCAGTTCTCGAAATACACTGGAGTAACCACACGAATTGTATTAATAGAAAAAAAAATGCAATTCTGGGTAATTTTTTAAAAGTTGTAGACAGTCATATACTGTAAACAGTCCAGACGCTCCTTCTGCTTCACCGATAAAAATTAAACGAAGAAAGAATAAATATTGAAAAGTCAATAAAGATATCATTTGACAGTTTAGAATAAAAAAAAAAAAAAAAAAAAAAAAAAAAAAACAGCAAAAAACAAAAACAAACCTTGGGGGAAACTTCAACAGAAAGAAAATATGCACCAGATGGCGATAGAGAATATTGAGCTCATAAAAAAATATAGTGTAGAAAGATGAGAAAATGTAAAGGCGGGAAAAAATAAAGATGGCAGCTGCGGGAAATTGAAAATAAATAAATAAATAAAATAAAAAACCAAAACTCTTCAACAAGTTGTTGGAGGAAGATAGAGAAGAAATATAGAAGAATCAGAGAACGGATTAAAATGAAATATAAAAAAAGGAAGAAAAAAAGAAGTAAAAAAAGGAATACGACAACTGTGAAGAAAAGAAAATGGGAAAGTGTCAGAAAAAAAAAGGAAAAAACGAAAAAGGCTTGAGGAAATGCTAACAGAAAAAAAAAAGAAAGAACGAAAGAAAGAAAGAACAATAAAAACAAATAACTGAGAAAAGAATATTGATGATGATGAAGAAAAAGAAGAAATTCCAAAATAAAGAAGAAAAAGGTGAGGAGAGGGAAGAGGAATGGAAGAAAAGGAGAAAGGAGAGTAAAAAAAAAAAAAAAAAGACGAGAGAATTAATTCGATTGGACAAGCATATTAATACAAAAGAATACATTGATATCCTTGAGAAAGGACTACTACCCGCCATTAACAAGCTGTTCTCTTCGGTAAATCGAACATATCTTTTTCAACATGATAACGCACCTCCTCACTCTGCTAAATTGACAAAAGAGTGACAAACCTCATTATGGGTGATGTTCGAACCTAGACAAAGTTCAAATCTAAATCCAACTGAAAAAATGATATGAGTATAATAAAACGAAAGCTGTCTGGTAAAAGGTTTTCTGCAAGAATCAATTAAGAATGACTGGGAAAACATTTCTATTGAACAATGTAAAAATCTGGCTGACCACTTGCAGAAAAGAATTGATTTGCTCAAATGATCCAATAGTTAAGCCATCTCATGCTTTACCTATGTGTATATTGATATCGCTTTCAGTAAAAGAGATATTGCTACCAAGATATACTAACTGGTCGATTAATTTCAGAGGCTCACTGTTTAATGAGGAGATAGCATCATCTTGATTAAACACATGGACTGCTATTGATAGGTTATCGATCATATGGAAATCTGATCTCTCTCATAAAATAAAACGGGAATTATTCTAAGTTGTAGCCGTTTCAGTACTACTGTATGGTTGCACCACTTGGACTTTAACAAAACGCTTAGAGATAAAGCTATATGAGAACTACTCAAGAATGCTGTGTGCTAAATTGAACCGTGGAGTAGTGGCTAACGTGCCTGACTGTGACATCATAGTTATCGAGTTCGAACTCAAGTTGCGCTATTACATACACTTTCGGACGAATTGCCTTGGAAAAGGTACGAAATCAGCTTACCCCACCGGCTATGAGTTGAATAGTACTATTATAGTGTTTTTACATGGATGGTTTTGACATTAAATAACTCACCAAGGTTGAAATGTCATTAAAAACAAAGGTACCAAACAGAACTTTGGATTTATATGAAAATTATAAGTAAAAGATTATCTGGTTATGTTTAATCTTTAATCCTTGATGATTGTTTTTAATTAAATTACACTGATCCAATTATTTTTCCAAAAACATTTTGTGATGGACTCCATTTACTGATGTGTATTGGCCTTTATAGAAGAACAATAGTGGTACTATTTAACCCATAGCTGGGGGGATAAGCGTGTAATAGCGCGACTAGAGTTCGAACCTGCTTACTACGATATCGCAGTCAAGCTTGTTAACAATAACATCATGTGTACTACCCCCACTAGGTCACGGAGATTGCTCCTCACCCCACTAGGCCATAGGGACTACCCAACATTACGTCTCCATAAGTTATGATGTGGCTGAATAAGCTCTATCACCATGTGCTCCTTCACTGAGATGTACGTGGTAAGTGATGTTATTTTCCTAGAGCTGAACCTTGAAACAAAGCAAAACAAAACAAAAAGGAACGAAACAAAAACGAGCAAAAAAAAAAAAGAAAAAAAAAAAAAGAAAAAGAAAAAACAACAACAAACAAACACAGCAACAGCAGCAGCAGCAACAACAACAACAAAAACAACAAAGAGCAAACTCAATTGTTTTGTAATCCATAAGAGTTTTCCTTGCAGCTTCTTATTAATTAAAATTTAATGTTATAAAATTTAATGTTATAAGTCCTCATCATCAGAACTAAAATCACTCCAATCAAAAAAAAAAAAAAAAAAAAATTATTAAGTAAGACCATACAAATTAGCAAAAACAATACAAATCCCAAGGATCAACAAAAACCCTAATAGATACTATAGTATAGAAAGTGTGGATATTAAAAGTGACAACATAATTGACAAAAATCAATCTAGCATAAAAACATAAGATATATCCACGAAACAAGATAATCTACAAAGCATACACCTGTGATACAAAATTTGTCTACTAACCTTTTTCACACGCTCTAACAATTCCGTTAAAAACAAAAAAAAAAAATATTCACGTACAAACTATTCGCTTACTAATCACACACACACACACACATACACACACACACGCACACGCATATATATATATATATATATATATATATATATATATATATATACTACAAAAATTAATTTCATAATGATTATAAGATAAATGAACGTATGTTAAAAAATCTTAACCAAACAAATGTTCTCCCTACTAATCCTATCAAAAAAAAAAAAAAAAAAAAAAAAATAGGACTTAATATTTACTACAACAAATTTAAAGCTTCCGATCTAATTATTTTTAATAACTCCCCGCTCTCT
Organism: Sepioteuthis lessoniana; assembly: GCA_963585895.1. NCBI lineage: Eukaryota > Metazoa > Mollusca > Cephalopoda > Myopsida > Loliginidae > Sepioteuthis > Sepioteuthis lessoniana. The sequence continues at coordinate 35,573,791 of OY757933.1, read as the reverse complement.
CGCATGCGCTGAAAATTTTGATTGAAAAAACGTCGTATATATGTTCAAATGTCCCGAGGGAGACTGTCTCCAACGAAAATAATACGAACGTTAGTCTTACCAATACGACTCCTTCAAAACGTCTTACTATGCATTATATATATATATATATATATATATATATATATATATATATATATATATATATAAACAAGATTTGGCATCAGATAATCCACAAAAGTTGATATGCCAATAAACACTGACCAACCAACCAACCAACCACTACTATCGCAAAATATGAAAAAACAAGGTCTTGGATTTCATTAAGTAAAAGTTCTTGGGAAAATATCATAGAATATCTAATTAATCAATCGAAATATCATAGATATTCTATGGTATTTCGATTGATTAATTGATTGATTGATTTTAATGGCATGTTACCCAATTTTGGGTTATTTTATGCCAAATGCGTTCATTGTGCGTTCATGTTTACTTTTTTGTGTAGTTATTTCTTAAGAGTTTTTTTTTGCATTTGATTATATCATATCAAGTATTCCTTTCTAATTCAAATATTTGCATACAGTTGTACGATTTCAAGTATTCCAATAAGTGACTAATTGATGTTAAGGCTATGTCAACCTGTCTAGGGTTATTTTAGGCCTCGAGGTTTTGGAATCACATCCATTGTACGTTCATATTTACATTTTTTGTGTGGTCGTTTCTTAAGATTTTTTTTATATACCGTTCTATAGAATGCCAATAATTTTTAAATCGATCTATTCGACCCATAAATGTGACTCTAATCACTCCTGTTCTGAGTGGACCTGGGACTTATGGCAAATTACTCAAATCTCTAAAACTGGAGTCTAACCATCCGTTATAGATTAGTATCATACTCAGGACATCCTGTTTTTGTGGGTGGGGGGTCATCATATAGTCATTATACAGTGATATGGAAGATCGGAGTCTTTGTTTCCGTACCTCATTCTTTAAACAGTCAAACAGTCTATGAATGGATTTTTTAATATCAGATTTATCACGTTTATCATTCCTTTTTATTAATTCATCCAACCTAAAAATTAAGACTAACCGCTAGTTTTATTAAATGTGAATATTCAAAGAGGGGATCTCCACAGACGATACAAGCTATGACACTAGCTATGAAGTCAAAACAGTAAAACTAATATCCCACATAGACATGGCGGGCGTGTTTAATGGTAAGTGTCTCTCTTCCAAGCATGTCGAGGCGCCAACGTTGTAGAGCAATACGTTGTAAATATTTGGACGTGAAGAAACGCTCTTGGTCATTTGCAAGACGTTGAGACAATGAACAACGAACAGCTGTTGTTTTGGGCGGAACAGTGAAGGATTTACTACTCTTTTCGTAGAAGCCTATCAAAAGTTTCTTTTAAGTTGATGGTTATTTTGGCATTTTATGTGTAAATAAATGAATAAATTAATAACAACCGGTTTTCGTTATATATCTCTTTTTTACGCATGGATTCAGTGAAAACAGAAAGAAAGCAAGAAAAAGAAATAAAAAAGAGTAAGAAAAAAAAAAGCAAAAGAAAGAATGAACGAAGGAAAGAAAGAATGAACGAAAGAAAGAAAGAATAAAGAAAAATAAAAAAGAATAGATTAAAAAAGAATAAAAAAGATAGAAAGATAAAAGAAAAATGAATGAAACAAAAAATGAAAAAACAATGGAAGAGACAGAAAAAAGAAAGGGTTAGAGAAAAATAAAGATAAAGAAAGAAAGAAAGAAAGAAAAAAGAAAGAAAGAAAGAGTAAACGAATGAAAAAATATAAAGAAAAGTAAAAAAAAAAAAAAGAATAAATTTCAAAAAACAATGTTAACTAAAGAAAGAAATGAATGAAATTGAAAATGAAAGAAAAAAGACAGATGGCAAGGAAAAATAAAGATAAAAATTAAAAAAATAAAAGATGAAAGAAAAATATAAAAATGAATGAAGAAAAATGAAACGAATTAAAAGATTAAAATCAAAAGAGAGAACCAATGAAAAAAATTAAATGAAAATAAAAGAATGAAAGAAAGATTGAAAAAAGAATGAGCGAAAGAAAAAGAAAAAGATAAGAGAATGAATAAACAAATGAAAAAATATAGAAATGATTGAAGAAAAGTAAAATGAATTAACTAAAAACAAACAAACAAATAAAAAACAAAAACAGAATCAAAGAAAAAAAAAGAGGGAAAAGAAAAAATGAAAGAACGAGTGGAAAAAGGGAAAAAGAAAGAGTGAAAGAAAAAAGAAAAAGGTAATTAATGAATAAAAATATAAAACGAATGAAAAATTAAATGGAATAAATAAAAAGAAAATAAAAACAAAAAAAAAGAGAACCAAAAAAGTGAATGAAATGAAAATTTTTAAAAAATGCGATTCAGAAAAAAGAAAAAGTGATAGAAAAAAAAAAAAAAAAAGAAACACATTAAAGAAAAGATAAAAACAAAATTAAGTGAAAAAAAAAATGAACGAAAGGATAAAAATAAAGGATAAAAGATAAAGAAAAAGTGAAAGGAAAACGAGAGAACGATATAATAAAGGCAAAAATTAAGAGGAAAAAATGAACGAAAGAAAAAAAATTAAATAATGAACGATAAAGAAAGAATAAAAGTAAAGAGGAAGAAAGAAAGAAAGAATGAAGGCAAATGTATGAATGAAATGAGAAATATCAAAAGAATGACAATTGAAAATGAATCTGAAATGTAAGAAGTATTGAAGTTTCACAAAAATTTCGGACTTTGTTAAAAACATCTATCTATCTATCTATCTATCTGTTTGTTGTTTGTTTATCTATCTATCTATCTATTCTATCTTTTCATATCTATCTATCTATCTATCTATCTATCTATCTATCTATCATATTCTATCTTTTCATATCTATCTATCTATCTATCTATCTATCTATCATATTCTATCTTTTCATATCTATCTATCTATCTATCTATCTATCTATCTATCTATCTATCTATCTGTTTGTTGTTTGTTTATCTATCTATCTATCTATCTATCTATCTTTTCATATCTATCTATCTATCTATCTATCATATTCTATCTTTTCATATCTATCTATCTATCTATCTATCTATCTATCTATCTATCTATCTATCTATCTATCTGTTTGTTGTTTGTTTATCTATCTATCTATCTATCTATCTATCTATCTATCTATCTATCATATTCTATCTATCTATCTATCTATCTATCTATCTATCTGTTTGTTGTTTGTTTGTCTATCTATCTATCTATCTATCTATCTATCTGTTTGTTGTTTGTTTATCTATCTATCTATCTATCTATCTATCTATCTGTTTGTTGTTTGTTTATCTATCTATCTATCTATCTATCTATCTGTTTGACTGTTCATATTTATTTTGGAGACCAGGAGAGTGTTAAGTACGCCTTCATTGCCATCACTCTGTTCCTGCGTGATATTACCTTTTAGATTCCCATCTATGGGTCAATTAGATCTGTTTAAAGTTTTTGTATTAGAGGGTAATACTTGATGCTATATAACAATAAATTATTTGTATTGAGAATAGTTAATTGAAGCTATAATTGTTTACCAAGAATTATTATTAGTTACTTGAAACCATATAGCTGTATACAGATAAATGACTCTTTTTAAAAGAAATAATTATTTGAAACTATATAATTATTAGTATTAGATAGGAATACTAGAAACCGTATAACTGAGTGCAAATTATTTAAATCAGGAATACTTGGTACCATATAAAAGTAAATTATTTGTATGAAGAATAGTTATTAGAAGTTATGATTGTTTCCAGGGGATTATTATTATTAGTTACTTGAAACCATATAACTGCGAACAAACAAATGACTATTATTAAGTAGAAATAATTACTTGAAACCATATACTTGTACATAAGATATCAGTATTAGATAAGGATACTTGAAAACATACAACTGTTTGCAAATTATTTGTATTAGATCGGGATCATTGATATCTTATAACCGTGGGAAAAAATCTTTTTAGAAACAACTACACAAAAAAAATGTAAATATAAATCTATAATGAACGCAATTCCCTAACCCCAAAGCATAAAATAACCCTTGACAGGTTGACATTCTTTTAACATAATTCAATCAATCTAAATGTTTGCTTTATAATCATTAGCATGTTTTAACGTTCAATTGTATGTTTTTATTTAAACCGGTCAGGATTGTAATCATTCAAATCCAATTATATAGTTCATTTACACATCTTAGTAGTGACAGTTGTAATATTAATATGAATTTGCTATATATTTATACATAATTTTTTCCTTTTCTTGGTCAAACGAGACAAAAGTAAATATGTTAAAGTTAAGACGACGATAAAATCTGAAACATGTGTAGAACATAATTATATGAAATAAAGCCCAAAGTACCACATTCAAATTCATTTGCCCGCCTATTCATTCTAATATATATATATATATATATATATATATATATATATATATATAGGTTCTGTACTACCCGCTGTTTCAGAGATCCGTTAAATGGTTGGAGCATCCACTAGGAATCCTGGAACATTTGGTCTGAGACAAAAATCCCGTGTGGGTGCTGCAACTGGTTTTGTTACACGATTCGGGATGGCATTGTTGATTGTGCAGGCGTGAAATTTCGCAGTTCTTTTGTTTGACGTTTTGTAAAATGAGTAACAAAGAATAGGATTTTTAATTTTCAGTGAGTCAAATAGTCAAAGATGGTTAGAATTCCAGGAAGATATTTTGTTTTCATTTTTTTTAATGTACAAGAAAGAGAGAGAGAGAGAGAGAGAGAGAGAGAGAGAGAGAGGGGGGGGTGGTGCGCAAACACAAGCATGCACACACGCATATTCGAATAGATACATACATACGTGTGTACAAAGACACGAGCATACACACACACGCATATAAAGACCTACACACAGACAGACATGCACATGCATGCACCCACCCACTCAGACATGCACACACACACACACGCCCACATACACACACGCGCGCGTGCACACACACATACATATCCACATATTGGAGGCGCACTTAGTGGACCGGTTATCGTCCTCGGAAATAGAATCGATGATCTGAGTTCAAATCCTGGACGAAGTTATTGCATTTCACACTCCACTTATATTCTTGGGAAAGGCATATATCCATTTGTTCTCCACCCAGCTATGAGCAAATACTAGGACAGATTGGCTTCTTTAACTTTGGCAAGGCGACTAATCTAAGAGAAGGAAAACACTGGATTAAAAACAGCCTTACTACACTTAAAAATTGACCTTGTGTCACATCCTTCCAGCGGGAGAGGGGTTGGGTACATACATACATACATACATACACAGAAACACAAATACACTGAGATGCACGAACACAGACACACCTATATACACAGACACACACCCATACATACACAGACACTCAGACGCATATGCAGGCATGTACATAGGCCCACTGAAACACATACACACCCACACAACGGAAGTAAAAAACATGCGAATACAGTCGCGTGAGCGTTGGTGCACCTACTCACATACATACCTACAAATGCATGTACAGACACACCCATATGAGGGACACACATACACGAACACGGGAACATATTCAGACACAAAGACGCGAGGGTATACACTGACAGACACATGCACGCAAAAACAGCCACACACACACGCACACACACATACGTCGGCCCCAGAAAGTAAGAGGACGAACATATTCATAAATGTGAATCCTGATGAAAATACATTCGGAAAATCATGCCCAAATATTCTTGCACTCGAACATATCCATCTTTCTTAGTCTTTTCATGCCCATTTATCAGTCTCTGTATCTTGGTGGAGGTGGAATTCCAGTGGCGTAGTGGCTAACGTGATGGACTGTGAACTTAGTGAGATCGAACTCAAGTCGCGCTATTATGTTCACTTTCGAACTAGTAATTTTGGGAAAAGTATAGAAGCCCTTACCCCTTCACAGCTATTGATTAAACAATACCTCTTCTGTCCTTTTACAAGGATGGCTTAGGTATTAAATAACCCACGAAGCTTGATGTACCATTAAACAATGAACTCCAAGCCCCTAAATCTATCTAAGTCTTTTAATATCCATCAACCTTTCTAACTTACCTTTTCTTATCTTTCTCTCAAAGTATATATATGTATAAGAGTAATTCCCCCCTACTTGTCTCTAAGTAATTAAAATCTGTACCCTATTCATGACACTTGGTAATTTCCAATAAAACAATACATTTTACAGACAGAAATTCGGTTTGTCTATGGGTTCTCTCCTTAATGCTGTTCTTGCATGCATTTATGTTGAATTCCTTGAAACTGGCCCATCAATATATATATATATATATATATATAAAATAAAAAAAATTGTTCAGAAAAGGTTATAAATGATTTTGTAGCAGAGCAGGCTTAAAAGTTAAAATATTTAAAAAAAGTTTAATTTGCTGCCATAAGACTTTGAATAACGAATTGATTGACACGGGATCATAGTAATATATATATATATATATATATGTGTGTGTGTGTGTGTGTGCGTGTGTAAAAAGGGATAAAAAGATACAAGGTCTTCAGAGGATGATTTTATTCTTTGAATTATGTGCCAGCGTTAAAGGTTCCAATTTTGGACCTTCATCTTTAATGACTCATACACCTTGAACGTCTGAAAACCGAAACGTTGGCGAATAATTCAATTGATAAAATCATCCCTTGAATACATTGTGCTTTTTCATCGTTCTACATTTTCACAATGTCGGATTTATTTCCGATTTTGCCCTTATCTTTGAGTGTGTGTGTGTGTGACGGCTTCTCCCTTCCATGATCTTGACGCTCACTATAACACTGGTTTACAAAAATAAATTTTTGGTCTGAGGCAAGAATGCGGATAGGTAATTTTTGTTAATTTGGGTGTGCTGAATTCAAATTTATAAATAGTTTTGCTCTATCACCTCTAGTTTTTTGGCTTTTAAATAGTCTCATTTTAGTATAAACAGAGAATATATGTGCATATTTCAAGAGTTGCAGCAGCTTATAACAGATAAAACAGGATAGATAAAGAACATTGATTGAATCAATATACTTGGATGACACAATTACTCAATTCATAGCACCACAGACAGTCAAAAGTGTGTTTTCTTAGAAGATCTGGTGTATTTTGCCTCCGGGATGTCACGCAAGCGCATCCTGCAGAAGTCTCCCATCATGCCGGGGTTCCATTTGCCTTGATAGTTGCTCTCCATCTTCGTAATGTCTTGGTGGACTATTTCTCCATGCTCATCACTCTCTGCTCCAAGGTTTGGCGGGGAGAAGTTGAGGTGGGAATGGAGAAAATGAATCTTGAGTGACATTCGGCACCCCATATCCTCGTAAGCCAGGCATGTTTGTGCAGTAGCACAACTTGTTTTCCATGTTGAAAAAGGAAGTAATGTCTTTGTTTCGATTCCTGAAACTGGTGATCCTTACATCTTCCTGGACTAGGTTCCACTGTTTAAGCCGAGAAGCCTAGAGCTCTGACTGCTGTTTTGACAGATACAAATCACGAGCAAGATCATTCAGATCTTCTTGCGTGATCCAGTGTGGCTCATTGCCACTTGTTCCTGAATATGTAGACAATATTTTCCAAAGATATTGACTCGGCAGAATCCTCCCTTGAAGGCATTTCTTCATCTGATGAAGAAAGAAGATCCTTATTTACTAGAGGTGTGGGTACAGGAAGATCATCTGAATGGGGAACGGGTCTCATAGCAGATCGAAGGTTGGGATATTTGATCTTTTTCCTAGAAGATGCATTGAAACCAGTTATATTAGTTAAACAAAAATAACAATTATCTGCGTGGTTTCGCGGCTCTTTCCAAACCATCGGGACTGCAAAGTTGAAAGCCGCTTTCTTGCCATTAAACCATGCAGTTAGTCCATGGTAGCAGGGTTTACAACAGATGTGTGGAGCTCAAGACTTGTCCTGATCACCAATTTTACAGTCAAAATAGTGAAAGTAGGCGGTTCTGAGGAGGGAAGTGATGGTTCGACGCTGTGCAACTGTTGTGAAGTTCCCCTACACGTAGCAGAAAGAATTGGCCTTGTTGAGGCATCCTCAACATTTTCACGTGCTTGAAGCCATTGGAGAATGTGAAAATATAACAAAGTAAAACTAAATGTGCATTTGAAAATGTAATACTAATATTTAGTAACCCAAAAGATGTGTAACACGATAGTTGAGAGACACCAACCTCCTGCGCCGCCTGCGAGACAACCTCTTCCAATGACTGCCAGAGTGTGGATTGAGACCTGCTGCCTTAACTGTCAAAATCCATCTTGATATATAACTATATATATATATATATATATAATGTAATGCTATTACTTACATTTATTGCATAATAACTAAAAAATAAGCCATAAGTCTCACAATATTAGAATTAACCCTGAATTCATATACGCCTTTATGCACAAAATGCACACTATGCATATCTAAAAAACTAGAGGTGATGAGTAAAAACGAATTTCAAATTTGAATTCAGCACCCTCAAATTAGGTAAAAACGGGTATTTTTGTGCTTGCCTCAATTTCTTTGTAAAAGAGTGTAATCACCGACTCTAGTTATGGAAATTTACTAAGCTTTTTGCATAGATGTGGCACAAGGCCATATGACAGGGGCACCCAATGAGACTCGAACTCACTCGTGTAGGTTTGTTAGCCGAGCTTGCTAACCATTACACCACCAGAGGCGCCTACCGACTCTAGTTATGTTCAGCTTCTTTTTCTTTCCTAAAGTGGGAATAAGTTTTAGTGATAAAAATTAAAGGCATGGAGCACATCAAAAAATAGAATAGTTTTATGTTTAAAATTTTTAAGCCAAAGTCTTCTGATAATATTCAAAATTCTTTCACTATTCTTCTGATAATATTCAAATTTCGATCTTATAAAATTATTACTCATACATAGGTTGACACTTAAATTTTTTGGCCTAAAAACTAGGCTCTGAAAATTCAGTTTATATATAAATTTATGTGTAGGGGGAAAAGTTTGTAAGCCACCCTTCTAGAAGATAAGTAGCGGTACTATTTGACCCATGGCTAGGAGGATAAGGGAGTTTATACCTTTCTCAAAGGTTTTTGTCCGAAAGTGAACGTAATAGCAAGATTGGAGTTCGAACTCACTTACTACGATTTCGCAGTCTATCGCTTTAACCATCATACCACGAGGACACCCACCGCCCTGTGTGAAGTGGGTTGTATTGACTTGGGTTCGGGAATAAAATGGACGAAAGAACTTCGACAATCAAGAAATAACAGCAATACAGAAATATTGGAAATAAATAATAACAGTAACTTTTATTCTTTTTTGTTGTGTGTCATGAGAGGAAGAGAGAGAGGGAGAGAGGTAGGGAGAGAGAGGGAGAGAGAGAGAGAGAGAAAGAGAGAGGGAGACACAGAGGGAGACAGAGAGAGAGAGAGAGAGAAAGAGAGAGGGAGACAGAGAGAGAGAGAGAGAGAGAGAGAGAGAGAGAGAGAGAGAGAGAGAGAGAGTCCTTAGTTTGCAATGATTTGGGTGACGGAAACAACTTTCTGCGACAGTTCGTTGATGGTATATGTGCTTAGAAATTACTCTCACGAATATTTTATCTTTTCTTTCTTTTGGTGGAGCTTGTTTCCAATGCTTTTTGGGGTCTAGTTTTTGGGGTCAAGTTTTCTTCAGCCTGTGCTTTCTTTTCTCGCTCTTTTTTCTTCTATCTTTCTTCAAACTATCAGTCTTAATCTAAGTTCATTGTTAAGTTAAAGTTTGTTTTCTATAATTCTATTAGTTAATTTTTATCTCCAAGGAGTCAGGTGGTGTATCCGTTAACTGTGGAATTCTAGAATCAGGATCTGGAGTCGATTCATCTGACTTGGGCTTATTTTTAGACTTTATGAAATCTGTTTTGTTTCTTTTTTTTTTTTTTTTTTTACTGATATAACATTTTTAGCAAAATGTTTTTTTTACTTAAAATCATTACGTAATGATTGATAAAAACAGAGTTCTACAAATTTAATAAATTTTATTCTTTTAACTTAAGTGAAAATTTATTGAAAAACAACAAAAGTTACAGTCTCTTTTCTTGCGAGAAAAGGTAATATTAAAGCGTTAATATGCCCCATATAGTATTAACTAGAGTTTAGAGCAGTTTGCATTGTTTCAATATTAAAAAATATTTTTTCACTATATATATATATATATATATATATATATAGTGAAAAGCTTGTTAATGATTCATAAAAACAGAGTTCTAGAAATTTAATAAGTTTGATTCCTTTAACTTGAATGAAAAGTTTGTAGAAAAACAACAAAATTTACAGTCTCTTTTCTTAAGATAAGAAAAGGTAATATTTTGGAAGAGCCGATAACAGAAGAATGAAGCATAAATATGTCCCGGTTTCTCTCGAACAAAGCTCTTCAGGTTTTGAATTAAGAGTATTTCCTTCTTCGTCCTTAGGAGAGAGGTGTGGATTCATGCCTTTCAAAAGTGCATTAGCATCAACAAAAACACAGCCGGCCTCATCCAGGATTTGATCACGGCTCATCGACCTTTACGCAACAGAAAAATAGGTTTCTGTTGCGCTTTTTACGAATCTGTTATGGCTCTCTCTCTCTCCCCCTCCCCCGCTCTCTTTCTTTCTTTCTTTCACAGTGTAAGCATCGAGTACTTTTAGATCTTTTAATACACAATTTGTTATAATATATATATATATATATATATATATATGTGTGGAGAGAGAGAGAGGGGGAGAGGGAGAGAGAGTTTGTGCGTGTATGTATGTGTGAGTGTTTAATTTAATTTCTATTTTATATTCTGTATAGACGGAAGAAAAATAGTTTAAATTTTCTCCATCCCTACCACTGTTTCAACCTTCCTCTATCAAGACATCTGAATTTCAATAAGTACAGTATATATATATATATATGTGTGTGTGTGTGTGTGTGTGTATTTAGGTGTGTGTGTGTGTGTTTGAAGTCATAAAACATACAATCCGATAGAAAAAAGAGCAAATAAAAAAATAAAAAGCGGAAGTAATTTCCCAGAATGCCCTTGGCCAAAGAACTGAAAACAAACATTCATTTCCGTTCAGATCCTGACTCTACAACTTAACGAATGAAAAGATAACACGGTGAGAATGTCAGTTTCTTTCTTTCTTTCTTTCTTTCTTTCTTTCTTTCTTTCTTTCTAGATCTTCTTATTTTTTTTTTACGTTTTTTCTTTTTTTGCTTATCCACTTCTTTCTTTAAGACCTTTTCTTGATTTTTCTAGCTTTCTTTTTTCTTTCTTTCGTTTTTGAATTCTTCCCTTTTCTTTCTTTCTTTCTTTCTTTCTTTCTTTCTTTCTTTCTTTCTGTTCACATGTCTCCAACCTTCTTTCTTTCTTTTACTTTTTCTTGGTCTTTCACTCGTTGTTTTTTCTTTCTTTTGTTTTTAGATTCTTTCTTTCTTTCTTTCTTTGGTTGTTCCTTTTCCTTTTATTTCACATTCCTTTTTCTTGATTTTTCCATATTATATATATATATATATATATATATATATATATATATATATATATATATATTTCATTATTGGATGAACACTTCATTATTAAATCTTTGCACACTGACCTCGTACGGAATTTTCGCTTCCAATACGACGTTCTGAGTATTGAATGGAACTTTCTGAGCGAAGATGAATAAGATAGGACTCATTTATTCAAATGCAAATTGAAATAACTCTTGTTTATTCTTTCTATCCCTCGAAATTCTGGGTTCATACAGTAGTATGCATATATATATATATATATATTGAAAAACTCTTTACTCTCGAGCCTCACTCAACACATACAATAAATATTGCAAAACATTTTTCTCTAGAGTAAAAAGTTTTGCAATATTTTGGGAAAGTGAGGCACAATTCGGTAGCTCCGGATGATTTTATCGAGTTCGTTAGTGTAACGAACCACATTAGACTGTGAGATGCCGAGCTACTCGCCTGATACCCTCCTAGAGCTCTTCAGATTAGACTCCATAGCTTGGAGCATAGCCTTGGAATCAACGCTTTTAGGTCAACCTGATCTTGCCTGATCGTCGAGATTCTTGCAATCCGAACGGTGAAATTTCTTCAACCATGAGGTTACTCTATTGTGATCAACTGGACATTCACCTTTTGCACAAGAAATGTTTTTGGTTGCATCCGTGACGTTATGGCCCAGTTGGAACTCATAAAGCATGTTACCGAATTAGACCATGAGGGTTTCAAATCACACGCACGGGGGGAAGCAATGAACAGCATGTTAGTGCATCAACTTCCTCGATACTATCAACCACAGCCCATTCAGCTGGGGCAGTAGAATACACCAACTACTTCTCTGCAGAGGGGTTTATCCCTCCCCCCAACGACTGTCTGGAATATGACACTAAACAATCTGATGGTGAGGCTCCAGTAATGCCAGAGCTTTGAAGAATGCAGAGTACTCCTTCATTGCCATCGCACCCAGGTCCACTGAGGCCCAGAGTGGTAGTACCTGATAGGGTCCTATCTACCGGTAAAATAGAACTGTTTAACATTTAAACTGGGTGCTAATAAATGACTTATGCTCAAATAAATTATAAGAAATAGAACTGTTAGATCATTTAACTGTAAACAAATGACTAATGTTTAATTGAATTGTTAGTGATACACAGCAACTATTTAACTTTGTTGACTTATATTTACAAATCATATCATCATCATCATCATGTCGTGCCGCTAGCACGGATATCACTGACCCTCTCTCGCCACTTTTCCCTATCGTTCATCGCCTCTGGCAGGTCCTCAGGGCTACATCCCGTATCCTCACATAGCTGCTGTATGTATGTTCTAGCTGGTCGTCCTGCTTTTGCTCGGCCATATGTGGGGGTCCATAGAAGTACATCACTTATGAGCTCTTCCTTGCTTCTCCAGCAGTGTCCTGCGTGTCTGGTTCGTCTATAAACCAGATTTGGCATCAAATAACCTACAATGGTTGATATGTCATAAAACTAAACCAAACCAAACCAATCAGCCTCGGCTTGAATTGCTTCGTTCACGTGATATGAACATCTCAATCCTGCACATACTACCAAAAGTACTGCAAAATTTTTGACTCACCCTAGTATTTGGATGTATATGTACACTTTTAAATAAAGTATAAAAAATGTCATAGCGATCTTTAATTCTTGGTGGTTGTTTCTAATTAAAACAGCTGCTGTGAAGAGGTGGTTGTGATCTGAACAGTGGTTGAATGAAATGAACACAATGAGCCTATTTGAAAACAAGTTGTAACTAATATAGTCACAAGGTTACATGATGCCTGCCATGTTCTGTAATCCACTGGGATTTTCGAATCTGACGCTTTAAAAAAATTACACATATGTAAAGTGTAACCGTTGTGCTATACATGCTAGGCGTTATTAAGTTTTCATTTATTAAGCTTTGCTTGGTTGTGTCGCGAAGCCAAATGCGCAGGTCACTCTCATTGAGAAACAAACTCACTAAAAACGATCTGCTAGCTTAAATCTCTATCCATTACATTACATGAGACATGTAAAGTATCTTTTACTAAGCTTGACTTAGTTTGGCTTAAAACCAAAAGTATTGGGTACCCAGTGAGGCTCGAGATCATTAATAATGGTCTGCTAGCCTAGCTCTAACCATTTGATCACATGAGCCATCCAAAGTCATTTTCCAAGATTCACTTTTTTGCCACAAGGGTAGAAATATGGGGCACTAAGTGAGAATAAAATTCACAATGATCTGTTAGTCTAGCTCCCTAAGCATTACACTATACAAGTTGGTTTAAAAACGAAGCATTGCTAAGATCTGTCACAAAGCAACAAGCTAAAGGCATCCCGTGAGATTCGAACTGATTAACCATGATCTGATTGTTTTACACGATAGACTTTATACAACAGCTTTGATTTAGCCCAGGGCCTCAAGTATGAGGTACGTAATGAGGATCGAACTCATTACTTAGTATCCATTTGTGAGATTAGTTTGGTTACAATTACACTACAAAGAGGTGTCCCTTAATTTGCTAAGCTTAGCTTAGTGTGCCACAAGGCCAGAAGTATGGTGTACTCAGTGAAAATCAAACTCACCAGCTATAGGTAGCCAGCCTAGCTCGCTAACCCTTATTATACTATGCAAAGTTCCGAGGAAATATTAAGAAGTATCAAAAGTATTTTTGCTTTTTTAAACAACTAAATGTTCTTTAGGAAACCTCCTGAGACATTCAATTTTTTAAAACTTATACAATGTTCAGTAATGTTAGGTATAATGGTGATGACTTGGAGAAGTAAAACCTTTTGGGGCAGAAAGGCCATATTGAAATTTATCGTCTACTAATAAGCCTGAAGTTAATTTTTGGTATAATGGTTAGAGTGTTCCTCAATGATTCAGGAGACCGGGGTTCAATCCAAGGTCAAGTTAAAAAAATGGTTCTTCATGACTTTTTACTTAACACTCAGCGTTAAAAGTACGGATCAAAGGTAAGTGGAGTAATCCAGGTAAAGGATTAGCGCCGTTCCCTACAGCTCGATGTAGTAACAACTGAAGAGGGAGCCTTCGAGTCGCCCTCGACTATGGTCGGCTTACTTACTTAACTATGCTTACAATTAAATCTAAAGTTTATATTTTCGGCTGATAACCTTCAAATTCTATCAATTACAACTTAAGAGAGATATAAAACTAAGAATCTAAATTTTTTTAAACATTACAACAATCTAATACTTATAGAAAAACATTTCCGCTCAAATGTTTACAATTTTAACAAAGATGCAAGGTTCCCCTTCATCGAAAGAATCGAAAAAACGCATCGGGCAATATTACGGTGATAACATAAACGCACGAGGATGGATGGATCAGAAAACACAGATGGATGGGTCAGCAAACACAGAACCCTAAATGAATTTAACAACATACTAAATAGCGCTGCTTTGAAATAGGATGGACAGACTTTGGGGTGACACATAAACACCTAAATTAACAAATAAAGGAATCAAGCAGAGACAGCCAATTCGAAAGACGTCAATCCCATGTTCCACATATACATTTCGAGTGATGGGCTTATTTTCTAGGTGTTCTGACAACAGATATATTAATGTCAATTGAAGATACTTCGATACTAGAAAATAATTTCCATTCAAGAATTGGGTATGCAACGTCACCGAGGAGTTTTTTGTCGCTTCTCTTATGGTATATCAACTCATTAAAAAACTTTTTAAAAACCTTTTTTTTTTATAAATACTTTTCTTCTGACGATGACCAAAAATCACAGCTAGTTGAGAAGGAATGAGATATTCTACGTTTATCTCTGTCGTGAATGAATGTGGTTGAGTTCTGAAAGTCAAAAATGTGGTGGATTGAAATATTATGAGAAACTAGAGAATTGGATGTTTCTGGATTTAAAATCATTTTTTTTATGTTCGTATATTCTCTTACTTAAATTTCTGGACAAACAATGCTAAAGCACAGAAAGACTACATCCTCAGAGATAAGAAATGGAATAATAGCGCATTGAATTGCGAGGCATACTCCTTTTTCGAGGGTGTGTCCTCCGATCACCGAATTGTCACGACAAAGATACGACTGAGCCTACTAAGGAATGCGGCCTGAACAACCACAACCGTACACTATGACTGGTGCCTGCTTAACAATAGGGATATTAGAGATAAATATACGTCAACACTAAGAAACAAATTCGATGCACTTCGGGAGATATCAGAAACACATACTCCGAATGATGAATATGAGAACTTCGTCAATGCTCACATAGCAGCAGCAGAATGTATACCAACTAAACAAAGCGCTAAACCTAGAGTCCCATAGGAGATATTAGCGTTTAGAAAAAAAGCGTGCAAACGTAAAAATCGCCTCCCTACGCAATAGGAAGAACCCAACCAATATCAATACTCAGAAACTTAAGAAGGCACAAAAAGAATTAACTAATGTATACATAAAAGAACAAACAGAATATATACAAAATCAGATAAAATTAGAGACTCGATTGAAGATAGATAATCTAGGATAGCATGGCAGACGGTAAACGAAGTAAGAAGAAAGAAAAGTCCTGCGAGAGCTAAACTAAAATCTGCCAGCCAAGAAGAACGAATACACCTGTGGAAACAATATTTCGATAATTTACTTGGAAAACCTCTAAAAGTTACAGATAAACCTATCACAAAAATTATTAATAACCAACTAGACATCAAACTAGGACAATTTACGCAAGAAGAACTCGACTTATTACTAAGAAAAATTAAAAATAGGAAAGCAGCAGGGCTTGATGACAAGCCCCCGCCCACCAGAAGTATGGAGGACCAGGAAATTGGACGACATACTGCTCCGACAGTGTAAAGTCGTATATAACCAAATCAAATTAGATATATGGACAAAGGGATGCATCCCCCCTTTCCCCAAGAAGGGTGACCTCGAAATAGCCAAGAACTACCGAGGTATAACCCTTACATCCACAGCGGCCAAGATCTACAATGCTCTACTACGCAACCGCATAGAACCCAAAATTGAGAAAATACTTAGGATGAGCCAAAATGGTTTTCGGAGAAATCGATCCACGAAATCACAAATTTTGACTATCCATCGAATTCTAAAAGGTGTACGTTAAAAAAAAACTTGAGGCTACAATATTATTCGTCGACTTCTCCAAGGTATTTGACTCCTTACACAGTGGGAAGATCGAGCAAATACTTCTTACCTATGGTCTCACCAAAGAAACTGCCACAGCCATAATGATACTCTATGAAAACACGAAAGTAAAAGTTCGCTCCTCGAATGGAGACACAGACTACTTCGATATTGTAACAGGTGTGCTACAAGGAGACACGTGAGCCCCATACCTCTTTATCATCTGCCTAGACTACGTGCTTAGAACGTCTATAGATTTAATGAAAGAAAACGGTTTCAAGCTGGCAAAGGAAAGAAGCAGAAGATACCTTGCACAAACTATTACGGACACAGACTACGCCGATGATATATTGCTTCTAGCAAATACACCCGCCCAAGCCGAATCCCTGCTACATAGTCTGGAATGAGCAGCAGATGGCATAGACCTCCATGTCAACAGAGACAAAACAGAATACATGTGCTTAAATCAAAGAGGCGACATTTCCACCCTTAAGGGTGGGCCTTTGGAACTAGTGGACAAGTTCATCTACACCGGAAGCGGCGTCTCATCAACCGAGACAGACATCAACACGCGACTAGCAAAGACATGGACAGCTATCGATAGCCTATTGGTCATATGGAAGTCAGAACTGACCGATAAAACGTAGTTTTTTCCAAGCAGCAGTCGTGTCGATACTGCTATATGGATGCACCATGTGGATGCTAACTAAACATATGGAGAAAAAGCTTGACAACAATTATACAAGAATGCTGCGAGCTGTATTGAACAAGTCCTGGAGGCAACACTCCATAAAACAGCAGATGTACGGCTACCTACCACCTATCACAAAAACTATCCAAGTTAGACGAACCAGACATGCGGGACACTGCTGGAGAAGTAAGGACGAACTCATAAGCGATATACTCTTAAGAGTCCTTCACATAGACGAGCAGTTAGAACCAATATACAACAGCTTTATGCCGATACAGGATGTAGCTTTGAAGACCTCCTGGGATCGATGGACGATAGAGACGGGTAGCAAGAAAGGGTCAGGGAGATCCGTGCTAGCAGTGTGACATGATAATGATGATGATGGTAGTTTGTTACATTCTTGACAATAGATTTTATGTATACCTGCGTCAGAGAAAAAATATTTTTTAGTTATTTTATGATAATTGTTTATTTGTTTTTGCTGTACGAGTAAAGGTTTTTATGCTTATGTGGTTTAGATTTTTTTCAATGAGTGCAGTTGTGGGATTTTGAGGTAATATTATATGCATATTATTTTTATCATAGGATATATGTTTATGGCTTTTGATGGCTTTTGATTTTGTACGATGAATAAAGGATTCAGGATCTTGTAGTTAAGAAAAAGACTTTTTGATTTGTTCAAATTTAGGTAAAAAAAACGTTAATCATACAATAATAAAACAATTATTAAAGAATAACTAAAAAAAGTTTTTTTCTTCGATTTCTCCAACTCATCCAATTCTTTAGTTTCACATAATATTTCAACCGAACAAAACTTTCGACCTTCAAAACTCAAGCTTGATTGCATTCATTCACACCAGAGATAAACGTAGAATAATAGAAGCCTGCTGTTGGATTATGGAGTAGACTTCTAGTCAATAGCTTGGTAAAGACTAAAGTCTAAAATTCCTCCCATGAAAGAGGAGAACTATTTATGGCACATTGGGAGATTCCATCGTGCACACATTCTTTAGGTTATGATTGGCTGAATCATTTGATTGGATATACTTGTACATAAATACAAGCTCAAGCTGGTGTCAGTATTGTGCATAAGCTGGACCTCTGGTTCGCTGATGACGTCACAGTCTTTGTATCCCGCCGCCAGGATATAGAGGCTGTGAAAGAGGCGGTTGTCGAGTATGAGCAGATTGCAGGGGCCAAAGTCAATTTTGACAAAAGCGAAGGTTTGCGGCTCGGTGCTTGGAGGGGTAGCAATACTCTTCCTGGGCCCTTCCGCTGGAGTGACGGACCCATCCGCATCCTCGGGTGTGGTTTGGGCCCGACCTACAACTGGAGCGAAATTGGTCGGAAGTACATGCTAAGGTGAATGCTCAGGTGGGAATATGGCTTTCAAGGAGGTTGTCCTTAAAGGGCAGGACGGAGGTGTGCGCCGTGTACGTCTTCCCCTTGATCCTTTACCGATTGGCTGTACTTCCTCAGCCTAAGGCACATCGGTTGGCACT
The DNA here is from genome assembly GCA_963585895.1 of Sepioteuthis lessoniana. Classification (NCBI taxonomy): domain Eukaryota; kingdom Metazoa; phylum Mollusca; class Cephalopoda; order Myopsida; family Loliginidae; genus Sepioteuthis; species Sepioteuthis lessoniana. The sequence goes on along the minus strand of OY757933.1, from coordinate 35,554,948 downwards.
GCAACGATCCCTCTCCAGATTGCTCTGGGGAGGTGCAAGGCCGATGGTCCGTAGGCAGGTCTGTATCCAACTTACTCGCCACGGGGTTCTGGGTATGCCTGATCTGGAGAGCCACTGGCTTGCTGAAAGACAAGGCGGGTCGGACTTTTCCTCGTCTCAACTCAGACCCAAAGGCTGAAGGTCGACGTAGGCCTTTGGGCGAAGAACTGTTTGTCTGCGAGTGCCGAAAGGCCCTTCGTAACCTTTTTGGGTCCAGTGACCTTTCATGGCCTCGGAAGGAACTGTATCGGGAGTTAGTGGTGGGTTCCGCTTCTGATCCTCTCTGTGAGCGGCACGGCTGGACGGCGGAGGAGATCCGCTCTCACTGGAATTGGGCGCCAGGATCGAGCTTCTTGAACAACTCCGAGTTCTCGCTCACCTGGCGACTTGCACGGAATGCGTTACCCCTTCGCGACTTGAGCTACAAAGCGGGCCTGGCAGACATACCTGATTGCCCTCGCTGCAGCTGTGGCATAGAAGAAACGGCTGAGCACGCCTTCTACTACTGCGAGCGAGTCTGCCCGTTTTGGGATCACGTCGGAGAGTGGTCGGCTCGCATCGAACCCAAGCAGCTCGTGCTGCTCGACGTTGGTTACGTCGTAGACAACGTTCTTCCTCCGTTTCATGGTGAGAAGCGTGTGGTGTTTCTCACGATCTTAGCTGTAGCCCGAATGGTGATTTGGACGACGCGAAACAAGGGATTGTATGACGATGCAAACTTTTCTCATCGTGGTCTGGTTTTGTATTTTCGGCATCAGCTGAGGGTCAAAATCAAATGCGATAGAAAACGCTTGGATCGCATAACATTCAGCAAAAGGTGGGTGACTGCAGCGAGCCTGGTCTTACAAAAGGGGGCAATGTTGGAGTCATCCTTCCCTCCTCTGCCGGCCCATGGCGTCTACGGTACGGGTCCTTAGGGACCCCACCCCTGGTAAGTAGAATTGTTTTTTCCCCCATGTAACCTAGTTAGCAGTATGTTGTGAGTCATTGTCCCCGTCACCTAGCCGTTAGTTCTCAAGATCTTCCCCATCCCTATTACTTTTGTACCTCAACCCGTATCCCAGTCCGCCTTTTCTGAGGATCTTGAACATTCATATGTAAAAAATCATATTACCTACTTCTATCGACCCATACCGCGCCGACCCTTTATTTCTTTTATCTCTGTAGATTAGGATTCCCGCCCTACCTAGGGTAGGTCCTGCTTGTTTCCGGTTTTTTCGACCCGGAAAACAGTCGGCCTCCAAATTTTATAGACGGGGGGATGGGAGGGAAACCAAATGGGGAATTTTTCTTTGTTTTCTTTCTTGTACATATATCTTTCGGGTTTTTTTCTCCCATTCCCATCATATCATTGTACATAAATCATATTTTGTAAATAAAAATCATACCACTTTCGGGTTTTAAGTAGGTCTTCTTCATAGAGCAAATGTGGTATTTTGGTAACTGCTGCGCGCATGATGAAGGATGAATGGTTATATATTGTACTGTTGAATGGGTCGGCAAATGTGGCTAGCTAGGTTCCCTTAGATTTCTTAGTTAAACCATGACCGTTCCCTTTCCCTCCCCCAAAAACCTTGAGGCCTTGTGCCTCCGTTGTATCTTTACAACGAAATAAAATAAGCTGGACCTCAGGTAAGCGTTGCTGCTATTATTATTATTGTTGTGTGTTGTTGCCTTATACAGTTCTTTTGTTTATTCTACATCTATCTTCTTCTAATACAATTTTTACAAAGACCGGGTTTTTTTTAAATATCGCCTTTCTTAGCAAAAATGATGCTAAAACATTTCAACATACATACATAACATTGCCCTGTCGCCTGGGGCTGTAGAATATACCGACTGCTTCTCTACAGAGGGGTAACATCCCTCCCACAACTAGTGAACTAGATATGACACTAAACAATCTGATCGTGAGGTTCCAATAATACATGAGCTTTGGAGAGTGCAGAGTACCTCTTCATTGCCATCACTCCCAGGTCCACTCTAACCCGAAGTGGCAGCATTTGATAGGGTCTTATCTATGGGTCAAATAGAACTAAACTGTGTACTTATACTAAATTGAATTGTTTGAAATAGAACTCTTTTGACATTTAACTGAACTATTTTGACATTTAGCTGTTTGTAAACAAAAATTATAATTATACTAAAATAAATTGTTTGAAATTTAATTCGGCGTTAAATGACCCGAAAAGGGTTGATACGCCATTAAACAAACCAACCAACTATTCATAACACTAGACTTTTTAGACTTTTGAAATTGTAAACTGTTATATATATAGATATATAGATAATATTTCGCTGATAAAATACTTTTGTCTGAGAGTTGTTTCTTTCGTGTTATAAGATATGCAAGAACCAGATTATAGTAGATGAGCTAAGGTGGATAATAATTAGTTTATATATACATATATATATATATATATATATTGGAAAGATTTTCATTATCCCTCTCTCTCTCTCTCTCTCTCTCTCTCTCTCTCTCTCTCACGCAATATATATATGTATATATCTGTGTGTGTGTGTAGAATAATTGAGAGTAGTCCAAAAGAGATGAATTTATTAAGCAGGAAAGTCGACGCTGTTATTAACTTCTATATATATGTGAGTGTGTGTTTGTGTGCGTGCGCGCGCGCACGCGCAACGCAACAAAAACGATACATCATGACGGGTATTTTTTAGACCAATACACTTAAAATGCTCTAGCTTAGCGAATAAATCAATTTCCAATCCAATATGCAACTGAACGATCATTTTGTAGGATCTTCGTTCTTTCTTAACATCATTTTTTGTCTATCTCTCTATCTCCCTCTGTCTGTTTGTGTATCTCTCACTCTCTCTCTATATATATAGATATATTAGTAAAAATTTAATTATATATATATACATATAACTGAAGTATTACCAATATATATACACACACACACACACACACACACACATATATATATATATATATATATATACAAACACGCACAGACAGAAACTAAAAAGAATTGAAATCTCACCTGGGTTTTGTTTCATTAAAAATACTTTCATGTTTTCCATAGAAAAAAAAGAATCGTCAGGTAAAACTTATTAAAAATATAAAAAACAATTATGTTTTCTTATTTTATAGAAAACAAATGTCACTATTAGTTATGAAACTAAAGTAAGATGGTGATACATTAATTCTTTTTAGTTTTTATACTGTTCTGCTGACTGGCATTTGAGCACTTTTGATGAATCAAACGCCTTTTAAATGATTGTTCTCGTCTGTTTATATATCATCACAATCATCAAGTCATACTTATAGCACGGACTTCCCTGACTCTCTTTCTCTCACGATCCATCTCTTTTGTCCATCACTCCTGGGAGGTCTTCTAGAATGCATCTCGTGTCCACACAGAGTTTATGTAAGTCCTTGCTAGTCGGCCAACACTGGAGCGTCAATGTATAGGTCTCCATACGAGAACGTACGTCGCTTGTGAATTCGTTCTTGCATCCCCAGCAGTGCTCCACATGTCTTATTTATCTTACTTGGATGATTTGTAGAATGGGAGGTAAGTGGCCGTACAATTGCTGTTTTGAGAAGTGTTGCTTTCAAGATTTGTTCAAAACAGCACGTAGTATTTTTGTGTAATTTCCGACTAGCTTTTTCTTGATTTGATACGTTAGCGTCCAGGTCGTGCATCCATACAGTAGTGCTGACATTGCCACAGCTTGAAAGAAATCACGTTTTATTTTATCAGAGATATCAGATTTCAATATAATCAACAACCTGTCAATTGCAGTCCACGTCTTCACATGGCGTATGTTTGCATCGCTTTCAGTAGATGAGATACTGCTGTCGAGGTATGTAAACTGGTCTACTGATTCCTGAGTTTCTTGCGTCTTTTTACTCTCAAACAAGTCCATCAGTCATGAGTGTCCAATGTATGAGACTAAACTACATTAGATGGTGAGACACCAGTTCTGGAGATTTGGAGCATGTAGAGTATTCCTTCACAGTCATTACTCCCAGGTCCACCCAAACCTGGAGTGATAATTCCTCTTAAAGTCCAAAGTATGGGTCAAATGGATCTGTTTAAGAATTATTTGTATTCGATTGGACTGTATGAAAACAAAAAACTCTCTTAAGAAACAACTACGTACAATGAACGTGATTTCCCGACCTATAGGCATAAAATAACTCTAGACGAGTTGTCCTGCTATTAAAATCAATCAGTCAGTCAGTCAGTCGTGTGTCACGATGTTTTTTCACATTTTGTTCCACTATTCGTGTCGTATGAAAGAGATGCAATCGAAAGGTAACGTAGATAGACTTTTATTAACTCTTTCATCGTGTATCTTTCCACTACTCGTTTGGTCATCTTGCCTCCGGGGTCTGGTCAAACATTTTCGACTTCTTTATTCGTCCCCTTCTCTGTTTTTTTTTTCTTTTTTTTTTTCATTTTCTTGCGCAATATTTCTATCGGTGACATTGTTTGACGACTACTTCAAAAAAGTTAGAGGCGCTTGAATAATATCGAAATATTACATTCTTTCTTTCTTTCTTTCTTTCGACACGAAAAAACGCACGAAGAATATCAGAAATTGGTTGGTTCTCAGAAATGATTCTGTTGACAAATTTTTACGATTATTTTTTAACATGCTAAGCTTAGTAAAGTTGTCTGTATTTCTAAGAAGAAGCAGTTTCATTATTCACAGAACAATCCCCACGAATATCCTTATCTTTTTTATTTTGTTGATTGATTGATGGATGGATTTTAACGGTATGTCAACCCGTTCTGGGTTATTTCAAGCCTAGAGGTTAAGGAATCGCTTTCATTATATGTTGGTGTTTACATTTTTTGGTGTAGTTGTTTCTTGAATGTTTTTTTGCATACGGTCCTCTCAAATACGAATAATTTTGAAACAAATTAGTTTAACTCATAGATGGGACCCTAACAAGTACTTTAATTCCAGGTCAGAGTGGACCAGGGAGTAATGGCTATGAAGAGGTACTCCACAATCTCCAGATCTCTTGAAACGGGGTCTCACAATCAGATGTACTTTAATGTACAATCAGATGTACTTTAATGTCATATCCAGGACCCCCCCCCCACTTTTTTATGGAGGGGTTTCTCTTCAGCAGGAGATACAGTTACGTCGACCGGCGCTTTTTTTAGTGTGTGACCGACAACAAAAGGTTAACCACGAGATTTTAGCTTATACGAATAATTCCTAAACAAGTATATTTGACCCATAGAGGAAATCCATCTAGGTACTACCACTTAGGGTTAGAGTGGACCTGGGAGTAATACCAGTGAAGAGTCTTTTACACTTGAATTTATAAAATATTTCCGCATGAAATTAGGATACATTTTGTTACCTGCACGAAGTATTAAAATTATTGCTATTATTCCCAGGTCCATTTTGACCTGGAAAGGTAACACCTGTTCAGGTCACATCTGTTGAAAAAATATTCATATCTGTGTACTAAAAAAATTTCTTAAGCAACTACACAAAAAATTTAAATATGAATGTACACTCAGCATAAAATAACCCTAGATGGGTTGATAGGCTGTTAAAATTAATCAGCATTGAAATTTTTTATATCCCATTTCTTTTTATCTATAATGCTATGTTGTATAATTATCAGCATGTCTTTTCATGCAATATCTATAACAATTTCTCATATAATTGTATAGCTTATCTAATTTTATAAATCATCTTTTTTGGAGGGGAGTGTTATATCCCTCTACAGGGGGATTCAGCGGATTCTAAATCCCACTGACAGAACAACTTATTTTGTTCACAAGTGAATTATAACAAAATATCAAAAATTGATTTTAAGGTAAAGTTTTAAAGAAGCAAGTATAAAAATGTATTATTCTATGAATTATATGGACGAGTACCTTTACAACTATTGTTTTGGTCAGAAATTGTTTATTTTGGGGAAGGCACAGTAAATAGCTTACTCGGGAAATGAATTGTAAATGAGTTACGATGAAAATACATTATTCCATCTATAATTCAGACGAATATCCTTATCTTCCAACAGTTGTACGGCAACTTACTTTCTAGCTCAAAAATCATTCAAGTAAGACGCACAAGACATGCAGCATACTGCTGGAGAAGGAAGGACATTCTCCTATGGACGTGCCTGTGTTGGCCGATCAGCAAGAACTTATTTATATCAGCTTTGTGAGGACACTGTATGTAATTTGGAAGAACTGCCGGGAGCGATGGACGATAAGGTCACACAGATAGATAGATAGATAGATAGATTGATAGATAGATAGATAGATAGAGAGAGAGAGAGAGAGAGAGAGAGAGAGAGAGAGTCAAGGAAATCCGTACTGTCAATGTGACTTGATGATGATAATGATGATGATCTTAACATTGATGTTTCGATTACAAATAACTTACTATGAGAATGCATTGCAAATAGCTTTACAAGAGGAAATTGATTGAATCACAATAAGAATGCATTTAGCTGACACGAGGACTTTGATGCTGGTGATGAAGTCACTGTGGTGCACAGTGATAGTGACGTGAGGGCAACACTGAACGAAGCGTTCAAAGACCTCTCGATGGCGCTGCTAGATGACCCAGGATTCGGCTTCACAAAGACAGTATCCAGCACGTTGCATTTCTAGGCAACCGGATTTTGTATTTATATTTCCCTCGCTGAGTAATATGAAACAAATAGTATGTAAATTAGCTTTTGTCACTTATTTGAAAGAAAGAAAGAATGAAAGAAAGAATCTTCTCATGTTCCTATTAAAAACACAAGTGTTTGAATGAGTCAAATTAATGCGAACAGCCATTACGTCATTGTATCTTACATATTTTACCATGTCCGAAGCATTTAATAAATTTTGTTTTACACGTGTTCGAAATCTAAAGGCCGTGAATAACCGAATTGTCTCGAGTTTCAAGATCCGAAGCTTACTTAACAGACATCTGCCTTTTATACACTTTAAAAATCTTGAATTTACTAAGATTATTAAACGAGGGATAATTCTGTTCATTTCCACTAAAACTACATTACATACAGATATGTTTAAATAATAAACATTGTATTTCTAGGTGACCTCTCGGTGACAATATAGACAAGACGCGGACGAAATCTCGAGGAAACTATGACTGAAGCTGACTTCGTAGACGATCTAGCTCTTCCCGCCAATACATTTACCCAAGCTGAATCCCTGCTACACAGCCTAGAGTAAACTGCAAGAGGCATGAGCCTCAACGTGAACGCAAATAAAACCGAGTTTATGTGTCTTATACTAGAAGGACTGCCGCTTTAAGCGTCGAGCCTATGAAATTAGTAGACCAGTTCACAAACCTCGGTAGCAATATCTATTCTACTGAAAGAAATGTCAACATATACATTGGAAAGGCATGGACTACTGTTTACAGACATTATATATATATATATATATATATATATATATAGGCATCATACTATGTTAATACAGTAGTATTTCTTCCAACAAAGCCTTCACTGGATGATGTCTATGGGTTCAGGCATGGTTTCGGGGCCGAAGCATCATTACCACTAATCCAGAGCGCCTTAGCAGTGATTCACGATACCACTAGACTTTGCTGGATTGTCGTCACTCTATGGAATGGCCATATCCACGCTTGGATCGTTTTTATGTATTTCTTCTTGTCTGATGGAGAAAATCTAAGATATGTATTTATAATGTCTCTCTCTCTCTCTCTCTCTCTATATATATATATATATCATTAAATACTTCCACGAATGGTTGATATACCGGTAAACAAAGAAATCAAATCAAGCCAAACAAAACCTTAAGATATATAAAGTTCATTATAAACTTTATTTATATCTCGAAGATTCTATGGATCCTAAGGCTGTCCCTGAAAATCATAAAAGACACATCAGCATTCAAATATCCAATGTAACAGTGGGCGTAGTAAATATCTCTCTGCAGCTGGCGCCCAAGATAACGGGGCCTTTTAAACAAAAGTTTATTGATATATCAATATCAGAGGACAAAATGTATTTTTTTTTACTTTAATGGAACCCCTTTAAAGTTGGTATTTTACAAACTACATCTAATCGTATAATGAACGCACTTATATAATACCAATTTTTCACCTAAAAAACAAGGAGGTCGTTCATTACACGAGATATGTTTTTAAACGTAAAAGATAGCCTTGTTTCTAGGCCAATTCTTGCTGTAACTGCAGTTTCGGTTTCTCTGTTTAATGGCATATCAACCTTCTTGTGTTATTTAATGCCAAAGTCATCCTTCTGGAAGAACAGTCATGAGACTCACCTATTATTTTCTGCTCATTATTATTTTGTTTATTTTTTCTTCTTTCATTCACATTTCCTTCCTTACGTTTTCCTTATCTTTTCATTTCATTTCAGATGTATTTTTTGGTTTGGTTTGGTAGCTTGGATTTCATATCAATCTTCGTATATCATTTAATGCCAAAGTCATTCTTGTAGAACAGTTTTGGTATTATTTAACCCATAGCTGGAGTAATATGGGAGTTCATACCTTTTTCAAGAGTAATTGTCCGAAAATGAACGTAATTGCGCGACTGGGGTTCGAACTTGCTTATTACGATATCGCAATCCACCAACGTTAGCCACTACACCACGGGGACTCCCCCACCCCAGTAAAAGTATTGAAGAGTTGATGAGCAGGTTAAGTACCACCTCTATTGAAAGACACATGAGAAAGTTTGGATTTTCGAAATGTCGATATTTGTCTTGTTTTAAGGTCTAAACTTGCCGTAATTTGGCTTTCGGTTTCTTTGTTTAATGGCATAATAACATTCTTGGGTTATTTAATGCCAAAGCCATATTTGTAGAAGAACACTAGTGGTACTTTTTATCCCATAGCTGGGAGAATAAGGCGGTTCAAACTTTTCTTCTTTAAAATGATCTCAAAGTTTTAACAGCATCTGTTAATTTTTTTTCTTTTTAGGTATAGAAATGCCACTCACTTGAAAAGAAAGGACAGTTAAACATTAAACAGAATTTTGAGTTGTTTCTACACATGGGGGTAAAATTTGAGATTTACCCTTGAAAAATCTGGAAGCAGCCCCCCGCCCCCCCCAAAAAACAGCAGCTGTACGGCCACTTACCTTCCATCTTACAAACCATCCAAGTAAAACGAACAAGACATGCTGGGGACTGCTGGAGAAATCTGGATGAACTTATAAACAACGTTTTCTTTTGGACACCTACACATGGACACACCAGTGTTGGCCGACTAGATAGGACTTACATCAGCTCTGTGCGGACACCAGATGTAATCTGGCAGACCTGCCAGAAGGGATGGACGAAATTTGAAACAATACACTTGGGAAAGGTGTGAATGCCTTTATACCCCAGCTCTGGGCTAAATAGTATCACTACTGTTCTTCTACATGTATAACTTTGGCATTAAATAATCTATGAAGGTTGATATGCCATTAAACAAAGAAACCAAACCAAATCAAACCAAACTAAACCGACCCACATTGAACCACTCTTAGGAAACGTTTCTTGTTTTTTTTAATCTACGAAAAAATAAACTTAGCACAAATCTGAAACAAAACCTATTTCCCTTGATAGCCAAATTTTCTGACCTCATGTAAAATACTTCAAATTAATTGGAATAGCCTAATGAGTAAAGTGTTCACCAATGGTCCGGGAGACCGGCGTTCAATCCCAAAGACTCAAAAAATGGTACTTGATGCTGCCTTAGCATTATAAGGTGAGGTTTAAGGGTAAAGTGGAGCAATTCAGGGAAAGGAGTAGCACCCTTCTCTACACCTCGGTGTAGTAGCTATTGAAAAGGAAGTCTTTGGGTCATCCTCGACTACGGTTGCCAACTTTAATTATTTCAACTAATAATAGAGTTTTTTTCTGGAAAATACCGAAGAATAGAATATAGATTTATGTAAAATACTTCAAATATACAATCAAATTCAAATATCATATAAAATACTTTCAAATACAGAATCATGTGAAATACTTCAAATTGATTAAAATAATTTATTTGAATTAATAGTCGAGATTTTTTTCAGCATAATGTCGAGAAAAAGAATATCGAATCACTGAATTACAAAGAAAAAATTATAGAATCACCAACAAAAAATCTCATTAGTATTTTGTTGATCTTCCTCTGGCTTTGAGGATAGTGGAGTTAAATAACGAAAAACAATATTTAGCCATCAAATAAAATAG
>OY757933.1:35529729-35539729 GCA_963585895.1 Sepioteuthis lessoniana | reverse complement strand
TGGACGATAGAAATGGATGTCAAGAATGAGTTAGGGAACTCTGTGCAATCCGAACAATTTAAGAGAACGTCGATTATGAGTTCGTCCTTACTTCTTCTGCAGTGCCCACTTTGATAATTTGTGTGATCCTATTTACCCAACCCCTCCGCTCGGGCAGGATATGACACAAGGCCAATTTTTTAAGCGGAGTTTAACAGGTTTGAATTCAGAATTTTCCTTCTCCTAGACTATTTGCCTCTCCAAGGCTGAAGAACCTAGTCTGCCCTACTATTTACCAATAGCTGGAGGGAGAATAATTGGATTCATACCTTTCCCAAGGGTATTAGTGCTATGTGAAATGCAATCAGTCTTGTCCAGGAATTGAACTTGTATCGCCGTGTCCATATCCTGTGACGATAACCATTACACCATGGGCACCTCCTCCTTGATAATTTGTGTGATAGGAGTCAAATGGCCGTTTTGTGTGGTATTGCTTCCAGGATTTTTTCAAAACAGCACGTAGCATTCTTGTGTTCTTGTTCAGCTAGCTTTTTCTCGATACATCCAGGTGGTGTATCCATACAGTAGTACAAAAATCACCACTGCTTGGAAGAAATCACGTATTGTTTTATTAAAGAGATTAGATTTCCTTATAATCAAAAACCTATCAATAGTCATCCACGTCTTCGCTAGGCGTATATTATCATTGCTTTTAGAGATATTGCTGCCGACGTATGTGAGCTGGTCTACTGATTTCAGAGGCTTGCCATTTAAAGTGGAGGTGGCTCCTTGTTTAAAACACATCGACTCTATTTTATTTGTGTTCACATAGAAGCTTATGCCTTCTACTGCTTGCTCAGTAGCGATTTGGCTTGGGTAGGTGTATTTTCAAGATAGGCTTGATTATCTGCTTCGTCTGCGTCGGTCATAGTTTCTGCTTCTTGTCTATATATATATAAAACAGGTACTTCTACTAGTTTGGTTTGGTTTGGTGTGTTTTATGGCATATCAACCTTTGTAGGTTATTTAACGCCAAATCCATTTTTATGTAAATAATCTGTTCTATTTAAAACAATTCAGTTTAGCATGAGTACACAGTTTAATTGTCAAAAACATTTATTTCAAACTATTCAAGAAGTTATATGTAACAATTCAGTTAAGTGTAAATACAATTTTAATGTCGAAAAACAGTTCTATTTGAAATAATTCAGTTAAGCATGAGCACGCAGTTTGAATGTCAGTACGGTTTAATTGTCAAAAACATTTCTATTTCAAGCTATTCAGTTTACTCAAACAATTCAGTTTAGCATAAAAATGCTGTTAGTTCTATTTAACCCATAGGTAGGGCCCTATCAGGTGCTACCACTCCGGGCCAGAGTAGACCTGGGAGCGATGGTAATGAAGGGGTACTCCGCATTCCCCAAAGCTCCAGCACTGCTGGAACCTCACCATCAGATTATTTAGTGTCATATCCAGGACACTCGTTGGGGGGTTCTTACCCCTCTGCAGAGAAGCAGTTGGTGTATTCTACAGCCCCAGCCGACTGGGCAAACTTCTAGTGTATATATATATATATATATATATATATATACTTTAGTAGAAGTACCTTTATCATTACCATAATAAAGGATTTTAGGAACACCAGTGAGAAAGGAAGAAAGGAGGAGTAAGTTGATAATTAGAAATGTGTCTTTACGAAAGATTTCATTTATTAATTCAAATGAAAATTATTCTTTTATTGTATGAATTGTTCTTTCTTTTTATTCTTTTATGTATGTATGTATAATGTAATTATATATAAAAATATGTAACCCAAAACTGGTGAAAGGTTGACGACATTTTCATGATTTTTTATTTAGTTTCCAATGAATTCTTATTTTTTACAGTTCGTGCTCAATAATAGAATACTTTTTTTAGTTAACGATTTTCGAAAAGGTAGCATAGTTTTAATTAAAATTTTTATTTATGCTCTAAAAATTCAGCAATAAAAGAATCTCAGAATTCACGTATTTTTATATTCTTTTATTTTAGGATTTTTTGTTTACGTTTAAAATAGTTTTAAGATATAACCCTAAAATCTTCAGTGGTTCGAAATATTATTATAATTTTATTTTTTTTAAGACTTAAAAAAATAACAAAAAAAAATTCAATTTCAGGTTTTAATTGCCCGTTGAACAATTATGATAAAAAGTATTCGTTTAATTTATTTTCTTTTTTACCCCCAAAAATGTAACAATAAAAAAAGATGCTAAGAATTAAATAAGTGTCCTTATTTTTTGGTGGAAAATTTTTCGGATTAATTCAAATGAAAAATATTCGTTCATTTTTTTAGAAAAAGCAATAAACTATTTATAAAATAGTTTATTGCTTTTTCTAAAAAAAGTTTTTGAGTTACACGAATTAAAAATTAATATATTTTCTTCTAAGAAATATGAAAAATATTCAGTTTTTGACTCATCGATAAACAATGTTTTCATTCAAATTTTCTTATTTTGTCTTTTTTACTCTCTAAAATGTAACATTATAGGTAAATGCAAAAATGTAACATTATAGGTAGATGCAAAAATGTAACATTATAGGTAGATATAAAAATGTAACATTATAGGTAGATGCAAAAATGTAACATTATAGGTAGATATAAAAATGTAACATTATAGGTAGATGCAAAAATGTAACATTATAGGTAGATGCAAAAATGTAACATTATAGGTAGATATAAAAATGTAACATTATAGGTAGATATAAAAATGTAACATTATAGGTAGATGCAAAAATGTAACATTATAGGTAGATATAAAAATGTAACATTATAGGTAGATATGAAAATGTAACATTATAGGTAGATGCAAAAATGTAACATTATAGGTAGATGCAAAAATGTAACATTATAGGTAGATATGAAAATGTAACATTATAGGTAGATGCAAAAATGTAACATTATAGGTAGATATAAAAATGTAACATTATAGGTAGATGCAAAAATGTAACATTATAGGTAGATGCAAAAATGTAACATTATAGGTAGATATAAAAATGTAACATTATAGGTAGATATAAAAATGTAACATTATAGGTAGATGCAAAAATGTAACATTATAGGTAGATATAAAAAAGCTGAGAATTAAAATGTGTCCTTATAATAAAAAGAAGCCAAGAATTCAATGTAAGATTTTTCGTATTATAATTTCCTTTTCCTTTTTTTTTCCTTTTTTTTTCATTTAAGATCGTATCTTTAAAATAATACCACTTTGTTTGAAATATTTTCATGATTTTCTTCAGTTCTAAAAAAGAAAAAATAGGAATGTTTTTTTACAATTAAAATTACAATTCTAAATTAGAAAACAATACTTCTCGAAAAAGCATTAAATTCAAATTTCGCCAATGGTAATTATGTGATATCTAAACATGGTAAAGCTTTAGAAGAACTCATGAATTTCCCTTTTTTTTGTACTTTCTAATGAAGAACCGTGAAGAGTTCCACAAATCTATAGATTCCTAATTTATAGAATTATATCATTTAATCACTAAATATTGTACTTTTCCTTATAAACATGAATGTGTATGAGCGATTTTAATGCTCAATTATATCTCTTTTATAAGTTATATAACGTACAAACTAAAATAAACCTAACTCTCTCTCTCTCTCTATATATATATATATATATACATATATAAAGGAGTTACGTCTATTTTAGTTTGTACGTTAAATAAATTATTATATATATATATATATATATATATATATATATATATATATATAAAGAAGTTATGTCTATTTTATTTTGTACGTCATACACATTAATTCTTATATATATATATATATATATATATATATATATGTGTGTGTGTGTGTGTGTGTGTGTGTGTGTGTGTGTGTGTGTGATACACACAAAAACACGCGAAACTTACCGACAATTTAATGTATATTGACTTAGGCGAATTCTTTTTCATTGTCGTTCCCATGGCAATACATAAAATACACTCAGACGTATACACATGTATTGTTTATTCTCTTACCCTCTCTTTTCCTAATACTTTTGTTTCCCTTTCTTTCTCAATTTTGCTCAATCTTTCTCTCACTATTCCTTCTCTCCGTCTTATTTTCTTTCTCTATCTCTCATTCCCCCCTCTCTCTCTCTCTCTCTCTCTCTCTCTCTCTCTCTCTCTCTCTCTCTAGCTTCTACAGTCTTTTTTGTTCCTACAATCTCATCGTCTACTGCTCTCCTCTTTTTTTTTTCTCTCTCTCTTATTTATCTCTCTCTTCATCTCTAGTTCCTATTCTCATCTTCATTTTTACCATATTGTCATGTAAGAACCAGCCCCCCGCAAAAAAACCCAAAAAGACAAAACAAAAAACACTTACTACAATAAGCAGCACTGTGCAATATGAATTATCCGAAAAATTAATCATTTCTGAGTAGTGAGTTCGATCCTCACTAAGTGTCCATACTTCTGGTCTTGTGCTAAATTAGTTTCTTTATGGGGGCGAGGTGTAATGTTTAGGAAATTTGATTCTCAGACTATTTCTTGTGAGTTTGATTGTCACTGGATGCCCATACTTTTGGCTCAAAAGCACTTTGATGTGGTTTAAAATTTAGTTGGCTCATCTTGCAAAATCAAATAATACTGAGTGATGAGTTCGATCCTCAATAAGTGTACCATACTAAATCTAGCTAAATTTGATTACATGGAAGAACTGCGCTTGGTTTACTGAATAGTGTGCTAGGCCGGCAACCCACTGTTACTGAGTTCGATTCTCACTGGGATTAGCTCACAGCGAGAATCGAACTCTGTAAATATAGAAAAAAACGTAGTAATCCACTGCAGAACTCTCGGGTAAGAAGTGAGAATCTAATTCACTAAAAAGGGTCAAATAGTCTAGCATATTAGCTTTTAAACCTCGGGAGGCGTCCCAAAAACTAAGATCACCAAGAACAGGATGAAACGTAAGCTCAATTTTTTTAGCGGAGTACAACTTGTTTATATTTAGAGTTTTTTTTAAAGACATTGCCAAACCAATGCTAAAGAACCCAGTCTGCCCTAGTATTTATCCATATCAGGGGCCGTGAGAAAACAGATGGATCCGTACCTTTCCCGAGGGCATTAGTGCAAAGGGAAACGCAAATAATCGGATCCAAGATTTGAAGTGGTGTAACCGTTTCTATTTCCGACAGCGATAACCGTTACACTTAGCACCCATCGTAATTAAGACCAGAAGTACGGAGAAAATTGTGAGTATTGAACTCGTAACTCTGTAATTGTCTTTGACATGTTTAGATTAATTTAGCGCAAAGCTATGAGTATGGGGCACCCAGTGAGATTCGAATTTATCAAAATGGCCTGCGAGCAAAGCTCTTTAACCATTCTTCCACAGGAAATGTCTTGAAAAAGAAATGAAAGGAAAGGAAAAGACAATCTTTTAGAAATCTTTTGCTTGACCTGTTGGAGGTTATTCAACCGTACATGTGTGTTCAAGCTTTCAATCAAGGGCGATGGTTCACGATCTGATTTAACCAACCATTCATCAGAGAGTGGAATATATGTATATGTATATATATATATATATATATATATATATATATATACTTTTTCTCTCTCTCTCACACACACACACACACACGTGTGTATATATTAGAGAAGAATAGAAATAAATCCGACCGTATGTAAATACAAAAAAATAAAAATATTCAGAGGATGTATTCATTGATATGTGAATAATAGGCCATAGTTTGATGTTTCGTTTATTGATTTTTTGTTAAACCGTCTTCAGGTATACGATGTTATGATGTTTGATACGAAGATTTTTTTTCATTGGATAATAATTTTCGGGTAAGACATCGTAACATCGCATACTAACGTAAAAATTATTCAAAAAATATTTATACTCTGAACATCTTTTTTCATATTATATATATATATATATATATATATAATATGAAAAAAGATGCTCAGAGGATATACTGTTTATATATATATGTATATATATATATATATATATATATAATCAAAGAAAATGGTATCACACTAAAAAAGAAAAAAGACGTAGACTCACAGAAACTGTTATAGATGTTGAGTACTCAGATAATCTAGCACTTCTAACAAATACAACTGCTCAGGCTGAATCTCTGCTGCAAAACCTGAAGCTCGTAACTTTATGAATATATATATATATATATATATATATATATATATATATATATATATATATATATATAGAAAATAGTTAAAGAAAGTAATCCAAAAGGGATGAATATATTATGATGGAAAATCAACGTTAAAATGTTTCGGTTTTAATAAACCTTCATCAGGTCTAAGATGCTGAAAAATGTTGCTTGAACAACGGTGGGTGTTTTATTAGAATAACGGGAGAAGAAAAAATGTATATATAAAGAAAGACTCATATTCGTTCAATCAGCGTTCTTTCTTGAAAAACTAGCTCACGATTGGCACTGGCAGGGATGTTTAAAATGTGTCGAATTTCAATCCGTTGTCAATCACGTGATAGTTTTCGAAAAAAAAAAAAAAAAAAAGAACGCTGAACGTATATGAGTTATTCTTTGTTTATATATTGGATCTTTTATAGAAGAGAGCCACCATGAATGGGAAAATGAGTTAAAAAAAAAAAAAACAGTTCCATCGGTCGGTAATTGGGTCAATCACATCCTCACTCTTGATTAGATTTATTTCGGACGTTTTTATTAAGTTTGAATCTCTTTACGTCTTCAAGTCATGTTCATGACAAAGGGTCAGCAATTCGCTTTTAACAAACTCATGGAATTATTCACAATCAACACCTTTGTCGTAACGGTCATGAAATTGACCTCTCAACGTCTTCGGATTAATGGAGATGTAGTTATTTTCCCTAAGGTAAGTCGTGTGTGTGTGTTTGTTTTTGTGTTTGTATGTATATATATATGAGTATATGTGTGTGTTCGAGTTTGTGGATGTATGTATATATATGTGTGTGTGTGTGTGTGTGCGTGTGTATATATATGTATATCTATGTTTGTGTGTGTGTGTGTGTGTGTGTGTGTGTGTGTGTGTGTGTGTGTGTGATATATATATATATATATATATATATATATATATATATATATATTTGTCTGTTTATATGTGTATGTGCTTTTGTGGTGTGTATATATATATATATTTGTGTGTTTATGTTTGCGTGTGTCTGTGTGCGTGTGTAGATGTAAATATATATATATATATATATATATATATATATATATATATTTGTGTGTACATGTGTGTGTGCATTTGTGGGTGTATATATATATATGTGTGTGTGTGTGTGTGTGTGTGTGTGTACGCGCACGCGCGTGCACGTGTGTGTGTAAATTCAAAATTAAAAAAAAAAGAAGTTTTCAGAAGATGAATATATATAGTTGAATATTCAGCCAATATTAAACGTTCCAATTTTTTATGATCAAACAATCATCAGAACAATGTTAATATGTTATGGATCTTCTGAAAAGTTTTTACTTTGGATTTTAAGAATTTTTAGAAAAATATTAAGAAATATTACGTTTTAAAATAAAATATCGAACACTACGCCATCTACGATTTATTTGGGTTAGGGTGAGATTTTAGGGTTAGAGTTATGGTGGGAATGTATTACATTCACCATACAACCAATTTTGTCGAACCGGGGTGTGGGACCCATATTGCAACCACTGAATCTTTCTGGCATCTGTACAAAATGCCGAATAAATGCCACTGTAGAACACATCGTGGACAACGATCTTTTTATGCTAATACTCAATGCCAAATGCTCTATGGATTCCATCCTCTTCAGTTACTAATAAAACTTTTTTTTTGCTAAAACCTACAATTTTGTCTGATTTTTTGGGTGGCAGGAGTATTTTTATTTATCTATTTATTTATTTATTTTTTGTGGTGTTCTTTTACGGAAGATCCTATATATTTTCTCCTCTCCCATTATTTTATTGAAACATCCATCGTTGTTCAGCAACGTTTTCATTATCATAAAGTCCTGATGAGGGTTTATTAAAACCGAAACGTTTAAACGTTGACTTTCCATCATAATAAATTCATCACTTTTGGATTACTTTGTTTTTCTATTTTCTTCATACTGTCGAATTTATTTCCATAATTTACTTAGGCATATATATATATATATATAAAGAGAGATAGATAGATAGATAGACGTGTATAAATACACAGCGTAGATTAGAGACATGGTTGCAAGTAAAAGACATACACATCTATAAAGGTAGACGAATAATTAATAGAGAAATACTTTAATGAAGGAACTCGTAAAAGTAGCTATTTAAAAAATGGTGAAAGTTAAATCAAATCATATCAAATCAAATCAGAGCATCGTGTTTTGAAAGTCTGTGCTAAATAGTTCATTTCCCTGGAGAGAATGTATCCTTTTCCCCAGGCAATATAATCCATCTCTACACTCTGACGTCTCCCCCCACCCAAACACACACACCTGCCTCGTCTCACACATAAAAGCACGCAAACCGTCGGACACGTGTTCGGGCGATTCCTGCCGACGAATTTCAACGTATGTGGACTTCGGCCTTTTTCTCTCTTCTTATGCCTCTCCGTGCATGGAAGCAGACATACAAGACAATTCATAATAAACCATTTTACTTGACCTTAGGGGGTTATTCAAACGTAGATGTGTTCGACCTTTCAATCAGGGGCAGTGGTTCACGATCTGATTTTACCAACCATTCATCAGGGAGGGAATATACATATACATATATATATATATATATATATATATATATATATATATATATATATATGTGTGTGTATGTGTGTGTGTATGTATGTATACATATATATACTCATATATATATATATAGCTGTATGTGAATATATATATACATCATCATCATCATGTCGTGCCGCCAGCACGGATATCCCTAACCCTCTCTCGCCACTTCTCCCTATTATTCATCGCCTCTTGCTGGTCTTCAGGGTTACATCCTGTGTCTTCATATAGCTGCTGTATGTAAGTTCGAGCTGGTCGTCCTGCTTTTGCTTGGCCATATGTGGGGGTCCATAGGAGTACATCACTTATGAGCTCGTCCTTGCTTCTCCAGCAGTGTCCTGCGTGTCTGGTTCGTCTAACTTGTATAGTTTTCGTGA
Source organism: Sepioteuthis lessoniana (assembly GCA_963585895.1). Lineage (NCBI taxonomy): Eukaryota > Metazoa > Mollusca > Cephalopoda > Myopsida > Loliginidae > Sepioteuthis > Sepioteuthis lessoniana. Next base: position 35,530,621 of record OY757933.1, on the reverse strand, counting down.
TGGGAGGCAAGTGGCCGTATTCTCATTTATATATACATATACAGTAGCAGCGATAAGTTAAGAAACGGAACAACAACAAATATTTAAATGATTTTTTGCTAGAAAGGAATTGCATGTACGTTTACAAAATTTTCCCCAAATATACCTGGAGCATATATGTATCTATTACGTACAAAGTTTTCAAAATTTCTTTTTACAGTAAATTAATAGTGAACTAAAAAAACAAAAATATACATTTTGCCAAGGTCAAAAATGTTAAGGAACGCTGTTGAATTATAGTAATTTAGGTAATTTTAAAACAACTTGATAGCTAATTTTGATTTATAGTCCACTGTCATAGATCGTTGGAACTATTTTTAAGTAAGATGGAGGCGAAAGCACGTAATTGTTTAACTCGAGAAGAAAAAACCTCATTTTTGCAAATCATAAAGAAGGCAAATCGTATTCTGAAATTGCTGGCATCGTAGGAAGGTCAAAAAGCGTTGTTTATCGTGTAATCAGTAGATTTAAAGCTGACAAAACACTTGAACCAAAACCTAGAACTAGCAGGCCTCCTATAATTACCAAACAGGAAGATCGGAGGATTGTTAAATTTTTTTTAAAAGACCATTTCGATACAGCAACGTCTATTTCTCGTGCATTTTGTGAGCAAACAGGAAAGCCAATCTCTAGAAAAACTGTTTCTCGTAGGTTAAATAAGGAAAAATTAGTGTCTCGGATTCCATGTCGCAAAACTGATTTCAAAGAAAAATCAAAAGGTTCGTCTTGACTTCGCCACGGAGCATATCGTGTTGACAGAGGAATAATGGAACATGTTTCACTTTAGTGATGAATCTAAATTCAACTCGTTTGGATCTGATGGTAAGAGGTTTGTAAGACGTAAAAATGGGGA
>OY757933.1:35499729-35522229 GCA_963585895.1 Sepioteuthis lessoniana | reverse complement strand
CAATAATAGAATTTCTATCGGAGAAAGTAAACATAGGATACTGTCCATTGAAAAAAGCCAGGTGTCGGGAGGGAGGGTAGAAAACTGATAAAAAATGAGAGAGAGAGAGAGAGAGAGAGAGAGAGAGAGAGAGAGAGAGAGAGAGAGAGAGAGAGGACTTTCAGTTTCCCAATCTTTTGATCATCGACTTGACAAGAATTCATTGGTGATTTTTTAATATCATTGGTCTCGGTATATTTCATCTTTTGTTATAATTTCCTCTGTATTCTTCTGTATACAATTCATACATATCAAATGAACACCTTCCACGCCAAACCTCATAATCCTCTTGTAAATTTTTTTTTTTAAAGTAAAAAGTTGCATACTCACCTTTAAATAGACTGGGCCGAGCGTACGATTGGCTGGTTCCAACAGCCAATCGAATGCTCGGCCTAGTCTGAGGGATTATTTATGTCGAGCCGTCAAAAGCCATAAGTTTGTTTCAGCGTCCTATAGGGTAGGTGACTCAGAGTTTGATCATCTCTGAGGGGGTCGTTCTGGTGAGGGGAGTATGATGTTGCAAGACCCGAAACTCCCCAATGACCCAGAAGATTAAACATCACTGACGACACCTACTGGCCCCGATTTAAGCGCGTATATTCAAGATGTATACAATTCATACATATCAAATGAACATTTTTTCCTTAAATAAATGTTGATTCTTGCGTTGTTTAATTTGTAATTTTATTTATTACTGTTAGCTCTGCTGCTTTAATCTTTAAACTAACGGTAAAAATTCTTATTTCAAAGTAATATCCATCTATCTATCTATCTATTTCCGCGCACGCATGCGCGCTCGCAGACACACACATGTACATTACAGTTATCCAATGTTGATATGGCATTGTCACACGCCCAAAATGGCACATCGCAGCAAATTTCTTTTAGTGCTTGAAATCAATTTACATTTCAATTGTTAAAAACAATCTAAGATTCGTATTCGTACTCACCTCGATCATTAAAATTACAAAGGAGAGATAACTGTTAAATGCAAATAATTGAGTACTTTTTCTTATCTATTTATTTACAGTAAATTGCTTCCCAAATTTTTCATATCGGATGTGGTTTTATATCGAACACAATGGGCGCTGTTTGTTTGATTCTTTAATTGGGTTTTATGACATATCGACCTTGAAGGTTATTTTATGCCAAATCCTGTTTAAACATATATATACGATTTGTAAACGAATAGTTTGTAGATGGCTTTTCAAACGAGTCAGAGCTCATTTGTTGCACATAGTTATTTGCTTTCAAATATTTCTATCATACGCTGATAATTCTATTTAATATCGATCATTTGTTTGCACACAGTGAAGTGGTTTCAAGTTTTATTCACACTAAAAGTTTTATTTACACTCAATTTAATTGTTTCAAGTATTACTATAAACTCTAATAATTCTATTCAACAGCATTCATTTATACGCTGTCAAACGGTTTAAAGTATTGCTATGTAATGCCAATAATTCAAGTTTCGCGCATAGTAAAATGGTTCCAAGCATTCTTATGTAACACTAATAATTCTTTCTAGCATTAATCATTTGTTTGCAGACAGTATTGTTACCTAACACGAATACTTTTATTTGTACACAGTTAAATGATTTTAATCATTTATATCTAAAATTAACAATCAAATTTAACATCAGTCATTTGTTTGCAGACAGTATTGCTACCTAGCACGAATACTTTTATTTGTACACAGTTAAATGATTTTAATCATTTATATCTAAAATTAACAATCAAATTTAACATCAGTCATTTGTTTGCAGACAGTATTGCTACCTAACGTGATGTAGCCGAATAGCGTAAATGAAAATAAATATAAACGTAAAATTCCATCACTTACGCCGGGTGGAAAGATAGCTTTGAGGTAAGATATCCATCTGACGTAAAGTCAGCCGGATTTCGATCCCAGCTTATAACACCTCGCATGTCTAGCAATATGGAAAAGTTGTCGTACCACGAAATAGTCTGTCTGTGGATGACAATATATATATATATTTACTTAAACCCTCCGCTATGGACAGGATGTGACACAAGGTAAATTCTTTAGGGATATTTTTATGTTGGTTTGAATTCAGAATCTTCCATCTCTTAGACGAGCTGCTATATCAAGTTTAAAGAACTTAGTCTGCCCTACTATTTACTCATAGCTGAGGAGCGGGGAGAAAACAGGTTCTCTAGACGAAGTCAAATGCAAACAGCCTCGTCTAGGAATAGAGCTTGGCTCGCCGATAACAATTCCTACGACAACAACCGTTATACAAGCCCGTCTCGCGTATATAGAAATTTAAGAAAATGATAACATTGACGGAAAGTGATGACGCAATCATTTGGAAAAAAAGACGCTGAGCGTTCTTTTTGAAATTTTCGAATTTTTTCAGTATAAAAATCGTCTGGCTATAAGATATAACTTAGGATCATTAATGACAATGAATGAATATATATATAAACCAAAATACAAAAACAAAAACAAAAAAATCACTGGAATCGTCAAGTCTCTTTGATCTTAACTATTTCATTCCTACTTATTTAATATTATATATAGATACATATATTTTGAATCAATTTTGCCCGAATTGGAGGTAGATTAAAGATACCGGATTTTTTGATAACGTGAAATTAAGGTTGGTTCTAGGCACTGGGATTTTGATTTGTTTACTCTAACGATTATGCTGGCATTTGGCATGCTGACTTAACAATCTTTACTTGATATTTTCAACAAATTGCTTTTCATTTTTCTACAATCATATTTCAGACATACACACTAACACACAATTTGTCAGATATCATTATCACACACACACACACACACACACACATATATATATATAGAGAGAGACAGATACAGAGACAGAGAAAATGATAACAAGGTCATTCAAGTAGTAGGAATGATTTATTGAGAAGCAAAGTCGACACTATAGCGTTTCGGTTCTACTGAACCATCATACCAAAAACTCAAAAAATAGTGCTTGATGCCTTCTTGCTTAACACTCAGAAACGGATCAAGGGTAAACGGAACAATCCAGGGAAAGGAGTAACGCCCACCTCAATACCTCGCTATGGTAGCTATTGAAAAGAGAGCCTATATATATATATTACAACAGTTTATGGTTGTCACTATCTCACTTGGTGGGTTTGTGTTAGACCAAATGCGGCATAATTTGGAAAGTGCTCAATATCTGTGATAGAGCTATAATAAATTAATATATATTAGCTTTTAATCATCCATGCTATTAAATATATAAAAACTAATATATATATATATATATATATGTCATTAAAATAAATGATAAAATGCAAAAATAGAAAAAGTATGCTCAAGCTACAGTAGTAGTGCAGGTTTAAAACTTAATTTTTTTAAGACTTAACATTATAAAACTATAAAACTGGGTTTCCGCTTACACATGAAATTGTATGTAACGAACTGAGTTAAGCGAAAACACACACACACACACACACACACACATATATATATATATATATATATATATATATATATATATATATATATAGTAATTAACTGGGCTTGAAAGCCTGAAATTCATGTTACCATTGTTTTATTTCTTGTTAACGTCTCTCTTGTTGGAATACGAGCAATTTCAAACACAATAGAAGGGGTTTATATATATATATATATATATATATATATATATATATATATATATATATATATATATACAGGGTGATTGAAAAGTAACTCCTTATTTTAAATTCTTATTTATTTCGTAACGATAATTTTTACAAGAAATCAAACATAAGTATTTTAAAATAGGGAGTTACTTTTCAATCACTATATATATATATATATATATATGACATTTCCTTTTCTTTTTTCTTATATATATACTGTAAACCATATTTCCTGATCTCTAACCCAGAATAAGCGTGTATTGTCATCCGATGAAGTGAAGATAATATTTATTCCTCGAAATAGATTTATGACACTTTAACCGTGGTTGAGTTTTCTGCCTGTTACATTAGATATAAATTAAAGTAATTTTTAGAAAAAAAGACAAATAATTTTTTTAGAATTGGTTTCCTTAAATGTAAACTCTGCATTTTTTGGAATTGGCTCATAGCAAAATAATTTTAATCCCCCCAAAATATTTGTTTTGATGCTATTCAAAATGTAGACAAATCAAAGTGTTCTTTGTTTGAACTAAAATCTATCATTAAACTTTGGGTGGTGTAATGGTTAAATCGATGGACTACAGAATCGTAGTAAGCGAGTTCGTCACGCTATTACGTTCACTTTCGGGCAAATACCCTTGGGAAAGGTATGAACCCCCTTATCCTCCCAGCTATGGGTTAAATCGATGGACTACAGAATCGTAGTAAGCGAGTTTGTCACGCTATTACGTTCACTATCGGGAAAATACCCTTGGGAAAGGTATGAACCCCCTTATCCTCCCAGCTATGGGTTAAGCAGTACCACTACTGTTTTTCTAGGAGAATGGCTTTGGCATTAAATAACCTACAAAGGTTGATATGCCATTAAACAAAGAAACCAAACCAAATCGAAATGCAATCCATGTGAAATTTACAGAATCATGTATGATGACATTGGATAAACCTGTTTTAGTAAAAACAAATTTAAAGAAAATTTTGGGGTTCAATTGTTAGTAAAGCAGGTCACGTTGACAGTCTTCTGAGACATGAAAGGACTCACAACTTTTGATTTCTTTGAAAAAGTGGGACTGTAAAGTGTGCTTTCAATTTGTGGACTCCTTTGGTAATATTCACTATTGAATATATATATATATATATATATATATATATATATATATATATATATATATATATATATAGTTGGCCGATCGTAGTCGAGGGTGATCCGAAGACTCCCTTTTCAATAGCGGCTACACTGGAGTCCAGGGGAGGGGGCTACTCCTTTCCAGGGATTGCTCCACATACCCTTGATCATTACCTTATAACACTGAGTGTTAAGCAAGAAGGCATCAAGTACCATTTTTGAATCTTTGCTATGACTCAACCTGAGATTTAACCCTGGTCTCCCTAACCGTTGGCGAACACTCTAACCAATGGATATAGATATTATTTCGAAAAAAATCTACTAAAAAATCATATATATATACACACACACGCACACACACACACACACACATATATATATATATATATATATATATATATATATATATATATATATATACAGGTCATTCCATAGATTGGTGAACATTGCTTAATATTGTTTAATATTAATATTGTTTGCAATCCTCAGAATATACAATGATTCTAATACATATATATATATTGTCAACAGATAAGAATGAAAAATGCCCCCCAGAACAGAATTAAAATTCAAAGATAAAATCACAATCTAAGTTAAAATAACATTAAAATCTCTCCATTTTCTCTAATACATCTAAAACATCGGGTAGTAAGTCTCTCATAAAAAGAAATAAGATTTTAATTTCTTCTGCGCTCTCCGCCGGACGCAAGTATTCAAGTAATTATGAAATAGAATTAGAAAGACTAACGAATCTCAGTAGGAATGCATATAGAAAGATTACATATATTTTTATTTTATTCTAATTAATTTTTATATAAAATTTTGCATTGTATTTTCTTTTGATACGTTTGAGGATAAAACAATGATATCAGAAATCAATAATAACAATTAATTAATTATCAAATCCGTTTTTGTAAAAAGCAGTGTACAAATAATCCACTCTGTATGCTATATAAATTTTTATTTCTTAGTAATATGTCACACACATTGTAGGATATTAAATACATCATAAACATGGTTTGCTCTGAGGGAAATCTCTGCAAGACATTAATAGTAGACATCGTTAATAAATAAAATGCTAATTAAAATTTTTAAAAAATTATTTAATAATCATTGAGAATAAAAAATAAATAACAATTTATTTATTAAAATGGAGATTATGTATCTGCCACCGAAACTATGCAACCAAAACGTCAAAATTACCATATTTATTTACGTTTATATATATACATATATGTATGTATACATATATATATATATATATAATATATATATATATATATATATATATATATATATATATACATATTTATTTACGTTTATATATATATATATATATATAGAGAGAGAGAGAGAGAGAGAGCGGGCGAGAGAGAGAGAGAGAGAGAGAGAGAGAGAGAGAGAGAGAGGGGGTAGGGAGAAATTGATAAAAAGGTAATCCAAGAAGAAAAAGAATTTAATGTGTAAGTCAGTTGACGCTATAACGTTTCGGTTCTAAGGTTCTAATGAACCATCATCAGGACAAGGAAGGATGATATCTAGTGATGTTCAATCACCGATGGATGTTTAATACAAAAATAAGGAGGAAATACTATATATAAATATATATATATATAAAGGGATAACCGTTTAATCAATAAATCAGCATCGTGTTTAAAATATGTCACATGACTGTTTAGCAATATTTTGTAGAATTTATTTGTTCAATTTGTTCACCAAGAAAGATTTTGAATCAAAAGGAGAAAGGAGGAGAAAGTAGGAAGGAGGAAGAAAATAAAAGAAATGGAAGAATGAGAGACGCAAGGGATAATATGGAAATTGTAACATGTGTGGAAAATGATTAATTAAAGATGGAATATATTCTAGCTATTTAAAATAAGTTTCCCCACGTTCTGGAAGATATTGTAAAAGCCGAATCAGTTGTTAATAGAGGGATATATATATATAGAACGAGCCGCTGCAGGCATTGGCCTCCATGTCAATGCACACAAAACTGAATATATGTGCTTTAATCAAGCAGGTGACATTTCCACTCTAGACGGAACCTCTCTGAAACTGGTTGACAAATTCACCTACCTAGGAAGCAGTGTCTCATAAATCGAAAAAGACCTCAACACGCGGCTAACGAAGGCATGGACAGCTATCAATAAGCTATCGGTCACATGGAAATCAGACGGCCGAAAAAATGAAACCAGTTTCTTCCAAGCAGCGGTCGTGTCGATACTGCTGTATGGATGCACCACTTGGACGCTAACAAAACGGCCGGAGAAGAAGCTAGACGGCAACTACACAAGAATGTTGCGGGCAATATTAAACGAGTCCTGGCGGCAACACCCCACAAAGCACCAACTATACGGCCACCTGCCACCCATCACGAAAACTATCCAAGTTAGACGAACCAGGCACGCAGGACACTGCTGGAGGAGCAGGGACGAGCTCATAAGTGATGTACTCCAATGGACCCCCACATATGGCTGAGCTAAAGCAGGACGACCAGCTAGAACATACATACAGCAACTATGTGAGGATACGGGATGTAGCCCAGAAGACTTGCCAGAGGCGATGAACAATAGGGAAAAGTGGCGAGAGAGGGTCAGGGATATCCGTGCTAGCGGCACGACATGATGATGATGATGATGATGATATATAATCTTAGAACACGATCGGTCAGTATTTGTGTCGCTGCATAAAAGTCCCTCTACCAAGGCGACTTGAATTTTAGGATTATTTCTCTGGTTTATAAAATGTTTAAGTCTGTTATTTAACATCTGCTAAAAAGCAATTTCCAACACTTTTCATTTTCAGTCCCCAAGGTGCTTGATCCCGGTGTGTCAGGGGTCAGGACTAATAAATAAGTGCTAAACCAAGTAATAATTCTTCCGTAAGTCCTAATTCATAATGATATATATATATATATATATATAGGAATGTTTAAATATTAGTAAATAAGTAAAGTAAAATTGACAACTGTAGTTGAAGGTGAACCCGAAGGCTCCCTTTTCAATAGCTATGACACCGAGATGTAGGGTAGGGCGCTACTCCATTCCCTGGATTTCTCCACTTTACCCTTACCTTATAATGCTGAGTTTTAAGCAAGGCGGCATCAAGTACCATTTTTGAGTTTTTGGTATGACTCGACCTTGGATTGAACACCAGTCTCCCGGACGATTGGCTAACACTCTATCCATTAGATCAATGACCGATGCAACCACTAGATTTATGCCATCTTTATACTGCAATCATCTGGCAGAAAAAGCCTTTTCTGCCTAAAGATCCATGCTATTAAATATATATAAAACTTATATATATTTATTTATCATTATATCATATAATTGCTCTATCACAGATATTGAGCACTCTTAAAATTATACCGCATTTGGTCTGCCACTAACCCACCAAGGAAGATAGTGACAACCACATAGTGGTTTTATATATATATATATATATATATATATATACATATATATATATATATATATATCATGGTGGTGTCCGTGAACCTAGGCTTCATGTTTTACGCATTCATCAGACAGTCTTTAGTCCGCGATCAACTCACCAAGTGAGCTAGTAATAACCATAAACCATGAATATATATATATATATATATATATATATATATATATATATATATATATATATATAAGGAGTGACCCCACACTCTTCAGATCTCCAGTACTGGAGCCTTGCCATCAAATGAAGAGTAGTGTCATACCCAGGACACCCTTTGTTGGCGACGGGTCTTACCACGTTGTAATGGAAAACTATAAGCATAATCTAAGCCCCTCCCTTGAAACTTGACAGGTTGTTCAACAGTATATCAACTCCTTATGTTGGCCCAGTTGGGGCAGTAGAATATACCGACTGCATTTCTGCGGAAGGGTAAGACTCCTCCAACGAGTGTCCTGATATATGACACTAAACAATCTGATGCTGATGCTCCAGTAATGCTGGAGCTTTGGAGAATGCGGAGTACTCCTTCATTGCCATCGTTCCCAGGTCCACTCTAAACCAGAGTGGTAGCATCTGATAGGGTCCTATCTATGGGTTAAATAGAACTAAAAAAAAAGTTGGCGACCATAGTCGAGGGTGACGCGAATGCTTCCTTTTCAATAGCTACCACACCGAGGTTTAGGGGAGGGCGTTAATCCATTCACTGGATTGTTTCACTTTACCCTTGATCCTTACCTTATAATGCTGAGTGTTAAGCAAGGCGGTATCAATTACCATTTTTTGAGTCTTTGGCATGACTCAACCTGGGATTGAACTCCGGTCTCCCGGACCATTAGCGAATACACTACTCATTAGGCTAAAACTGAATTGTTTGAAATAGAACTATTTTAAATTTAACTGTGTCCAAACAAAAACTATACTTATACTAAACTGAATTATTTGAAATAGAACTGTTTCTATGTATAAAAATGGATTTGGCATTGAATAAACTACAATGGTTTTTATGCCATAAAACCAAACCAAACCAAACCAAACCAAACTCCTTATGCGATAACTGATACCGCAATTTGAATTTTCTTTTCATTGCAATCATTATTTCATAACGTTCCATTGCAATTTATTTCAAAATCACATTTTATTTGATTGTAAGAAAAACGTCGTTTATTTGCTATTATACGCTCTAGAATTCATATCTGTTATTGTTTCAAGTAAGTATTCCAATTTGCACAGTTATATGGTTTCAAGCATTCCAATTGAATATTAATAATTTTCAATCAGTTCTATTTGACTCATAGATAAGACATAACAATTTAAGGTTCAAAGCAGAACTTGTGGCGTAGTGGTTAACGTATAGGATTGTGACATCGTAGTAAGCAAGTTCGAAATCCAGTCGTGCTGTTATGTTCACTTTCAGAGTAATACTCTCGAGAAATGTAAGAATCCCCTTATCCCCCAGCTAGAGGTTAAAGAGCACCACTGCTGTTCTTCTACAAGCATGACATTGGTATTAAATGACCCTCGAAGGTTGATGTACCATTAAGCAAATAATCCAAACCAAAGCAGAACTTATTTTTCATATATTGCAATGGTTCCCAAACATTTTTATTTGAGACTAGGGTTCAATCCCAGGTCGAGGCTAAAGACTCAAAAAATGGTATTTCGTGTCTTCTTGCTTAACATTCATCATTATAAGGTACGGATCAAGGGTTAAGTGGAACAATTCAGCGAAAGGAGTAGCGCTCGCCCCTGCACCTCGGTGTAGTAGCTATTGAAAAAAGAGTCTATGAGTCGTTCTCGACTACGGTCGGCCTACTATGATTAAAGTACAGAAATAACTTGATTAAAGAACACAAATTTAATGAAAGGTATACTCTTGTTTTTGATGAATAACTTTTTATATTAGGCCTATTTTGAGATAAACAAATTTTCATTTCCTCATTAACACAAAGAAATCTTTCCCTTTTTTTTTTTTTTTTTTTTGGTTTTTGATATAGAAAAGACGCCAGCTGCCCTACGGTAAAGAAGGCCCAGAGAGAGAGAGAGAGAGAGAGAGAGAGAGAGTGAGAGAGAGAGAGGGGGGATAATTGCAGATTTGATGTCAGTGCATTATCATTGAAAAGTCTCTCCTTCGACGCGGATCGTTCAAAAAATTCTTAACCTCACCCAGGCTTGTCACACACCTCTCACCTTTATATGGGTCTCAACTGGAATGAAATTAAGACAGAAGTGGTTGAGTCTTACTACAACAAAAATATTCACCTCTGACCCTTTCTGGGTGAGGTTTAGATGTTTTTAAACAACCCTCGTAGTTACTACATACTTAATACTTGATAGAATGCAAAAATATTGGTCAAGAATTATATATAACTTTATACTGGGACTCATGCATGCAATTACAATTAATCCATTATAATATTCCAAATTTTGAAATCCTATTTATTTTTGGCATATATAAGTTTTTAGAAACTGTTTTTAAATCTTTCGTTGTCGTTCAATTGTACTACCTCACCAGCAGTTCTAAAGTGTGCCTCACCGTTTCCGAAACATTTATATAGGTTTAGTTTTTTCGTTTAATGGCTATAAACCTTTGTGGGTTATTTAATACCAAAGTCATCATTGTAGAAAAATAGCTGTGGTAATATTCAACCTATTGCTAGGGGAGATAATCAGGGTTCATACCTTTCCCGAGTGAATTAGTCCGAAAGTGATTGTAATTGTGCAACTGGAGTTCGAACAAGCTTTCTACGATGTTGCGACGGGGCCTCTCCCCACTGATATAGTGAGACCTAAGACGAAAGGAATGAAAAGTGCCAGTCATATGTTAACTAAACAAAAACTGAATAAATCAACTATACAAGTGATTTGTTTATAGTGGTGTATATTTTTATAATGGTGTATATTGTTTATAGCGGTGTACATTATTTATAGTGGTGTATATTTTTTTTATTTATTGTGGTGTATATTGTTTATAGTGGCATACATTATTTATAGTGGTGTATATTTTTATAATGGTGTATATTGTTTATAGCGGTGTACCGGGACATTGGCCCAGCGGTTAGAGTGTTCGCCAATGGCCTGGGAGACCTGGGTTCAATCGAGTCATACCAAAGACTTTAAAAATGGAACTTGATACCACCTTGCCTAACACTCAGCATTATAAGGTACGGTTCAAGGGTAAAGTGGAGCAATCCTGGGAATGGAGTAGCGCCCTCCCCTACACCTTGGCGTAGTAGCTATCGAAAAGGGAGCCTTCGGGTCACCCTCGACTATGGTCGACTATATTGTTTATAGCGGTGTACATTATTTTTAGTGGTGTATATTTTTTTTATTGTGGTGTATATTGTTTATAGCGGTGTACATTATTTTTAGTGGTGTATATTTTTTTTATTGTGGTGTATATTGTTTATAGCGGTGTACATTATTTTTAGTGGTGTATATTTTTTTTATTGTGGTGTATATTGTTTATAGCGGTGTACATTATTTATAGTGGTGTATATTTTTTTTATTGTGGTGTATATTGTTTATAGCGGTGTACATTATTTATAATGGTGTATATTTTTTTATTGTGGTGTATATTGTTTATAGCGGTGTACATTATTTATAGTGGTGTATATTTTTTTTATTGTGGTGTATATTGTTTATAGCGGTGTACATTATTTATAATGGTGTATATTTTTTTATTGTGGTGTATATTGTTTATAGCGGTGTACATTATTTATAGTGGTGTATATTTTTTTATTTATTGTGGTGTATATTGTTTATAGTGGCATACATTATTTATAGTGGTGTATATTTTTATAATGGTGTATATTGTTCATAGCGGTGTACATTATTTTTAGTGGTGTATATTTTTTTTATTGTGGTGTATATTGTTTATAGCGGTGTACATTATTTTTAGTGGTGTATATTTTTTTTATTGTGGTGTATATTGTTTATAGTGGTGTATATTTTTTATAATGGTGTATATTGTTTATAGCGGTGTACATTATTTATAGTGGTGTATATTTTTTTTATTGTGGTGTATATTGTTTATAGCGGTGTATATTATTTATAGTGGTGTATATTTTTTTTATTGTGGTGTATATTGTTTATAGCGGTGTACATTATTTTTAGTGGTGTATATTTTTTATAATGGTGTATATTGTTTATAGCGGTGTACATTATTTTTTATTGTGGTGTAAATTATCTACAGTGGTGTAAATTGTTCATAGCGGTGTAAATTGTTTATAGAGGTGTATATTTTTTATGGTGATGTACATTATTCATAGTGGTGTCTATTGTTTGTAGCGGTGTAAATTGTTTATAGTGATGTATATTGTTTATAGCTGGGAATATTGTTATAAACTCGCCACGCTTTTTGAGTGAGTTGATAAATAGAAGAATGACACTCCAGTGTCTCATAAATTCTCCAAACAGCACCCCTCGGCATATTTCAAAAGAAAAGATTTTTTCCTGAAGATTTGTCAGTTATTATTTTAACCGATGTTTTTCATCTTGATTTTTGGTTACTTTCAGGTTGTAAGCTCTACGATACCGAGAAACGCCCCCAATCGGCTATAATATTAAAAAGAAAGAAAGCTCTTGGTGTGATCCTAAGTCTCGTCTCTTTTTTGTCACGAAGATTTTTCGTACCAATTGCTTTTACCATCTAGCTACGAGAGTGTAGAGGAAATGTACAAAAATAATAAACACAGTTCAGCAAATTTAAGAAATTTATTTATTGAAATTTCATGGCTCTGGGAGCCTCTTTCAGCACAAAAATTTACACTTTTGTTGACCATGAAAATCAGTTACTTTTTTTATAAATATTACCTCTTTGGATAAATATAGGTATATAAAGAAGAAAAAAACAACGAAAAAAGTGTTCCATGTTAAAGTAATTCATTACAATATTACAGAACAATAATAATGATTAAAAATGTACATAAATCTTGAAATTACTTGGCCAGTGAACTCACCTACTAGACTAAGATTTTATAATATTTTTCTTTGGTATTCTTTTATGAGAGTTCCATCTCTATAATTTCATCATGCCCAGTATCATCTGCAAGTTGATTTGATGACCTTTCGGCGAAGGCTTGTTTGAGACTATCAATTGCGATTGAATCTCTATTGTTATATTTGTCTATTTTGAAGAACTTTTCTGCCCTTTCCAAAATTATATATGATCAGCCATAGTTGGGTTGAAATAACCTGTAGTGAATTGAAGCATGTAGTTCTTTACTATTTGTAGGTGTTCTCCAAAGTATTCAGTTTTGCGTTGAATTCAAGCTCACGAATTTGAAGATGAGGTGGATATGAGCTTGGCTTTCAGTTAAATGCCGGTGAAATTTGAACGTGTTTCATTGAGAAATTTTCTAGACAATGTCTGAGATTCAGTGTTGATTTTCGAAGGTTTTCGTAGTTTTCGTTTTCATTCAATAGACCTTTCAGATGCTTTAAGAGTTCTTGTAATTTTTTAAAAGAACGAACGTCAGTGAGTCGACTTTAGTTAAATCTATTTTTTTCAAAATGTCCGTGAGTATATATATATATATATATATATATATATATATATATATATATATATATATATATGTGTGTGTGTGTGTGTGTGTGTGTGTGTTTATCTGAAAGTAAATATGTCTGACTAGAAAACAAAAAAAAACAACAAAAGTAAGTTAAAGGTATTTAAATATTATCGTAAAAAATGTAATCACCTTCGTTTTCAATGTCTGCAAATTTTCGATTCCTTTTTAAAGAAATATGTGACCCTTCCCCCACCCCAAATCAGCGTGAAGAAAGTTTTCAAATTCTTCTTTGTTTCTGAATGTTCTGCGGCTTATGAAATGTTCTAGTGATCGAAACAAAGTAAAAATCTGTGGCTGCGAAATCTGATGAGTATGGAGGATATTGAAGAACCTTCCATCCTCGTGATCTTATCTTTTCTTGGCTGGGGACACACACACACATACACACATGGAGATACCGATGGTCTAATGGTTATCGTCGTAGGTAATGGACACGGCGACACGACTTCAAATCCTAAACGAAGCGGGTTGCATTTCACAAAGCACTAATACCCCTGGAAAAGGTATGAATCCAACTATTCTCCCTACAGCTATGCGTAAATAGTAGGGAAGACTACGTTCTTTTGCATTGGTTAGGTAACCAGTCTAGGAAAAGAAAAACTCTGAACTCGAACCTGTTAAACTATTGACCTGGTGTCACATCCTATCCGTGCGGAGGAGTTGGTAAACACACACACACACACACATATATATATATATATATATATAAACGAGAGTAGACTGAAAAGTTCATATGATGACGTCATATCTGCTGCTGGCGACGTTTTTGACCAATGGGATAGAAACACTACAAAACTGATGGAAGAGGTGTGTGGACCGCAAGGGGGAGTAATGTTAAATATAAACCTTATCTGGTCACATTCCACGAGAGTATTTTAGTTAACTTACGAACTATTCAGCCGACCCATATTTATATATATATATATATATATAGAAGTGGGGAAAAAATAAGCCAGGGTTGTTTTTTGTTACTTCTTAAAAATGTCATTTTAGCAAGTAAAATTTGAGATTTTAATTTGAAACTTTTTCTATTTTCAGAACCGAATCGTCACAAAAATACTTTTCGTTTAAACAGAAAATGTCACCAAAAAAGAAAGGCCCCCAACTTGATGGAAAAAATAAAAATAAAAAACCACAACAACAACAAAAAAAAGAACAGAATTATTGGAATGGGACAAAATGTGATGCAATATAAACAGATATTTTTATATAGTAAAAACTTTCAGACGTCCTTGTCCTCTGTGAAGAGAATTGGCCTACATTTTTCTAAAAAAAACAATTCTTTTACTCTGACTTCGCACGTGAATTTTACGGAAATTCTATTCTCATTCAGAGAATTACAGTATCATCATCTAGTCAGTTAACTCGTATCTTACGTCAATGGATTAACGCTTCGTGGTTGGTTGCCCAGCCGGCTGGCGCTGTAGAATGCACCGACTGCATCTCTGCAGAGAGGTAAGACTCCCCCAATGAGTGTCCTAGATATGACACTAAACAATCTGATGGTAAGGTTCCAGTAATGCTGGAGCTTTGGGGAATCCAAAGTACTCTTTCACTGCCATCGCTCCCAGGTCCAATCTGACCCGGAATGGTAGCACCTGATAAGGTCCTATCTATGGTTCAAATAGAACTAAAATGTGTACTTATGTTAAACTAAATTACTTGAAATAGAACTGTTTTGACATGTAAACTGCGTACTTACGCTAAACTGAATTGCTTGAAATAGAACTGTTTTTGACTTTGAAACTGTACAAACGTTAAACTGAATTTTTTGAATTAGAACTGTTTGACTAAACTAAATAGCTTGAAATAGAAATATTTTTGACAATTAAACTGTGTATTTATGCTAAACTGAATTGTTTGAAATAGAACTGTTCATTTGTATAAAAATGGATTTGGCATTAAATAACCTACAAAGGTTGATATGGCATAAAACCCAAACAAACAAACAAAACTTCGTGGTTGGAAAGTTGTGAATACAACAAAAAGGGGTGTCCTCGTGGTGTAATGGTTAAAGCGATGAACTGCGGAATCGTAGTACGCGAGTTCGTACTCCAGTCGCACTATTACGTTCACTTTCGGGCAAATACCCTTGGGAAAGGTATGAACCCCCTTATTCTCCCTCCAGCTATGGGTAAATAGTAGGACGGACTAGGTTCTTCAGCCTTGGTGAGGCAACTAGTCTAGGAGAAGGAAAACTCTGAATTCAAACCTGTTAAACTCCGCTTAAAAATTGACCTTGTGTCATATCCTGCCCGAGCGGAGGGGTTGGGTAAATAGTAGTGAATACAACAAAAAGTTATACAAAGAAGCTGCATCTTTATCTGGTATTCCCACGATAAAACCCGAAAACCAACAACGTCTGGTGGTATTGTAAGACACTGCTGTGACGCTCTGGATTAGAGGTAATGATGCCTTAACCGCAAAACCATGGCTGACCCTAAAATCATCATTTGATGAAGGCTCTGTTGGGTGCGCTGCTGTTCTTCTTTTTAGCAATATTGCTAAAATTTTCATTATACCTCATCATCATTATCATCAGCAGCAGCAGCATCAACATTATAGTTGTGAGTAATATATGAAGGCTGAAGAGACACACAACTGTAATGTAGTGGACGCCTCTCACAACCAGTAACCCTGGTGTCCTGCTGTGTGACAGATAACAAAATGTCAATCACAAGAACTCTCGTGGTAAGTGTGAGAGATAGTAGCAGACAACACGTGGAGATTTTTGAAAAGTGGGCGTCAGTTACCGAGGGAACAACAAGATACTGCTAAAATCTCGAAGCTAAGCGAATTTGTGAAAGAATAGACTTTTCTTTGATCAAAAATACCACTTCGAGTCTTGGTTTGGCTTTAAGGTATATCGACCATTGTTGGTTATTTAATGCCAAATGCTTTTTTATATTTTTATCAAATATATGATTTGTCAACACATTTTGTAGATACAAACAGTTAAATTATCAAACGGCTTTATTTCTAACAATTCAGTTTAGCAGAAGTTAAATAGTTCCAAGTATTAATATAAATAGCTAACAAATCAATTAAACATCAGTTATATATTTATATTCAGTTAAAGGATCAAACAGTTCTATTTCAAATAATTAATTTGAGCATAAGTCATTTGTTTGCACTCAGTTTAAATGTCAAACACTTCTATTTGTCACATAAATAGGACCCTATCAGGTGCTACCACTCCAGACCAGAGTGGACCTGGGAGAGATGGCAATGAAGGGGTACTCCACGTTCCTCAAAGCTTCAGCATTACTGGAACCTCACCATCAGATTGTTTAATGTCATGTTCTGGACACTCGTTGGGTGGGGTTCTTACCTCACTGCAGAGTCGGTGGGCTGTTCTATTTTTGAGATAGGTCCAGAGGAAAGTTGCAACATAGTTGCAACATAGTATGAGAGGGATTTTTTTATCACAAGTCTGACTTTTCCTTTCCCGATATGAGCAAGATCTTATCTCTTCATCTTGTCTTAGTCTTATTTGTCTCTGTCGGCTTTCTTCAAGACGCCTACAACACTACTCTATATTTTGTTGGCAGTTGTCGAGAGATCTATGAAGGTCATCTCTGTCCGGTTATTGATTTTGTCAGATCGGCTTTTGTGTTGCTGCTCACGTTTTTGTCCACCTTTCACAATGCCCTGCAGGATAGCTTTTGGGAAAGAGTCAATTCTATTGACATGTCAGATGAAGAAGCTTTCATCGTTTAAAGGTTGACAAGAAGGAATTTTGGGGTCTCGACCAAGCTCCTCACGTTATTCGTTCGTCTTGCATACTTTATGGGATATAGAGCAGTTTCCTCAGAATTCGGTTTCGAAGGCCTTGATTCTTCTTTCAGCATCACAGGGTACTCACATCAATACAGAAGAGTATAAACAACCAGTGGACAACCTGGAATCTAATCTTGTGCTTTTATATTCTTTCCAGCCTGGCTATCGTGGGCGCTGGTGTGGGAATCTGTATTCAAATTTCTACAGTGGACGTGTCATTTTGCGATAGAGTGGTCCTAAGTACTTTCGGGTGGTCACTTCTTTGAGGGGTTCACCGTTAATGGTAATGCAGGCACCGGTGACGTTTATATTGTTCATCGGGATCTTAGATTTCTTTGAGTCGGCTTCCCTTCCATATGCCGGCAGTAATCCATGAAATCAATGCCATCTGAAACCCATGAGGTTGCAAACTGACCTGCCACTGCTGGAAATGGAGGAGAAGAGACAGAGATAGAAAGAAAGAGAGAGTAAAAGAGAGTGTCTCTTGTATTATTATTTCAAAAAACTGGCCAAAGTGAGCAAAGTAAAGGAGACATCCTCACCTGACGCCAACAGTTATGAAAAGTTTTCCAATCTAGTTGTGTATCTATTTCATTGGTTGTTTGGTTGGTTTTACGACCTGTTAACAATTGTGGAGTTACAATCTTTTCCTCAAGCAATCATATGGCTTCAAGTAACTCTTTTTAATACTAACAATTTTACACATTTATATGCCATCAAGGCTGGTTGGGTTTTATAGTATATCAACTCTTTTAAACTATTTAATGCCAAATCTTGTTTATATATATATATATATATATATATATATTATAGGCTATAGCTATTATGCTATTACGATCTAGCCTGTATAGGCAGATAAGACAATTTGACAACCTTTGTTTGTTTGGGGAGCTTAGTGGAAATCCTGACAGCTAAGTTTTTCTTTTTTATATGCGAAATATTCGCCTCTATTAATTAATTTAACTTTTTATACGTTTGTCGGAGTAACTATTGAAAACGCGCCAGACAAAAGTGTCCCCTTCAGTTTTGTTTTATATTTTCAAATCGATTCAATAAAATGATTCCCCTATTGTAACATATTGACCCTCGACCCAGCCGTCAATAAAGAAACAGGTGCATCCGGTCGAGATATCGGGGTATCACCTTTACTCTTTGGACGTGGTTGAATTCGGTGCAGACGCCCACGGGAAGCAGGTGGGTGTCAAACAATTATATAACCAGGTGCCACAGACGACTCGAGTCAGTTGGAGTTCGAGGCAGGCAGAGTTCAGTTCGAGGCAGTGAGTTCCAGTCGTTGTTGGGGACAAGATGCTGTAGTGAGAGCCAGCGCCAGACAGAGGGCTGTATTATTCAGCCTCAGCCGATTGGGCCGTTTATGGTTTCAAGTAACTACTACAATTTAACAACAACAACAATAATAATAATAATAATAATGCAACACCATAAAGACCAACTATGTTAAAGCAAAAATAGATAAGACGCAACAAAATAGCTAATGTTAGCTATGAGGTGATAGAGACGAAACCGTCAATCGCATAATAAGCGAATGCAGCAAATTAGCGCAAAAAGAGTAAAAGACAAGACACTGGGTAGGGAAAGTGGTCCACAGGTAATTGTGTAAGAAATCTAAATTTAACCATACGAACAAATGGTATTTGCGCAACCGAGAATCCGTCCTGGAGAATGAGACGCACAAAGTTCTCTGTGTTTTTGTGATACAAACGGATCACTTAATCTCAGCCAGACGACCAGAGCTCGTGATAGTCAAAGAAAAAAAAAACGAAAAAAGAAAAAAAAAGAGAACCTGCCGAAGTGGGCTTTGCCGTTCCTGAAGACCACCAAGTGAAATTAAAAGAAGGCAAAAAGAAAGATAAATATCTAGACCTTGCTAGAGAACTAAAAAATAAATGGAATATGAATGTGACGGTGATACCAATTGTAAGTAATGCATTCGGAACAATCCTCAAAGGATTGATGATTGATAAAGGGTCTAGAAGACTTAGAAATGAGAGGATAAGTTGAGACCATCCAGATTACAGTATTATTAAGATCGGTCAGAATACTGAGAAGAGTCCTGGAGATTGAGGAGATTTGCCGTCACTCCAGTCAAAAACCACCAGCTAAAGCTAGTGCGAAAAAAATTAGGAGTATAATAATAATAATAATAATAATAATGATAATAAATCAGAGGAAGAAACGAGACTATCCAAACCATAGCATTGTTGAGATCAACTAGAATATTGAGAAGAGTTCTAGAGATCTGAAGAGACTCCAGTAAAAGACCACCATCTGACGCTGGTGCAAAAAAATCGAAAGGAGTGAAATAATAATGCATAGTATGCGGTGACAGAGATGAAACCATCAATCACATAAGCGAATGCTGCAAATTAGCACAGAAGGAATATAAGACTAGACACGACTGGGTCAGCAAGGTGATCAACTGGGAGATGTGCAAGAAATTGAAATTTGACCATACAAACAAATGGTATATGCACAACCCAGTACCTGTCCTAGAAAATAACACACATAAACTCCTCTGGGACTTTGACATACAGACGGATCACCAAATCTCGGCCAGAGGACCAGACCGAATAATAATCAACAAAAAGAAGAGAACTTGCAAAATTGTCGACTTTGCTGTACCGGCTGACCCCAGAATAAAACTGAAAGAATGTGAAAAGAAGGATAAATACCTCAACCTTGCTAGGGAATTGAAAAAAACTATGGAACATGCAGGTGACAATTATACCAATTGTAATTGGTGCGTTTGGAACAGTAACTAAAGGATTACTAAAGGGACCAGAGGACTTGGAAGTTGGCGGACGAGTGGAGATCATCCAAACCACTACATTATTGGGAACGGCCAGAATACTGAGAAGAGTCCTGGAGATTTGAGGAGACTTGCTATCACTCAGACTCCAGTGAAAAACCATCAGCTGACGCTGATGTGAAAAACTCTAATGAGTAAATAATAATAATAATAATAATTAGCACTAAAGGCATACAAGAGCAGCCATGATCTGGTGGGAAAGATGATCCACTGGGAACTGTGTAAAAGACTGAAATTTTACCATACTATCAAATAGTATACACACAAACCAGAATCTTTCCAAGAAAAAGAAATGCATAAAATTCTTTGAGACGTTGAGATAGAAACAGATCACCCAATCCCTACCAGAAAACCAGACCTAGTTTGAATTAACAAGAAAAAAAAGAACTTGTCACTCGGCAGATTTTGCCATTCCAGCAGACCACAGTTCGTATCACTCAAGGTCAGCGTGGATCTGGGAGTAATGACAACAAAATCGCGAATCCACTTTCACCATTGCTCCGAAACTAGAGCCTCACCACCGAATACGAATTAGGGGCATTCTCAGGTCTATCTATCTATTTACAGCTAATGACGGCGAGTCTTCATGCTAATGATATATGTGACCCTGACATGTACAAGTACTGCTGGCGTGGCTTAGAATATGCCGATTTCATGTTAATGAATGAACCAATTTCTAGTTAAAAAAAAAATTCTATAAATAGCAAGTGAATTATCAACGAATTCGTTTCAGTCTGTTTACATCTATCTATCTATCTATCTATCTCATTCGTTGTCCCATCTTCGTACACCACATGTTGCCATTTATTATAAATACGAATGAGTGTTTGCTGCTGACAATTTAGGTAATATATATATATATATATATATATATATATATATATATATATATATATACGTGTGTGTGTGTGTGAGTATGTCTGTCTTTTTATGTGGGTAACTAGCTAGTTATATATATATATATATATATATATATATAATCTGTTTGTATGTATGTGTGTGTAGATATTAGGTTGACTGGAAAGTTACAGCGACAGTTATTATTTACTAAGCTTTGTTTAGATATAGCACAGAGTACCAGCTTTTGCTTAAGTAGTCACCTCAGTATACAAGGATCATTTTTATCATTTTTTTTTGTTTTTTTGCATATTATGAAATACAAACGGATATTATTAACTATTGTTTATTACCAAACATTATTGCATTAAAAATCTATTGCCTGAAATTAAAATTAATATAACTGTTTAACCAAAATTTACTCTGCATGAATATTTATTCGAAGTAGTGTTCGCCAATAGTCCGGGAGACCAGGGTTCAATCCCTGGTCGAGTCATACCAAAGACTAAAAAAATGGTACTTGATTCTGCCTTCCTTAGCATTCAGTATTATAAGGTAAGGATCAAGAGTAAAGTGGTGCAATCCCGTGAATGGAGTAGCGTCCTCCCCTACCCCATGGTATAGTAGCTATTGAAAAGGGAGCCTTCGGGTCACCCTCGACTATGGTTGTCAACTTACATATTCATGCTTTTAATAGCCGAATTACAATGGAGTAGAGTTTTATGATAGATAACCCATATTACTATCTATTATCATTGAATAATGTTTTACAAGAAATAAAGAAATCCTTTTATCTTTGGTTTGGTTTCTTTGTTTAATGGCATACCAACTCTTTGTAGAAGAACAGTACTATTTAACCCATAGCTGGGAGGATAAGGGGGTTCATACCTTTCCCAAGGGTATTTGCCCGAAAGTGAACGTAATAGCGCCACTGGAGAACGAACTCGCGTACTATGATTCCGCAGTCCGTCGCTTTAACCATTACACCACGAGGACACCCCTTTTATCTTTGGTTTAGAAAGAAATTTTTCTTTTATATTAAAAATGCTAAGAGTTTACTTATTCATGGTTACACACACACATATATATATATATATATATATATATATATATATATATATATATATATATATATATATATATATATATATATATATATATATATATATATATATATATATATATATATATATATATATATATATATATATATATATATATATATATATATATATATATAT
>OY757933.1:35459729-35497229 GCA_963585895.1 Sepioteuthis lessoniana | reverse complement strand
GAAACATACATAAACATACATAAAACATTGTGAAAAAAAAACTAAAATTTACATTTGTTAGATTCATCTCTTCAGCTGAACAAAAGGCAAACATTTTTATCGAGTAATAAAAATTCTTTTCTTTCTTTTCATTATGAAATTGTTTTTAAGTGACTTCTTCTCGTCCAATATATATATATATATATATATATATATATATATATATATATATATATATATATATATAAGGAATACGACAGTACGGAGGAAAATTGAAAAACAAAGTAATCAAAAGTCAAGAATTTATAATGAAGGAAAGTCGACGTTAAAACGTTTCAGTTTTAATAAATCTTCATCAAGACTTTACAGTGGTGATAACAAGTGTTGATAGAACAATGAAGGATGAGTAATAAAATACATATTTGTATTTTATGGATGAGTAATAAAATACATATTTGTATTTTATTTTGTATTTTATTATTTTGTATTTGTCCGGACATTGGCCTAGGGGTTAGAGTGTTCGCCAATGGCCCGGGAGACTTCGAGTCATACCAAAGACTCAAAAAATGGTACTTGATGCTTCCTTGCTTAGCACTCAGCATTATAAGGTACGGATCAAGGGTAAAGTAGAGCAATCCAGGAAAGGAGTAGCGCCCTCCCCTACACATTGGTGTAGTAGCTATCGAAAAAGGAGCCTTCGGGTTACCCTCGACTATGGTCGCCAACTTTACTTTACTTATTTTGTATTTTATTAACTTCTTTATGTGGATTTAATGTAAACATAATGTCACTACTTTGAAATAGAATGGAATGATTTGGGGTGACACTCCATATATATATATATATATATATATATATGTGTATACGGTAATCATACTTTTCTATTCATCGCCACCAATTTCGCTTTGTTGCCACACGACAATAATAATGTAGTAACTGCGAGAATTCACTATTCATTTTGTTAAATGAACGAAACTCCTAACCTCTAAGCATAAAATAACCTTAGACGGCATGAGATACCGTTAAAATCAATCAATCCATAAACAATAATATATTTTCTTGTCAATACAACTACTTTATTGGCGGATATCAATCATATATTTCGAAAATTTTAGATCAAATTTATACTCTTGCTTTGCTAAAGATAACGTCATACTGAAAGCAACGTTGTTAAACGGTGATGATACTGTTCAGAAACTAGACGAGTGACCGCTTAGTAACAGCAAGTACTATTGTAAGCTATCAAAGACCCGTGTGTGTAACACTATACGAAGTAAATAACATGCTCAGTATGTCAGTATTTATGTTGCACAAAATATTTTCAACATAATCTCCTTCGTTGTCAACGCTCTTAATTCATTGGCGAACATTAGTCACATAGATCGAACATTATCAAATATATCAAATTTTTTGATCCAAATGCAGCTGAAGTCACAGTGAAAGTACCAGTTCCAGCCAGTATATCAAAGTTAAGCAGCAATGAGACTGGTCAGCTCTTAGAAACCATCAAGAACAGCAGACAAAGCAAAATCCAGTAAAAAGTAACAACGATCTATTGAAAACCCTTGTATATTCCTGAGTAATGGTTAACAAGCTCAGTAAATTGGTAATTTAATAATAAAAAAAATAATAAAATAAAAAAAATTACGTTACACATCGAAGATTCATTTTTTCAACATAATCTCATCCCCTAGTCAATCATCTTAATTCTAGACTACATAGACAGAACATTATTTGATTCAACGAACACCTACAAGTGAAATATATTTCATCAATGTCGTTTCTAAGTGATTGGTTGGATGGATGTTTTACCGCATGTCAACCTGTGTAGGGTTATTTTATGCCGAAGTCAGATTAACAACTGTGGTCTCCAATTATGCGCGGCACAAAAATATATAATTTTAAATTGGTAAGCATTTCGCTAACTCAATCAGATGGAACTCTATTCTGTTGTCACAAAATCCACTGTCACAAAAGCTCCGGAACTGGAGCTTCACTACCGGAGGCGAATATTCATTTGTTTACAATCAATGCCGACGAGTCTTTATGTTAATGATATATAGTAAGTAAGTTGGCCTATTTTAGTTGAGGGCGACCCAAAGGCTTCCTTTTCAATAGCTACTACACCGAGGTGTTGAGGAGGACACTATTCCTTTCCCTGGATTTGCTCCACTTACCCTTGATCCGCACCTTATAATGCCGAGTGTTAAGCAAGGAGGCGTGAAGTACCATTTTTTGAGTTTTTGGTATGACTCGACCTGGGATTGAACTCCGTTTTCCCGGACCTTTGGCAAATACTCTAAACATTATGCCAATGGTATATGGGACTCTAAAAAATACCTGCTCTGTTGGTGGAGCTAAGAATATGCTTTTTGCATCCCCTGTCGCAGGGTAAGACCTCCCCCCCCAAAAAATAGGTGTGTCTAGTTTAGACACTAAACTATATCTGGTAGTCAGGCTCCAGTTTTGGAGCTCTGGGGAGTGTGGATTATCTCTTTGTTGCTATCACTCCAGGGACTTTTAGTGGTTGAACCTGTTAGGGTCCCGATTATGAATCGAAAAGATCTGTTTAAAAATCATTAGTGTTAGATTGGAATCATTGAAATATACTACCCTGTGCAAATTATTTGTATTAGAAAGGAATACCTTTTATATAACTGTTAAGTATTCGTTTTAAGAATAGTTAATTGAAGTTATAATTTTTTACTATGGATTATTGTTATTAGGTACTTAAAACAAAACAACTGTATATAACCAAGTGATTATTATTAAATAGAAATAATCACTTGAAACCATATAATTATTTGTATTATATAGGAATACTTGAAACCATATATCTGCGTACAAATTATTTATATCTTATAGGAATACTTGATATAATATAACCGCGTGCAAATTATTTTATTAGGATTGTTTCGTTTCGTTGTTTAACGGCATATCAATCTTCGTAGCTTATCTAATGTTAAAACAGAAGAATAGCTTATCTAATGTTAATGCAGAAGAAAAGCAGTGATACTATTTAAAACATAGCTGAGGGATAAGGGGGTTCTTACCTTTCGCAAGTATATTCGTCCGAAAATGAACCTAACAGAGCGACAGGAATTCGAACTCGCTTGCTTTGAGGCCGGAGTCTGGCACTTTAGCTACTGCACTACGGGTACTCCACTAGACTGCACCTTTGTTGTAAACGTGTTCGAGCTTAAGCTGCGCTATTACATTCAGTTTCAGATTAATACCTTTGGGAAAGATTTCATATCTCCCCATCTGACATTTAAATAGAACCACAATTGTTCTTCTACAAGAATTCCTTTGGCATTAAATAATCATCTAAGGTTGATATGTCATTAAAACAAAGAAACTCAACCAACTTCGCTCGGTCTTGAATTCTTAATTGAATTCTGGTTACATTTCCTCGGTCGATAACCGTTACGTTATGTGTGGCTTCACTTTCCAATGATAACCTGGGAAATTCCTTCTTCCATAGGTACAGGTAAAATATTTTTGAAGACTAGGATCTATATCCTTAGTTGTGCAACCAATTTAGATTTTGTTAAAATACTATATTTGAATACAACAATTTCTGTTTTATCATTTATCCAAATTGATAAATACTCTTGGGAAAGGTATGAAGCCCCTTATCCTCCCAGTTATGGATTAAATTGCATCACCGCTATTCTTCTAGAAGGATGGCTTTGGCACTGAATAACCTACGAAGGTTGATATGCCATTAAACAAAGAAACCAAAGAAACCAATAATCCAAATTAGATTAGGAAAATATTCAATATAACATTTTTCTTTATTATCTAAAAAAGGTGCCCGTGGTGTAATGGTTATCGTCGTAGGAAATGGACACGGCGCCACGAGTTCAAATCCTGGACGAGACTGATTGCATTTCACATAGCACTAATACCCTTGGGAAAGGTATGAATCCAATTATTCTCCCTCCAGCTATGGGTAAATAGTAGGACAGACTGGTTCTTCAGCCTTGGTGAGTCTAGGAGAAGGAAAACTCTGAATTGAAACCTGTTAAACTCCGCTTAAAAATTGAGCTTGTGTCATATCCTGCCCGAGCGGAGGGGTTGGTAAATAGGATTATCTAAAAAAGCTTTTCTTCATTTTCTAAAAATACTTTTTGCTTTCACATGAAGACTCACTACCACCCCTAGTACTTGGTTTAGTTTCTTTGTTTAATGGCATATTGACTTTCGTGGGTTACTTTGTGCCACAGCTATTTTTGTAGAAGAACAGCAGTGGAAGTATTTAACCCCTAGCTTGGAGGATAAGGTGGGTGGAGTTTATACCTTTCCCAATGGTACCAGTCCGAAAGTGAACCTAATAACACGATTGGAGTTCGAACTCGCTTACTACGATATTGCAGTCCAGCACGTTAGCCCTAACACCACGAGGACTCCTCAACAAGTACTTAAATAACCTTGCTCACAACTAATGGATTAAATGATTGATTGAATAAGTTTGACGGCATTTCAACCCGTCTAAGTTTATTTTATGCTTAGACGTTGCCTAGCAATTACTCTCTGATTCAATATAAACATGGATTGACAAAAGAAATTAATAATGTAAAATCCGGGTTGTGAGTATTCTTTTTTTCTTTTTTTTTTTTCGTGTTTCTGGAGTGGAAGAAATTTGTAAGAAACTAGAAAACGATGTGGGGAACTCTTCGCGGTGGAGTGGCTTACGTCCTGGACAGCAACATCGTAGTTCGGGAGTTCGAACTCCAGTCACACTATTGCGTTCACTTTCGGACTAATATCCTTGGGAAAGGTATGAGCCCCCTTATCATCCCTCCCTTTGGTTCAAATAGTTCCATAACTGTTTTTCTACAAGATTGGCTTTGGCAGAATATAACCCACAAAAGTTGATATGCCCTTAAACTAAAGAAAGAACTATAACTATGTCCAGATATTTATTGCCCTCTCTCTCTCTCTCTCTCTCTCTCTCTCTCTCTCTCACTGCATGTAAATGGGAAATTTCTATATACAAAATAAATAGAAAGAAATACACATAAACAATTTATCAGCGATTTTTTCATAATTGTTGGCGTAGTGGCTAATGTGTAGGACTGTGATATCGTAGTAAACGGGTTCGAATTCTAGTCACGCTATTGCGAACACTTTTTGACTAATACCCTTAGGAAAGGTATGAACACCCATGCTATGAATTAAATAGTATCACTGCTATTCTTCTATAAGGATTACTTTGGCATTAAATAAAACACGAAGGTTGATATGTCATTAAAATAAAGAAACCAAGAACCACCAACAACAAAAAAATGTAGCTCAGTCGGCTGGGGTAGGAGAATACACTGATTGCATCTCTGCAGAAAAGTAAGACCCCTTCCCCACTAATGAGTGTCCTGGATATGTCATTGAACAATCTGATGGTGAGGCTTCAGTCCAGAAGCTTTGAGAAATGTGCAGTACCCCTCTATTAATATTGCTCCTAGGTCTACTTGCACCCGGAATGGTAGCGCCTGATAGGGTTCTCTCTATGGATCAAATAAAACTTTGATGTATCAATAGTTGGAACCATTTAATTGTCTGCAAATGAATGAGTAATGTTGAATAGAATTATTAGTATTAAATAGCAATACTTGAAACTCTTTAATTGTGTGCCTAAAATGAATTATTGGTATTAGATAGCAATACTTGGAAATATTTGACTGAGTGCAAATGAATGAAATGTGTTGAATAGAATTATAAGTGTTAAATAGCAAAACTTGAAATCATTTAACTGTGTGCAAATAAAACTATTTCTGTGAGCAATACGTGAAACCTCTGCGTGCAAAAAAAATAAAAATAAAAATAAAAATAAAAAGATCAACATGAAATAGAATTGTCAGTGTGATATAGCAATACTTGAAACCATTCAACTGTGTGCAAACAAATGAGCTCTGGCTTGTTTGACAATAACTACAGACTATTTGCTTACAAATCCTATATATAATATATATATATGTATAAACCGGATTCTGCATTAAATAACCTAGCAGGGTTGATATCCCATAAAATTAATCAAACAAAAAGATGATAGAAATATATTGTACTTATAAATTAGAACAAAAACACCAATATAACAAAATTACTCTGCCGTATCGGCTTGTATTAGGACACCCTAATACTTGATACGCTGTACCCACCTGCTGTATCCCCCTGTAGAGGAGTAAGACCACCCTCCAAGGGTGTCCTGATTATAATACTAAACTGCATCTGATGGTGTGGGTCCAATTATGGAGTCCTTGGGAGTGTAGTGTACCCCTTCATAGTCATTACTCCCAGGTCCACTCAGACGCATAGTAGTTAGGTTTCCCTCTATGGGTTAAAGAGAACTGTTTTCAAATTATTCGTATTTGATAGGACAAAATGTATAAAAATGAATAAATAAATAAATAAATAAAATAGAAAGATGAAAACGAAAAAAAAAAACTCTTAAGAAACAACCAAAAAAAATGTAAATCTGCGCAGACAAAGACGGAGATTCCCTAACCCCAAGGCATAAAATAAGTCTTGACGAGTTGACATGCCGTTAAAATCAATCAATTAACAAAGATTAAATAAAAGATGTGGAAATGCAAGGCGGTTAATGAGTGCAGATAAATAACAAAAGAAAGTAAGTCTTAAATCGATTGATTGATTTTAACAGCATGTTAATCCGTCTAGGGTTATTTAATGCCCATAGCTCAAGGAATAGCGTTTGTTTTACGTTCATATTTACCTATCTTGTATAGTTTTTATTTTATTTTTTCACACTTTCCTATGGAATAGAAATAATATTTGAACAGATCTACAGGTCAGAGTGAAATTTGGATTGATTGGCGCTAAAGAGGCACTCCACACTCCCCAAAGTTTCAAAGCTAGACCCACAACATTAGATGCAGTTGAGTATCATACTCAGAATACTCTTTTTGAGGGGTCATATTTCTCTGCAAAGTAGTCAATGCACACAAGATGGAATATATGTGCTTTAATCAAAGAGGCAAAATTGCCACACTAAACGGTAGCTCTCTGAAACTAGTAGACAAGTTCACCTATCGAGGAAGCAGTGTCTCATTAACCGAGACAGATATCAACACACGACTTGCATAGGCATAGGACAGCTATCGATTGGCTATTGGTCATATGGAAGTCAGACCTGACCGATAAAATGAAACGCAGTTTCTTCCAAGCAGCAGTCGTGTCGATACTGCTATATGGATGCACTACATGGACGCTAACTAAACGTTTGGAGAAAAAGCTTGACGGCAACTACTCAAGAATGCTGCGAGCAATATTGAACAAGTCTTGGAGGCTGCACCCCACAAAGCAGCAGCTGTATGGCCACTTACTACCCATCACAAAAGCTATAAAAGTTAGACGAGCCAGACATGCAGGACACTGATGGAGAAGTAGGGACGAACTCATAAGTGATGTACTCCGGTGGACCCCTTCACATGGACGAGCAAAGGCAGGACGACCAGCTCGAACCTACATACAGCAGCTCTGTGCCGATACGGGATGTAGTCCTGAAGACCTGCCGAAAGCAATGGACAATAGAGAAGGGTGGAGAGAAAGGGTCAGGGATATCCGTGCTGATGGCGCGACATGATGATGATGATGATGATTTCTCTGCAGGGAATACATTCCTGTCGACATGGTTTCTTGCCTTAGAGAGAGAATAGCAAATTAATTAAATTTATTTTAAATTTTATTCTAAATCTGAATTATATTTCTATTTTAAATCTTAATTATTCTAATTTAAAAAAAGAAAAGAAAAGAGGAGAAGCTTAAAACACATTTAATAAATGTCAGTTTGATGTAGATATTCATTTAGCTTCCCACCAAGTTAAAATATACTACTTGGTCGTTTTGGTTGTAATTTACTAAGCATTTTACTTAGATGTGACACAAGGCCATATGAAAGGGGCACCCAATGAGACTCGAACTCACTCGTGTAGGTTTGCTAGTCGAGCTTGCTAACCATTACACCACCAGGTCGTTTTGGTTGCTATTAAGGAAGCAAGCCTTCCCCGCAGAGGTTTTAAAAATTGCTTCGATTCCATTGGCATTCTTCTCAAGGGGCGCCTCAGGCGCCAAGCAATGAACTCATCCTTTTCCCTTTTTAGACGTGGGGGCAGGTTTTGTTCCGGTGAGAGGCACTCCGGAATCAACCGGATAATCTTACTAAATGAACGCAAACGCTGAGTATATCACTAAATATCTGAACCAAAGTCTGCTGATGAGAGAGAGAAATAAAAAAAATAAATGAAGAAAAAAAGCAGAGAAAAAGCAAAAAATAGACAAAAAAGGCAAGAACAAACATCTATCTTAACCCTAAATTTTTTATTGTTCGTCAAAACCCGCTTCTTTCTCAATGGTCTCATGTCAATTCTGATTATTAATCGCCTTGATCAGTTATTATATAGTGAAATCTTTAAGATGAAAATTCAGCTGATAACAACCAGTCAGGCTAGAGACTTATTTTGTATATATATATATATATATATATATATATATATATATATATATATATATATATATAAAGGGTGCATTTGATCCTAGACTTGGTAAAATTATTAAACTTTTAAGTAAATTGAAATAAAATACAGAGCAGTTTAAAGGTGGGAAAGTTGGATTGTGAACTTTGTCGTTTTCATTTAAATTCTTTTTATAAAATTATTAATTCACTTTTAAAAGATGCATCATGAAAACATGAATAATCAAATAAATATAGAGACAGAAAGCTACGAAGATACTAAGATAGATAGATAGATAGATAGATAGATAGATAGATAGATAGATAATGAACAGATTGGGATAGATACACACCCACGAAGAGGCTAAAACAGACATACGGACAGAAAGAAAGATAAATGGATAAACAGATATGAACAAACTGTGAGAACTATAGGTATTAAACGATTTTGATAGATAGATAGATAGATAGATAGATTCATAGACAGGTAGGAGGAGACTTCAAAGGATAGGTAGATAGATAATAAACAGACTGAGATAAAAATACACCTCCGAAGAGACTTAAACAGACTTAAACAGATAGATAGATAGATAGATATGAACAAGCTGTGATACTTGAAAAGCTACAAAGGGATTTTTTGATAGATAGATAGATAGATAGATAACGAATAGACTGAAATATACATTTACGAAGAGATTCAGACGAAAAGAGAGACAGACAGACGAACAGAAAGAAAGATAGACAGATTTTGTTTATCATTTTTTTCTTTTGTATTTTTCTCTCTTTTTTTTTTTTACTTCCTCTCTGTGACAGACTGAGATAGATAGATAGATAGATAGATAGATAGATAGATAGATAGATAGATTAATCATCAGACAAAAGAAATGGCAAAGAATGAATTTGTAAGACTTACCTCCTCCGTTCCGATAACATATGTAAGGGAATCTCCAAACATTTCCTAGATCGACGGCAAAGCCGATTACTGACAATAGAAACTCGGCTTTCTTTCCCCACGTCTCCCTCACGTACCCGTCATCGTGTGGGACACTCACCACCCTGTACTCTGTTGGTGTGACGGCATCGACGTGTGCGCTGTGGTCAGAATTGCCGTGGACACCGTCGATATTTGGAGAGTCCTGCGTGTTTTCGAAAGCATTGTTTATTCGCGGGCCCGGGTCGTTGCTACGGGCATCTTCGATATGTATACTGTTTTTTTCATTAAAGTCCTCCATACTAATCGATTTGCGATCGTCCGTATTTTTGGTGACGTCCTGCATGACGCTGTGTCTACCTTTGTATTTCCGCAAACGTCCACATCCACAGCCACACCGGACTTATCAACAGAGAGAGAGAGAGAGAGAGAGAGAGAGAGAGAGAGAGAGAGAGAGAGAGAGAGAGAGAGAGAGAGAGAGTCTTGTTTTTCTCCTTCCTGGTTGAGTGAGGCAATCGCTTCCAAAAAGAAAAGAAAGAAAAGAAAGAAAGGAAAGAAAGAAGGGGAAATAGGGAGAGCTTTGAAGTGCGTGGGGACGGTGTCGTCGTAGTTAATAAAATTTACAAAAAAATAATAAAAATAAATAGATAAATTAAAAAATAAAAAGTAAAATGAAAATGAAGAAAAGAAAGAAAAAAGAAAATATACTTTAAATATGTTGGATAAAGAATCCCGTCAAGTTGTGACCGGGAAGTTGGTCAGCGGTTGGGTGGGGATTTGTCGTTTTGATTAAGAATACTTAAAAACAACAACTAACAAACAAAATCAAAACAAAAAACACAAAAACAAAAATTAAAATCTGCAGTTTGCTTTTTAAAATGTGTACACATAAACAATGTAAGTTATGCGAGCAAGCCGTTATGAGAGAGTTCGAGTCTCACTCGGTCGTCAACATTTCTAGCCTTGTGCCGCATCTAAATTTACGTTAGTAAATGAGTTGATAGATAGATAGATAGATATGAACAGATTGATATAGCTGCATAGATAGATAGATAGATAGATATGAACAGATTGATATAGCTACAAAGATAGATAGATAGATAGATAGATAGATAGATATAGCTACAAAGATTGATAGACAGATAGATATTAAAATATGTTCATATACACAATATAATAATTCACAAATTACGCGAGTAAGCCATTAGGAATGAGTTTGAGTCTCACTTGGTGGTCAACATTTCTGGCCTTGTGCAACATCTAATTTCAGCTTAGTAAATGATTAAACAGATAGATAGATAGATAGATAGATAGATAGATAGATCCAAAGACAGGCAGACAGATAGTTTAAAATATATACATATACACAATATGATAATTCGCTAGTTACGAGGGCAAACTGTTGTGAGAGTTCGAGTCTCACCTGGTGGTCCACATTTCTGGCCTTGTGCCGCTTCTAAACTCAGTTAAGTAAAAGATAAAACACAGATTGATAGACAGCTCCGAGATTTGCGAGAGAGATAGACAGCTCAGAGGATAGATTGATCGATCGATCGATAGATAGATTGATAGATAGATAGAAATATATATATTCATATATACGAATACCTATATATTTCACACACATACACACACACACACACACACACGCAAGCACGCACGCACGCACACACATACAATTATACTCGATGTGAATGTCAGGTCCGGTTAGTGAGACTACTTCCCCGGTCTCTTATTCCAATTTGAGTGACATAACAGAATTCCACTGCGGTGATAGTTACAGAGTAGTAGACGTAATTCGTAGTAGTAGACGTAGTTCGTAATAGTAGACGTAATAGTTCCACTAAGTGGTTGTAATAGTTTTTGTATTGTACGGTAGTGGCAGTACTAAGGGAATTATTATTACAACTATCTCAAGTAGTGTGATAAGTTTGTCGGCGCCTTGTTACAAAATTTAAAGTGCCGTGTAGCAGCAGATATACTTTTTAAAAAATAAGCTTCTACATTCGTAACCACAACTACTACAACTACTTCTACAATCCCACATTGAAAACGACAGTAACAATAAGCGTGTACAATTAATAACAATTAAAAAAGAGGGGAAAAAAGAAATTTAAATATTTAATTTAAATACCAGGTCTAAGGAAAGGCTGTCAGGTTAGAGGGCGTGACCCTAAAATAAAATAGCTTGAAGGGACTCAACAGCAAATCGCATTTGCTAAGTTGAACTTATGCAAGACGTATGGAGCGGGCGTTCAGATAGAGAGGCTCGGACTTACTCAAAAAACCTCAACCCTATGCTTAGAATAAACATACTGTATCAGTCTCCCACCAAAAAAGGGCGATCTGAGTATGACACTAAACTGCATTTGATGGTGAGGCTCCAGTTCTGGAGATCTAAGTCTTGACCTATTACTTTGTATGCCATGTCAAAAGAACTTAGAATATGCTGACTTTCAGAGGGATAAAATCCTCCCAAAAAGGGTTGTCCTGAGTCTGACACTAAACTGCATTTGATGGTGAGGCTTCAGTTCTAGACATTTGGGGAGAGTGGAATACACCTTTATTGCCATAACACCCAGGTAGACTCTGGTTCGGAGTGGTAGTGCCTGTTAGGGTCCCATCTACGGATTAAGTCGATCTTATTGAAAATTACTTGTGTTCCAGAGAACTGTGAGCAAAGTAAAAGAAAAAGAAAAAGAAAAAAGAAAAAGAAAAAAGAAAAAAAAGAAGAAAAAATCTCTTAAGAAACAACCATACAAAAAAAAATGTAAATATGTAAGTACAATGAACGTGATTCCTTAATCTTTAAGAATAAAACAACCCAAGACAGATTGACTTACCGTTAAAATCAATTAATATCTTTAATCCAGTTCTGGAAAGCTACAGAATATTGAGTCACCTCTTCGTTGCCATTACTCCCAGGTCCACTCTGGCATAGAGTGATAGTACTAGTTAGGTTTTTATCTGTTTGAAAATTGTTTGACTTGAAACCATACAACTGTGCAAACTATTTGGATAAAGATTAATTAATTGAAGCTATAATTCTTTAAAAAATTTTGTTATGATCAGTTATTTGAAACCATATAGCTACCTGCTATTTTACAATTATTGAATAGTGTTCGCCAGTGGCCCGGGAGACCTGTGTTCAATCCCAGGTCAAGTCATACCAAAGACTCAAAAAAAACCCCAGTATTATAAGGCAAGGATCAAGAGTAAAGTGATGTAATCCAGGGAAAAGAGTAGTGTCCTCTCCTACACCTTGGTGTAGTAGCTATCGAAAAGGGAACCTTCGGGTCACCCTCGACGATTACTTGAAACCATATAATTATTGGAATTAGATTGGGATACTTGAAACCATACAACTGTGTGCACATGATTTAGATGAAGATTAATAACTTAAAGAAAATACTCATTTACAAAATAATATTATTATTATTATATGTGACTTAAAACTATATAATTACTTGAAACATTTGAAGGCATATAATTGTGTATTTGTATTTGATAGGAATACTCGAAATCATATGACTGTGCGCAAACAAATGATTATTATCAAATAGATATAGTTATTTGAATCCATATAATTTGTGGATAAATCATGAGTCTTAAGAATAGTTACAAGAAGCAATTATTCTTCATAAATGATTATCATCAGTTACTTGAAACCATATAATTGATTAAAAAACATATAGTTGATTGAAAAAAAAACGCTAACACAAACATACTTTGGTCCAGTCGGCTGGAGCTCCAGAATACACCGACAACATCTCTGCAGAGGGGTATTTATTTCTATCTAATACGAATAAACAGTTAAATGTAAAAGCTGTTATATTTCATACAATTCCGTTTAGGATAAGTACACAGTTTTTTTTTACATACAGTAAAATTATTCAACACTTCTATTTCAAGCAATTCAGTTTAGCATGTCAACAAAGTTAAATGGTTCCAAGTATTGCTATGTATCGCTAACAATTCAATTAAACATCAGTCATTTGTTTACACATCGTTAAATGATCAAACAGTTCTATTTCAAACAATTCAGTTAAGCATAAGTACAGTTTTTGTTTACACACAGTTAAATGTAAAATAGTTCTATCTCAAACAACTCAGTTTGGCATAAATACACAGTTTAAATTCAAACAGTTCTATTTGACCCTTAGATAGAAGCCTATCAGGTGCTACCACTCCGGGTCAGAGTGGACCAAAGCTCCAGCATTACTAAAGTCTCACCATCAGATTGTTTAGTATCAATATCCAGGACACTCATTGGTGGGGTCTTACTGAATTGTTTGAAATAGAACTGTTTGATCATGCTAAACTGAATTGCTTGAAATAGAAGTGTTGGATCATTTAACTATATGTAAAAAAACTGTGTACTTATACTAAACGGAATCGTATGAAATATAACAGCTTTTACATTTAACTGTTTATTCGTATTAGATAGAAATAAATAAAACCATTTAACTGTGTGCAAAAAATGAGCTCAGGTTCGTTTAAAAATGTTACCTACAAATGTGTTTAGAAATCATATATTTAATATGTATAAAAAGCATTTGGCATTAAATAGCCTACAATGGTTTATATGCCATAAAGCCAAACCAAAAAAACACAAACACACCTCGGCATTAAACAACCCAAGAGGAGTTGACATGCCATCGAACCAAGCAAGCAACCAATCATGTAAGCAACCAATCATGCTCTCATGAAGCATTCAAGTCACGTCGAAAACACCTGTTCCAGCCAGATTACCGAAGTTAAGCAGTGGTGAGTCTGTATAGTACTTAGATAGGTGACCACTTAGGAACAACGGGTACTAAAAGCAATCTGAGGCCTGTTTGTGAAACTTAGTAAATAGCAGTAGCTGACAGTAGAGTCAAACTGAAAACCTTAAAGTTAAGCTAATGATAAGCCTGTTTAGTACTTAGAAGAGTGACCCCTTCGTAACAAAGTTTGTTAAATAACAACACCAGTGGGTCGGACCTGACTTGATTGTTCTATTATCAATTTTACTCCCATTTATTATTGTTGCTTCTTGTAATACAAATCTGGGTTGATAGACGTTTGACAATTGATATTATTTCATTAGTAGTTTTATTGTTGGTCGTTATCTCAACATTATTATCATTATACTGTGTGCAAATAATTGATTTATATGAAATAGAATCATTAGTATTTGACAGCAATACTTGAAATACGTCTGATGGCGTGGTCCCAGTCTTGGAGTTTGGGGAATATGAAGTACCTCTTCATTACCATTACCCTCATTTCTACTCTGACACAGAATGGTAGTACCTGTTAGAGTTCCATCTATGGATCAAGTAGAACTGTTCAATCCTTTATTAGGGATCTATTAGTTATTTGAAACCGTTCAGCTGTGTGCTAGTTGTTAGAATTCGATAGGAATATTTGATGAATAGCATTGCTAATGTAAAATCGCAATGCTTGAAAACATTTATCTGTGTGCAAAAAATGATAAATATCAAATAGAATTAATAGTGTTGAATAGCAATATTTGAAACCATTTAATGGTGTACAAACAAATGAGGTATGTCCTGCTTAAAAATAATGTTACCTGCAAACTATTTGTTTACACACACACACACACACACAAATATATATATGTGTGTGTGTGTGTGCGTATATATATATATATATATATATATACTGGATTTGTCATTGAATAACCCACAAGAGTTGATATACCATAAAATATAACCAAACCTTGATAAATAGAATTACTAATGATAGATATCAATACTTGAAACCATTTAACTATGCGCAAACAAATGGGCTATGGTTCGTTTTCAAATAATGTTACCGACAAACTCTTCGCTTAAAAGTACATATGCTGAAACAGGATCTGGCATTAAATGACCATCAAGGATTGATATGCCATTAAAATAAATGAACTAACCTCACTTCGTAAGAATGTCATCTTGTGTGCAATTTCTTTCGTTTGACTCTTGAATTCTCCATACAGTTGTTTTTCTTCCACTTCTATTTTCTAGATTTTGTTGTTTTACTGTTTGTCCTTACGTTATTTCTGTTGATATTGATTTGACCATAAGTTATTTGGGGGTGTCCCCATGGTGAAATGGTTAAAGCGTTTGACTGCAGAATCGTAGTAAGCGAGTTCGTGTTCCAGTCGCGTTATTACATTCACTGTCGAGCAAATACCCTTGAACCTCCTTATCCTCCCAGCTAGGGGTTAAATAGTACCACTACTGTTATTCTAGCAGAATGGCTTTGGCCTTACATAACATACAAAGGTTGAAATGCCATTAAACAAAGAAATCAAATCAAATTAAGTTATTTATTGGCTGATGTAATAAGACTTTCTTTGTTTCTTCTCATATTCATCGAGTCCCGGTATTGTTTCATCTGCGCAATATTCAATGCTGACGATTCCTGTCTCTCGTTTTTTTCTTGATACACAGTGTCTATTTATGTCATCTCAACGGTATAAGGCCCTGTGCATCGTTATCAATTTTATTATTCTTTGGTGCAGCTGTCTGAGATCTACCTTGTCCATTTTTAGAATGGTCCAGCGTATCTTCCAAAGGGGACTACCCAGGTGTTAATTCCTTTGATGAGATTTCTGCTGCAGAGTTTGGTTTTCTTGTTTTTCCGTAGTATTCTTTTCTTACTTTTTCTTTCATCTCTGTTTGCTTGTTGGTATCCGCTTTTAATATTCCCAGGTATTTATGGTTTTCTTTTTCTCCAAGAGTTCTGATGCTTTTATTGATTAGGCCGTTCTATTCCTTTCGTTATTTCTCTTTACCCTTTTTTCAATATAAGCATGGCACATTTTTTAATGCCACGTTTCATTCCTATACCTTAGCTTTTGACTCTTATAATTTGTATTAGGGTTTTTAATTCTTTTTCCTTCTTGGAAAATATCTTAATATGATATTATTCTACTCCTTTGAGAGTTTTTCACACCAGAAATAGCTGATAGTTTCTCACTGGAGTTTGAGTGACAGCAAGTCTCTTCAAGTCTCCAGAACTCTTCGGAGTATCTTGATAACGCTCCGTAGTCTGGATGGTCTCTTCTTGTCCTCTTATTTCCAACTCTTCCAGTCCCTTTACCAATCTTTTAGGGATTGTTCCAAGCGCGTCAATTACAATTGGTATCACTGCCATCTTCATGTTCCATTGTTTTTTTTTTTTAATTCTCTTGCAAGGTCAAGATATTTATCTCTCATTTCGCCTTCTCTTAATTTTACTTTGTGGTCTGCTTGGACGGCAATGTCAACAATTTGGCAGTTTCTCTTCTTTTTTTTTTTGTTAATAATCATCAGGTCTGGTTGTCTGGCCGAGATTGGGTGGTCTGTTTGTGTCTCAAAATCCCAGAGAAGTTTGTGCGTCTCATTCTCCAGGACGAATTCTAGGTTGTGCATGTACCACTTGTTCGTACGGTC
Organism: Sepioteuthis lessoniana; assembly: GCA_963585895.1. Classification (NCBI taxonomy): domain Eukaryota; kingdom Metazoa; phylum Mollusca; class Cephalopoda; order Myopsida; family Loliginidae; genus Sepioteuthis; species Sepioteuthis lessoniana. The sequence continues at coordinate 35,480,425 of OY757933.1, read as the reverse complement.
AAATTTAAATTTCTTGCATAATTCCCCACCCAGTATTATCATTATTTTTTTTATTGTTGTTGTTGTTGTTGATGTTGTTGTGATTCTTATTTTACTCCTTGTGAGTTTTTTTTTACACCAGCGTAAGCTGATGGTCTTTCATTAGCGTCTAAGTGACAGCAACTTTCCTCTGGTCTCCAGGAATTTTATCAGTATTCTAGCCGATCTCAATAACTCCAAAAACTAGATGGTCTCGGCTCGTCCTCTTATTTTCCAACTCTTCCAGTCCCCTTTCTAAGCCTTTGGAGACCATTCCAAGTGCGCCTATTACAATTGGTATCACTGTTACTCTCATGTTCTAGAGCTTTTTTCAGTTCTCTGGCAAGGCCCAAGTACATGTCTCTCTTTTCACTTTCTTTGATTTTTACTCTGTGGTCCGCTGGGACAGCAAAGTCTTCTTGACGGCAAGTTCTCTTCTTTTTGTTAATTATCTCAAGATCTGGTCTCCTGGTCGGGAGTAAGTGATCTCAGAATCCCAGAGAATTGTATACATTCGCCAGAACGGATTCTGATTTGTGCTAATACAATTTGGTAGTACGCTTAAATTTCAATTTCTTGCACAATTCCCAATGGATCATCTTTCCTACCCAGTCGTGTCTATTCTCATACTCTTTTTGCGCTCGTTTGCTACATTAACTTATATGATTAATGGTTTCGTCTTTATCACCACATAACCTATTCTTGCTATGCTGCTGCTTATTATCGATCTTCGCTTTAATTGTAATTGGTCCTAATGGCGTTGTTTTGAGCTGCTCTTAGAAGATTTTCAGTTTCTCTCTTAAGATTTCCTTCTCGTAGCCATGTACAGGTCATCTCAAGTGAGATTTTGCTAGATTATTATTATTAGTAGTAATAGTATTAGTATTAGAAGAAGGAGGAAGATAAGGAGCATTTGTGAGTTTTCAATCTAGTTCGAGTCGGTGGCCTTTATAAGAGACCATCCCATTGACAGCAAAATTCATAAGTTGTCCTGGACTTTTCTCAGAATTCTAGCTGATCTCAACTGCTGTTTCAATCTCTTCCACATATCTCCGGTGTCTCCAGTCCCTTTTCAAGGCACTTTGGGATTATTATTATCATTATTAGTTACTTTAATGTTCCATAACTTGTTCAGGCCTCTGGCAAGGTTTAGTGATTTATTCAGTTTTTCGTTTTCCTTTACTTTCACTTTGTGCTCTACTGAAATGTTAAAGTCTATTAGTTAACAAGAAGGTGCCCGTGGTGTAATGGTTATCGTCGTAGGAAATGGACACGGCGACACGAGTTCAAATCCTGGACGAGACTGATTGCATTTCACATAGCACTAATACCCTTGGGAAAGGTATGAATCCAATTATTCTCCCTCCAGCTTTGGGTAAATAGTAGGACAGATTGGGTTCTTCAGCCTTGGTTAGGCAACTAGTCAAGGAGAAGGAAAACTCTGAATTGAAACCTGTTAAACTCCGCTTAAAAATTGACCTTGTGTCATATCCTGTCCGAGCGGATGGGTTGGTAAATAGGATTAGTTAACAAGAAGAATAGAATCCATAATCTAAGAGTCCAGTCAATCAGTTGTTTTACTATCTATTTGTTTTCCTCTGAAATTGTCTAAGTATTTATACAACGAAGTTACTAGTCCCATATCCCCCAGGGTTTTAAGATCAATTTTTCTTTCTCCTAAATCGGTTGTCATTCTAAAACTAGAGCATAGTCCGTCATACTATTTACTTATTGCTGCGAGGAGTAGAGTTGGATCCTTGCCTTTCCTAAAAGCATTAACGTGAAGTGAAACGACAACAGTCTCGTCCAGGATTTGAACTCAGTTCCATTAAACAGCGACGATAACCGTTACGACGCGAGTGCTTCCACTTCAGTATATATAAATAAGTATTGTCTCAAATAGAATTACTGAACAGACTTGCTGTCAGTTGATCTCATGTGAGCGCCACCATACAAAGGTGAAAGAGAGATTGATATATATCCATATATATATATATATATGTGTGTGTGTGTAAAAAATTTGAAAAACAAAGTAATCCAAAAGTGATGAATTTATTTCGAACGAAAGTCGACGTTGAAACGTTTCGGCTTTAGTATTTGGTAATATGCTTAAATTTAAACATCGTTGTTCTATCAACACTTGTTTCACCATTTTAAAGTCCTGATGAAGGTTCACTAAAGTCGAAACATTTTTGGCGTCGACTTTCCTTCGTAATAAATTTATTATTTTTAGATTACTTTGTTTTTCAATTTTTCTCCATATTGTTGGATTCCTTTTCATTATATATATATATATATATATATATATATATATATATATATATATATATATATATATATAAATGCATAAAAAGTGCTCGATGCTGTTATAGTAGAGTAATCGGGAGCATTAGAAATCCGTTACTTGAAGTTTCATATGGTGTGCCCAATCATCAGACAGAAAAGTTGTCAATCAATCGTAAATATTTAGAGGTGTAAAGTCACGTGGGAACATGGAAGTACATGTGCCACAAAAACTCACATTCACACTCGGAGAAAACACACACGCACACACACACTCACATTATTTCTGGTATTCTTTTTCCCTCGATTGTCACAGAATCGACCCGTTTGGTATCTGAATCATAAATATCTCGACCCCAGGATCTTGACTGAATTGAAATAAAAGTATAATATACGAATATGTCATCTTGGGAGTGTATGGAACTATCCCATAAAATAAAGATGAAAGGTTGTGTAATATATTAGTCAAGGTTTATATTCATCTTCTCAGGAGGTGGGGGGATTTAATACAAGTTTAATGCGGGGACCCTCTTGCATATAGGCAGAGACAAAATTCCTCATTTCCCTTGTCATTTCCCTTTTGAATGCCTCAAACATCACCGGTTGACCTGACGCTACCCCTTTAAGTGCAATAAAGGAGATGTAGTTTGGTAGACGCTCAGGACTAGAGATCCAAGTCATAGACTTCGGTTTATTTCCCTTCACTTTGGTTCAGTTTCTTTCTTTCTTTCTTTCTTTCTTTCTTTCTGTTTTCATTTTTTATTCCTTTGGAATCGAGTTCTTTTTTTTTTCTTTTTTGTTTGTTTGTTTCTTTCTTCATTGTTTCTTTCTTTCTTTCTTTCTTTCTGTCTCGTTTCTGTTTTTTCGTTCCTTTGGGTATATTACTTTTATTTGGAATTGAGTTCTTTTTTTCTTGTTTGTTTGTTTGTTTTTTTCTTTATTTATTGTTTCTTTCTTTCTCTGTTATTTCTTTTTTCTTCCTTTATATCTTTCTTCCCATTTTCTTTCTTTCTTTCTTTCTTCCAGAAAGAAAGAAAGAAAGAAAGAAAGAAAGAAATGTTTGTTTCAATGTTTGTTTCTTTCTTCGTTATTTTTCCTTTCATTCTTTATATCTTTCTTCCTATCTACATTCTTTTTCCTTTATTTCTGGTATTCTTTTTCCCTCGTACATGTCTTTCTTTCTTTCTTTTATTTTTGTTTCTTTCTGTTCCCTTTAGTTATTTCTTTGGCTACGGATGACCGGCCCCCTGATAAAAGAGCTGAGTAAGAAACAAAAAATCAATAAATAGGTTCCATTTAAACTAAAGCACCGGACATATGAAAAACTGGACAAAACGTTTTCCTCGTATAAGCACATATTCATAACTATTAGTTTCCTTACCCTTGAGAGGGAATTGGAAAAATCTTATATATATATATATATATATATATATGTCATCCTCAGATGAGACATGTGAAATGGAAGGACGAGGAAGGCTAATAAATACTCATTGTTCCTTGTATGATGCAAAAAATGGCTGCGGAGTGGAAAAACAGAAATAGAATAGGGAAGGTAGGAGGAAGAGAAAAAAATGAAACTGCCATGAAACGTAAAAAATACCAGAAACTAGCATATATATATATATATATATATATATATATATATATATATATATATATACATATAAGTACACACACACATTCACACAATACACACACACACCCTTACACACACACACACACACATATACATATATCCATATATACTGAGGGGTGCTTAAACATTCATTTTTTGATTTATTGAAAAAAATTTTTTAAACAATTTGTTCATTCAACTATATATATATATATATATATATATGGTGATACCGGAGGGAGGACTTTTCGCGCTAAGTCGATAATTTCGCTCGTTTGTGATCATCAGGCAATTCTAAAGAATTGCGAATATTACGGAAACGTAGTATGTAGAAAGCACGGAATTTGAAGGTCCGAGAAGTATTTATGTATTGACCCCACCCCAGTCACATAAAGGATTTGATACAAGGTCAGCTTTTAGGGAGAGTAAAGCTGGTCTGTATGCAGAATTTCTTTTCTCCAACAGTGGTTGCTGAACCAAGTCTAATGAACCCAGTTTTCCCTACTAGCTGGAGACAAAAGAGATGGATTCATGCCTTTTTCAAGGGCATTAATGCGAAATGAAATGCAATGTCTCGTCAAGGATTTGAACTCGAATCGCCGATTCCATTTTACTAGGAAAATAACCATTACATTAAGAGTGCATCCAAAAGAAATAGGCCGAATTATAAAATTATCAAAGACATTTTCAAAGAATCGGGGCTCATTTCAAAATGCAGGTATGAAAATAAGTTTCTACTAAGCTATTTACTACTCCACTATGACTCAAATGATTAGAAACATCTTAGTAACCATTTGAAAAGTACATTTTGAATTACGAAAATTAAAAAGAAATTCTCCAAATTTAATCATCTAAATTTGAGATATTAACAACGTTGACAAATGTATAGAGACATAATTCTGTCATTAATGAAAATAAAACCTTCACTCTCTCCCCCTCAGCCTCTCTCTCTGTGGCTCTGTCTGTCTGTCTGTCTGTCTCTCTCTCTCTGGCTCTCTCTCAAATATACATACATACCTATATATATATATATATATAGTGATTGCCTCTTTACAGACGAAGTCCGTTTTCTTGAGTACATTTAGTAGTGTATGTGAATCCTTAGGACCAATATATCTTGCAAGCCTGAATGCATGTGTAACACATGAATTTGCTGTATTTTCCGTTGAAATTGTCCCCGTACACCCTCATATGACTTGTCAAACCTGCTGAAGACCCTCATACTTTGATCACAAAATTGACACAAGTTACCTGTAGGTTGCAGTATCGCTTCCCATCACAACACGACTCTGTGAAGGGAAGTGATTAAATCTTCTAAGGAAGGATGGTAAATTTGAGCCGAAACATAAATGCGGAAATCTCACAGAGAATAAGATCAGGCTAGAAGGTATTTACTACCATAAAAGATGTACTGATGGCAAAGCTGATCAAGACTCAACGTATCAATCTTTTCAATGAGTAACGTTTTACCTGCGGTGTTATATGCGAGCGAAACGGAGGCCACCACAAAGAAAGAGAAACGGCGATTGGTAACGACGTAGAGGGTTATGGATAGGTGCATGCAACGAATATCAATGCCTGATCACGGAGTACAAACAACGTTTAAAAATAGTGTCACTAATAAACCCTTCGCTTGCAAATTGTATATAAGAAATGTAAGAAGTTCAAGCTTTTAGTATAATCCAGAGCGTTTTTTTTTAAAGATATTTTTGTTCAGTCAATTGTTCCACATACTTGTATTTTTTGTGATTTTATTCTGATTCCGTTTTATGTTCCACGAGGAGATGCTTGTGGTGCAACGGTTACCGTTGTAGGAAATAGACACGGTGACCCGAATTCAAATCAATTGGATGGGGCTGTTTGCATTTCATATAACGCTATAACCCTTGTGAAAGGTTTGAAACCAACTATTCTCCTTTCAGCTATGGATAAATAGTAGGTCAGACGCGACTCTTTAACCTTGATATGGTAATTAGTCTAGGAAAAAGAAAACTCTAAATTCAAACCTGTTAAACTCCGTGTAAAATTGACCTTGTATCATATTCATGCAACGGGGTTTCGTGTATATATATATATATATATATATATGTTTATCATTAAGGGTTTTCTGACTATTGTCTTCATCTTTATTTCCACAACGTTTCAGCCGATATGTCCTCCGGCCTTCTTCAGGTGTTTGTCGAACTCGGGAACCTACACGGAACTTCGAACTACGTCCTTTATTGAATTCACGGGGATTGTCTGTTCTGATTCAGTTAGTTATAAACGGGTATAAGTGTTAAGTATTCCTGTATTATTACTCGCCTGCAGTCAAGATTGTACCTGCAACCTCCAGATGATTGTCTCCTTAGAAGCTTAGGGAACCAACACCTATAACCGTTACGCTATGTGTCCTGCTAGACTGTTTAGAGTGAATTTCTGGGGCTTATAAACTTAATGTTCTTACTTGACTAGGATTACTACTATTATGTATGATTTTTTACCTGTGCTCATATTCAGATTTTTTTTATCTAACCTTCTCATTTATCGGTTCCCATATTGTATTCATCTCTATATTTGGTCTGTTCAGTAGGTCATTGTAGCCCAACATAAGTGCTGATTCCGTAAGGCGTCTAATCCTCCAATGTTCAGCTCTGTCAATTATTTCTTCATCCCATAAGGGCAGATGGTCTCCCTTTTCCTTCCATATATGGTCCGCCATACCCGACTTTTCAATCTCACCTCGTACTACTGCCTTACGATGTTCTAGCCTTACTTTTAGTGGGTGACCTGTCTCACTTTCGTATATTTTACCACATTTGCAAGGGATGGAGTAAACACAGTTCTTGATCATGTTGAATTCTGTAGGTGGCTTGACCCGGAAGAGATATCTCCGGAGAGTTGAACCACTTGTGAATACTGTCCTGATGTCATATGGACTACATATCTTATGGATCCTTTCGGCTAGTCCTTTGACATAGGGCAGACACACTGTGGTGAGTTTTCGAGTATTGTCCTCTATCCTCCTATCCAGGTTTCTTGGAGCCGATGTTATGCGCTCTGGGTAGTTGTTACGATGGAGGTTGTGTCTCAGACTAATCATTTCTTCTTAATATGCATCGGTATCGCTACTCTAGGTTTTTGCTCGATGTTGTAAGCAACAGATAAATTCCTTTTTTTACCGTATATGGATGATGGGAGTTGAAATTGAGGTACTGTCTGGTGAAGGTGGGCTTACGATACACAGATGACCTGAATCCTTGCTCTGTGCGTGTTACTAATACATCGACTAAGGGTAATTTGTTGTCTCGCTTTTTTTCCATTGTGAACTGTATAGATGGTTGGATTGAGTTCACGTAATCAAGTAATGTCTGAATATCATCCTGGTGGGGCCAGAGAATGAATGTGTCATCTACGTATCTAAGCCACATAGATGGCTTTAGTGATGTGGATCCTAATGCCATTTCTTCGAAGTATTCCATCTACATGTTAACCAATACTGGTGACAATGGCGGACCCATTGCCAGTTTCTCTTCTTGTCGGTATATATCAGATCCCACCCCGAAGTAGGTTGTCTCCACTAAGAAAGTTAACATTTCCATTAGATTATCTATCAGGATACAAGTGCGTTCTTCCAGCAAGGGATCTGCAGCCAGTTTATCCCGAACTACAGCAAATGTCTCATCAATAGGTACCTTTGTAAACAGACTTCGACCAACACCTGAAGAAGGCCGTAGGACATATCAGCCGAAACGTTGTGGAAATAACAATAAAGGTGAAGATAATAGTCCGAAAACCCTAAATGATAAAAATCATCAAGTTTCGTCTCAGAAATCTAGACAACTAATATATATATATATATATATTCTATGTTTTTTTATGTATCACTCAGAAAATCCTTAGAATTCTTCAGAATGCTGTATTTCCTGATGATCGCAAAAAGCGTGAAACTATTAGTTGCTGTAGATGTGTTTCTCTCTCTCTCCCTCTCTCTCTCTATATATATATATACAGGCAGTGTAACCGAAATTATCGGTATTGTCGCTGGCAGTAAGGCTTTTTGGACTCATCCGGAAGAGCTATTCTCTCAAGTCTATTTTAAAGCTATACATATTTTCCGATCCAGTCATTTGGTCTTGATTTTGGTTAGACTCAACGTTCTAAATTGAATCATGAATAATTACTTAATAATAATCACTAACTTATATATGTATATTTGAATTTTCGTGTCTTAAAATGTTGATTTAGATAGCTTTTTATGATAGTGTTAATAATGATGTTACACAAAGAAAAACGTAGCGAATCATTTCGGGACCATAAAAATCAGTCCTAAAAATCAGCCAAATCTTTCTAATAACATAATTTAGACGAATAGATTTCCAGCTGAAATGATTAAAATAATCTTAAAAAATCTCAAATGTGTTTTACACCCCGTTTTTCTAAGAACATAGTTTTGTTTCAACTCAACAACTAATTTTTGGCTGTAAATATTTTTTCTGTTTTTTATAATATTATATGAGGAAATACGCGCAAAAAATCTCGAAGCAACACTATTGTTCGTAGATTTCCCCAAAACATTTGATTCTATACACAAGGGGAAAATAGGGCAAATACTATTTCCACATGGTTTCCCTAAAAAAAACTGCTATAGCTATAAGAATGCTTTATAAAAACACGAAAGCAATGGTTTGCTTAACTGATGGCGACACTGAATTCTTCGACATTGCCGCTGGAGTTTTGCAAGGAGATATATTAGTGCCATATTTGTTTATAAATCTATCTAGACTACGTACTACGAACACTGATAGATCTAACAAAAAAAATGGCTTCATACTAAAAAAAAAGACAAGAAGCAGACGATATCCTGACACAGACAACAGAGATGATAAGCGCTTCTTGCAAATGCACTAGCCAAAGCTGAATCCCTCTTGCATGACCAAAAGCAAACAGCAGGATGCATTGGTCTCCACATGAACGCAAATACAACAGAGTTCATGTGTTTTAAATGAGAAGGAGCCATCTCCACTGACCCTTCACTATCAGATGCAGTTTAGTGTCATACCCAGGCCACTAGTTCTATTTGACCCTAACAGGTACAGCCAGTTTGACACACAGTAGACCTGAAAGTAATGGCAATGGAGGAGTACTCCACATTCCCCAAAGCCTCACCATCATATCCAGGACACGAATTATAAGTGTTAAGTAGCAATACTTAAAACCATTTAACTGTGTGCAACCCTAGGAGCTCTAGTTTGTTTATAAGAAACGTTACCAACAAACTATTTACTTAAAGATGATATAAGTGAATAAACAGGACTTTGCATTAAATTACCATCAAGGGTTGATATGCCATTAAACCAAATAACCAAAGCTAACCTCACCAAAAGACAAGAGAGATAATGTTAACTTCAGTGCAATTACGAGAAGCGTCCAAACTAACCGCATTTTTCTCCCTCATCGCCAATAAACAATTACATTGGGTCTGACTTACAATGTTAATTGTTTACGTAACTTAACAAAATAAGACAAAACAAAAACAAATAAAAAACAAAGGAAAAAAACACAATATGGAGTATAGGAGTTTTCTGGGTTTTTTTTTTTTTTTGTTATTGTTTTTTTCTTTGATGGAAACAAATGGCAGTCATGAAGTTTACAAAATAAAACTTGTTTAGCATTACTCTATCATACTGGGATGAGTCAAATGTTTTGCAATATTTTGTTAGTAGGCGTTAGTTTACGGCAGGTATGTCACGTGATCGCAGCAGTGGTAGGTACGCACTGTGGTCGGTAGTATCTTGGTAGTAGTTGGTGCACTGGCACGTTGTTCATTGTTTCACCCCATGTATGAATTGTAGGCTGCCGCACAGATGGAAGTACAACGTAGTCTAATTCGGGAACTTATGCCTTATGAGTTTGACCTGGGCCATAATGCAGCGGAAGCAACCAAAAACCATTTGTGGTGTAAAATAGTTCAAGGAATTTCGCTTGGGTTTCAAGAACCTCGACTATCAGGCAAAGTCAGGAAGTCGTGTATACCGAAGTCGTGCATCAATCCATAGTGGAAAATGAAGCAAGTAACACTCGAAGAGAATCAGGCGAGCTCAGTTTCGTGCAGTTCAATGCGTTACATCACCTTCATGACCTTGGCAAAATCACACAGAGCTTCCGAATTGTGCCTCAACAAACCAAAATATTCCACTCAGCCTAGTAGATTGTTATAGTTTCTTTTTTTTTAATGGCATATAAACTTTCATGGGATATTTAATGCTAAATCCATTCTTGTAAAAGAAGAGTTGTAGTATTACTTAATCTATAGCTGGGGAAATAAGAGGTTTCACTGCTTTCCCGAGGGAATTAGTCCGAAAGTGAACATAATAACGTGACTGGAGTTCGAACTCACTTACTCTAATGTCGCAAGTCCAGCACGTTAACCACTCCTCCCACTGCCAATAGTACTATGGTCTTTTCTTGTGGATTTAAAAAATATATTATCATTACTTCGAATATTCGGACCTCATATTTATTGTTATAATCACAACGTTTCAGACTATATGTCTTTTGGCCTTCTTCAAGTGTTTCATGTTGATCTGGGGAGTCCACGTAGAATCTCGTATTGAAACCTTTATTTGAACCACAGTGGTAGACTCTTCCAGTTCTGTTATCCATGACCGGCTACAAGTGTTTAGTTATAGTAAGTATTCCTTGTTAGTCTTACCTGTTGTTGGGATTGAATCTGCATCCTATAATGATTTCCCTCAGAAACACCTTCCAACCAAAGGTCTTATCAACTGCGCCATATTTCTTTATTTACCAACTCGTCCGCATGAGTTGGCTGCAACACAAGGTAAATTTTAATTTTTTTCCTTCAAGACCGGTTCTCATACCAAAACTAAAAATCCCTGTCTGACCTACTATTTACGCTTATCTGGAGGAGAACTGCTGGATTCATACTTTTCCTAAGAGTATTAGAGCCATGGAAAATGCAAACTATTACGTGCAGAACTTGAACCCGGTTCATCAAGTTTATATCCTACGACATTAACCATTACACCACGAACGCCATTGAATTAATATTGTAAAAGTTAAATAACAATTCCTAACCAAAGTTTTTCACTAAACCTAAAAGGTTGGTTGACTTTTATAGTATATCAACCCATCTACGTTATCTGATGTCAAATCCTGTTTACATATATATATATATATATATATATATATATATCGAAAAAAATTGAAAAACAAAGTAATTTTAAGTGAAGAATTTGTTGTGAAAAAAATCGATGCTATAACGTTTCGGTTTTAATAAACCATCCTCAGGACTTTAGAAAGGATGATACCGAATGTTGTTAGATCCACGATGGATGTTTAATAAAGTCCTAATGATGGTTTATTAAAACCGAAACGTTGTAGCGTCGACTTTTTTTCATAACAAATTCTTCACTTTGGATTGTAGGTTACATTTTAAACAAGCCAGAACTCATTTGTTTGCACACAGTTAAATAGTTTTAATTATTGCTATGTAACACCAACAATTCAATTTAAGATTAGCGATTTGTTTGCTCGCAGCTAAGCGGTTAAATAATTCTATTTGACTAATAGATGAAACCCTAAGTCAGAGTAGACCTGGGACTATTGGCAATGAAGCCTCACTATCTGATGCAGTTTAGTGTCATATGCAGGACACTCACACCCTATGCAGAGGGGTAAGACCCCCACCCCCCAATGGAGCCACCTGTTGGCGCTAGGACGGGATCCTGGTGGTTGAGTAGTCATTGATTCGGCGACAGAGTGGTCAATGTCTTGCAACACACCACTTTGGCCCTTACTTGGTCTGGCGGTCGGTCGGATAGGCCCGATCCAATCAATCGGCTGGTCATGTCAAGTCCTAGCTTCTTTACATTTATCCCGAAGGCGGTGACTGAGGGTCAGTTGTTTTGAGAGAACAGGAATTTGACAGCATATATGGCGTCTTCAAATTAAAAAAAAAACAGACGAAACCTATCAGAATCAGACTCAGGGAATGAGGCCACAGACTTCCCCAGATTCATTGTTATTGAATCTTTGGAGGAAGTGTGCCTAGCCAAATTCTCTCCTTTCCTCAGAGAAAAAAGTTATTTCTACAAGGGCTACTCCGAAAACTGTTAAGAAAACCAGTAACAAAAACTTACTAGTCGAGTCGGACAGCTGGTGACAGATAGAAAGCATATTAAAAATGAAAACTTTTCATGGACCAAATGCAGAGACTACTGCATGAGAAACTCAACACATCCAAAGAAGTTATCAGGAATAAGGAGTTGGCATTGGCTAAAGAAAAGGAGATAGCATCAGCCTTTGGGAAACAGTGAATTACAAATATAAGAAGAATTTCCATTAGAAAAGGCAAAGAACGAATCGAAACCAACACATATCCTAACATTTAATCAGCCCTATACTCCCAATGAGGTGAAGATCGGCAATTGTCTTGAGAGAGTCGTGCAGTACGTTCCAGCACCCATGGGGTTCTTCAAATGCCCAAAATATGGACATCACTGGGAAGAGAACTATTATAAAACACCCATGGAGAAATTTATCTTGTTGGAAGCACCTGAAAAAACTACACTCGGCTGAATTTTACCAAGCACCAGCTCAACAACGGGTTGGAAATGGGGAGAGATCCAATGTTGTAGTCCCTACAAAAACACACGTAGGATCTACCTCTTCAATACAAAGGTTAATATACCATTAAAAACAAGGACCATAACTTCTTTTAAAAACAACTTTTTTACAAAGACAGTTCATTAATTTTATATTCACTTCCTTTTTCATTGAATTTGAATTCCCTTACTTTTTCATTGGGTGTATATTCTTTTCTTTTTCATTGAGTTTATATTCTTTTCTTTTTCATTGAGTTTATATTCTTTTCTTTTTCATTGGGTTTATATTCTTTTCTTTTTCATTGAGTTTATATTCTTTTCTTTTTCATTGGGTTTATATTGTTTTCTTTTTCATTGGGTTTATATTCTTTTCTTTTTCATTGGGTTTATATTCTTTTCTTTTTTCATTGAGTTTATATTCTTTTCTTTTTCATTGAATTTATATTCTTTTCTTTTTCATTGGGTTTATATTCTTTTCTTTTTCATTGAGTTTTTATTCTTTTCTTTTTCATTGGGTTTATATTCTTTTCTTTTTCATTGAGTTTATATTCTTTTCTTTTTCATTGGGTTTATATTCTTTTCTTTTTCATTGAGTTTATATTCTTTTCTTTTTCATTGAGTTTTTATTCTTTTCTTTTTCATTGGGTTTATATTCTTTTCTTTTTCATTGGGTTTATATTCTTTTCTTTTTCATTGAGTTTATATTCTTTTCTTTTTCATTGAGTTTTTATTCTTTTCTTTTTCATTGGATTTATATTCTTTTCTTTTTCATTGGGTTTATATTCTTTTCTTTTTCATTGAGTTTATATTCTTTTCTTTTTCATTGAGTTTTTATTCTTTTCTTTTTCATTGGGTTTATATTCTTTTCTTTTTCATTGAGTTTATATTCTTTTCTTTTTCATTGGGTTTATATTCTTTTCTTTTTCATTGGGTTTATATTCTTTTCTTTTTCATTGAGTTTATATTTGTGGAGATTAAAAAAGATAAAAAAATAAAAAATGAAAAAAAAAAAAAAACTCAGAAAGGTAGCGGTTCCCAGAAGCGTCTGACAAGAAGTAAGAGCCACGCATGCTGGAAGGACAGACTGACGCTAAAGCGAAACTCTGCTTCACTTCAGCGGTACCCTTCAGACTGAAAGAACGCTTTTCCACTCGGCTGCTAGCAGCGAACACATGTGCTAAAACATGTACTGCTAGCAAGCCGACATCGCCAAAACATATATTACTAAAAACACCCACTTTGGACTCCCCACCACCGGAAATTAAAAATATATTTTAACACCTTCTCTGAGAGACGTGACAATTTATATTGGTTTCAAGAAGAATTTCCATGCCCATCGAATTGTCGTTAAATCCAGAAATAAAGTTTTGAGTTGGAAGGTATCTTCATCTCTCTCTTTTCTTCCTTCCGCAATACTTTTGCAGCCTTCACAGACAAAGACGCCAACAAGTTAATTGAGATAAGAAAAGAAATATTGGAGTCTGATACTACAACAATCGGCAACCACAACAACACACAACCTACAAAACTAAACCAAATAACAACACTAAATCTCCTACACTCCATATATTTATTTCCTTTTTCACTAAGTTTATATTCACCTCCTTTTTCATTGAATTTGTATTCACTTCCTTTTTCATTAAGTTTATATTCACTTCCTTTTTCATTGAATTTATATTCACTTCTTTTTTCTTTGAATTTATATTCTCTTCCTTTTTCACTGAATTTATATTCACTTCCTTTTTCATTGAGTTCATATTCATTTCCTTTCGCAACACTCTAAGCACTGTTTGCTCATTGAACGATGTGCACATTTTGTGAGGACGGCCATTATTGTAATAAAGTATGACTCCCTTTCTTTTGACTAAGGAGGGACATTTTTTTGTCCACAGCTATTTTCAAACGACGAGGTTGATTGCAGTAGAGATTAGAGGCGATTGTTTGATTATTGTGTAACAATTCATAATAGACAATTTAAAAAATATCAAACCTTACATTCAACATGATTTTTGGATGAAGTCCACTTCTCGTTTGCTGAGTAGGTCCGTTTCCTCGACTGATCCACTGTCGACGGCCTTTGACGTTATGATAAAGGATCCACTTATCACCAGTAACAAGCCGGTCTAAAAAAAAAAAAAAAAAAAAAGGGCACATGATGGTGTCGTGTATGCAATAATTCATAACAAGCTATTACAGAATCTTTTCGATAATTTTTGGTTTGAATCAAGAGAAGAGGTTCAATACGATTTGGTCTCATATTTTGCATCAAAACCTAAAGAATTTACGAACATGGCATCTATAAACTTGTTGACAGATGGAATGAGGTTCTAGGATGCTATGTAGGTTATGTTAATGATTAAATATTTCTACTGGCATGTGTTTTTGTTTTTCATTTAAAATATATACTCTGAAATCAGACATGACATTCGTTTCAATAGTTAGCGGATCACATGTTTTAGATCCCTGATGATAACTATCCACACATTCAATTCGGACAACAATCTTGGATGAGTCTATTCCTGATTATATTGATAACCTTGTAAATTCTGGATTAGAATCTTATCTCACGAGCATAAATTCAAAAGAACTAGAAAAATCATTTGGTTTAACCCGCTCTGATTTCAACATTTGGTTTGAGCTCGATTCATAGTAAATTTTGATGGTTATTTATTTTCATCAACAGATGCCACCCTTTTAGATGATTAGCTGTAGTTTCTTTACTGAACTGTTTGATCCTGGCCGTTGACCTATTGTTCGATACTCATTTTTTCTTTTGATGGCTGGCCCAGTTGGGTGGAGCAAGTAGAAGAAACCGACCGCTTCTCTGCTAAGAGGTAAGACTCCCCCCCCCAACGAGTGCCATGCATATACCAGTAAACAATCTAATGGTGAGGCTACAGTAATGCTGGAGCTTTGGGGAATATGGAGTACCCCTTCATTGCCATTGCTCCCAGGTCCACACTAGCCCGGAGTGGTGGCACTTGACAGGGTCCTATCTATGAGTCAAAGAGAACTGTTTGACATTTAAACTGTACTTATGCTAAACTGAATTGTTTGAAATAGTTGAAATAGAAGTTTTTATATTTAACTATGTGTAACTAAAAACTGTACTAAAGCTAAATTGAATCGTGTGAAATAGAACTGTTTTTACATTTAACTGTGTGTAAACAAATGACTGATATTTAATAGAATTGTTAGTGATACGTAATATTACTTGGAACTATCTAACTTTGTTGGTATGCTAAACTGAATTATTTGAAATAGAACTGTTTGATCGTTTAACTGTGTGTAAACAAAAAAACTGTGTACTTATGCTAAATTGAATTGCTTGAAATTAAGTGAAGTCATTTTACAATGCGCAAAAAAAAAAAAAAAAAAAAGCTCGGGCTTGTTTAAAAATTTTATCTACAAAATGTGTCTAGAAATTGTACATTTGATATATGTATTAAAATTATTTGGCATTAAAGGGTCTACAATGGTCGATATGCTATAAAGCCAAATCAAACAAATGACTGATGTTTAATTCAACTGCAACTGACACATAGCAATACATGGAACTATTTAACTTTGGTTTATGATTACTAATCATATATTTCTAATATATATGTATAAACCGGATTTGGCATTAAATAACATACAATGGTTGATATGCCATAAAACCAAATCAACCAACTAACCAATCTTTCGATGGCCATGATCGTCTTGCTCCAATGTTGTGTTGAGGGCCAACTCATTTCTTTCTCAGAGGGTCGCATATTGTTTAAAATCGGAGACATCTTGGGTTGGGAAAAACAAATAAAAAGCAACTTTTGGGTAAAAATCTTACTTTATTTAATTTTTAGCTATATAACCCGACTACATTTGGAGAGAGGTTGTCTCTGTGGCGTAGTAGCTAACGTACTGGACTGCGACATTCGAATTCCAGTCGCGCTATTATGTTCATTTTTGGACGAAAACTCTTGAGAAAGATAATAATCTCTTTATACCAACAGGTTTGGGTGAAATAGTACCACTAATGTTCTTCAACAGAGAATATTCAGCATTAAATAATCCACAAAGGTTGATATGCCATTGAATAAAGAAACCAAACCTACTTTTGGGGAGCGAGTTCCATGAATGAAAAAATATGCGCACCCATTCTCATACTTGTGTGCTAGTCGATGTCTCGGAGCCAACTGGCGATAATTTTCTAACTTTAAACTTGCTGGTATCCTGTGATTACTTGCGTCCAATGCCGAGCTTTTATGTAATCCCGTGGTCACTACCTCTCACTCAGTTAAACGACTCAACGGTACTTTTCCACACTATTTAACTGCTAGAACCTATTCGAATTTTAGACTACATGTCAATGATAGATTTCTTCAGTCTATTATGTAACACTATGAGGCTCCACATAACATCAGGTGAAGCACATCACTGACCCACTTTTGAATTGCTCCACAATTCTTCCAAGCTGTAACCGTATCAGTACGACTATATAGTTGCACCATTTGAACTCTACCGAAATGTTTGGCGAAGATAGATGAGAACCACACAAGGATGCCACACGCTGTTTTGAACTAATCAAGGAAGTAGCACTTCTCAAAACAAAAATTGTACTGCCACTCACCCCACTTCACACAAATAATCTAAATAAGACAACAAGAGATACTGAGAACTACTGGAGAAGTAAGAACGAACTTATAAGCAATGTTCTCATATGGACTCGTCCAGAAGGACTCATCACTTTTAGCCGATCAGCGAAAACATTCATCAGTTCTGCATGGACTCTGGGTACCATCTAGTGGACTTACCAAGAGTGATGACTAATAGGGACAGATGGCGTAAGAGAGTTAAAGAAACCCGAGGTGTAATCATGCCTTGATGATGATAACGATGCTCTGGTCGCTAACCCAAGAGTTTCAACAAATCTTAAAATGCACCCCCCCAAAAAAAAACAAAGCAAAAAAAAAAAAACCCAACATGTGTCATCAATTTCCAGGTAGATTTAGAATAAAACAATCTTCAATTCAATTTGAAACTTTGTCGTCATACTGTTTGCACTCACCCGATAATAATGATTCAATTTTTGGCTGGTTGGTTTTACGGCATGTCAACTTTTGTTGGGATACTTGAAGTCAATTTAACAATTATGTTCTCCAATTTTATATGATACGAAAATGTATCTTCCCAATTTTAAACAAGTATCATCAAGTCTTTACTTAGTTGCAATATCAATATTTTAAGAAGTAAGTATTAAATGTATGTATTTACCAACCTCTCCACACGAGCAGGATGTGACACAAGGTCATTTTTAAGCGGAGTTTAACAGGTTTGAGTTCAGAGTTTTCCTTCTCCTTGACTGGTTGTATAACCAAGGCTAAAGAACGTAGTCTTCCTACTATTTACACATAGCTAAAGGGAGAATAATTGGATTCATACCTTTTCCAGGGGTATACGTGAAAGGCAATCAGCATCGTCCAGGATTTGAACTCGTGTTGCCGTTTCCATTTCCTGTGACGATAACCATTATACCACGGGCACCTCCAAAGACTATTAAGCTATCTATGTATATTTTTACTCAACCGCTTCGCCACACGCAGGATATGGCTAAAGGCCAATTTTTTAGCGGAATACATCTGATTTGTATACAGAGTTTTCCTTCTCTTAGACTGGTTACCACGCCAAGGTTATAGAGCTCAGTCTAACTTACTATTTACTCATAGCTGGAGGTGGGAGAAAGAATAGTCGTATTCATACTTTTCCATTGGATATTAAGAGCTCCGTCCAGATTATCTTGGGTACCCTGTTCTATTTTCAACGACGATAACCGTTACACTACATGCACCACAAAAGCATAAAAGTATTTCTACATCTTTTTACATATTATCCTTAACAAGTCTATTTGTCCTATAGATGGGAGCCTAATAGCTACTACCACACTATCAAGAATACTTTGGTTGGTTGTTTGGGTTTTATGGCATATCAACCTTTGTAGGTTATTCAACGCCAAATCCATTTTTATGCAAATAATCAATTCTATTTCAAATAATTCAGTTTAGCATGAGTACACAGTTTAATTGTCAAAACATTTCTATTTTAAGCAATTCAGTTTATTCAAACAGCTAATTCAGTTTAGTATAAGTAGAGGTTTTGTTTACGCACAGTTAAATGTCAAAACAGTTCTATATTAAACAAATCAGTTTAGTGTAAGTACAGTTTCAATGACAAAAACAGTTCTAATTCAAACAATTCAGTTTAGCATAAGTATGCAGTTAGTTCTATTTAGCCCATAGAAAGGACCCTATCAAGTGCTACCATTCTAGGGCAGAATGGACCTGGGAGCAATGGCAATAAGGTGGTACTCCGCATTCCCCAAAGCTCTAGCATCACTGGAACCTTACCATCAGATTGTTTAGTGTTATATCAGGACACTCATGGTGGGGTCTTACCTTTCTGCAGAGGTGCAGTCGGTGTATTTGCCCAACTGGGCAAATCATGAGTAGAATAGACCTGGGAGTAATTGCAACAAACTGAAGCTTCATCAACGGAAAATGTTTTGTGTCCTACCCAGGACAACATTTTTTAGGGAGAGGAGAGTGGGCCTTACCCCTCTATAGAAGTTATCGAAAATAGTATGGTGGATGAAAACTTGCTCTATCTAACCTGTTGCTATGTTTCCTGTGTCTTGTAGTTTCTGAGAAAATAAACAGAAGGCATTACTTTCGGGGCAACCCTCCTTTCCTTTATTCACTCATGTTTCATAATTCATGAAAGTTTTTGAAAAAAATATTTAGATGAAAAGCTAAAAAAAATTAAACAGCACTTTTAAAAATATTTAGATGAAAAGCTAAAAAAAAAAAAATTAAACAGCACTTTTATTCGTACTGTACCGGGACATTGGCCCAGCGGTTAGAGTGTTCGCCAATGGCCCGGGAGACCTGGGTTCAATCCCAGGTCTAGTCATACCAAAGACTTTAAAAATGGTACTTGATACCACCTTGCTTAACACTCAGCATTATAAGGTACGGTTCAAGGGTAAAGTGGAGCAATCCTGGGAATGGAGTAGCGCCCTCCCCTACACCTTGGTGTAGTAGCTATCGAAAAGGGAGCCTTCGGGTCACCCTCGACTATGGTCGCTAACTTTACTTACTTACTTTATTCGTACTAGCGAATTCGTCGCACGGAGGGTGGCTTTGACCTTTGACCTCGGCCAACACGCGGCTTGGTTACTTCGTGACATACTCGCTATGCTCACACCCTTAGCTGTTTGCAACTCCACAATGTAGTATTTGAAATATCGTTACATAATCTCATAGACATTGTCTCCTCAAAAAATGGGGAAAGGTATTCCAATTTTGATCTTTTAGTCTTTTACTCTTTTTTAAAAAAGAATTTATTTATCCATTCATTGTGAATTAACTGAAAAAATTTACAAGATTTCCTCTTGCCGTTTTATATATAAATTTTCTTTCCATTAATTTGTTATGTCGTTTAACTTCGCATCAAAAAAAAAAAAAAAAAAAGATAAAAGAATTGTCAAAGGATAGACATAAAAGTTTTCAATTCAAGTCAGTCTTGTTATTCACAAAAAACGTCCCATTCATTTTTACGGTAAAATATTTACTCTCACGCAGTACCTCATGCTCGTGAAAAGCTAAGCTTAGTAAATGATTCCGTCTGAGTTCGATTCTCATTGAGTACCCCATACATCTAGACTTGGGCTAAACTAAGCTAAGCTTAGTAAATGGCTACAAGTCAGTTTGATTCTAACTGGGTGCTTCATACATCTGGCCTTGTGCTAAACTAAGCAAAGCTTAGTAAATGACCAGTAGTCAGTTTGATTCTCACTAGGTGCTTCATACATCTGGCCTTGCGCTAAACTAAGCTAAGCTCAGTAAATGACCACTAGTCAGTTTGATTCTCACTGGGTGTCCTTTAAGGCTTTTTACATGACAATAATAAAATGCTTACTTTTTCTGAAAATAAATCTAATGAATAAAGATTGATAAATAAATAAATTTTTCAAGAAATCAGACCGAGTAAATTAGATTTTAATGAATAATACTTGGAATATATTCATATTCTAGATGTGTTATGTTTTCAAAATATCCTTATAAAAGAGCTCTCAACAGATGATGACTCCATTTTGGAGATTTGAGTTGTGATTGTAAAGGCCAAGGTTATTAGTT
>OY757933.1:35442229-35457229 GCA_963585895.1 Sepioteuthis lessoniana | reverse complement strand
TTAAGTAAAAAGACGCTTATTAAACCAAAAAGTGCTCAAATGTTGGCCAGCTGGGCAAAATAAAAACTAAAACGAATTTAAATCCCCTCATTTTAATTTCATTTCATATGTTTTCTATTAAATAAAAAAACAAAATCCTCAAATGAAACTTTTGGAGGAAAGAAATGGACGACAAGTTGAATTATAAATACCATAAATTTCTGGTTTAATACAATAAAACAAATTACCGTACAGCACATGAGCAGAAGTGGAAGGGAGAAAGAAATCTTTTTCCGGAAAGATTTCATGTGTAGAAAAGACTACGTTAATTACTTGAATTATAAAAGAATTGGTCTTTAAAGAAAAAACAAAGAGAAAGACCAAACAAATTGGGTACATATTAAGTTGCCGCAATTTACAAATGAAAATTGAAGCATTGATAGATTCTTAAAATTCAGTATAAAATTAAGTTGTCTAATAGTTAAGATATTGTATAGGAATAGCATTAAATGAAATTAAAACTGGGTAGTACAGGTTTCAATATTGGGGAAACATTATGGAGAGAGAGAGAGAGAGAGAGAGAGAGAGAGAGAGAGAGAGAGAGAGAGAGAGAGAAGTGAGTTTGTGTAAAAAAGAAAAAAATGTAGTACATTTTTAATTTTTAAATTTAAAAAAAAGAAGAAAGCTTTAGTCTGTACTTTTTTAAAATCAAATCTTGTATTTTATTTGATAGTTCATTTTTATTACAAAAAAAAAAAGCAATAAACCCCCCCCCCAAAAAAAAACAACAACTAATAAACAAAAAAACAAAGGACTACAACAAGAGCAAGAACAACAATAACAACAACAAACAATCATACAAACAAAAATAAAATAGAATAAAACTAAACCGAAAAAAAAAAAACAAAAAGAAAAAACCCAATATAGCAAGGCAAAAATAAGCCAAAAAATCACACCACCACGAACAAAAATAAAAAGAAACAAACACATCCCGTGTTTCACTAAAAATATTTTGTAAAAAAAATCTCATTAAAAAGAAAAAAAAAAAAAAAGAAGACACAAATTTATTCCAGTGAGTTTTCTGTTGGTCGAAGCACCTCTTAAAACCCTTCCTTTTGATATTCTGTGAAACTACACCGTCATATTTTTTTATATTTCTTCAGTTTTTCTCCGTCATCAAAACTGACATGAATTTTCAGTTACATGGATCGAGGGCTTGTTGATTATCGAGAGTATTGCATTCTCACAAACTAGTGTTTTCATTCAGAAAGTATCGGAACTGGCTTAGAAAAAAAAAAAAAAGAATTAAAAGCATTGAAAATAAAATAAACAAAAAAAAAAAAAAAATTGAAAAAACAAAACAAACAAAAAACAAAAATAAAAGCAGTAAAAAATACCTCCCCTCAAAATGCAAAAAAAAGCAAAAACAAAGAAAAATTAAAAACAAAACAAAACAAACAAAAAACAAAAATAAAAACTGTAAAAAATACCTCTCTACAAAATGCAACAAAGCAAAAACAAAATAAAAAATCAAAGCAAACAAATAAAAACAACCTATGACGCTTAGTTTGCATCGTCGAATTTCTTTTAATGTCCTCCACGTCCTCAAATCTCACCAGTGAGATAAAATTTCTGTGTAGGTTTGGTTTTTTTGGTTTCTTAGTTTAATGGCATATCAATCTTCGTGGGTCATTTAATGTCAAAGCCAACCTTTTTGGTGAACACCAGCGAGAAGAATAGCAGTGGTTCTATTTAAGACATAGCTGGTGTGGGTAGAGGAATTCATACCTTCAATTTTGGAAACAAGAGGTCTCACGGAGCTAGGTCTGGTGATTATGAAGGGCCCTGCTCTCTCACAGTCCTGTGTTTCATCAAAAAACTGTTGATTAAAAGTATCGGGACTATTTTGATATTTTCTTTTTGTCAAATTGACTGACTGGTATCTTTTATTTTCTCTGAAGTACAATTATATTCATTTTAACTCTTCACGTTCGCAAATGTTACCAGCGAGATAAATTTTCAGTTTAGGAAGCAAGAATGGCCCAGTCGGCTGGGGCGGCAGAATACACCAACTGCATCTCTACAGAAGAGTAAGACTCCCCCAACGAGTGTCCTAGATATGACACCAAACAATCTGATGGTGAGGTTCCAGTAATGCGGGAGCTTTGAGGAATGCGGAGTACTCCTTCATTGCCATCGCTCCTACGTCTACTCTGGTCCGGAGTGGTAGCACCAGATAGGGCCTTATCTATGGGTCAAATAGAACTAAACTGTATATTTATGCTAAACTGAATTACTTGAAATAGAACAGTTTTGTCATTTAACTGTGTGTGGACAAAAACTATACCTATCCTAAACTGAATTGTTTCAATTAGAACTGTTTAAATAAACTGAATAGCTTGAAATAGAAATGTTTTTGTGAATTAAACTGTGTACTAATGCTAAACTGAATTGTTCGAAATAGAACTAATTATTTGTATAAAAATGGATTTGGCATTAAATAACCTACAAAGGTTGATAAGCCATAAAACCTAAACAACCACCCAACCAGTTTAGGAAGCACGAAATCTTACACGGTTGTAGAGTATCGAGAGTGTTTAACTCTAACAACCTTGTTTTTCGCTAAAAACATTTATTTCAAAATGTATCGGTTTGGTTTCTGGCATGTCATCCTTCGTGGGTTATTTAATGCCAAAGCCATCCTTGTAGGAGAACACTAATTATACTAGTGACCCGTACAAGGGTATCAGTCCCAAATTGAACGTATTGGTGCGACTAGAGTTCAAACTAGTTTGCTGCGAAGCTGTAGGCCAGAACGTTTGCCATTATGCCACAGCGACACTACCTCTAAAAGAATTAGGACTGGCTTCATAATTCTCTTCGGTGTGTATCCTCGTGGTGTAATGGTTAAAGCGATGGACTACGGAATCGTATTAAGCGAGTTCGAACACCAGTCGCACTATTATGTTCATTTTTGGGTAAATATCCTTGGGAAAGGTATGGAGCCCCTTATCCTCCCAGCCATGGGTTAAATAGTACCACTACTGTTCTTCTAGGAGAATAGCTTTGGCATTAAATAACCTACAAAGGTTGATATGCCATTAAACAAAGAAACCATAATTTTCTTCAAATTGGCATTGATTCATCTATACATCTAGATGGTTGGTTGGGTTTATGGCATATCAACGCTTCAAGATTATTTAATACCAAAACTGGTTTATATATATACATATAGTCATCCACAGACAGACTGTTTCGTTCTATCAGAACTCTTCAGTGTGGCTAGACACGCAGGACGCTCGAAGCCGGGATCGAAACCCGTCTAACTTTACGTTAGACTATGCTTCAGACCACTCGTCCACTAAGCGGACAACGTTGGCTAAGGGAATTTTAAGGTATTTTTATTTTTAGCAGCAGCAGCCTTTGTTTACATTTTTTATACCCTATCGGCTACCAGAGTGCTCAATTCTTTCGAAGAGCTTTGCATTACGCTAGTGGCGGCCGGCAATTCCTTCGCCAGAGAGCTCAACCCCCATGGGGGAGCATATATTGTCATCCCAGACAGACTGTTTCGTTCTATCAGAACTCTTCAGTGTGGCTAGACACGCAGGACGCTCGAAGCCGGGATCGAAACCTGTCCAACTTTACGTTAGAGCTTATTTGTTTGCACACACTTAAATACTTTCAAGAATTGCCATGTAACAGTAACAATTTAACATCACTCATTCTTTTGCATATAGTTAAATGGTTAAACAGTTCTATTTTACCTATATATAGGACCCTAACAGGTATTACATCTCCGAGTTAGAGTGAACCTGGAAGTAATGGTAGTGAAGGGGTACTCCATATTTCCCAAAGCTCAATGATTGGAGCCTCATCATTAGATGCAGTTTAATGTCCTACTCAGGACACTAGACGTCTAGACATCATCCCTGTATTATACAAGTTGCTCAATTGTGAATACTTTTTAAAATTAAAAATTAATTTTTTTTAAACTAAAAAAAGAAAAAGAACGGTTTAATCTCGGCACTTTTTGATCAAACATTTTTGTTTTATTAAATATCATGTCGGTTATTTCTGTTAAACAAACAAACAAACCCCCCTAAAAAAAGAAATATAAAAAGCAACCTTCAACTCTTGGCTCGATGACATTTATTTATCATTAAAAATGACAATTAAATTTTTTTCTATCCCGCACAGCAGGTATTCATAATGTTTTAAAATATGTATAACCAATATCGTTTTTTTTGAAAGGGGGAAAAAATGTCGGTAATTAGCATTTAAAAATTATTTCGCTTTGCTTTTAACAGTCCCTAAATGTGAAATGGCATCTCTTCCATAATTTACATTTGCCTTTATACGAAAGAGAATTTTCTATAATTAAAAGTATTTTCCATTCATTTTTCTTATGTTCTCTAGTTTATGATTTCTCTCTCTCTCTCTCTCTCTCTATATATATATATATATATATATAATCCGGTTATTTTGATTTTTCATCTTTTTCTTTCAATCCGAATGTGATCGTAATTAAGAAAAGGCTTTTTTTTTGTATTTTCTTTTCTCAATGAAATTCCCTGTGTTCACATCTACTTGTTTTGAATGATATGCATATATATGTGCTAACAAGTTGTGTGTGAGGGGTGTGTTTAAAGAGGATATGCGTTCAAAATAACATACTTCCACACACTGCCAAAATTAAAGCACACACACACACACACACACACACACACACACACACACACACACATATATATATATATATATATATATATATATATAGGTTCGATACACTTATGCTAAATTTTATCTATGTGTGAATAGGAGGTATGTCTTTGACCAGCAGCTGCCCTGCTGGAATCTATAGAATATCTGAGAAAATGTTTTCCTGGGCTCCTTATCTTATTCCGTTGTGATATCCCGTGCCCAGCTCGTTTACCAGATCTATCCCCTTTTGGGATTTATTCCTCTGGGGATACCTGTAGTCTCAAGTTATAAAACGCAGACCGTGTGATATACCGGAATAAACAGACAGCAACTTTTAACGTATTCAAATATAGTTAGCTTCTTTTATTTTTTTTTCATTACGAAGTGTATGAAATTGTGGAGTGAAGGAGGGTCGAAGAACGACTAAGATAGATACACACGAGACTGGCACACGACCAACTCAAAAGTTTTAATCATTTCAGCTTCTATAAGTTTTTCAATTTCAGGGCTTTCACAAGGTACCTCTTGTTTCTTCTAGAATCACACCTTTCGACTTATGCAAGTCTGTTTCTTCACCTTTTATCACTCTTAAGTGTCTGTTTCTTCACGCTTCTCTGCTTCGTGCATCGAGCATAGTTTCAAGGGATTTCATCATCATCATCATCATCATGTCGTGCCGCTAGCACGGATATCCCTGACCCTCTCTCGCCATTTCTCCTTATCATTCATCGCCTCTGGCAGGTCTTCAGGGTTACATCCCGTATTCTCACATAGCTGCTGTATGTATGTTCGAGCTGGTCGTCCTGCTTTTGCTTGGCCACATGCGGGGGTCCATAGGAGTACATCACTTATGAGCTCGTCCTTGCTTCTCCAGCAGTGTCCTGCATGTCTGGTTCGTCTAGCTTGGATAGTTTTCGTGATGGAAGGTAGGTGGCCGTATAGTCGGTGCCTTGTGGGGTGTCGCCGCCAGGACTTGTTCAGTATTGCTCGCAAGGCGAGACTATATCTTCACGTTTCTCTCTTTGTGCGTCTGTTATTATCTCAAGGCATTCAATCATCTTAGATTCTTCTCGCTTTAACAAGACTCTACCACTTAACTCTGGGATATCTGGCACAAGGCCAGCGCCTTGAGCGGCGTGACGTCTAGTAACTCTTCTGTCGGCTCCTTCATTCTCACTAAGTCAAAAATCTTCAATTATGATATAATTTTCTGGATGCCCATGCAATGCTCGTGATCACATTTTCTTCCGGCATGCCACCCACACAAATCACGTGGCATTTCCGCCGTGTTTTGTTTACCTTTAGACACAGGTGGATATCCTGTTTTGCCACCCATCTAATTTACGCAGCCTGTCAAAGGCATCTCCCTGTCATTATTCAACAGCCGCAGATGAAGAACTGAAAGATTCTATTTATCAGGAAATTGAAGCAATGACTAGACGAGCGATGCAGAAATTCAGGGTGAAGCTTCAGGGTGTGGCTTCAGGAGTGGGCAAGAATTTGGACGATATAACATTTAAAACAAAGTGATGACCGTTATAATGACTGGGCTAGCACTACAGGAGCTCAGGGTGAGGCTCCATGAGTGTATAAATTGTGAGGACAAACATTTTTATACAGGGTGTCTCAATATATACGGGGCCCATGTGACTGCTAATAACTCAACTAATAATAATGTGTTTTTTATTGTTTCAGATTTGTGTCACTACTTATTTGGAGACAAAATCATTTAAAACTGTGCAAGCAAAATTTCGCAGGAAGTTTAACTTTAACACTTATCCCCAGAAATGTCAAATTTATCGTTAAGTACACAAATTTCAAACCACAGGGTCTGTAAACAAGAAGGCAGAAAATCCCAGATCTAGCAAGAAATTGACAGCAAGGTGTTCTGACAATGTGGATGTAGTAAGTGATTCTGTCGGAAGAAGTCCGAAAAAGTTCTCCCGATGTCGTTCCCAAGAACTTGGTCTTATCATGTGCACAGTAAAGGATAAAGTCAATGAATTTCTGCCCTTGTCCTGTTGTTTGACCTTTCTGAAAGGATAGAATTGCTTTTTAAGACTTAGATGAAAGATGACTTGATGCAATATGAATTATCATATTAATGGGTTGCATCTATTTTGAGTCACCCTATATAACTAAAACTGCGAGTGATGGCAATAAAGAGGTAATCTACACTCTCCGGAGCACCAGAACTTGAGCTTTACCAGATGCAAATTAGTGTCACATCTAGGACACTCCTTTTTTGTGGGGCGTCTTATTCCTCTGCAGAGGATGCAATCGGTATATTCTACGCCTCGCCGACCGGGTTCGCCCATAGTCTGGGAAACCGGGGTTCAATCCCAGGTAGTGTCATACCAAAGACTCAAAAAATGGTACTTGATGCCTCCTTGCTTAACACTCAGCATTATAAGGTACGGATTAAAGGTAAGTGGAGCAATTCCAGGAAAGGAGTTGCGCCCTCCCCTACACCTCTTTGTAGTAGCTATTGAAGAGGGAGTCTATATATATATAAATTCTTTTTTTAAGAATTCAAAGTTACTTTTTCAATGTTGGGTCTTAGAATACGCTGACTCTATCCCCTACAGAGTATTAAGACCCTGTTGAAAGGAATGTCCAGAGTAGGACATTAAACTGCATACTAGATGGCTTGATATGCCGTTAAAATCAATCCATCAAAGGAATTGTTGATTTATTGTCTCATGGCTTTACTTGTGGAAAAAGTAAAGTGTTCTCTTGTCGGCTGAGCTAAAAATCTCTCACCGCTGTACGAAGATGTAGAACTGATAACAATTCTGGAAATCTGGGGAGTGGAGGATATTATTTCCTTTTCGCAACTCCCAGGTCCACTCTTTGAGGGTACAGTAAATAGGTGGAATAAGCCTATTTGAAAATTATTGGTATTGTACACGAATACTTCAAACCATGTAATTGTCTGCAAATATTCATATTATTTACTAAACTTTGTTTAGTTTAGTAAATCGGACTTAGGTTGTTTACAGAACCTGTTGTTATTAAGTGATTACCCATCTCAGTTCGGGGTGTCCTCGTAGGGTAATGGTTAAAGCGATGGACTGCGGAATCGTAGTAAGCGAGTTCGAACTCTAGTCGCGCTATTACGTTCACTTTCGGACAAACACCCTTGGGAAAGGTATGAACCCCCTTATCTTCCCATGGGTTATGGGTTAAATAGTGCCACTACTGTTCTTCTAGGATAATTGCTTTGGCATTAAATAACCTACAAAGAGTTGATATGCCATTAAACAAAGAAAATAAGAAACCGAAACCATCTCAGTTCTGAGCAGGCACATTAGTGCTTAATGTCGGTGATATAATGTACTTGGTATGATACTATACTGCATTTGATAGTATCCAGTTCTGGAGCTCTGTGGAGTACTCGTTCGTTGCTATAACTCCCAGGTCTAATCTAACTCGGAATGGTAGTACTTTTTAGGGTCATATTTATGGCTCAAATAGGTTTGTTTTGAAATTAGTAATTAGATAGCAATACTTGATAAGATATAACTGCAAAAATTATTTGGATTGAGTACAGCGTCTTGAAACTGAATTTTTTTTTGTTAAGGATCAATATAATCCGTTGCTTGAAAATTCCTAATCCCAGATAAATTATTTGTTTTTGATAGGAATACTTGAAATCACACTACTGTGTGCAGATTATTTGTGTCAGATAGGAATTCTTGTAAATATAAACATACAATGAACGCGATTTCTTAACCTTTAGTCAGAAATGTGTCAAATATATCTGTTTGAAAATCATTGACATTCGATGGGATCGCGTGCCAAAAATAACCATTTAAGAAACAAAATCTAAATATGAACATACAATGGACACGATTTCCTAAATTTAAGGTAAAAAATAATCCTAGATGGCTTGATATGCCGTTAAAATCAATTCATAAATCAAAGGAATTCTTGATTTATTGACTCGTGGCTTTACTTGTGGAAAAAGTAAAGTGTTCTCTCACTGCTGTACGAAGATGTAGTACTGATAGCAGTAAAGATGCACTATCAGAGATCCTCTAGACTGCATTCAGTGTCCGCACCGAGCTGTGTTGGAGTCCACAGAAGGATTTCACTTCTGAGTTCGCCCTTGCTTAACCAGCAGTGCCTAACATGTCTTGTTCTTTTAACTTGGACGGTTTGTGAGATGGGAAGCAAGTGGCCGTACAGCCGCTGTTTTGTGGAGTGTTGCTTCTAACAGTGCTATACAACTCACACAACCAAGTAGCACAGGAAACCATGGGATGAAGCATGATGGAAGTGAAGCAAGGCAGATGTGCCCTACAGAAGCTCAACGGTGCGCTTCACCTGATGCTGGGCGTAAGAACGTCTTAAGTCAACGGACAGGATCGAATAGTTCTGTCAGCAAACTATGGCTACATATCTATAAGAGTGGTGTCTATTGATGCTGGGAAAACATAACCACCAGAAGATTGCCATTACGCGAATTTATGTCACTATGGATCTTTGGCATGGTAGTATAGAGTCAGACATGTGTGTGCGTGTCACGGTGGATGTATGAATGGGTGTGAGTACATATATACATGTGTATATGTATTTAGATATATCGATGCCGTATGTAAAAAAAACGAGGAAGGAGAAATCAGTTCACCCATCCACCCACTACCAGCCTGGCAAGCCAGTAGGTCAACCGTGGGTTTGAACGAAGCGATCTCACGATCTTGAATTAGTTTGGGGCTAAACAACGCGTGGGAAAAAAGAAACAAATAAACGGGAAATGACCCAGCACTTCCTGTTTTCTCGAAGTACAAAGTCCGGAGTGACAAGAGTGAGTTAGAGGAACCCGCTCGAGAGAAATTGATCTGAGAAAGTGTCCGGAAAAATGCGTTCAGAATCTACTGGCGTTCATAGAGCTGGGGTGATCTGCGAGGATCTGGTTAGGTAGAATTCGTGCTGAACGAATGGAGGAGGAGGGAACAGAAACAAATTAAGGTCCTGTCCTTCAGTTTTGAGTTCAAATTTTGTTTTTCTTCTTTATCTTTTGTGGCACCGCCTCGAGCTCTGTGCAATAAACACAGCGTCGGAAGTCAGACAAAAAAGTAAGTAGATGCACAACAGAATAGAGCCGTGTCGTCACGAATTTAAACCTAACAGAGATACAGTACCCACTAATTGGATGAAAAACATTAAAGAAACCGGTTCTGTCAATATTTTTGACATCTGAACACGATCATACAATCTGTCATTAGACAGTTGCCTGCGTCTGCCCAGACAGTGAACATCCTGATCGCCTAATTCAACTACCATCTTTTCGTCGACTACACTTCATCACACATGGCAATCTTTCGATTCTGTCGACAGTGAATAGTATGAACGAATTTGGATGTTGCATTAGCCAGGCGAAAAGAGACAGAATAATCTTGTTAACAAAAATGAAGTTAGGGAAATGTCTACATAAAAATGCGGAAAAAAACCACTCCTTGATAATTTTCCAAAGGTATAATGAATTATTTGTGGGTGGGTCATCATCACTTAAACGGTGAAATTGCGTTCTCTTCATACTGAAGACTGAAGAAGACACAGAGATTTAGTAAACGAAATTAATTTATATCTTAATTATAACACTAATATTGGTAATAGTGTCTACCATACATTCCTGTCTATGCATATATATGTGTGTGTGTGTGTGTGTGTGTGTGTGTGTGTGTGTGTGTGTGTGAAGCAAAAATTAATTATAACAAACCACTTGTATCAATGATAATTAACGAGGACAGTTTGTTCTGAAAAGAACAGCCATGGTCTGAAAGACCGAGTGAATGTATTGACTTAACTCTTCCGCTACGGACAAAGTATGACACAAGGCCATGATCCCTTTTGTTGTACTAATTAATATTATCTTATATAGCTCCAAAAATTTTAAAATTTAAGGATTACAATCGGAATTTATAATTGTCTGTCTCTCTGTATCTCTCTATGTCTCTCTCAGTGGGAGCTCCTGAAGAGTTATGGCGAAATTTCTATTCAAACCCATCTGAAGAACTAGTTGATTAGCTGGTGAAATAAATTAATAACAGAGTATATCTATTAATTTTCTTTTAGTAATGATATATATATATATATATAATTTGTAAGTGAATAATTTGTAGCTAACTATATTTGACTCGGCCATTTGCCTAATAGGTAGAGTGTTCGCCAATGGTCCGGGAGACCGGGTTTCAATCCTTAGTCGAATCATACCAAAAACTCAAAAATGGTGCTTGATGCCGCCTTGCTTAACATTCAGAATTATTAGGTACGGATCAAGAGTAAAGTGGAGCAATCTAGGGAATGGAGTAGCGACCTCCCCTATACCTCGGTGTGATAGCTATTGAAAAGGAAAATAAAAGGGATATTTTTAAACGAAATTGGACTCATTTGTTTCTATACAGTTGAATGGTTTCAATTATTGATATGTAATACTAATAATTCAATTCAACATCAATCATTTCTTCTTTGCACACAGTTAAATGGTTTCAAGTGTAGTAAATGATTAAATAGTTCTTTTTATCCCATAGATGAGACCCTAACAAGTACCACCCCTTCGAGTCAGAGTGGACATAAAAGTAATGGCAATTAAGAGGTAATCCATATTTAGCAAATCTTCAAGAGTGGATCCTCACCATCAGATACAATTTAGTGTCATATCTAGAACACTCGTTTGGTAGAGAGTTTTACCCCACTAGAGAGATGCAGTCAGCTTATTCTACAGTCCCAGCTGACCAGGTGATGTGTGCAATCAACCGAAAAGGACATCGACACGAGGTTAACGAAAGCATAGACAGCTATTAATAGTCTATCGATTATACGGAAATCAGACTTAACCGATAAAATGAAACGCAGTTTCTTCCAGGCAGCGGTCACATCGATACTGCTATACGGGTGCACTACATGGACGCTAACAAAACGGCTCGAGAAAAAGCTAGACGGCAATTACACAAGAATGCTGCGTGCAATCTTGAACAAGTCCTGGCGACAACACCCCACAAGACACCAACTGTACGGCCACCTGCCTCCTAACACGAAAACTATTCAAGTTAGACGAACCAGACATGCAGGACACTGCTGGCGAAGCAGGGACGAACTCATAAGAGATATACTCTTATGGACCCCCACACATGGCCGTGCAAAAGCAGGACGACCAGCACGAACATACATTCAGCAGCTGTGTGAGGATACGGGATGCTGTCCTGAGGACCTGCCTAGGGCGATGAACGATAGGGTGGAGTGGCGAGAGAGGGTCAGGGATATCCGTGCCACCAGCACGACATGATGATGATGATGATGATGTGTGTGTACATAAATAATTTTTCAACACAATTTCCTCCTTTTTCGTAAATCGATTAAAGACATAAAACACACATTATACTGTAAATTAATCACTGTTAGACCACGTACTTATTGACCTAATCTCCTATGTGTGTATGCTTGTGTGTGCGTATGTGTGTGTATGTATAAGTAAATAGTCATCATTTTAAATTATTAATTTCGCTTTTTTTCTTTTTTTTTTTTTCAGGTTTTGTCTACTGTGCGGCAAATTAGTGTCAGTTAGGCACCGTCAGCGAGGAAAAGAGCACTATGACGCAATTCCCTCTCCCAGAAATTTGAAACCGGCTGGCCGTACTGCATAGCATTCACGCTGGAAGCCCAATATGAGAATTTCAGAGTGTTTGCATGACAATCTGGGGACAGTGCAGAGGATTCGAAAAGAGTTAACAGAATTCAACAGTGATTACAAAAGTACGGCAGCGCTGATCGTTTTGATAAGAAAAGAAATCCAGGATAGTGAAACCCAGGTAATGATCGACAACGATTCCAGCCACTCAATCAGGTTCGCAGCTATTAACATCGGGGTGTTTTAGGTTGATTTTTTTTTATCTGGTTGGTAGTATATGAAAACATTCGCTGTTCCTCATACCAGAGGAGAAAGGTCTAATTTTTATCACAGAACATGAAGGACAAGAGGAAAGAGTCCCGCTGAAAAGCTTTCGAACAAACTCAAGTATCTCTTTCAACTGAAATACTTTGCGTTGTCGTTGTTGAGAAAATTTCTGCCAGGATCAGATGGCAAACTCATAGAACAAACGTTGGTTTGATCTCTCCTCACAAGATGAAACGATAGCACTAATACCCTTGGGAAAACTATGAACCCAATTATTCTCCCTCCATGGCTGAATAGTTAGACAGACTAAATTTTTTAGCCTTGGTTTGGAAAGCAGTCAAATAGTAAGAAAACTATGAATTCAAACCTGTTAAACTCTGCTTAGAAGTTAACACTGTGCCATATTGCTCATGCAGAGGGGATGGATATATATGTGAATATAATTTCTAAGAGAATAATAGTTTGTTGTTAAATATTTTTGTTTATGAAGAAATTGTTACAACACTTGACGAAAGTTAGTTGATAATCATATTTCATCGATGTATGTTGTGTAAATAGTTGTGTTTCGTCGCTGTGTCTACTGTTTTATATATATATATATATATATATATATATATATATATATATATACAGAGAGAGAGAGAGAGAGAGAGAGAGAGAGAGAGAGAGAGAAATAGTACATTTTAGTGATTCTGACAAGATGATAAAAATAAGAGGAAAAGTGGAAAAATCAAAACACTTACAACGAGTTTAGTGGTAATATTTCGTTCTTTAGTCACAGAAGAACTTCATCAGACTATACATTTTTGGCGTTTTTCTACATTTTATCAATTGAGCAAATAGATAAACTAATGGAAATTGTAAAAAGGTATAAATGGATGGAAAGAATCTAAAGATAAGAGAAAGATAAGGGAAGAACAGGAAGGGAAATAGATATAAGTTCGAGTGATGGTGGTAAATGTTATTTGGTTTTGACTGTGACCGTCTGGGAAGATGGTCGTGGCTAGGTGGTACCACGTGCATAAGATTTCGCCAGATGAAACGATAGTAACAAAAAAACAAACACCTAGCCTACATGATGGTGTTTGGGGTGGTCACTAGAGATGGTGACGTTTTGTTTCCGTTCATCGTCCCACACTGAAGTCTACATCAAATACCAGGAGGAGATTGTGCTGTCCTGGATCGAGAAGGTGCCTGCTGGAAGACCCTACATATAGCAACAGGACTCTACACCGTGCTACACAAGCAGGTACCAAGTATTGGCTGTGAGAACATTTCTGCGATCACATAATTCCTAACATCTGACCGCTTTATTCCTCAGGTTGCTATCTCTTTGATTATTATGTAGGGGTGACGTTCAGCAAGAGACCAATAAAACTCCGTCCAACACCAAAGATGAGCTGAAGGCAATCATAACAGCAGTATTTACCAATTTAAATAAGTATACCGTGAGATAGGCTTGCAGGAGACTCGGAAGTCATCTGGAGGCCGTGGCTGAAGACAATGGTAATTTTTTTGAATAAATTTAATATTTGGTATTTCAAAATATTTTGATGTAATTTTGCTAAATATAGGGCGTCTTAATATAGATGGGACCGATGTAACTGCTAATAACTCTACTAGAAATAATGCTGAGTTTTTTTTTTGTTTCAGATTTGAAAATAGCATACTATAACAACTATTAATCCTCGATCCCAATGATTTGGACTAGAGAGGGAAAATATTTTGCGTCGCTACTTATTTGGAGACAAAATTATTTAAAACTGTGCAAGCAAAATTTCGCAGGACGTTTAACGTAACAATTATCCCCAGAAAAGTCAAATTTATCGTTAGGTACACAAATTTCAAGCCACAGGGTCAGTAAACAACCTCAACAAGAAGGCAGAAATTCCCAGATCTGGCAGGAAGTTGACTGCAAGATGTTCTGACAATGTGGATGCAGTAAGTGATTCTGTGGGAAGAAGTCCGAAAAAGTCCTCCCGATGTCGTTCCCAAGAACTTGGTCTTATCATGTGCACAGTAAAGGATAAAGTCAATGAATTTCTGCCCTTGTCATGTTGTTTGACCTTTCTGAAAGGATAGAATTGATTTTTAAGACTTAGATGAAATAATTCATATTGCATCAAATACAATATGAATTATCATATTAATGGGTTGCATCTATTTTGAGACAACCCTGAATATCTGGTAAAGTGAGATGTCAGTGTTATTTTTATTTTTGAGTAATTTAGACGACAATTGACTCATCGCACAATATGAATAAACATATTAGATGAAATATCTGGAAGAATTGAAGATTGGTTTGATTTCTTTGTTTGAACGGCATATCAACCTTTGTGAGTTATTTAATGTCAAAAGCATTCTTGTAGAAGAACAGAAGATGACCTATCTAACCAATAGTCGTGGGGATAAGGTGG
>OY757933.1:35379729-35437229 GCA_963585895.1 Sepioteuthis lessoniana | reverse complement strand
AGTATGATAGAATGTGGAAAGTTGGCCAAATCAAACACTTAACTCAAATTCAGACCTGAAGAAATATCACACATTTAAATTTGAGTTAAGTGTTTAACTTATCCAACTTTCCACATATATGTATATATATATATTTCTTTGAGATATGGTATTCTTTTGTCGATTTAAACATTTTCAAATAGTTTATTTGATATATACAAATTTCCACATAATTATTTCATATATCATCATCATCATCATGATGTCGTGCCGCCAGCACGGATATCCTTGACCATCTCTCGCCACTTCTCCCTATCATTCATCGCCTCCGGCAGGTCTTCTGGGTTACATCCTGTGTCCTCACATAGCTGCTGATATACATATATATATATATATATATATATATATATTCCTTTGATATTGACTCAACAGTATTTTTATATTATTTTCCTTATGGCAATGTTTTTGGTTTTTAAACGAAGAGATATGCGAAAAGAAAAAATGGGGAAACAGACATTTCTTGTCTTTCAAATTCAATAAGACTTGTTTGCACGAAAAACTGTCCCCCCACCACTCTACATATATGTATATATATATATATATATATATATATATATATATATATATATATATATATATATATATATATATATATATATAATAGAGTTGGTTGTCACTTAAGTTCTGAGGCTGTCGTTATGAGACAATTGAGGAGATGAAAGAGGCTGTGACGAAGGTCATTGACACGCTCACACGAGAGGACTTCCATAGGGCCTTCCAGAAGTTGTTGGAACGATACAATAAGTGCATTGCAGCTGGAGGAGATTACTTCGAAGGGGACTATCAATAAAAGTACCCATACGAAAAAGTCTGGAAACTTATTTACTGATCCTCGTATTACTCCTGCTAAAATATATTGACTCCAACGCACGTTTCTTCCGTCATTTTTGATTCATGAAAAATAAACTAAGCATAAATCTGAGACATAACCTTTTTTATATAATAGACAACCATTTTGATTTCATGTCTCAAATTAAATAAATAATTTCGTTCAATAAAAAATCAAGATTTCTTTTCCACCTAAGGTAAAAGTTGCCCAGTCGGCTGGGGCTGTAGAATACACTGACTGCTTTTCTGCAGAGGGGTGATACCCCCCCCCCATAACGAGTGTCCTGGATATGACACTAAACAATCTGATGGTGAGGTTCCAGCAATGTTGGAGCTTTGGAGAATGCCCCTTCATTACCATCGCTCCCAGGTCCACTCTGGCCCGGAATGGTAGCACCTGATAGGGCCCTATCTATGGGTTAAATAGAACTAACAGCATTCTTATGCTAAACTGAATAGCTTGAAATAGAAATGTTTTTGACAATTAAACCGTACTTACATTTGGACTGCGTGCTTATGCTTAACTGAATTATTTGAAATAGAACTGTTTTTCGACATTAAAATTGTATTTACACTTAACTGCATTGTTACATATAACTTTTTGAATAGTTTGAAATAACTGTTTTTGACAATTAAACTGTGTACTTATGCTAAACTGAATTGTTTGAAATGGAACAGATTATTTACATAAAAATGGATTTGGCGTTAAATAACCTACAAAGGTTGATATGCCATAAAACCCACCAAACCAAACCAAACTAAGGTAAAAGGAAAAATTATGGAATTACTAAAATATGAATGAAAAATTATGGAATCCCCAAAAAGAATAATTCTCTCTCTCTCTCTGTCTCTCTGTCTGGGCAATCAATTTAACCCGGAGATAATTGTTTTCAAAACTAACCTGCAAATCACTGTTCCACAGAGTGGTCCATTTAAAGTTGATATATCAAGAGGACTTTGCCCTCGTGTCAAATCTAAAGATTCATTTTTTTAATTGGGCTGCAATGACGACTTTTAACTAACCAAGCTACTTAAATTACGGTGCTCCAACTTCAACCACTTAACACAAACTGTGAAGTGCTTTTGAAACAGATAACAAAGATGAATGCAAAAGAAAGTCTGAACAGGCAAGTTTTTCTTCCTTATTTTTGTGTGCTTTTAAATGGTTTCCAACTTAAGTTTCTTTATTGCCTCCTCTCAAGGGCTTGTCCTTTATCATTACTTATTCACAGACAATCATGTAGATACAAATATAAAACGGTATATCTATCTATCTATCTCTCTCTCTCTCTCTCTCTCTCTCTCTCTATATATATATATATATATATATATATATATATATATATATATATAAGCATGTATACTTTTTATATAAAAATAAAAATAAAATATTTACTTCTTGGGTGTCATTATAAATTTATTTCTGGTCGGATGACGATCATCAGATATTACAAAAAAAAAATTATTAGGGTGTTCTTATATCGCTTCCGGCGAGAATAGGATTTGGAAACATTTCTTTAATTCTTTAATCAAAATTATTTTTGATTAAAAATGATTTATTGATATATTTTATATAATTTTTTTTAACCAAGAAATTTTTTTTTTACGGTAGAGATATTATAACTATTTTTTTTTTATACAATGTTTATACATTCCTTAACCTCCCCCCCCCCCAAAAAAAAGACTGTTACTCCTAATTTAAATATATATTGCTTCGGTTACTTTGTTTAGTGGTATATCAACTTTCGAGGTTCATTTGATACCAAATCCACCCTTGTAGAAAAGCAGTATTAGGACTTTTTAACCATAGCCGGGGAGATAAGTGGGTTCATGCCTTTCCCAAGGGTTTTAATCTGAAATTAAACGTAATTGTGAGACTGAAGTTCGAACACGCTTACTAAGAAGTCGAAGTCCAGTATATTAGACCCTAAGATACGGGTCTCCCTCGTATACATATTTCTTTAAAATTAAGAATAGAGTCTAGCTGTTTTTTCCTAACAGTTCTCAACAGCAAAAGACTAAGCCACATAAACGTTTTAAAGTCTTAAGATCCTTTAAAATTGTCAATAAAAAAGACTTTGATAAAAACAGATTTATGAACAGTTTCTTCGTGTTGCTGCCACTTTCATTAGCTATACCTTATGATCGTTTGTTTTTATTGACGATTTCACGGGATTTTAAGATTTTAAAACGTGTACTTGTACATGTGTGTGTGTGTGTGTGTGTGTGTGTGTGTGTGTGTGTGGTTTGGTTTGTTGGGTTTTATGGCATATCAACCTTTGTAGGTTATTTAACGCCAAATCCATTTTTATGTAAATAATCTGTTCTATTTAAAACAATTCAGTTTAGCATAAGTACACAGTTTAATGGTCAAAAACATTTCCATTTCTAACTATTCAAGCAGTTGTATATAACAATTCGGTTAAGTGTAAATACATTTTTAATGTCAAAAACAGTTCTATTTCAAATAATTCAGTTAAGCATAAGCATGCAGTTTAAGTTTAAGTACGGTTTAATTGTCAAAAACGTTTCTATTTCAAGCAATTCAGTTTACTCAAATCATTTTAGCATAACTATGCTGTTAGTTCTATTTAACCCATAGATAGGGCCCTATCAGGTGCTACCACTCCGGCCAGAGTGGACCTGGGAGCGATGGCAATGAAGGGGTACACCGCATTCCCCAAAGCTCCAGCACTGCTGGAACCTCACCATCAGATTTAGTGTCATATCCAGGACACTCGTTATGGGGGGGTCTTACCCCTCTGCAGAGGTGCAGTCAGTGTATTCTACAGCCCCAGCTGACTGGGCAAGTGTGTGTGTGTGTGTGTGTGTGTGTGTGTGTGTGTGTGTGTGTGTGTGTGTGTGTGATAAGTATAATAATAATAACGTTCCTTACTTAAAGTAAAAAAAAGTAAAGTCGGGGACCGAAGTCAAGGGCGACCCAAAGGCTCCCTTTTCAATAGCTACTATACCGAGGTGGCGAGAGGGGCGCTACTCCTTTCTTTGCATTGCTCCTCTTTTTTTGGCGGGGGGTGCTCCTTGATACGTACCTTATAATGCTGAGCAAGGAGATATCAAGTAGCATTTTTTTAGTCTTTGGTATGAATCGACCTGGGATTGAACCCAGATCTTCCGGACAAACTCTCAATAGGCCAGTGGGCCGGTTTCTTACTTAGTCAATTATTAAAATTCCTCTTTCTCTCTTTCTTTCTTTCTTTCTCTCACACACGCATATACACATACACACACACATTTAAGCATGTTTCATTAAATAATTAAGACAAATTTTGTCTGTATAATTTATTTAAGATCCTTCCAAGTGTCTTAGTTTCAGGTTGGAATTGGTAGATGAATTTCCCAAAATTGTCCGGAGCGCTTTCGGACCCTTCATAGACCATCATCCTAGAAGCCCTACATATACCCCCCCCCCAAAAAAAATCAATAGAATTAATTCTGAAAATAGCGACAATGTTTTAAAATAGTTTTAGTATTTTTTTAAATCCCGTATTCATATAGTATTCTATTTCCGTTAATTTTTAATAGCATTCTCTTTTTAAATATTTCAGTTACCCTACCCTGTTTTGTCCAACTCTGCGTTCCCATATTTTTGTTATGGTATAAACTTTTAAAAACTTTCAAAACTCTTTTTAAAAAAACAAACACGCCTTACACAAGCAAGCAACCCCTGATGATGGCCTATGAATACACACGCATATATATGTATATATATATAATATCTAAAATGGAAATAAATTAAAACTAATTGCAATACATTTATCATGCAATCTTTATGATGCAATTCATTGATAGAGTAATTTGTACAGTCAAAAATTTTGAACCGTGACTCCCACTGTCCTCATGATGTAATCGTTAACGTGATGGACTGCATCCTCAAAGTAAGCGGGTTCGAACTTCTGTCGTGCTATAACGTTCACCTTCGGACAAATACTCTTGGGAAAGGTATGACCACCGATTATCATTTCAGCTAAGGGTTAAAAAGCATAACTATTTTTGGGCTGTAGAATACACCGACTGCTTCTTTGCAGAGGGGTAAGACTCCCCCCTCTACAACGTGTTTCCTGGATAAACAATCTGATGGTGAGGTTCTTGTAATGCTGGATCTTTGGGGAATGCGGAGTACCCCTTCACTGCAATCGCTCCCAGGTTCCCTCAAGCCCGGAGTGGTAGCATCTGATAGGGTCCAATCTATGGGTCAAATAGAACTGAAATTCTTACTTGTTCTGATTCCGTTAGCCCTAACCGAGTACAAGTGTTAAGTATTCCTGTATTGTTACTCACCTGCAGTCAGGATTGAACCTGCAACCTTCAGATAATTGTAAACTTAATGTTCTTACTTGACTAGGATTACTACTATGATAGTAGTAATCCTAGTCAACTAAGAACATTAAGTTTATAAGTCCAAAAAATTCACTCTGAATTGTCCAGCAGGACACATAGCGTAACGGTTATAGGCGTTGGTACTCTAATCTTCTAAGGAGACAATCATCTGAAGGTTGCCGGTGCAATCCTGACTGCAGGTGAGTAATAATACACTTAACACTTGCACCCGGTTATGGCTAACGGAATCAGAACAGGTGACCCCCGTGAATTCAATAAAGGACGTAGTTCGTAGTTCCGTGAAGGTTCCTGAGTTCGACAAACACCTGAAGAAAGCCGGAGGACATATTGACCGAAACGTTGTGTAAATAATAATAAAGATGAAGACAATAGCCTGAAAGCCCTTAATGATAAAAATCATCAAGCTTCGTCTCAGAAATTTGACAACTATTTCAGTTTGACCTATACATAGGACCTTTCAGGTGTTACCATTCTGGACCAGAGTGGACCAGGGAACGATGGCAATGAAGGGTTACTCCGCATTCCCTAAAGCTCCAGCATTACTGGAGCCTCACCATTAGATTTGTTTGATGTCATTTTCAGGACACTCGTTGGGGTGGGTCCTACACTTCTGCAGAGATGCAGTCAGTGTATTCTACAGCCCAAGCCGACTGAGCCGTCCAAGTTGGAATTTGAGCAATTTGACAGTATTGCTCTTATAAAAATCTCTATATTGTATGCCATTTTTCTCTGGATTATGTTTACCTAAAAAGACACTCACACACGTGCACATATATATATATATATATATATATATGTGTGTGTGTGTGTGTGTGTGTGTGTGTGTGTGTGTGTGTGTGTTAAAGAGCACTTTTTAGCAGCTCTAATATTGATGTAGTTGGGTCTAACAGATGGATTCAAGTTTTTCCCTAAAGCATTAGTGCGAAGAGAAATACAAACAACCCCGTTATTATTTCAAGTATTCCTGTCATATACTAATAATTTCACAACTGATCCATTCAACCCATAGATCCGATTCTAACAGTGTGGACCAGGGAAATAGTAATAGCAACTAAAAGGAAGTTTAACTACTAGATGGTTAAGAGTCATACATAGGACACTCTTTTATTTACGGTTGTATGTGTATGTGTGTCTATGTCAATACAGAGGATACAGTCAGTGTATTCTAAGTGTGCGTTTAGTAGCATGCTCAGGACATCTTTTTGATCGGGTGGGGTGTCTTACCTCTCTGCTGGTGATACAGTCGGTATATTCTAAACTTTGGCGTCAGGGCGTGAGACTGTAGCTTATGATGTGTTTATTAAGACATCTCCATTCTTCCTTAAATAAATACATATAAGCATGTCTTGAAATTCCAACGAATTCCAAAATCGCTTAAAGAATCTTCAGGCATTTTCAAGTCATCAGAAAGTTCGAAAGGTTACAAGAATTTCTGGGTTTTAAATTTAAACTCTTTTGGTAGCGTCTAAGAATTCGTTTATTTTCTGTCTACTTTATTTTTCTTCCTAGAGAAAAAATATTTGATATCCGTAGTTTGTTTGTATTTTGGGAGATGAAAATCTTCGTGTTCTGAGTTTAAAAATAAAAGAAAAAGGAAAAGAAAAGACCTGGTTACATTTGGTTACTTATAGATATATCATTGGGTGTTAAGTTTTTAAGATAAAGTTAAAAACATTTGCTTTTGGTCACAATAATAATAATAAAAAAAGGAAATGTGAAATTGTTTTGGGGGAAATATTTATGGAGCCGATAGGTATCGAGCTTGGATAAACAAGCTTAAAAGATGACATGTTTTAGAAGTGTCGTATTGGCTGTAGGTCGGACTCTGCATTTCAGCAGGTTCCGAGGTAGCAGGTAGAAAAGCCGGTTTAAAAATAGACAGTCTTGTTTACATTAAAATCAAACAGTAAATCGAGGGTAAGAATTTGAATCATAAAAAAGAAAAAAAGCAATTTAAATCAGATTTTCAAACGTGACAAGAAAATTACTCTGGATTTCGGAAACATATAGATATCAACATTGATATAAAAATTTAAAAGATTGTGACTTTGATATATAAGCTTCCAGCATTTTCGACAAAATCTTTTATTCATGTAAAATTCATTGCATCATTATTTATTCATCAAAATATTTCTCAGCCCAGTCGCCTGCATCTCTGCAGAGGGGTAACACACCCCTACGATTGACTAGTATATGTCACTAAACAATCTGATTGTGAGACCCCAGTAATGCTGGAGTTTTGGGGAATGCGGAGTACCCCTTCATTGCCATCGCAGGTCTACTCTTGCTCGGAGTGGTAGCACCTGAAAGACCCTAGTCAAATAGAACTGTTTGACATTTAAACTGAGCGCAAACAAATGACCTATGCTAAATTGAATTGTTTAAAAAAGAACTGTTTGATTATTTGTCTGTTTAAACAAATAACAGATGTTTAAATGAATTGTTTGTGATAGATAACAATACTTGGAACCATTTAACTTTGATGACATGTTTATAAATCTAATATCTAATATATATAAATAAACTAGATTTAGCATTAAATAACCTACAATGGTTGACATGCCGTAAAACCAAACCAACCAACCAACCAAAATATTCTTTAGTTTTTAAGACCTTATGACATTTTTCAGCTAAATTGTGTATTTCGTCATAATTTGGTTGA
This sequence comes from Sepioteuthis lessoniana, assembly GCA_963585895.1. Lineage (NCBI taxonomy): Eukaryota > Metazoa > Mollusca > Cephalopoda > Myopsida > Loliginidae > Sepioteuthis > Sepioteuthis lessoniana. The sequence goes on along the minus strand of OY757933.1, from coordinate 35,429,341 downwards.
TGCTAAAGTTTCCAGTATTTCAGAAAAAACCTTTTATTTTTATCAATTCATAGCATCATTATTCAGTCATCAAAATATTTCCTTAACTTTTTAAGACCTTATGACATTTTTCAGCTATGTGTATGTCGTTTCCAGGATTTAAGAAAAAAAGACAATGTTTATCCTTATCAATCATAACTTTGCGAGAAAAATAAATGGAAAGAAAGATTAGCGGAAAGTTAATGATAAAGACGTTGCTTAACCTAACAAATTTGGACAACTTTAAAAAAAAAAACAAGTTATCTTGTCCTTATATTATGGATAACAAATTATACTCGCATATCCGTTCTAACGGAGTAATGAGTTTAATCGTCACTTTGTTCTTGGTATGACACTATATAGTGTCCGGTGCCGATGCTTCAGTACTTCGCTCAGGGGAGTGTGGTAGAATTCTTTAATTGCTATTACTTGACTCTTGAAACTAAGTATGAAATACTCAACTGTTCATAATGATTTGTGAGGATACGTTTTTGTATCGTATATAATTAATAATTAATATAATTTAGTTAATATGGGTTGACATGCCGCAAAAAAAACAAAACCAACCAACTAAAATATGCATATGCACACAGAACAAAATAATAGATTTAATTACTCATCCATTACTATCAGATTAACCTTTTTCCGGGGTGGTAGTATCTGTTAGGGTCCCATTTACGTCTCCAATAGATTTGTTTGAAAATTATTTGTATTAGAAAGGAATACTTGATACCATATAAATGAATGCAAACAAATGATTATAAATAATTGGGAATTTTAACTTTAAACCTTATAGTTGTGCATAAAACTGAATTTTCTTTTAATACTTGATACTATTATGATCCGATCGATATAAAAGTTTACAGCATTTTTTGAGAAAATTGTTTATTCATATAAATTCATAGCATCATTATTCAGCCATCAACATATTTTTGCTGACTTTACTCTACCTTTCAGTGACTATAAAATGTGACGTACAAATCGACCGATTACGTCTGATCATACTCACTTTCGACATTAGCGAGTCTTATAAATTAGACTTTTCTCTACCTCTCAAGTCGGAGCCGTCTGGCCCCCTGACAGGCTAACACCCAAAACAGCGTGACGTCTAGTCTCTCTGCTCTCTGCCAACTGCTCTTTTCCCGGGGTTGTTATATATATTTTTGGACACCCACGCAACCCATTTTGTGTAATTGCTATCAAACTTTTTCTCCATTCGCTTAGTCAGCGTCCATATATATATATATATATATATATATATATATATATATATATATATATAGGTATTATTCGGTCCAGTTAAACCAGAGTTGGGAGTAATTCCTTCAGGACAAGAAAATCATTCAAAAGCTGAACATTTAAATTTTCCTGGTAGAGAGCTCAATGTAACTAATATTACAGAGCAATACTTTCTTTCAAGAAAAAACCAAAGACCGGTTACTTTAGGATTATAAATTTATTTCCATCCTGTTTTGTGTTTCTGATGTAAACCAAAAACACGAAGAAAAATATAACAGAACTTCTTCAGATCTTATGGATAAAATAAATCAGAATAGACACGAGGGGGGGAAGAAAGGGCGATGAAGAGTTATCTCCTCGTTTTTTTAAACTTCGGTTTTTTTATTTACTTATTTATTTCATTTATTTTTATTTTTTCTAATTTTACCGTCGGTTGGAATTATGGTAATTTAAAACCATAAACACACACACACACACACACACACACACATATATATATATATGTGTGTGTGTGTGTGTGGTTTTTGCCAATGACCTGGGAGACCGGGGTTCAATTCCGGGTTAAGTCATACCAAAGATTCAAAAATGGTATTTGATTCTTCCTTATTTAACACAAAGCATTATAAGGTACGGGTCAAGGGTAAGTGGGTCAACCCAGAGAAAGAAATAGCGCCCTCCCCTGCACCTCGGTGTAGTAGCAATTGAAAAGGGAGCCTTCGGGTTGCAATCGACTTCGGTCGGCCAACATATACATATATATATATAGAGAGAGAGTGAATTGATATAAAAGTGTAGACATCAATAGATTTTTATGTCATTTACCACCTAATTCTATACTGAGTCTCCACTAATTGGACACTCTTGCATATATATATATATCTTTAAAGAAAAAAACCAAAGACCGGTTAATTTAGGATTATAAATTTATTTCCATCCTGTTTTTCAGTTTCTGGTGTGAACCAAAAACACGAAGAAAAATATAACAGGACTTCTTCAATTCCAATGGATAAATAAAACAGAATAGACACGTGGGGTGGAGGGGGAGGGAGAAGAGATTAAGGAGTAACCTCCACGTTTTATTGAATTTCCGTTTTTTTTATTTACCTATTTATTTTATTTTCAAAATTCAAAATTCAAAATTCAGTTATAATTACGGTAATTTAACTTTTTTATTTATTTGTTTAATTTATTTTCTTTTCATGTTAAGTTCGATGATTAACTTTTAAGCGAAATCTGGTTTAACTGGACCGAATAATACTATATATATATATCTTCTTTAAGAAAAAACAAAACCGGTCACATTAGGATTATAAATTTATTTCCATCCTGTTATGTGTTTTTGATATAAATCAAAAACACGAAAAAAAAAATATAAACAGGACTTCTTCAGATCTTATGGATAAAACCATTAGATCTGAAGATGTCCTGTTTATATTTTTTTTTTTCGTGTTTTTGATTTATATCAAAAACACATAACAGGATGGAAATAAATTTATAATCCTAATGTGACCGGTTTTGTTTTTTCTTAAAGAAATTATTACTCTGTAATGTCAGTTACATTGAGCTCTTTACCAGGAAAATTTAAATGTTCACTGTTGAATATTTTTTTTTTTTTTTTGTCCTGATGATGGAATTACTCCCAACTCCGGTTTAACTGGACCGAATAATACTATATATATATATATATCAATCTCTGTTTTTTCACCTATGAGTGTCACGTGTACTTCTATCGTACCATGTAACTGTACGCCACTTTAGGATTATGATTGGCCACGTTGGTCACTTTTTCGTCTGATGATTGTGCAAACCACATGAAGCTTAAAGTTTCGCATTTCGTTTTCATAATTTGTTATTTTCCTGAGTTCTATACCTACTCTGCTGTGGTGGCATCTTGCATTTTTATATATATATATATAATTTTATATATATATATATATATATATAAGGGTATAAATATATATAATTTTATATATATATATATATAAGGGTAGGTCAATAAGTACGTGTCTAAATTTTTACTTTTTGGGCCCTTCAGGTACTTATGGAAGTTTAAGTACGTGAGAATATATATATATATATGTGTGTGTGTGTGTGTGTGTGTGTGTGTATGTGTGTGTGCCTTTACGCACACGCACGAACATTTTCAGCTGAAGAAGTGAATATTTACGCATGAGTGCATATATATATAAGTACATATATATGTATGTATATATGTGTGTGTGTGTGTGTGTTTAATAAAAAAAAGCAAGTAAAATTAGAAAATATTACATAAAAAAGTATTCGTTGCTATTATTATGGTGGTATAAACGATATTATTAAATTATATATATATATATATATATATATATATATATATATATATACATATTATAATTTGGCCTAGGGGTTAGAGTGTTCGCCAATGGGCCGGGAGACCTGGGTCGAGTCATACCAAAGACTCAAAAAATGGTACTTGATGCCTCCTTGCTTAACACTCAGCATTATAAGGTACGGATCAAGGGTAAAGTAGAGCAATCCAGGAAAGGTGTAGCGCCCTCCCCTACACATTGGTGTAGTAGCTATCGAAAAGGGAGCCTTCGGGTTACCCTCGACTATGGTCGCTAACTTTACTTATATCATTGATATATATATATATATATACTTCAAATGACGACGTAATTATATTTTTTCGGTTTTATACCTGCTATAATAGCAATGAGTGTTTTTTTTTATGTAATATTTTCAGATTTTCATTTCTTTTATATTACACACACACACACACACGTTCACACACAAATACATACACACACACGCACACACATACACAAATATATATAGACACACACATATAATAACTTTTATACATTAGCATTTTATAAATACTCAAGTGTATATATTAGTATCTATATCTATATCTATTTCTCTCTCTCACTATGTATGTATGTATGTATGTATGTATGTACATTTGTGTGTGTGTGTGTGTGTGTGTGTGTGTGTGTGTGTGTGTGTGTGTGTCTTTTCGTGTGTTTTTTTTTTTTATCTGCGTTTTTATATGTGATTAAGCCGTGGAATAATTGATCCGTTATTTGTTTGTGGGCGAATTTCGGTAAATTGATAAGCTTGTATATTTACTTAACTTTCGTTTAGAAACTTTTGAAATGTGCACTCAAGTAAATACGGGAATGTCTTTAGGTTTAAATTTTAGATAATTCGCCACAGATTGGGTCAGAGATCGAGAGGATTTGCATTCTTTAACAGATCAGTAATCGACATGAATTTCTTCGTCGTGAAAAAAATGTTTTTTTCACCCACTATTACATGCGAGTCATAGAGGCGCCTTTGGTGTAACGGTTATCGTCACTGAAAATAGATTGGACGAAGTGAAGCTGTTTGCATCTTACTTCGCACTAATATCCTGTTTGAAAGGTGTGTATTCGTCTCTTCTCTTCTCTTAAGCACAGCTAGAGGTAAAATAGCAAGGTAAACTAGACCTTCAAGCCTTGGTAACGCAACCAATCTGGGAGACGGAAATCTCCGAATTTCAAAACTAGTATGTGGAATCCCTAACACAGGGAAAGGCGTGGAGCTTTACAGCTTAGTCCAAGTAAAAGGGGCTTAGTTGTATCGCTTCTGACCCTTCCCATGGACGATATAGGTTTCGTGGAGAAGGGAGACCTAATACAACTGCATTTCTCTTATATAACTTGACCCAAGCTATGGGAAGTCAGAGGGACAGACTGAGCTCTCTAGTAATGGTAAGGCAACCGATCTAGGAGAAGGAAAGCCCTGAATGCAAAATCAAGAGTTGGAGTTACTACGGTAGTCTGACAACTCATTCTGGTAACTCCTGCTACTATACTAATGCCAAGATGTATACCACTTTGCTCTTTCCTTGCGCAGTTGCGGTGTCAGGAAGAGAAGAGACCTGCAGCATGGGAAACTGCTACTATTCCATACAACCTTGCTTAAAAATTGCACAAATTCATAGGATATTGGTTACAGATTATATTTATTTGTGGAGGTGCCCGTAGTGTAATGGTTATCGTCGTAGGAAATGGACACGATGAAACGAGTTCAAATTCTGGACGAGGCTGATTGTATTTCACATAGCACTAATAATCCAATTATTCTCCCTCCAGCTATGGGTAAATAGTAGGACAGACTGGGTTCTTCAGCCTTGGTGAGGCAACTAGCCTAGGAGAAGGAAAACTCTGAATTCAAACCTGTTAAACTCCGCTTAAAAAATGACCTTGTGTCATATCCTGCCCGAGCGGAGGGGTTGGTAAATATGGTTACAGATTATATTTATCGTATATTTCCTGGCTATAAAACAATCTTAGAATCATAAAAATACTTATATTATTTGATTAACTTTCCTTAATCAAGTACATTGGCTTGGGTTGCTTACAGTATCAGCTGTTACTGATGTTAGTGGTCACTGATCTCATTGCTGCTTAACAGAAGTGATTTAGTGTCCTGAGTATGAATTTTTTTAGTTTGCCTTCTGTATCTCATGAGAAAGCTCCAGTTTTGGAGATCTTTTTTGCCATTATTCTCAGGTCCACTCTGACTGGGAGTGGTAGTACTTGTTTGGCTCCCATCTATGGGGCAAGTAGATCTGTTTAAAGATTATTTATATTCCGTTGAAATATTTGGTTCTATGTAAATTATTTATTAGTTATATTTGTTTAATAAGGTTAATTTTTATTAGTTATTTGAACCCATATAACTGTGTGCAAAAAATGACTATTATTAGATAGAAATAATTACTTGAAACCATACAACTGTATGTAAATTATTTGTATTAGATAGGAATACTGGATACCATATCACTGTAAATTATTTGCTTTAAGAATAGTTACTTGAAGTTATATTTGTTTACTAAGGATGATTATTATTAGTTACTTGAACCCATATAACTGTGTGCAAATTATTAGTATTAGATATGAATACTTGATATTATAGCGGAAGTCTTCGTAGTGTAATGGCTAACGTACTCTACTGCGTAATCGTAGTAAGCGAGTTCAAACTCCAGTCACTTTCGGAGTAATACCATCCGGAAGGGTATAAAACTATTGATTCCCCGGCTATAGGTTAAATAGTTTTCTTCTTTTACAGGGTTGGATTAGGCTTTTAATAACCCACGAAGGTTTATATGCCATTTAATTAAGAAACTGAACCTTGATATCTTATAACTGTCGGCAAAAAAGCCCTCTAAAGAAACAATTACACAAATATATGAATATGAACATACAGTGAACGCAATTCCCTAACCTTTAGGCTTAAAGTAACCCTATAAGAGTTTGTATGTTGTTAAAATAAATAAATCAATCTAAACATTGGATATCTTTAACCACAGGAACTTTGGTCATTTTTTTTATGTTGGATATCATTGTTTTTCTTTGAATAATTATCGACTGGTTTACAGACAGCTAACTGTGATTTCTTCTCTTTATCTTCTGCTCTTAGCGGAAGTTCTCGCAGCGTTGTATAATGGTTATCGTCGAAGCAAATGGACACGGCAAACCAAGTTCGAAACCACGACGTAGCTTTTTGCATTTCCCATAATACTAATGATTCCCTTGGGGGAAAGAATGCAACCAACTATTCTCTCTCGCTATGGACAAATATGGTATGGTAATTGGTCAAAAAAAAGAAAAACTTTGTGTTCAAAGTAGAGCTCTTTAAACTTGGTACGGCAATTGGTCAAGAAAAAGAAAAACTTTGTGTTCAAAGTAGAGCTCTTTAAACTTGTTACGGAAATTGGTCAAGAAAAAGAAAAACTTTGTGTTCAAAGTAGAGCTCTTTAAACTTGGTACGGTAATTGGTCAAGAAAAAGAAAAACTTTGTGTTCAAACCTGTTAAACTCCGTTTACAAATGACCTTGTGTCACATCCAGTTCTAGCGGAGGGGTTAGTAAACACACACACACACACACACACAAAATTCTTCCTTAATGGGCGTCGCTTCCTCGCGTACTTGCTCCTAAGATATACTAACATTTGGAAATAAGGTTTTTATTCCACCTCTCCCCCATGAGCAGTATGTGACTCAAGGTCAATATTTAAACGTAGTTCAACAGGTTTGAATTCAGAGTTTTGCTTCTTTTTAACCGATTGCCATACCAAGGTTAAAGGGTCCACTCAACTCCACTATTTTATCTGTTGCGAGAGGGATAATAGTTGGGTTAATACTTTTCCCAAGAGTATTAGCACTATGTAAAAATGCCAAATGTTTCATCCAGGATTTGAACTCGGGTTGCGTTTCCATTTCATACGACGAAAACCAAGTTCGTTACACCACGAATGCCTCCAAGAAAGTAAAAATGTCTGTTTATCTCCAAAAACTCAGTAGATTATTATCTGTCATTAAAACATTTACTTATACATATGTAGAGAAAAATTGATAACAAGGTAATCCAAGTAGAAGGAGAGATTTATTGAGAAGCAAAGTCGACACTATAGCGTTTTGGTTCATATGTCTGATGGATTTGTCAAGTCATTATACAAACGTTTCATACTATTTAGTGTGGAGCACAGTTTTCTGTAACATGCAATATTGTATGGAATAGTTCCTTGTGGGGAATGCTTTTTGTGTGGAATACTGTTTTCTGTGAAATACTTTTAATTGAATACTACTTTATGTGAAATATTATTCTGTATGGAAAACTATATTGCAAGGAATATTACTTTGCGTGAAAGAGTACTTGGTGTAAAATACTATTTCGTGAGGTATACTATTTTGTGTGAAATATTGTTTTTTGTGGAATACTATTTTATGTGAAATATTGTTTTCTGTTGAATACTACTTTTAGTTGAATACTATTTTATGTAAAATACTATTTTATGTGGAATACTATTTTGCGTGAAATATTGTTTTTTTTTTTTTGTGGAATACTATTTTATGTGGAATACTATTTTATGTGAAATACTATTTTGTGTGGAATACTATTTTGTATGGAATACTCTTTTGTGTGAAGCAGTGTTTTCTGTTAAAAACTACTTTTAGTTGAATATTATTTTATGTGGAATACTATTTTGTTTGCTACACTATTTAGTATGGAATGTTATTTTGCGTTTCCGTATGAAATATTAGTCTGTGTGGAGCACTGTTTGTTGCGGAATACAATTTTATGTTGAATACTACTTTGTTTTGAGTACTATTTGTATTGAATAATAAATTCTGTTTTGTATGGAATACTACTGTCTCGTTGTGTGAATTATAGCTTTAACTTTAATTAATGGAGGTACAGGTGATTTGTTTCTTCCTCCGTCTTGTCGCTGTTTCATTTTTTTACGCTGTCATCTCTGCCATTATCTCTCTTACGAACCAACGGGTTGTTTGTATTATATTTCTTAGTCGTATGGCTATATATTCTTTTTTTTTCTTCCTTTTTCTTATTAGGCCATCTTTCTTTTCATGTTTTTTTTATCTCTTCTTTTTTCTTCTATCGTATCACGTCGAAGTCACCATTTTGGGGTTGGATAAGATATTTTGGTATCGTGTTTGGTTCATATCTGACTCCATTTTAGTTTCTTCTCACCCCATCTTAATTTGTTGGGCAGGAAGGAAGGAAGGAAGGAAGGAAGGAAGGAAGGAAGGAAGGAAGGAAGGAAGATGAAGGTATTTTTAAAAATTTCAACTTTATATCATTTGGGATTTTCGAACGGCTACTCTGTTGCGAGGAAAGGTCTTCTTGGACTATTTGAGAACCGTCGTTTCTCCCAAATCAGGCATTAAAATATGTTAGTCGTCTCCGGTGGTTAATAAGTCAAAAATCAGAACTTTTACTCGTAGGTGATAAGTCCTTTTTAGCACTTTTTAATATCGGTTGCTGTTAGCTGGGATGGCTGCTACTAGTGGAAATATACATCAGCATGCCACAGAGCGGACACGTAGCCTTCCACTAGCAGCAGGAAAAAATAAAGGTGTTTTCAATCCAACGGTCACTGCTGAAAGAGTGCGGGTTCCTTTCTCGTGTTCTTGTGTCCGTTTTTAGGCATGCGTTGTTTTGACTTCCTTTCAGGGGTTTTTGGTAACGTCCGCACCTTTGAACTTACTTTTATTCTGTTTATTTTCTTTTTTCTTTTTTCTATTCACTACAAATTCACATGACGAGAAAGTCATTTGAAATTAATGGAGAAACACCCCATCCATTCTTAGAATGTTTGTTAGCCTTGTCTATGTGGTGTGGATGTGGTAAGTTTGGGGGACATATTTACTTACCTTTAATTAATTTATTTGATGCAGTCTGCAAAAACTTGAAACGATAGCCACGCTTTTATAAATGAGAGAATTTTCGAGTTTGATTCAACATGATGCAATGTTGGATTTTTTGTTCATTTTTTATAGAAAGATAAATTGATACGTCAGTATATATATATATATATATATATAGTTACAATACAAGAAAATTAGAAATTGTATTCCATAATAAATTTTTTCCGCTTTTTTATGCTCATCAGATAGATTTCAATATATATATATATATATATATATATATATATATATATATATATATATATATATATATATATATAGGGCCAAAAGTAGGTATACAGTAGTTTAATTTTATATGTATTTTAATTTTTAAAGTTATTGTGAATAATGGCAAGTAATTTGAGTCAAGAACAAAGAGAGAGGATTCTAAATCAGTACATGAGGACTGAAAATACAGGGCGTGTGCTCACTGTGTGACAAGAAGCTTTTTGATAATCCTACACCAACATAGCTAGCAATTTTTTTTAAGCTGTAAAATGTATACCAACTTTAGTCTTACTCTTTCTCTTTCTCACTCAGTCTCTCTCTCTCTCTCTATATATATATATATGTATGTATGTATTTAATGTTAATCTAGCTTATAATTTAACATGTATTCTAAATTATACATATAGTAAATTAAGAAGAATTTTAGAACGTGATTTATTCTTTTTTCGTTTTCTTTTCTGAACTGCGATCTTGGATGAAGTGTGGGAACAGTTTGAGTGACACCGGCTTTTAAAAATATGGACAGTTTACCGAGAAACACCAGATAAAAAGGGTGCATTTAGAGACAGTACAAAGGAGCGGGTCATTTAGGCGAGACATTATAACCGTAACGCCACACGCGCCTTATCAAGGTCATCTCATTTTTTGAGCTATCTTTTTCTAATCTATTTGGATGGTCTTTTACTAGATCAAAACAAACACCGCATGGCTATTTTGCTGCTTTTCATATGCACATTGTTTTTTTTTAAATTAATTCCATCACTAAGAAGGTACACATAGTGTAGAATTTATTGTCGTAGGAAATGGACTCGGTGGCTCGAGTTCAAATCCTGAACGAGGTTATTTGCATTTCCTATAGCGCTAATCATATTTACCAACCCCTCCGCTCGTGCAGGATATGACACAAGGTCAATTTTTAAGCGGAGTTTAGCAGGTCTGAATCCAGAGTTTTCCTTCTCCTAGACTAGTTGCCTCACCAAGGCTGAAGAACCTAGTCTGCCCTACTATTTACCCATAGCTGGAGGGAGAATAATTGGATTCATAGCTTTCCCAAGGGTATTAGTGCTATGTGGAATGCAATCAGTCAGGTCCAGGATTTGAACTCGTGTCGCCGTGTCCATATTCTGCGACGATAACCATTACACCACGGACACCTCCCTATAGCGCTAATACCCTTGGGAAATCTATGTATCCAACAATCCCCTCTCCAGCTATGGATAAATAGTTCGTAGACTGGAATCTTTAATCTTGGTATGGAAACAGATGTAGAGGAAGGAAAATATGAATTTAGACCAGTTATAGACCTGGAGTGGGATGGGCTCTGCCAGACTATTCGTACCCAAGATACAATGCATATGTAGCACCTCCACGCCCAAACTAAGTTATGGGACCTGTGAGACTATAACTACTCAAGTAGATTTCGGTTAGGATTTTTTTAACTTAATTTTTTTTCTTTTGTTCTTACCCTAAAGCTCTATCTAGGCTAATTTAAAACTATATTTCAAAAAATTGGTATGCGTAAAGTTATTTGCTAAACTTTGTTTTATTGCTGCACAAGTGTGGGGCACCCAGTGAGACTCGAACTGTTTGTCTGTCCAGCTTACTAAATATTAATTCCACGCAAGGAGTTCTCATGATTAAATGATTCCAAGTACGATTCAGATTTCTAACAGACACTTTTTAGTTGACATTCAATATTTCACAATAATTCTCCTTTTTCATGATACCATTAACTTGAATTAAACTTCCTTTTCCTTTTGCAGAGAAACATCCTCTCCGCAAGTATAATTCACTCTCCTCCATATTTTGTTATGGCGACGGTGATCTTTGGATTGAAAGACTCTCCTTGACGTTTGCAGACATTTTTCTCATTGTGCCTCAAAATCTCTACTTTTGTTTAATACATATATATATATACTCCTCGAATGGGACAGTGTTTGGTTTAGTTTCTTTCTTTCATGGCAAATCAACCTTCGTGGGTTATTTAATGCTTGAGCCATACTTGTAGTAAAACAGTCGTAATACTATTTAATTTATAGCTCGAGGGAATGAGAGGGTTCATGCCTTTCTAAAGAGTATGAGTCCGAAAGTGAACGTAATAGCGTGATTGGAGTTCGAACTCACTACGATGTAACAGTCCAGTACATTTTCCACTTCTTTATAAGACAGTAATCATCAGTTTTATTCTATTGTACATGCTTTAGTAATTTCATATCGTAAACAGATTTTCTAATTTTCAAATAATTCTTAAATTCCAAAATCTCCAAAGCAACTGGCATTCAACATCTGTTTTCTTTGACGATTTACATCGACGAATTCCGTGGTCAATTTTAAAAACGTTTTTGTACAATCTGATGAAGCCGTATTGTTGAAACGTTGTATAAAAAAATGTTAACTTCAACAACTCCGTTTATTAAATTTCTTAACAAACAAACAAACAAACAAACACGCCCTCGTGGTGTAATGGATATCGTTGTTGGAAATGGACACAGTAACCCGAGTTCAAATCTTGGATGAAGCTGTTTGCATTACATATAGCACTAATGCCCTTGGGAAATGTATCCAACTAGCATGGGTAAAATAAAAGGACAGACTGGGCTCTTTATCCTTGGCAACCGGTCGGGTAGATGGAAAACTGAGTTCGAAATTTCCTAAACTCTGCATAAAAAATTGACTTGGTGTTGCATCTGGTTCGTGCAGAGGAGTTGGCAAACACACACGTACGCGCGCGCGCACGCACGCACACACACACACACACACACACACACACACATATCTATATATGTATCTAACCGTAACTTAACAAAAAAACGGCTCATCATTGCGAGATTTTTATTTGAGCAATACAATGAAAATGTTCTTTGAGAATAAAGCAATTTCCAGGCATATCTACTGCTGAATAGTATTTTGCTCGGTCTGCATTTGCGGTGAGTGTCGTTTTTAATCATCCACATTCTCGATGTAACGGAAATTACTAAAAAAGGAACGGAGGAATCGAATTAGCATTTTAAAGTATAAGCATCAACATCATCATAAAACAAACTGCTACAACTGGAGCTCAGTAATTTTTCGGCTGGGACTGTATAGAATAAACTGACTTCATCTCTGCAGAAGGGTAAAACCCCACTTCAACTCAACGAGTATCCTTGATATGACATTAATACAGACCACCTCTTCATTACTATTGCTTCCAGATACAACTGGCTCAGATTGGTAGCACCTGATAAGGTCATATCGATGGGTTAAATAGAACTGTTTGATCATTTAACTATGCATAAACAAATGACCGATATCTAATTGAACTGTTAATGATACATAGTAATACTTGGAACAATTTAACTTTGTTGACTTATGCTAAATTGAATTGTCAGAAATAGAACTGTTTAATCATTTAACTGTGTGTAATCAAATAAAATGTGTTTACAAATCATATTTTCAATATATATGTAAAAACAGGATTTAGCATTAAGTAACCTACAATGGTTGATATGCCATAATACCAAACCAAACCAAACCAACCACAGCAGTTTCATGGATCGTCTTGAAAAAGAGATTTATCAGTCATATTTTTTTCATGTTCTGTGAAGAATTTCTCTGATTTTTGTTGAGAAATATGTTATCTTCACTTGTAAATGCTAGACGAGCCCCCAAGTGACTTGGCTCTAGAAAAAGGATTTTACGGGGTTATCATGCTCGTAGTACTGCCCTGTGCAGGGATCGAATTAGAATGTTTCCGGTTACATTCATTCCATTAGCTTCCAAATTATTCCTGATTGACTGATTGATTTTAACCGCATGTTGTAGTACCTGTTAAGGCCCTATTTATGAATCGAATAGATGTCTGAAAGTGATTAACATTGTATAGAAATACTTGATATCATATAAGTGGGTGAAAAAATTACAAAAAAAAGAGTACAATCTACACGATCTCCTAACTTTTTGGTATAAAATGACACTAGGCAAGTCGATATACAGGTAAAATCAAGCAATCAATCAATCATTAAAATATTTAAAGCAGCTGTCTCCATACTTTTTTGAATCACCCTTTACTAAGGAAATCCTAAAATCTTATGTTCCTCTTCTCGTAGCAACCCCTCTACTTTAGTAAAGTGTGCGAATTAAAAAAAATCTTTTAACTCTTGTTGCCTCGTGCGACAAAAGTCGAATCTCTCCATTTTCTCTTTTATCTCTCTCTCCCTCTCTTTAAAAAGAAGCCTTAATCGCATAACGTTGAAATAACTTACGAGAGTTATAATTTTATTCTATCATCGACTCTAAATTAATGATAGAAGGGATTACATCCCTTGCTTTCCAAAATAGTATTTCTAAAGACCGCTATGTGACGTGACCAAAGTAGTAACTTACTAAGCTTTTTGCTAAGATGCGACACAAGGCCGTATAAATTGGGCACCCAATGAGAATCGAACTCAATCATGAAGGTTTGCTAGTCTCGTTTGTTAACCATTACACCTCCTGATATGCCCGAGGTGGCGTCATCAAAGTAATATTATAAAACGTCTGGCAAAATCGAAACTCTCTTTCTTACTGTCTCGACAACCAGAAAGCACGCACAAGTACGTGTTTTTCCCAATAGTTGGGGAACTGCCGTCCCAAACAAACTCGGGTCGTACTACGCACGGCACCATTGAGGAAGTCTTCATTCAGAAATTTTCATTCCACTGAGTTCTCTTCAACTACTAGATAGAAATTTCTTTCCATAATGTATTCTTAGTAATTCGTGTAATCCCAGTATCTTATTTATTAAGTTTGCTTATGCAATAAATATATTCATAATTAGTCGTGAATTATTTAATATTGTTAGGCACGAGGAAATGCAAAATTATAATACACTTCCTCTGCTACAAGTGTCCGAATGGTATTCATCATTATCTAATAATTGTAGTAGTGAGTTTTGGTACTCAGATACGACAAATATATGAAGACCTACCTTCAAATTGTTGATACTAAAGTCCACTCGATCTTATCCCACATGGTTAGATAAAAGATTTAATTAGAGCCTGACTTTGACCTTGTCAATGAAGACGAGGGCAATAATAATGCCTTGGCGTCTTTTTGTCTGCCACCCCCTTATCAGGCGATCTTCTGTTGAAGATAACAATTGAAATCAAGGTAGTTAAGTACATAGGTAAGTAAAATAATTGTGATCTTTACTATATATATATGTATATATATATATTAGAAGGTCGGCTGAAAAGTTAATTGGCTGCTACTCTCATGGAATGTGACCAAACAAGGTTTATTTTTGATCTATACATTTCTTCCATCGGTTTTGTAGTGCTTGGATCCCATTGATAACAAAAAGACATCAACAGCAGATATGATGTAATCATATAAACTTTTTACCCAATGAATTTTTCAGTCCACCCTATATATATATATATATATATATATCCACAGAACTGATTAGTTGTCTCTATTCCTATATGGTACAAGAATGGTAATTTTCCAATAATCAAAAATCTGATTCTAATCGGAGCGCACAGATACTGCACTCTCCTTCTAGTATAAGTTAAAAACCGAACAACAAAAAAGAAAAGAAGAGAAAAGTCACTTTCCGTTATAGCGAGAGTTCAAATGATCTGAGTAAAATATTGTTATGAACTGTGCCTGTCGCTAAGCTCCCTTTCAATGCCGCAGTGTTTTGTAACTTTCTAAGCTAGGAGTTGATTATAGCCGTAGCCGAATTCCATAACTAAAAACGTTCAGGCAAAATTAAGAGCAACGACAAGCAACTATAAAAACAACAACAGGGAGAGCAGATAAATAGATTTATTCTACCTGTAGGTGAATCTTGTCCTGGATATGACATTAAACAATTATGAATGTTGAGTGACTCTTTGTTACCATTGCTCCCAGGTCGAATCTGACCTGGAGTGGTAGCACCTGATAGGATCCTATCTAGAGGTCAAATAGAACCATTTGACATCCAAACAAATGACTTATGTAAAATTAGATTGTTAGAAATAGAACTTTTGAACATGGAACTGTGTGTAAACAAATGACTGTCTAATTGAATTGTTAGTGATACATAGCAATACTTTGAACCATTTGACTGTGTGCAAACGAATGAGCAAAGTTCAATAGAATTATTAGTGTTAAAAAGCAATACTTGAAACTGAGCCTAAATTGAATTATTGGTATTACATAGCAATACTTTGAACCATTTGACTGTGTACAATTGTTGAATGAAATGATAAGCGTTAAATGGCAACACTTGTAATCGCTTCACTGTCTGCAAAAAATGACTTATTTTGAATATAATTATTAGTGTTAGATAGCAATAATTGAAACCATTTAACTGTGTAGAAACAATAGCAATAGTAGTGAGCAAACGAATTGGTTAGAACTCATTTAAACATGGATATGCATATATGATTTACGCAAGCAAATGATTAACAGTAAATAGAATTATTTGTATTTGATCGAAATACTTGAAACCATTTAACCGAGCGAAAAAAAATGAACTCAGGCTTGTTTAAAAATGTTATCAACAACTTGTCTTTAAAAATCATATATATGTATAAAAAGGATTTGGCATCTAATAACCTAAAATGATTGATATTCCATAAATCCCAAACAAACTAAATATGTTCGACATGTACGAAAGGTTGCTGGCTGCCGGAATTCGAAAATAAACCAAATATAGGAACCACGTAGACACATGTAAAGAGTTCAAAAGAAAACGTGGCACAAAAAAGGAAGAAAAAAAGCGGAACAAAACCTAAAGTTCAATGATATACGACGAAAGAGGAATACTTCCTCGCCTCTCAAACTCTCTCTTTTTATTGACCCGTCTCTTCTATGTCCCGCCTTAACGACCCGCTTCTTCGTAATGTCTCTAAAACCCGCCCATTTATCCGGTGTTTTCTAGTTAATCATACATTTTCTTTTAGAAGGCCGGTGACACTCAAACTGAGGAAAAAAGAAAATGAAGAAAGTTACGTTTGTCGCGTTCTTTACAATATGAAATGCATCTTTTTAACTTTTAGTGTTCTTCGAAGTGTGCGTGGCGCAACGGTTATCATCTTTAAAAATAGACTCGGCTAAATGGGGCTGTTTGCGTTTCACTTCGGGCTAATCCCATTGGAATAGGTACTAATTCTATTTTTTCTATCCTCAACTATGGATTAGATAGTAAAGTAGACTGGACTCTTTAGCCTTGATAAAAACTTTCAATTCAAAACCAATGGATATTTTCTTTTTACTGGGACCATGTAATCCAGTATAACATGCCACGGGCTACTTAGAGAAGAGATAAGCTCTACCATGTCACTCTTTCATAATTCAGAAAGATGAATTTAAAATTTTACGGGACATTAAAAAGGAGATTGATTTTCAAGCGACGTTAATTTGGAATATTTTTAAAATGTTATTTATAATTATTTGAAATATTCAAAATTTTCTGTTTCATCAACCTCACCTCCGCAGGCAAGTACCTACCTACTACTCTGGCAAAAGTTATAGAATTAGCACACTTAGATGTTCACCTCAATCTTATTTTTATTTAGAAGTAGGTACATCAATAACAAATAAATCATTCTTTGTCTAATAGTTGAACATTCTGGTTTCTTGAATAAACCAAATTAAATTATTTAAATGGCCTAATTTTTCCCCAAGCCATTCAGGGGAAATATCATGGAATAACGCAATGTTTAGGAAGAAATTATGAAATGATCTTATTATTTGCATTCCTAAAACAAATACCTCACCTTATCAGTGGAGCTTAGAATATACTGACTGTATCCCCTGCAGAGAGGTAACCCCACCGAAAAAGTGGGCGTAATGGATATAACTCTAAACTGAATCTGATACTGAAGTTCCGGTTCTGGATATCCGAGTAGTGTAGAGAATTTTTTCTTACCATAACTTCCGGGTCTACTCTGACCCGGAGTGGTAGTACCTGTTAGGAGCCCATCTATTGGTCAAATAGATCTGCTTAAATATTATCCCTATTTGTTAGGATCTTATTATGAACATTTTGTTGTTGGTCACACAGTCGGTGAGAGGCGAGTCAGTATATAACATTTTTTAGTGAAAAGTTCAATTCAAGATGGTTATAACTCATTAAGATGTCGATTAATATTTTTTACAGTTAATTGTTTAAATGATTTTTTATTTTGGCTCATCAAATAATTTAATTATTATTTCCCGAAAAAAATGTTTACAACAAGGTCCATTCTGACCCGGAGTGGTAGTACCTATTCGGGTCCCATCAATGGGTGAAAAATATTCGTTTAAAAATTATTCGTATTAGATAGGACAGTGTACAACTGTACCATGCCCATACATGAATATGTGTGAAATGGACATAGCATGTTCATATATATATATACATAGAACATAGGAATCTCGAAACACGAAAAACATTTACGACTTCTTAGTTCAGGTACGAAACTTTTTATTACCTTTGAGTTTAAAGGTTCTTCGACATAAGGAGAGAGATACACATTCTTTCTATTCTGGGTTTTTCATCTGCCCCCCGCTCTCGTGCGACACTTGCCCAAGGCCTCCGCGAGCAAGTGAAAGCCAACCGTCTTCTCCCGAGGCAGGTCTCAACTCTACTAACTGACTTTTTACAAATCCCCAAAATCCTCAGCGCGCTTCCGGTTCGTGACGTCATTCGCACTCCCTAGCTCTGTTTCGCATCTCGGGCTATTGTGACATCTCTGAGTGACACGTTCGCTCCGCTCACGCGCTCGCGCGAACACGCGTGCTAATGTTGCACCTAAATAACCCATGCATTGAGCCGAAAGGTTCTCAGCCTAACTAAACCCAAAGGCATAAAACGAGATCCTTCGGCCATTATATTACACAACAAAAACAAAACAAACTCTTAAGAAACTACTATACAAAAAATGTAAATATAAAAGTACAATAAACACGATACTTTAACCTATAGGCATAAAATAACTCTAGATGGGTTGATATGCCATTAAAATCAATCAATAAATCATTAAAAAATACAATCAATCAACCAATCAATCTAAACGTACAATAAACACGATTCTTTAACCTATAGGCATAAAATAACTCTAGATGAGTTGATATGCCATTAAAATCAATCAATAAATCATTAAAAAATACAATCAATCAACCAATCAATCTAAACGTACAATAAACACGATTCTTTAACCTATAGGCATAAAATAACTCTAGATGAGTTGATATGCCATTAAAATCAATCAATAAATCATTAAAAAATACAATCAATCAACCAATCAATCTAAACGTACAATAAACACGATTCTTTAACCTATAGGCATAAAATAACTCTAGATGAGTTGACATGCCATTAAAATCAATCAATAAATCATTAAAAAATACAATCAATCAACCAATCAATCTAAACGTACAATAAACACGATTCTTTAACTTATAGGCATAAAATAACTCTAGATGAGTTGACATGCCATTAAAATCAATCAATAAATCATAAAAAATTACAATCAATCTAAAGCGATTTTCCCCTAGGAATCTACTTATGACGCTCGATTATTTTGGTAATTTTTTTTTCAATAAATTAGGAAATAAAGAATTAGATTGTGATAATAATTTCAGTCCTAACTGTAGGTGAGCGAAGATTATATTTGAGACGACACACGATGCGCGATAGGTCTTCTAGTTAAAAGAATATGGATGATGCGGATGTAGTGAAGAAGGTGTAAAGTTCTATAGCTGTTCCGGTCAAGAACAACTGATATCTGAACAAATTAAAAATGGGAAGTGGTGAACTACAGGGGGAAATTTATTAATTTTCTTGGTTTTGGGGCCAAGATATGGAACTCTGACGGAAACGACACTTGAACCGGAAGTATAATGTTGAGGAAATTACAACGATTGCCTTTTGATGTCTAGCGTTTCTGAAAAAAAATTAGTTGGTTATTTCAAGCAGGTCTTTGAGAAATACTTAAGATCGTGTTTTTAGACAAGGTAGAATAGTTTGCTGATAACTCGACGATATGATCTATATGGTTATTAATCAAGTCGTATGGCTCAGAATGTATGTTTATTCGTTCAAGAAACTGTATCTTTCGCATATATATATATATATATATATATATATATATATATATATATATATATATATATGTATATATATGTATTATTCGGTCATGTTAAAACAGAGTTTGGAGTAATTCCCTCAGGACAAGAAAATCATTCAAGAGCTGAACATTTAAATACTGCCAGATCAGTTCGATCTCAGAGGACCGCATTTCCTGGCAGTATTTGTCCTTACTGTTTAAGAAGGTTAAGGATTGGGTTTCTACCGATGCCTGAAAGGGAAAAGACAATTTTTCTACGGGAACGTTAGCTTCCTGGGGGATCTCCTGTGACATTATGAGCTTCTCTACTTCTGACGGCAAATTGGTGAAATAATGCATGTAGGTATTTACCAACTCCTCCACGCGAGCTGGATGTGACACGGGGTCAATTTTTTAACAGGTTTCAATTTAATGTTTTCTTTTTCCTAGACTGGTTGCCATACCAAAGTTAAAGAGCTAAGTCTGCCCTATTATTTACCCATAGCTGGAAGGAGGATATATAGATTCATATTTTTCCCAAGGGTTTTAGCGCTATGTGCAATGCAAAGAATTTCGTCCAGGATTTCAACTTGGGTCACCGTGTACATTTCCTACGACGATAACCATTACGTCATGTGGGATCTTCATATTCATGTATATATTTATTTACCTACGCCAGTTGGCTGGAGCAGGAGAATATACCGACTGCATCTCTGCAGAGAGGTAAAACCTTCCAACGAGTGTTCTGGATATGGCACTAAACAAACTGATGTTGAGGCTCCAGTAATACTGGAGCTTTGGGAAGTATCCTTTCATTGCCATCGCTCCCAGGTACAATCTGACCCGGAGTGGTAGTATCCTAATAGTATCCAATTTGTCGGTAAAATCGAACTGTTTGGCTTTTAGACTAAGTGCAAACATGACTTATGCTGAACCGAATTGTCTGAAATAGAACTGTTTGATTATTTAACTGCGTGTAAACAAATGACTGATGTTTGAATTGTTAGTGATACATATCAATATTTGGAACCATTTAACTGAGTGAAAAAAAATGAGCTTAGGCTTGTTTAAAAGTTTTATCAGTAAAATATGTTTACAAATCATATTTATTTGATGTATAGAGGATTTAGCATTAAATAACCTACAATGTCTGATATGGCATGAAGCCAAATCAAACAAATGATTTATGCTAAATTGAAATTTTAGAAATAGAACTCTTTGAACATTGAAGTGAATGTGAACAAATAACTGATGTTTAATTGATTGGTTTCTTTCTTTGTTTAATGGCATATCAACTCTTTGTAGGTTATTTAATGCCAAAGCCATTTTCCAAGAGAGAACAGTAGAGGTACTATTTAACCCATAGCTGGGAGGATAAGGGGGTTCATACCTTTCCCAAGGGTATTTGCCCGAAAGTGAACACGATAGCGCGACTGGAGTACGAACTCGCGTACTACGATTCCGCAGTCCATCGCTTTAACTATTACACCACGAGGACACCCCCGATGTTTAATTGAATTATTAGTGATACATAGCAATACTTGGAACCTTTTAACTTTGTGTAAATGAATGAGTAATGTTGAATAGAATAATGTGTGTTAAATAGCAATGCCATTGTCTGCAAACAAACGATTAATATATAACAGAATTATAATTTAAACCATTTAAGTGTGTAGAAACATTAGCAATACTAGTGTGCAAACAAATCAGTTCTTACTCATTTAAAAATAAAATTACTTACAAACTATTATCTTATATATCGTGTATATCTATTTAGATGTGTGCAACAAATGATTGTTGCCCAGTCGGCTGGGGCTGTAGAATACACCGACTGCACCTCTGCAGAGGGGTAACACCCCCCACTGTCCTGAATATGACACTAGACAATCTGATGGTGAGGTTCCAGTGATGCTGGGGTTTGGGGGAATGCGGAGTACTCCTTCATTGCCATTGCTCCCAGGTCCACTCTGGAGCGAAATGGTAGCACCTGATTGGGCCCTATCTATGGGTTAAATAGAACTAAACTGCATACTTATGCTAAACTGAATTTTTTGAATTAGAACTGTTTGACTAAATTGAATTGCTTGAAATAGAAATGTTTTTGACAATTAAACTGTGTACTTACATTTAAACTGTGTACTTATGCTAAACTGAATTGTTTGAGATGGAACTGTTTTTGACATTGAAACTGTACTTACGCTAAACTGAATTGTTTAATATAGAACTGTTTTGACCTTTAACTGTGTGTAAAGAAAATCTATACTTATACTAAACTGAAATAGCTGAATTAGAACTTTGACTAACCTGATTACTTCGAAATAGAAATGTTTTTGACGTTTTTTACTATGGGAGGCGATTACTGCAAATCAAATTAATTAGAGGTACAGATTTTCAAAGGTGAATGTCTGCTTACAAATTTGTAGAGTTCAATGCATTCATTACTCCAGCAGGACACATAGCGTAACTGTTATAGGAGTTGGTTCCCTAAGCTTCTAAGGAGACAATCATCTGGGGGTTGCAAGTTAAATCCTGACTACAGGCGAGTAACAATACAGGAATACTTAACACTTGTACCCAGTTATGGCTAACGGAACCAGAACAGGCGACCCCCGTGAATTCAATAAAGGACGTAGTTCGAAGTTCCGTGTATGTTCCCGAATTCGACAAACACCTGAAGAAGGCCGAAGGACATATCGGCCGAAACGTTGTGGAAATAACAAAGAAGATGAAGACAATTGTCCGAAAACTCTCAATCATAAAAATAATCAAGCTTCGTCTCAGAAATTTAGATAACTGAGTTCAATGGAGATTGGGGTGCAATTCCAAGTCGCGGGAGATTGGGGTGCAATTCCAAGTCGCGTCATACCAAAGACTCAAAAAATGGTACTTGATGCCACCTTGCTTAACACCCAGCATTATCATATTTACCAACCCCTCCGCTCGGGCAGGATATGACACAAGGTCAATTTTTTAAGTGGAGTTTAACAGGTTTGAATTCAGAGTTTTCCTTCTCCTAGACTAGTTGCCTCACCAAGGCTGAAGAACCTAGTCTGCCCTACTATTTACCCATAGCTAGAGTTAGAATAATTGGAATCATACCTTTCCCAAGGGTATTAGTGCTATGTGAAATGCAATCAGTCTTGTCCAGGAATTGAACTCGTATCGCCGTGTCCATATCCTGTGACGATTACCATTACACCACGGGCACTTCCTTATAATGCTGAGGTGCCCGTGGCTGTGGAAGTGCTCGTGGTGTAATGGTTATCACCAATGGACACGGCGACACGAGTTCAAATCCTGGACGAGACTGATTGCATTTTACATAGCACTAATACCCTTGGGAAAGGTACGAATCCAATTATTCTCCCTCCAGCTCTGGGTAAATAGTAGGGCAGACTAGGTTCTTCAGCCTTGGGGAGGCAACTAGTCTAGGAGAAGGACAACTCTGAATTCAAACCTGCTAAACTCCGCTTAAAAATTGACCTTGTGTCATATCCTGCCCGAGCGGAGGGGTTGGTAAATATGATAATGCTGGGTGTTAAGCAAGGTGGCATCAAGTACCATTTTTTGAGTCTTTGGTATGACGCGACTTGGAATTGTACCCCAATCTCCCGGACTATTAGTGAATACTCTACTACTTAGGTCAATGGCCCAGTCCATTTATATATACTCGTACACTCATATATTTCCAGGGTTGTTTTTTCTTTTCTCTCTCTTCCTCCCTGAGTTGAATGTAAGATAATATGTGCATGTGTATGTGTTCGCATTTGTGAGTTTGTGCTTGACATTTGCTTCTACATATGCGCCTGCGTTTGTGTATACATGCGTGAAATTACACTCTATTTAATGTAGGTTTAAATTTATCTATGGAAATTTGTTCTTTTATTTGGAGTAATGAATAGTTACCATTTTGGTATATTGGTATTATTTTAAAGAATACATTACAACACAGCCAAGTCGGCTGGGGTTGTAGAATACGCCGACTCCATCTCTGTAGAGGGATAAGACCCCCTCCCCAAACGAGTGTCCTTGATATGACACTAAACAATCTGATGGTAAGGCTGTAGTAATGCAGGAGATTTGGAGAATGTGGAGAACATCTTGCCATTGCTCCCAGATCTACTCTGGCCCGAAGTGGTAGCACTTGAAAAGGTCCTACCTATTGGTCAAATAGAATTGTTTGACATTTAAACAAAGTGCAAACAAATGACTGGTGTTTAATTGAATTGTATTAAATAAAACTGATCATAAATTGTTAATGATATATAATGATACTTAAAACTATTTAACTGCGTGTAAATGAATGAGTAATGTTGAATCGAATAATTAGTGGTAAGTAATAATACTTGAAAGCTAAATGCTGTGCGCAAAAAAAAAGAGACCAGGTTCGTTTAAGCATTTTATCAATAAAATGTGTTTACAAATCATATTTGTTTAATATATATGCATAAGTAGGATTTGGCAGTAAATAACTCTCAAAGGTTAATATGTCATGAAACAAAAACCAAAACAAACTAATCTATGACTGCATTCGTAAAGGTGTTTTTCCCATAGATAAGAACACCGCTGACATTTTTGTCTCAAAAATGTTTTAACAAACTCTATTATCAATATATATATATATATATATATATATATTGAAAAAGAGTATTCAAAATCAGTGAACGAACCTTTATATCTCAGTAAGAGAAGCGTAGACATTGAGGCAACGGAGTTTGGTAACGGTCAGTTTCTCTCCAATACAATGGTCTGATAATCGCATAGGAGAGAAACTGATTGTTACCAAGCTTCGTCAAGCAATCCTAACTTTATATATATATATATATATATATATATATATATATATATATATATATATATAATGCAGTTTGGTATATCAGTAAATAAAGTGTGTTCAATATTGGTAACAGAGTGTATGTACATCTGTTAGTATTGCGTAGACACCAAGTCAACGATGCTTGGTGACAGTCAGTTTTTTCCTCATACAATCATCGGACTTGGAGCAATATATATATATATATATATATATATATATATATATTACCCAAAGATAAGTACACTTCAAATATTTTTGGCTATAAAATGTTCATGTTCTTCTAAATCAAACGTAATTTTAATACTTTTTTTCGAATATGATAGAACTAAAACGGATATTGTTTGGTATATTTACGACCAAAGTTTACAGAAGTGAAACTATGCAACCAAACATTAGACTTTCTGGCTTTACTACGGCATTTTTGCAACTCTTTCTTTCTTTGTTCCTTTTTTTTTTCTTTCTTTCTTTCAACTCCCGCCATTTCTCCTTCTCTTACTTTTTTTCTCTACATCACCTGATTCTTAATCTTGCCTAAAGAAATCTTCCTAACATATTTTACAAAAGCAATCGAAAGAACGCTCTTTTATACACAGCTCATTACTTGTCATCCATTTTTTCCCTCATTAAACTAGCTTCGTTATCTCGTTGTTTATTTTATTTACTTGCAAGATATTCATGCCGTAATTGCTCAATTCTTCTTTATTTTGGAAAGGTCAACCTTGTTGAAATTTTGCCGGACAGCTTTTTTTTTCATTAAATTCTAGAAATTAAGTTTTTATTTTTCCTTTATCCTTAGAATGTCATAATTATTCGGCAATGGAAACCTTCTGTGTCAGTGGCAAATTTTTACACAAACTTATAATATTCAGTAAATGTCATTCATTTTTTTCACGATGGCATGTTTTGATATCATTAATGTGTGGACAACAGCTAAGTCATAATTTGGGGGAAAGGAAAGTCAGGTACTATAGTTATAGAATGTTGTAGTTGTGGTTGAGCGAATGATAATGTCAAAGATATCGTGAAAAGAGAGAGCGAGATAGAGAGAGAGGGGGGGAGAGGGGGGGCATTGTAAGAAATTGCAGTGATAAAAAAATTGATTATAAGAAAGAGTTTAAAAAGGCAAAAGAAAGAAAGAGTGAAAGAAAGACGAAAGAGAGAAAACATAAAAGAGAAAAGAACTATGGAAAGAAAGTAAAAGCGAAAGTAAGAAAGATAAGGAGAACAAAAGAAAAATGATTTAGTTTGATTGTCACCAGATATTTTCAATGTTCCGTGAATTTAAAACAAAATTGCACGACCCCGGGGCCCGTTCTGGACTTCGGTCCGGAGCGTGACCCTGGAAAAGGAACAATGGCAGACTTGGGGCCTTTAATTAGGCACCTAGTTTCGACTAGGCTACCTTCGGGTGGGCGAGCTGCATTTTTGTCTCCTTTGTCCCCCATGCACGGCACTAGACCAAGCGTCTAGTTTAAGCCGTTAACTGGCATACGTGCCCGGACCCACATTTGGGTTCGTGAAACTGCTTGCCTCATCAGGCTCACATTGCACTAAGTGAGCCGATGAGCAGCACAGACAAGCAGGGTTCGAGTCTCGGCTCGTTCCCGACCTTCCCCTCCCCTTTATCCCCACTTTAATTGGCCTTCGGGCTTTTGACTTTGTGTCAAGTCGTGTCTGGTGGGAGGCAGCGACAAATACATGTCTACAAACATTTGTTTGTCTACAGGTACATGGTTCAAAGTTGTCCAATCTAGCTTCAATAATTTGCAAGCAATTATATGGGTTCAATAATAAAAATAATAAAGATTATCGTGTCAATACTGATATATGAATGCACCACGTGGACGCTGTCTAAGCGTATGTAGAGAAAGCTTGACGGCAATTACACAAGAATGCTGTGAGCTGTATTGAACAAGTCCCCCCCACAAAACAGCAGCTGCACGGCCACCTACCACTCATCAGGAAAACCATTCAAATTAGACGAACCAGACATACAGGACACTGTTAGAGAAGTAAGGACAAACTCATACGCAACGTACTCCTTTGGACCCCTTCACACGGACGTGCAAGTGTTGGACGACCAGCTAGAACCTAGCAACAGCAGCTCTGTGCTGATAAGAGATGTAGCCTGATCCATGCCATCAACACGACTTGATGATGATGACATTACTAGAAAGAAAAATGAGAAGTGATCTAATTGAAACTTTCAAAATAATTAATGAAATTTCTAATTATAGTAGACATTTTTTCAATTTTTCTTCTCGAACTGGAAAATTTCTATCTTATCAAATTTAAAAAATTAGATATATTACTCTATAAGCAAAAAATCCAATTGGTTAATAGACTTTGGGAAAAACTTTCTAATCAGATCAAAAACAGCCATTGTATAAAAATTTTTAAGTTGGTTGGTTGGTTGGTTTTAAGGCTAATCAATCCTTTCCGGGTCATTTAACGCCGAATTAAATTTTAAACAATTCAGTTTGGTATAAGTATAGTTTTTGTTTACAAACAGTTGAATGTCCAAACAGTTCAGTTAAATGTCAAAATAGTTCTATTTCAAACAATTCAAGGTGCTTCCACTCAGGGCCAGAGTGAACATTGGAGCGATGGCAATGAAGGGGTACTCTGCATTCCCCAAATCTCCATCATTACTGAAACCTCACCATGAGATTGTTTAGTGTCATAATTAGGACACTCGTTGGGGGAGTCTTACCTCTCTGCAGAGAAGCAGTCGATGTATTCTACAGCCCCAGCCGACTGGGCAAAGAAAATCTTAAGACTGAATTGGACGATTTCAGAAATAATGGTAAGAAAAATTTTAAGAAGGCATTTTTAGGAACTATCCAAATTTGATCTCTATATAAATACTACATTGATATTGTATATGTCCTGTGTAAAGATTCTCTCTTTTATTTTTACCCTGTAAAAAAAAAGAAAGCAAAAAGATTGATAAATACTCGAATCTGGTCAGAGTTGAAAAAGCCGTTGAACATGAGGATCAGGGTGAGGGTAATACCAATTTTAGTTGGTGTGCTTGGAACTCTCTTTCCCTTTCCCTTTCTCTCTCTCTCTCTCTCTCTCTCTCTCTCTCTCTCTCTCTCTCTATCAAACATTTTTCCTCATTCAAGAAGTAGGCCTGTTATACACCTGGGGTTCCAACAGAATTGGTAGACCCAAATACCAACGAAGGAAGAACCCGACAACGTGACATATCCATGTGTTAAATAAATCTTTTTTTAATGCAATTCAAGTTTTGTATACATAATACCATGGCCCCTGAGGACCACATTGATGTTATGCTCTACACGCTGGGCTGACTAGCTTAGGAAGAATGCATTCCTTTCTGGAATCTTTGTTATAGTGAATGATAGGGTCAAAGATAGTGTGAAAAGAAAGGTTTGGTTTGGTTTGGTTATATGGCATATCAACCACTGCCAAATCGTCTTTATACATATATATAAAATACATACGATTTATAAAAATTTTGCTGATAATATCTTTAAACGAATCTGAATTCATTTTTCCCCACTGTTAAATGGTTTCACATTCTATTTACTATTAATAAATTTTTGCATAAAGTTAAACGGTTTCAAGTATTGTTATGTATCAGTAACAATTTAACATCAGTCATTTGTTTACACGCATTTAAATAGATGTACATATGTAAGTGATTAGTTAGTTGGTAATTTCATTTTAACTTTTAGTGGAATGTTTGTAGATAACATTTAAAAATAGATTGAGCTTATCTCTTTACATATAGGTTTCAAGTATTATAGATATTTATTATATCCTCTAGATTGAGGCCGGCAACTACACTGTCAGTGTCAGTATCCATACTTTCAAAACTATAAGATACTTGTAGGGATTTTGTCGTTCTGAGAGCATTACACTGTTCATTTATTCTTATAGGTGACTTTGTATTTGACTTTGAGGGGACTGTATCGAATTTGGCTAAGGGCAGTTTGAATTAACTTTCTGGCCTTTCAATGTTTACTTTGGTGTTTCAATGTATTTTTCTATCTGGGTCAAGAGGACCTTGTGGTTTTTGTTTGAGTGATTCCGGCTTTTGGGGACACAAGATTTTAGTGTTTTGATGGATTTCACTTGATGGATTGGAGACCTATGTAAGAGCTGTTTTGTAGGAGGAGATATTCTATTTATAAGAGGAGTGGTTCGTTGGTTTGTTGTTTTGTTTTAAGGCATATCAAACGTTTTCGGGTCATTTAATGCTGAATTAAGTCATTTTGATAAATAGTTTGTTTTAAGTTATTAAGTTTTTTTTTATATCCTCGGGTATTTTTTCGTGGTTTATATTTCTATGCAGTTCATTTAATTCAAAAGTATTCAAAATTATCAGGTTGATTCGTTGGGTTTTATGGTATATCAACCTTTGTAGGTTATTTAATGTTTATATATATATTAAAACTATGATTTGTAAAAGAATACTTTATAGATAATATGCTTAACAAGCAAGACCTCATTTGTTTGCACACAATTAAGTATTGCTATATAACACTAATAATTCAATTTAATAACGCGTATTTATTTGCACACAGGTAAATGGTTATACGTATGATTTGTAAATGAATTGTTCGCAGGTTTGGTTTGGGTTTTTGTTATATCAACCATTGCAGGTTATTTAATGCCAAATCCTCTTTATACTTACTTATCAGATTTATATGATTTTTAAACATTTTGCTGATAACCTTTTTAAACGAGCCTGAGTTAATTTTTTGTACACAGTTAAACGGTTTCAAGAATTCCTATGTAAAAGTAACAATTTATCATCAGTCATTTGTTTACACGCATGTAAATAAATATACATAATAATGTCTTACGACGTTAGTTTGTCGATAATTTCATTTTGACTTTTTAAGAGGAATGGTTTGTAGATAACACTTAAAGATAGATTGAGCTTATCTCTTAACACATAGTTAATTGTTTCAAGAATCATCATCATCATCATCATGTCGTGCCGCCAGCACGGATATCCCTGATCCTCTCTCGCCACTTCTCCCTATCATTCATCGCCTCCGGCAGGTCTTCAGGGTTACATCCTGTGTCCTCACATAGTTGCTGTATGTAAGTTCAAGCTGGTCGTCCTGCTTTTGCACGGCCATATGTGGGGGTCCATAGGAGTACATCACTTATGAGCGCGTCCTTGCTTCTCCAGCAGTGTCCCGCGTGTCTAGTTCGTCTAACTTGTATAGTTTTCGTGAGGGGGGGGCAAGTGTCCGTATAGTTGGTGTCTCGTGGGGTGTTGTCGCCAGGACTTGTTCAATACTGCTCTCAACATTCTTGTGTAATTTCCGTCTAGTTTCTTCTCCAGCCGTTTAGTTAGCGTCCATGTAGTGCATCCATATAGCAGTATCGACACAACTGCTGCCTGGAAGAAACTGCGTTTCATTTTATCGGTTAGGTCTGATTTCCATATGATCGAGAGCCTATCGATAGCCGTCCATGCCTTCGTCAATCGTGCGTCGATGTCTTTTTCGGTTGATGAGACGCTACTTCCTAGGTAGGTGAATTTGTCTACTAGTTTCAGAGAGGCTCCGTCTAGTGTGGTAATGTTGCCCGTTTGGTTGTAACACATATATTCAGTTTTGTGTGCATTGACATGGAGGCTAATACCAGCTGCGGCTCGTTCCAGACTATGCAGTAGTGTCTCTGCTTGATTAGGCGTATTCGCCAGTAACGCCAAGTCATCAGCGTAGTCGGCGTCTGTGATTGTTTTTGCGGGGTATCTTTTGCTTCTTCTCTTAGTCAGCTCGAAGCCATTTTCTCTGATTTTGTCGATCGAAGTTCTAAGTACGTAGTCTAGACAGATGATAAAGAGGTACGGGGCTAGCGTGTCTCCTTGTAGTACTCCTGCAACAATGTCGAAGTATTCCGTGTCTCCATCTCATGAACGTACTTTCACTTTGGTGTTTCTGTAGAGAATCATTATCGCTGCTACGGTTTCTTTTGGTAGGCCGTATGCTAGTAGGATTTGCTCCATCTTCCCTCTGTGTATGGAATCGAAGGCCTTGGTAAAGTCGACAAATAGTAATGCCGCCTGAAGGTTTTTTGCCCGAACGCCTTCAAGGATTCTACGGATGGTCAGTATTTGTGAGGTTGTGGATCTATTTCTCCGGAAGCCATTTCGGTTTTTCCTAAGGGTGTTGTCTATTTTGGGTTCTATGCGGTTTCGTAGTAGGGCATTGTAGATTTTGGCTGCTATGGATGTAAGTGTTATCCCTCGGTAGTTCTTGGCTAGTCCGAGGTCGCCTTTTTTAGGGAAAGGAAGGATGCATCCCTTCATCCATCTTTCTATCCTATTTTGACTATATACTGCGTTGCATTGCCGGAGCAGTATATCGTCGAATTGTCTAGTCTTCCACACTTCTGGGGGGGATCTCGTCTAGCCCTGCAGCTTTCCTATTTTTAATTCTTCTAAGAACTGAGTCGAGTTCTTCTTTGGTGAAAGGACATAGTTTAATGTCTAATTGCTTACTGATAATTCTGGTGATCGGTTCATCCGTTATTTTCGGTGGGTTTCCTAGTAGATTTTTGAAATGCTATTCCCACAGTTTTACTCTTTCTTGTTGGCTTGCAGCTTTCAATTTTGCTTTGGCTGTGCTCTTCTTTCTATCCTCTAGATTGAGGCTGGCAACTACACTGTCGGTGTCAGTATCCATACTTTCAAAACTATAAGATACTTGTTGGGATTTGGTCGATCTGAGAGCATTACACTGTTCATTTATTCCAATAGGTGACTTTATATTTGACGTCGAATTTGGCTAAGGGCAGTTTGAATACACTTTCTGGTCTTTCAATGTTTCCTTTGGTGTTCCAATGTATTTTTCCAGCTTGGCCAATGGGAGTTAGTGGTTTTTGTTTGAATGATTTCGGCTTTTTGAGAGACTAGATTTTAGTCTGTTTTGACGGTTTTTGGTGGATAGATTGATGTTTTGTTGGAGATTTTTCACTTTCAAGAGGATTGGTTCGTGTTTGAGTAGTAGATTTTATGTGTTTTTTGCTTGGACTACTTCATTGGATTTCTCTTTATTTGTGACTTCTTGTTGTCGTGTTTGTGCTTGCTGAAATTCGGCCGAGTGTAGTTTTTTAAGGTGTTCCTGAAACTTTGGCTAATCATTCGGTTCCAACTAGATCAGTTTCTCAACCAGAGCTCTATATTTGTAGTCTTGATTGATTGGATCCACCCTCCGTGCAACAGAGGCATAAGTGTTTTCTCCCCCATTGGACCCAACAATTTTCCTTATTTCCAGGATGCTTATATTCCTCATGTAAAAGCAAAGTTGGCGACCATAGTTGATGGCAACCAGAAGGCTCCCTTTTCAATAGCTACTACACTGAGTTGTAGGGGAGGGCGCTACTCCTTTCCCTGGATTGCTCCACTTTACCCTTGATACATACCTTATAATGCTGAGTGCTAAGCAAGGAGGTATCAAGTACCATTTTTAAAGTCTTTGGTATGAAGCGATCTGGTCTCCTGGGCTATTGGCGAAGACTCTACCCGTTAGGAAAATGAGCCGATTCCTCAGATGCTTTACTTGTAATATATCCTTTTCACTTTTATAGATGTTACACGATCTTGAGTAAGTCGGATGGTTGGCAGTTTGGACATTTCTTTTCATTTGAGCACTCTTCTTCCGTGTGGTCTGGGTCTTTTTCGCCGCACTTCGGCAAGACTCCCTGTGATTTCCATATTTTTGACATTTATATTTTTCAACCTCTCGAGGCAGTATCCGATCTTTACTTTTTTTGTAATATGGGACTGATTAAATGTCAGGATGTAGGTGTTGGTCTGTATTTGCTCACCACTCTTTCTAATTGTAATTCTTTTGATGTTCGTCATGCCCTGTTCTCTCAGAACTGCTGTCATCTCCTTTGTTGTAGCCAGCATCAGCTCCTTACTTCTAACAACTCCTTTAGATGTATTCAATGTCTTATAGGGATATGCCTTACATTTGGTCGAGTGGAAGCTTTTTATCCTGAGGATGTTTTCGGCCTGCCTCCGGCAGTCCACATCGATGAGCAAGTTTCCATTCCATGTTTTGTTTACATTTTTGTAGGTAGCTCTCATTGCGATAATATTTTCTACTAAGAAAAGGGAGAATTTAGCTACGCAGGCCCTCTCCAAAGATTCAATGATAATGAATCTGGTGAAGTCTGCTGCCTCATTCTTCGAGTCTGATTCAGATAATTTTTTTTCTTTTTTTTTTTTATTAGACGACGCCATAAGTGATGTTTATTTTTTGCTGATCCTGTGCTCCACCACCCACCACGAAATCCAACTTGTGTTGGGCATGTACTAAAGGGGAAACGTAACTAATTACCGAGTAATGTAGCAGTGGTTAAATTCCTATTCTCTCAACTCAATTGACTCTTAGCCACTGTTTTCTGGTACCTAAAAAATGAGGGTTGGGTGCTTGTTTGTCACAAGTACAAATTGAAAAATACGGTTGGGACAAAACATATAGGTATTAGAGCTTGACACGTCCAGTCGATTGATCATATCGGGCCAGTCCGATCAACCGTCTAGCCCAGTAAGAGCAAAAGTGGTCGTTGCAAGTGACTTGACCACTTGGTTGCCGGACTCAGTATTTCTCAATCATCAGGATCCCATCCTTAACTGCCAGGGGTCGCCACCCACGGCCAACAGGTGGCCTCGTTTGGAAGTTTTTACCTCTCTGCGGAGATGTTGTTAGTGTATTCTATAACCCTAGTCGAAAGGGTTGTGTGAAAAGAAATATATATATATATATATATATATATATATATATATATATAGAAAGAGAGAGAGAGGGTGGAGAGATTTGGAAATAAAGAGATATAAAACAAAGGTTAAAAGAAAGAAAGCAAGAAAGAGTATAAAAAGGCGAAAGAAAGAATGAGTGAATGAAAAAAGATAGAAGACACAAAATAAAAAAAGGCAAGAAAGAAATCGTGAATGAGTAAAAAGGTAGTTTAATTTGGTTTATCAGTTTATCGGCATATCAACTCCTAATGGGTTATTTATTGTGAATATTTGATTCATTTATAAATGATTATATCAGAAGAGAAGAGAAAGAGGGAAAAGGGAGAGTTGTAGAGAGAGAAAGATAAAAGAAGAGAGAGAGAGTAATATTTCGTTTGGTTTGGTTTGGTTTGGTTTTACTGTTAAATGGCATATCAACTCCTTTTGGGTTATTCAATGCTGAAATTTGATTAATTTCTAAACGTATAATTGTAATCATAATTATGTTTTGCTTAGATTCCTTTATTTCTTAAATGGCATATCAACTCCAAATAGGTTATTTAATGCTGAAATTTGATTCATTTATAAATGTTTGTTATCATTATTCAAGGAGACCAGCTGGATCTGTCTCAGTGTCAGGTTTTCCATCGTGATGTGATCCGCCTGGTACACCTACGATCAGGTGTCGGAAGACGTGGCACTCACAAAGCAGAAACTTTATTTTTTAATTATAACTTTTAAAGAAATAAAATTATAAGTATTTTAGAAAAGGGAGATACTTTTCAATGACCTTGCACGCACACACACACACACACGCACAAACATATATATATATATATATATATGCAGGGTGATTGAAAATGAAAATGACATTGAGGCAGATCTAGCTAGTCTCCTTGGACGTTTTCTACCACAGGATGAGTGTTGGTTTTTTTTTTAACTTTGAACCTGTGAGAAAGAGACGATCTATAGAATGGAAACGCCCCTTTTCACCAACTATAGATTAGGCCAAAGTTGTTTGTTATTCAGGGAAAGTGATGGCCTTAGTTTTGGGTTATTTCTGGAGGTGTGTTTATTGATTATCTTCAAAAGGGTTACACCATCAATGGAGAGTACTATGCCAACTTACTGAAGAAGTTACGAAAGGCTATCAAGACCAAACCCCATTAAAACTACAGTAAGTGATCTTGATTCATCAGATTCAACCCACTTATCCCTCCAACTATGATATAAATAGTATCGCTGCTGTTCTTCGAAAAGAATGGCTACGGCATTAAATAATCCGCAAAGGTTGATAGCTTGCAAATTATTTGTATTAGATAGGAATACTCGAAATCATATAATAGCTTGGAAATTACTGGTGTTACATAGGAATACTCGGATTCATATAATTGAGTGGAAATAAACAGTTATTATTAGATAGAAATAGCTACTTTAAATTATATAACCGTGTATAAATTATTTATATTAGATCGGAATACTTGATATCATATAACTGTGTAAATAAATGATTATAGAAAAATATTTAAAAATGGCATTTTTAAAAAAATTGCAATAGAACATGAGATGCTTTAAACCAATGATTAAAAATAAAATTGAACGAATACTAACTCCATATTTTAAAATTCTCATTATTTATTTCTTAATTATCAATATGATAATTTTAAAATAAGCTGTAACTTTTCAATCATATATATATATGTATATATATACTCACACAGGGTGATTGTAAAGTAACTTCCTATTTCAAAATACTTATGTATAATTTTTACAAGAAATAAATTTATAAGAATTTTGAAATAGGGAGTTACTTTTCAATAATCCTGTGTGTGTATATATATATATATTTGCACACACACACACGCACACAAACACACATATATATATATATATATATATATATATATATATATATACATATATATATATATTTACTAATCTAATATCTACCAGCATTCACAGTACCAGAAAAAAACGAAAAAAAAAACCCGCCAGGAACAAGAGATAAAAGTATCTCGAATCACCGCCCGGGGGAAAAAGAAAAAAATTATAGGTCAAAAAGAAAGAAAAGGCCAACCTCGTCCGACCCCTTGAAAAAAATCAAGGGATACGCAGTCAGTTGGTCAAAAGAAAATTAAAACCTTCCGCGAATCCTGCAATGCTACAATTACAAAAGTGCTCAACGCAAGTGGAGCCAATTATAAAATTAACGTTGGAGTTAGGCTTCCTGATGATCCGATAAGGTGAAACTTTAGTAGAAGATTTCCGACTCGCGATTTAAGTTAATTTTATATATATATATATATATATATATATATATATATATATATATATAAGGATGGGTTCAAAGGTTATTACCCGACTATGAAGGGGAATTTAAAAGGGGGTGATGGCAGACATTTAAGTCAACCTCAGTCGAGTTCATCACATGGTAATCGATAACAGGTGATCCATTATAAATCGAACAGCATATCCGGTTAAAGAGTTGAGAATAATCTGCACTGTAAATTTCCGCCGTCCCATTTCGTATTGTTGATAAAGCAAGAGCATCATCCCACAAAGTAATAACATTGTCAGCTTGAGTGTCTTTGGCGACGAAACACTTTTTCTTCTGATACTTGAGAACAACACGATGCTAAATTCTTTTCCCAAAAGTTGTGACTTCTCATAAAAAGGAAGCCTTCTTTGGACAATCAGATATCAGTTTATCAGGAAGGAAATAAATATGAATAATAGATATTATTCCATGCAAAATTTCACTGCTTATGAACTTTCCAACCGTACTGCACAAAGGTGTCGGGGAGGGTGCTACTCCATTTCTTGGATTGCTTCGCTTTATCCATGATCCTTACCTTATAATGCTGATGGTTAAACAAGGCAGCATCAAGTACCATTTTTTGAGTCTTTGGTATGACTCGACCTGGGATTGAACCCCGGTCTCCCGGAGCATTGGCGAACACTCTACTCATTATGCCAATGGCCCGGTTTATATATATATATATATATATATGTATAGTAGTCTGTGACCCTGGGTTTCATGCATTTGCAATCGTTGGATTGAATCCGACGATTGCAAAATGCATGAAATTTATATATATATTTCTCTCTCTCTCTCTCTCTCTCTCTCTATATATATATATATATATATATATATATATTCATTGATTGAGTCATCCAAGCTTCATTGTTTCAGAATCTGTCTAATCTGTCCATTAGAGTTCTATATGAGTTCAGATTGATTGATTGATTTTTAGGGCATGTCAATCTACTAAGGGTTATTTTATGTTTTCCGTATTGTTATAAGAAGATTTATAAATTCAAACTAGAAAATTTAGGCCAGGGGCCTCCCACGCTTCTATTCACCAAGCCAAAATTTTATTGGTCAATATAAACCAATTTGAGAAGCACTGATATCGAGACAGACAGACAAACAGATAGGTATAAATAGACAAAGGATGGAAAACGAGCTTACAGATTTAGTGAATTTATCTTTTATTTTACTGTATTATATGTAAAAACAGGATTTGGCATTAAATCCCCAACAATAGTTGATATGCCATAAAACCCAACCAAACCAAATCGTATATATTTAATATATATGTATAAAGAGGTTTTGGCATAAAATAACCTACAATGGTTGATATGTCATAAAAATCAACCAAACCAAATCCTATATATCTAATATATATGTAAAAACAGGATTTGACATTAAATAATCTACAATGGTTGATATGACATAAAACCAAACCAAACCAAACCAAACTTAAAACTAAGTCAACAAGAAATAAATAACTTGATTTACTAACATTGTCCCTTTCTTTAAGGAAGAGTCTTCGAGCCTTTAGTTCCGCAAACTTCTGATAGATCATAATTGTCTTGGTATCTTTCATTTCAATCATAATGGCTTCAAAACACTGGATACTCTTTGACATCTAATATATGATATACATGTATATGATGATCGTTCAAAAAATTCTAAATCTCACCCAGAAAGATGAGCCATAACTGAACATATTTGTTGTGGCAACACACAACCACTTCTTATAAAAGAAGAAAAACTATTTCAGATTTCTGTCTGAATTTTTGTGCTGGTGAAGCTCATACAAAAGTAAGAGGAGTGCGTAAAATCTAAAATCTGGGTGAGGCTTTGAAGTTTTTAACGACCCTCGTAGATAATGAATCGCTGCCTAAGTACACACACACACACACACACACACACACACACACACACACACACACATATATAGCAGAAACTACTAAAATAGATACTCAGACTTTCACATTTTTTATTGATCCTCAGGTAATTAAAGAATAATAAAAATCTCAATTGTCTGAAGATGAAAGTCTTATCATAAAAGCGAGTATTGTAATTTTGTTCTTGAGTTTTAAGAAACCGGAAGTATTAGTTCCGCCATTGTGTGAGGAAAACAGAAGTAGCGGTTGCACCATTGTTATTCGTCAATAAAATAGTGGAAGAAGTCATTTTTGGCAGTTAACAATGTGACATGAACCTTGTGTCGAATTCGTTACAGCTACCTTCTGGTGCAACTTTAATTGTTTGTTTGAGGTGGGCTTAACGTAACGGTTATCGTTTTAAGGAATGGAGTCTGCGACTCGAGTTCAAATCATGGACGAGTCAGCGTTTCAGTTTGCGCTAATGCATACCCCCTTGAAATTCATGAATTCATCTCTTCTCCACTACCAAGACATGGGTAAATAGTCGGGCAAACTGTTTTTTTTTTTTACCTTTAGTGAAGCAACCCATCTACGAGAAGAAAAACTCTTCCTTATGCTGTAATCGCTTCCGGGCCCACTCTGACCCGGAGTGGTATCGCCTAATAGGGTTCTATCTATGGGTCAAATAGACCAAAACTGTGTACTTATGCTAATCTGAATTGTTTGAAATAGAACTATTTTGACATTTAACTGTTTAAACAAATGACTGATGTTTAATTGAATTGTTAGTGATACATATCAATACTTGGAACCGTTTAACTATTTTGACTAAACAGAATAGTTTGAAATAGAACTGTCTTTGACATTTAAACTGTGTATTTATGCTAAACTGAATTGTTTGAAATAGAACTGTTTTGAAATTTAACTGTGTAATTGAAAACTGTATTTATGCTAAACTGAATTGTTTGAAATAGAGCTGTTTTGACACGCAACTGTGTGTAAACAAAAACTATACTTATGCTAAAGTGAATTGTTTGAAACTTCTGTTCTATTCTATTCTATTCAACATTACTCATTCGTTTGCACACAGTTAAATGGTTCTAAGTATTGCAATGTACCACTAACAATTCAATTAAACATCAGTCATTTGTTTACACACAGTTAAATGATCAAACTATTCTATTTCAAATAATTCAGTTTAATGCAAGTCATTTGTTCACACTGTTTCAATGTCAAACAGTTTGACCCATAGATATCAGATGCAACCACTCCGGGTCAGAGTGGAATGGGGAGTAATGGCATTAAAGTAGTACTCCACATTTCCCAAAGCTCGAAGACTGGAGCCTCACCATCAGATTGTTTAGTGTCATATCCCGGGCACTCGTTGGGGGTATCTTACCCCTCTGTAGAGATTCAGTCGGTATATTCTACAGCCCCAGCCGACTGGGCTGCTCGATATTTTGAATACTAAGTGTGTGTGTGTGTGTGTGTGTGTGTGTGTGCGCGCGCGTATATATATATATACTTATTTTCTTGAACTGACATTTCCTTATGTTTTATGGTTCAACGAAATGCCGGAACTAAGAAAACTTTGGATAAATAAACAGCCATGAAGATCATGTCTGAACCAGATATTTCTCTACCCTTTTACGTCACATCTCGCGATTTTTTCCACAGTTTTTGTTTATTGTAATATTAACATCACCCCCTCACCGCCATACACACACACACACACACACACACACACACACATATATATATATATATATATATATATATTGTAGGCTTATTTTATTAAAGATGACAGACAAGAATTTTAAATTGTGTTTTTTTTTTTTCTTTTTATAAGTCTTTTTATGTTCGCGTGTAAGATGTTGCAACATACAAAGAAGGCTGTATAATAATTGTCCGAAATTGCACAGCCTTCGTCTTCAAATGCGACGTCTTGCTCGCAATTATGAAAAAGTTAATAAAACAAAAAACAAAAAAATTCACTCTAAATCATTGTCAGTCATTTTTAATAAAATATACCAACAAGAAATTCTACTGCCTAAATGCATACACTTACACACATACACGCACGTGTGTGTGTGTGTGTGTGAAATGAGTTGATCAACACTCGTTAGAAGAGGAAAGTTTCCCTCTCCCCCTCGTGTTAAAAGAAAATGAGTCCCTCGGGTTTATTTTTCTTCTGGAAAAAGATGTAAGTCGTTTCATAATTTCGCTTTCTTAATGATGTGTTACTGTTTTATATGAGTCGAGATTTTTGAGGAAAAGAATCTCCGGTAACAAAAGATGTAAGCGTAACATATTCCCTTGACATTTAAAGAAAATAAAAACCTAACAACAACAACAACAACAAAACACCCCTCTTTTTCTTAATCTCTTTTCTCTTTCACTGTTTTTCTTTTTGAACATTTTCTCTCAACCTTCTCTTTCATTAATAAATCCTTTTCCCAATTTTTACTCTTTCTGTTCCTCTTATTCATTCAGTCTTTGTTTTTTATTTGTTTTCTTTCTTTTTGTTTTTATCTTTCTTTTATCGCTTCTAAATTCCTTTCTTTTTTCTTTTTTTTTCTTTCTTTCTTTTATCTGACTCTCATACATTTATTTCTCTTTGTCCGTTTGTTTGTTTGCTTGTTTCTTTCTTTTATTTCACTTTCATGCATTTCTTTCTTTCTTTCTTTCTCCTCAATTTCATGCATTTTCTTTCTTTCTTTCTTTTGCAAACTCTTTCCCTATATCCCACTTTCTCTTTATGAGCATTTCTTTACTCCGTGTGTATGTTAGAAGCGAAGGAAAAAAGAAAAATCAAAAGATCATGTTAATAAACTCTTTCATATTGTATTTCTTCCTCTTCTTCATCAATCACCGACTCTCGATTCTAATTCAGTATTCAATCAGAATGATGTTCTCTCTCTCTCTCTCTTTCACACACACACACACACACACACACACACACACACACACACATATATATAGGGCATTCAATAAATAAGGGGAATTTTGCCTTACAATAGAAAGCTTTGTTTACAGTTGTACTTTTTTCAAGGAAATCAATAGTAATGGGTTTTTCAAATTTCAGAAGACTGTCAGCATGAGCTTCTTCGCTGACCGCTGCCCAGAACTTTTTCTTTAACAGAGAATCTGTGTATTTCCACGCCATGGACCGCCTTTTCACCTCTGGCTCGTAATGGAAAAGCCCTGTTTAGCCCGTTTGTAAACATTTTTATTACTAAGACATATTTTCTGAACATGTCACTCATTTGCCAGTGAATTTCATATTGCCTGCACTTCGTCGCCCCAAAACTTTGATGACAGGCTGATATCCAAACCTGGGGTACTCTGTCTGATCTGCTACCATTTTGAATAGCCTCAAAACAAATCACCATCATCATCATCATCATCGTGCTGGTAGCACGGATATCCCTGACCCTCTCTCGCCACTCCTCCCTATCGTTCATCGCCCTAGGTAGGTCTTCAGGACAACATCCTGTATCCTCACATAGCTGCTGAATGTACGTTCGAGCTGGTCGCCCTGCTTTTGCGCGGCCATGTGTGGGGATCCATAAGAGTACATCTCTTATGAGTTCATCTCTGCTTCTCCAGCAGTGTCCTGCATGTCTGGTTCGTCTAACTTGAATAGTTTTCGTGATAGGGGGCAGGTGGCCGTACAGTTGGTGTCTTGTGGGGTGTTGCTGCCAGGACTTGTGAAATTAAAATAATTTTCGCTATAAACTAATTTCAAACAATGCAGATTTTACTTCTATGAAAAAAATTCTTAAAAAAATTGATTTCATTTTTTTTTTTTTAAATTGGTCATTAGCCTAATGAGTAGAGTGTTCGCCAATGATCTGGGAGACCAGGGTTCAATCACAAGTCGAGTCATACCAAAG
This sequence comes from Sepioteuthis lessoniana, assembly GCA_963585895.1. NCBI lineage: Eukaryota > Metazoa > Mollusca > Cephalopoda > Myopsida > Loliginidae > Sepioteuthis > Sepioteuthis lessoniana. The sequence goes on along the minus strand of OY757933.1, from coordinate 35,387,947 downwards.
ACTCAAAAATTGGTACTTGATGCCACCTTTCTTAACACTCTGCATTGTAAGGTGGGGATCAAGGGTAAAGTGGAGCAATCCCAGGAAAGGAGTAGCGCCCTTCCCTACACCTCGGTGTCATAGCTATAGAAAAGGGAGCTTTTGGGTCACCCTCAACTAAAGTCGTCAACTTTACTTGCAATTGAATAACCCTTATATATATATAGTAAATGATGGAAAATGATCCGACAATGTTGAGAAAAATATTGAAAAACAAAGTAATCCAAAAATTTAATATGAAAGAAAATCGATGTAATAACTTTTCAGTTTCAACAAACCATCCTCAGGGCTTAGAAAAGTGTTATGAAGTGTTGTTAGATCACCGATGGATGCTTAACGAAATACAAAACAAAACAAAGGGGGAGATTGTATATACAGAGAAAGTAGTGGGGGCGTTAACCGTCTGATCAATAAGTCATATTTCAAAAATATCATGTGACTGTGTAAGGTAATGATGTAAAACAAATGGAACCATTAAAAGATACAACAGTTGAAGAAGAAGAAGAAGAAGAAGAAGAAGAAGAAGAAGAAGAAGAAGAAGAAGAAGAAGAAGAAGAAGGGGAAAGAAAGATAAAAGAAGGAAGAGAGAGAAGAAAGGAAAGAAAAGAATGGAGAAGAAAGAGAAAAAGGGAGGGAAGAGTGTGAAGAAAAGGAGGGGGAAAAGGGAATAGAGTGATGGAAGAAAGAAGAAAAAGGTTTGATTTTCTTATGATTTAACCATATTCAGTTATTTACGTATGATACATCTATATATTTTAAACTTTCTCCCACCTTTTTCTTTTCTTCCATCATTCCATTTTTTTTCCTCCCTTTCTCTACTCTTTATTTTATTTTATTTTATTTCATTGTTGGTTACAGAGTTTCAATGCAATAGAGTTTAATGATAAATAATACCTAATAATAACCGTTTTGATCTTATAACATTGTACTAGAAATAATAAAATTATGGGAACTTTGGTTTAGACGAAAATGTTTAATAAAAATTAGTTACAATGTACTCATTTATGGACGACACTTTTGATAGATAGATAGATAGATAGATATGAACAAACTTAGATTGATAGAGACATGCAAAAAAGCTGACTAATAGATAGATAGATAGATAGATATGAATCGAGATAGACAGGTATGGGTAGACTGAGATAGATTGAAGTAAACTGAGCTATATTGATAGACAGATATCAATAGATATATATATATATAGAGAGAGAGAGAGTGAGAGAGAGAGAGAGAGAGAGAGAGCTTTAAAAAGAATTTTCTAATAAAGTTACATTCAAAACACGTTTGAAAAGACGAGTTTTTTTATGCTAACCCAGAAATATTATTTTCGTTCTAATTGTTTGATTTCCTTTTCTTTTTGTCAATGCGAAGTAGTCGCTGTAGTATGGTGGCTAACGTGCTGGATTGCAACATCTGAGTAAACGAGTTCGAATTCCAGTCGCGTTATTACGTTCACTTTCGAACTAGCAACCCTCGGAAGGTATAATCCACTTTATCCTTCCAGCTATAGGTTGCGTAGTACCATTACTGTTCTTCTACAAGGATGTCTTTAGCATTAAATAACCCATGAAGGTTGATATGCAATTAAAATAACGAAACCAAACTTATCTGTGGAAGCATAGGATTTTGAAGTAAGAAATTTAACCCTATACAGTTAATCACAGCTTTTTATGGTCTCTCTCTCTCACACACACACACACACACACACACACACACACACACACACACACACATATATATATATATATATATATATATATACAACAGCCTCTAAAAGATCTAAAAGTTTTCTTTGGGATCCAGTGGTTAAAGACATGAACAGACTGACATAGATTGATTGATAGATAGATAGATATGAACAGACTGAAATAGAATATCCGCTTTGATAATCTGATGCTCCTGGTGGAATAAAAATTTAATTTTCTTCTAAACGAAAAATGCGAGGACTAAATTATTTTAAAAAATTGTGAAGGATGTACTTATTCATGATTGATGTTGCCTATAAGTTATTTCTTTCCAAGCAACTCCGAGTATCCTTGCTAGAATTCCTTAATCTTACCCGCGTTTTCTCGCCAGCCACCATAGCTTTACAAGCAAGCCCAACTATCCTTGGCAACGAAGTCGCACTAATTTCAAAACCCCACCCCTCGTTTTGAACAAAGCCTGTTGTAATTAATGAAGTTATCGTCATCCAAAACTATAAAGGGAGAAAATAGAGAAAGAATTGAATTAAAAATAAAAAGAAACGAAACAAGAAAAAAAAAACAAAAGGAAAAAGAAAAACGAAAAAGAAAAAAGAGGGTAGATAATTATGTGTTGACCGGAACATACATTATGGCTTCTTCTGGTGTTACTGTTCCGTTCCTTGTCACCGGTTAGTGTTCGTTTACATGTTCCTGTCGGAAAACATTGTGAAACAACGTTGCATCCTGGTACGCTTTTGTTAGACATTAATAAGGCATTTGTCCGTATCCATGTAATTGCTGTTCAAGTGTTCAAGTTTTCTTAAAGAAATCAATTATTATTATTATTATTATTATTATTATTATTATTATTATTATTATCATTTATAATTTTCAGTTTTATTTTCGTTTTTTTTTTTTTTTTCAATCCTTCAGCAGATCTTTAACCAAGATCTAAAGTGAGGGAAAGTAGTGATTAAACGTTTTCTCTATATTCATGCTTTTTGCTGCCTCTTTTGGGTAATATTTTTCAATCATATCGATAGTACTCTCCTAAAGTTTGATTGGGTTTTATGGCATATCAACCATTGTTGGTTATTTAATGACAAATCCTGTTTATACATATATATTATGTTTATATGATTTGTAAACACATTTTGTTAATAACTTTCTTAAACAAGCCTAGTCTCTTTTTTTGCATACTGTTAAATGGTTTCAAGTATTGCTATATAACAGTCACAATTTAACATCCGTCATTTCTTTTTTTTTTTTTTTTTTTTTTTTTTTGCACACACGGCCCAGTCGGCTAGGTCTGTAGAGTATACTGACAGCACCACTGCAGAAGGGTAAAACCGACCCCCAACGAGTATCCTGATTATGACACTAAACAACCAGATAATGAGGCTTCAGTAATGCTGGAGATTTGGAGAATGCAGACTGCCCCTTCATTGCCATCACTCCCAGGTCCACACTGGTCCGGAGTGGTAGCCCCTGTATGCAAACAAATGACTGATGTTAAATTGTGACTGTTATAAAGCAATACTTGAACCCGTTTAATTTATACAAAAAAAAAAAAAAAAAAAAAAACTCAGGCTCATTTAAGAATGTTATCTACAAAATGTGTTTTCAATTCAATGTATATTTATTATATATGTATAAAGAGGTTTTGGCATTAAAGAAACTATAATGATTGATATGCCATAAAACCCAACCAGCCAAACCAAACCTTGTTTGCATACAGTTTGTTCTTTTTAACCCATAGATAAGATGCTCCGGGTTAGAATGGACATGGGAGCAATGACAATGAAAGAGTACTCCACATTCCCCAAATGTCCAAGGCCATCAGATAGTTTAATGTCGTATCTATGAGAGATGCTGTCGGTGTATTTTACAGTCCCAATCGACTGGGCTATCTTTTAAGGAGATGAGCAATTCCACAAAGTGCAATTTACTATTATTATTATGATTATTATTTTCCTTCTTAAGAGTTTTTCAACCCAGTATTAGCTGGTCTTTCACTGAAGTCTTAGTGACAGCAAGTCTCCTCATGTCTTCAGGACTGTTCTCAGTATTCTGGCCGATCTTAACAATGCTGTAGTTTGGATGATCTCGGCTTGTTCTCCAATTTTTAATTCTTCCATCCTCGTTTCCCAGTCATTAGGGACCGTTCCAAGCGCACCATTTACAATTGGTGTCGCATAAAGTTGTTGAACATTGGGGGGGGGGGGACTTAGTTTTTTGGCAAAGTCTAAGTACTTGTTTCTCTTTTCATTCTCTTTGCCGTCCTAATGAACCACAGAGTGAAAATCAAAGTCTACTATACGGCAAGTTCTGTTTGTCTTTCACATAGCGCTAATGCCCTTGGGAAAAGTATAAATCCAACTATTCTCCCTTCGCCTATGAGTAAAATAGTTGGACAAACTGAGCTCTTCCACCTTATTATGGCAACCAATCTTGGAGAAGGAACACTTTGAATTCAAACTTATAAAACTCCGTTTAAAAATCGACCTTGTGTCACATCTTGGCTGGTTGTTTGTGTTTTATGGTACATCAACCTTTGTAGGTTATTTAATGCCAAATTCATTTTTATACAAATAATCAGTTCTATTTTAAACAATTCAGTTTAATATGAGTACATAGTTTGTCAAAAACATTTCTATTTCAAGCTATTCAGTTTAGTCAAAAAGTTCTAATTCAAACAATTCAGTTTTGCGTAAATACATAGTTAAATGTCAAAACAGTTCTATTTAAAGTAATTCAGTTTAGCATAAGTATGCAATTCAGTTCTATTTGACCCATAAATAGGGCCCTATCAGATGCTAAAACTCCGAGCCCGAGTGGAACTAGGAGCGATCGCTATGAAGGAGTACTCTACATTCCTCAAAGCTCCAGCATTACAGGAACCTTACCATCAGATTTGTTTAGTGTCATATAAAGGACAATCGTTGTGGTTGGGTCTTACTCTTCTGCAGAGGTGCAGTCGGTGTATTCTACAGCCCCAGCCGACTGGGCAATTGCACAAGAGGAGAAGTGAAATAAATGCATATATTGATTGTTGAGGTATTTGCATTTTAAGATTTAACATGTGCTTTACACTGGGGAATATATTGAATTAATCAGTCGTTTAGCTATTTAGATTGATAGATGTTCTCTCAGAATATTGGCTATACAAAAACTTACTGTTTTTCTAAATGTTGGTCAGTGAAATTTACCATGACATTTCCTTTTCATGTTTTACAGCTGGTCAAGCTGAATCACTACTGCATAGCCTATACTGGAATGTTTTCTAAGCGACCATATACTTGGATGTGGAACCTTATGACATCCAGTTACTTTCGAGCCCAGTCGGCTGAGGCTGTAGAATACACCGGTTGCATCTCTACAAAGAGGTAAGACCCCTTCTCACAAAGAGTGCCCTGGATATAACATTAACGATGAGGCTTCAGTCCTGGAGCAGTAGGGAATTGTGAATATCCCTTCATTGCCATTACTCTTAGATCCACTCTGACTCGGAGTAGTAATACCTGATAGGATCCCATATACGGTCCAAACTGAATTGTTTAACAAATGAGCTTGTTACCTACAAACTATTCGTTTACAAGTCATATACATTTTATATATGCATAAACAGTTTTTGGCATTAAATACCCAGCAGGAGTTTATATGCCATAAAACCTAATCAACCAATCTACTGAAAGCGATCTCAATATACACATAGATAAAGCATGAACTGTTATTGAAAGGTTAACGATCATTTGGAAATCTGATAAAATCAAATGAGAATTTTTCCAAGCTATAATTGTGTCAATACTACTGTAGGGTTGTACTGCTTGGAGTTTAACGAAACGCCAGGAGAAAAAAGTTGATGGGAACAACACAAGGATGTTGCGTACTAGTGAACAAACCCAACACTCTTCAAAACAGCAGCCACTTACCTCCCATCTCACAAATGATCCAATTAAGACGAGTCAGATATTCTGGGTATTGTTGGTAAAGTAAGAACGAACCCATAAGCGACGTCCCCCCGACGAATTCTACACATGGACACATCACTACTGACCGACCTGCAAGAACTTATAGTCATCAGCTCTCTGTACAGACTCTGGATGCCGTTTCCAGGATTACCAAGAGTGATGACAATAGCTTTTCATGTTTTTATTGATGAGACCAATGCAGCTCATACAATTGGAGGTTTCAAATACGTTGCATTGATTCTTTTTCTTTTTGTGAGTTTTTCACACGTTATAACTGTTGCTTTTCCTTGCAAATCGAGTGACAACAAGTCTCCTCAGTTCCTCTCTACGACTTCGCTAAGCATTTATGTCGATGTAAGTAGTACCTTGGTCTGAACAATCTCGATTCTACCACGGATTTTTGTTACCACGGTCTCTTTTTGTAATATAATTACGGAATGATTTTTCGTTAATTATATTTTATGATTCAGTTTGGTTGGGCTTTGAACTATTCGGCTCTTAGTTCAGGTGCACAGACATTGGTTACAGTTTACGCTTGCGCGCAGAAGATATGACAATTACAATTGTCATAATAAACCCCAGATAGGAAATGAGACTAGAGCGTGAATGACGTCATGCCCGGAAGCGATGGGCTGAGAATTTGGGGATTTTGAAAAACAGTCAGTTGGAGACAAGATGCCGAATTGAGAGCCAGCGGCAGACAGAGGGCTTTGGGCCCTCAGTGACCCTCGGTTGAGCAACTGTAGCCAATACTGGTTGATCCGTTTGTATCTCCAAGTCCCTTAGAATTTATGTAAATCTTAGATTCTAGGCTATTATCTGGGTTGTGTATTTGTCAGCATGGTCAGTATTGAGTCTTTTGCACAATTCCCAGTGGATCACCGTTTTCACCTCGGCATGCTTGCTCTTGTATTCCCTGTGTGTCAGTTTGGTGCATTCACTTTCGTGGTTTACTGTTTCTCCTTGCTCTACCCAAGGATATAAAATCTATGTAATTCTCAAAACCCCATGACTCTGATATTAATATGATCAATTTTATAAGGAATGGGTCACACCTTTCATTAAATACCAAGATCCATTGCTAAAATCCTAATCTCCTTCCAGGGAACAATCAATCCCACTCATCTGAAAAGCTCTGGAAATTTACTGTCCAGCCTGTTCGTATCTATCTATCTATCTATCTATCTATCTATCTAACAAAATCCCAGTTGGTTGGAGTTGTAGAATACACCGACTGCAGCACTGCAGAGGGATAAGACATTCCTCCCCAACGCATGTCCTGGATATGACACTAAACGATCTGATGATTGTAATCTCGTAATACTGGAGCTTCGGGAAATGCAGTGTACCCCGTCATTGCTATTGCTCCCAGGTTCACTTTGGCCTAGAGTGGTTGCTCCCGAAAGGGTCCTGTCCATGGATTAAATAGAATTGTTTGACATTTAAACCGTGAGCAAACAAATCACTTATACTGAATTGTATTGCTTGGAATAGAACTATGTGATGATTTAACTGTCTGTAAATAAATGACTGATGTTTAATTGAATTGTTGGCAATACTTGGAACCATTTAAGTTTGACTTGGGCTTAATTGAATGTTAGAAATTGAACTCTTTGATCATTTAACTGTGTATCTACAAAATGTGTTTACAAATCATCCTTTATATGTATGTAAAAACAGGATTTTGTAACATACCCATGATACGGATATGCGAAACGTACATAGAATGTTCGTAACATATATACATAGAACATAGGAATCCCGAAACACGAAAAACACGTAACGACTTCTTAGTTCAGGTACGAAACCTTTTATTACCTTTGAGTTAAAGGTTTCGACATAAAGAAGAGAGATGCACAATCTTTCTATGCTGGCTTTTCCATCCGCCACCCCCCAGCACGTGTGGCGCCCGTAGCGCACAAATTCGTCTGGTCTCAGCGAGCCCCGAAAGTCAACCCTTCCCGTTCGGAGTTTAGTTCTCAACTCTGACTTTTTTCAAATCCCCCCAAATTCTCCGCGCTCGCTTCCGGTGCATGACGTCATTCACATCCCCCTATCTGGGATTTTTATTTTGACATCTTTGAATGACATGTCCGCCCCGCGCGCTCGCGTGAACACCTGCGTTCATGTTGCACCTAAGTAACCCATGCACTGAGCCGAAAGGTTCTCAGCCTAACTAAACCCAAAGGCATAAAACGAAATCCCTCGGCCATTATATTACAATTTGGCATCAAATGACCAATAATGGTTGACATGCCATAAAACCTAACCAAACCAAACGAATCTATCTATCTATCTATCTATCTATCTATCTATCGTTAAAGAATTTATATTTATTAAAAGAATTAATATCACATCAGTCTATCTATCTATCTATCTATCTATCTATCTGCCTGTGCATTTATGTTTCTGCTAATCATCGACTTTTTTTGTTGTCGAGTGTTTTTCTTCTTCCCTGTTCGCTTTCTTGTTAATGACTAAGCTTTACCTAGACTGGCACAAGGGCTTCAATACCTGACATTA
>OY757933.1:35329729-35374729 GCA_963585895.1 Sepioteuthis lessoniana | reverse complement strand
TATATTAAATATATGATTTGTAAACACATTTTTATAACATTTTTAAACCAACCTGAGCTTTTTTTTTTTTTGCACACAGTTAAATGGTTTAAAGTATTGCTATGTAACAGCGACAATTTAACATCAATCATTTATTTGTACACATTTAAGTGGATATCCAGTTATGATTTGTAAGTGAATAGTTTGTTGGTAATTTCATTTTTAAATGAGAGAACTAATTTGTTTGTACAGTGGTATTGCTATTGTTTTTACACAAGTGATTTCAAGTATAGCTATTTAACACAAATAATTCTATTCAACATTACTATTTCGTTTACATACAGTGTAAAGGTTACAAGTATTTCTATGTATCACTAACAATTTAATTTGACAACCATTTGTTTACACTCAGTTAAATGGTCTAATAATTCTATTTCTAACAATTCAATTTAACATGTCATTTGTTTGCATAGTTTAAATGTCAAACAGTTCTATTTGTGGTAGCACCTGACAGAGTCCTCGCTACATACTCTGTCAGGTGCTACCACTCCGAGCCAGAGTGAACCTGGGAGCAATCATTGTGAAGAGGTACTCAACATTCCTCAAAAGCTCCAGGACTGGAGACTGGCCATTACGTTGTTTAATATCATATTCAGGGTACTTGTTGGGGCGGGAGTGACCCTTTCGCAGAGATGCAGCCGGTGTATTTTACACCACGATTAAGAAAGAGTTTCTCTTTAGCGCCGATAAATCTTGTCTTTCAGGCATGCGCAGATCTCGTTTCCTGTCAGAAATTTCTGAGAACTTTTAGATTTATTCTATTTTATTCTGTTTTTATTTTTCTCTTTTCTAATCTTCACAAGACCTTGCTTGGGAAGTAAGAAATATGAAACATGAAAGATTGTAATAGGTGCGCTCGGTACAATCACCAAAGGATTCCTACAGGGACTGGTATGAGAAATATGCTCAATTCAATGAATACTTGATTTTGGATTTTAAATTACAACAACCAACATACGAAAAGTTAACAAAATTATCCGAATGCTAGTCGCTATATAGTACAACTCTACCAAAATTACCTAGTAGACTTTATCTCTGCCTAGCTCAAGAAATCTAGTAGTACCCGTCAGACTTGGCGAAGGGGGAGAGAAACGTATAAAAAATAAAGGAGATGAAAAGGAGGAATGGGAATGTTAACTTTTGTTACCAGAAAGAGAAGCGTGTTTATATTTTTAAAAACAAAAACAACCAGTTCCCACAAAGTAATTTATTTCAAGAGAAATAAACTTTACAAAATCTGGCTTTGCATATTTTTCCCTATGCTTGTTGAAAACATTGAATTTAAGGTAACAAAAAACATACATTCAAGTAACGACAATATTATTACCAAGAAAAAAAAAACAAAAAAACAGAACGATATTAAAAAATTGCTCGAAGCAATTCTGTCAACCATCTGTGGTCAGTTTAACTTTTATAATTATAAAATACCATTCTTTGGTATTTTATATAAACGTTCTTTTTGAAGCCAATTTCTTTGCGTTTGTTCTTTTTCTCTGTGTCTCTTTCTTGTGTAGAATCAACCTGGACAACCGTGTTTTTCTAATTTCCTGTGTAGACAAAAAAAAATAGTAAACTTCGTTTACAACAAAAGTGAACTTCGAGTAGACCACCGCTTCCTCTTCCTCGAGATGAATATCTTTCTGTTTTAACTCGAATTTTCTTCTGTTGAGTCTGCGGAAGCATTTACAGAATCTACTGATTGAGCCAACGCTTCTATTGTCGGCAAAATTGTCCAATAATTCCTTTTTAAGGGGACAGCTTACCAAAACCACAATTAGCCTGCAGTAGGCTAATCTTTTTCAACAAGTAACAAAACAAAAAAACTGTTAGGAAAAGAAGCTTGGCTCAAGCAACTAATAGGCCTATTTGCTCTAGCCACGTTGCTTAAGAAAAAACTGCCTAAAGTTGAAGGCGAATAAACAAGAGCTCACAAAGTAAAAAAGAGCGAGCCAGGCAGAACCTTTTGCTTAAGTCAGAAAAAAAAAAGAAGAGGGAGATCCCTTGCCGTGTCTCACTTAAATAACTGTAGGGACGGGAGATAATGGCACAACTTTGAAATAGCCAATCATATTCGAGCAGACATTAACTGCCGAATTTATAAATTCGAACAACACCAGAGGACTTGGAAAGAAGAGAACGAGGAGACCATCCTAACTACAGCATTGATGAGATCGGCCAGAATACTGAGGAGAGTCTTATTGACTCATGTGAGAAACCATCGGCTAACGCTGGTATGTAAAACTTTCAAAAGAGTAAAATAATAAAAATAATACCACCAAATGGTATATACACAAACTAGATTCTGTCTTAGAGAATGAGACGCATGAAATCCTCTGGTCACATAATCACGACCAGAAGATTAGACCCGGTGTAGATCATATATATATATATATGTGTGTGTGTGTGTGTGTGTGTGTGTGTGTGTGTGTGTGTGTGTGTGTGTGTTGAATCGATAGATTATGATGAACCTGACAAGATGATAAAAATAAGTAGAAAGATAGATAAATCCAACACTGACAAAAGTTTAGTAGTAGTGATATTTCATTCTTGTTGATTCAAAGAATTTCATCAGATTAATAAGCAAGAATGAAATCTCATTACTACTTTGCAAGTGTTTGATTTATTCATCTTTCCACTTATTTTTATCAAATATATATTTCATGCAATCAGCAATCGTCGGACAGAGTGAAGGTCTTAAAAAAAGAGGAAAAAACGATTAATTTGGTTAATTTTTGTTCGAAAAGTTGGGGTTATTTATGTGTGTGTCTATGTTTGTGTGTTAATGAATGTTTGTAGGTCTGTGTATGTGCAGTCGTTCGCGCGTACATATACTGCAACATTTGGTTCTTCATTAACTGAGCTAGTAAGAACCATAAACCTCCTTCATATATATATATATATATATATATATATATAACGAGAACAAGCCGTCTAGCGTATGTAGAAATTTAAAAAAGTGAAAAGATTGACAAATACTTGAACTTTTGCAAAGAACTTAAAAGTTGTGGAGCTAAAAGTTTCTGGAGAAAGTCTTGGATAGTCTAGATTCTTCCTCTGCTTTCCAATTCCTCTAGACTACGGCATTGGTGAAATCGGACAGAATACTGAGAAGAGTCCTGGAGACCTGAGGAGACTTGCTATCTCTTAGACATCAGTAAAAGACCACCAGTTAACGCTGGTGTGGAAACTCTCAAGATATAAAATAATGATAATAAACCTTATAATTGAAGGAATTTCGCACTTTTTAGTGAATTCCAAACAATATTGGATTTTAAAAATATCATTAATGAGAATATTCAAATCTTTTCAGGTATTTAAAAAAAATCATATTTTGACATTCCATACTTTCTATGTACCACCCACTCGTCCCACCTGGGGAGCGAAGATTTTTTTCACAATGTTGAATTGCCTGCTTATCATGGAAACATTAAACTATTGTTGCGACGCGTTGGTTTGAATATTGTGTTACATCACTTACATATGCTCAAACATAGATGTCGAGCACTCTTATTACAGATACTTCAACATTTAAAAACACACACACACACACACATACACACGCGCGCGCACACGCGCTCTATCTACACGACGGCCGGGTGGTGGCCTAAATTACGACTTTTCTAAAATGCGGGGGAGTCCCCGTAACGTAAAGGATAATATCCTAGACAATGACATAATAGTTCCAAAGTGAACGTAATAGCACGACTGGAGTTTGAAAATCGCTTACTAATACCCTTGGGAAATGTAAGAACCCCCTTATCCTCCCAGCTATCGGTTAAATAGTATCACTGCTGTTCTTCTACGAGGGTGGTTTTGGCATTAAATAACCTACGAAGGTTGACAGATATTAAAAGAACGATAGATAGATATATAGATAGATACGAACAAACTGATAAAGCTCGATTGATATATAATCAGATAGATAGTTTATTCATATCTATCTGATAGATATGACCAAAATATCAGAGACATATGGATATGAACAGACTGAGATTAGATAGATAGATAGATAGATAGATATGAACAAAGTAGGATAGATATTTTGTTCATTATATATATATATATATATATATATATATGGGAGAGAGAGAGAGAGAGAGAAAGAGAGAGAGAGATGGGGGGGAGAGAAGAATAAACTTAGATAGATAGATAGATAAATAGATATTAATTGGCATAGATATTCCTTGTTATCTGGGTGTTATCTATGTGCAAATCAAAATCAAAACAAAGATTGTTGTTAGTTCTGGTGCTTTTCTTTCTCCGAAACAAAACACAAAATGAATGTATAATCGCTTTTTAAGTTCCTTTACTTCAATCGGATCTGCCGTCCACATTTGACGCATTTAATTTACGACGGAAGATTACATTAAATGAAAGGAGTTCGTTCAATACAAACACTGAAATTTATGTATATATTTTTAAAAAATTATTAAAAACAGAAGTCTGACGTCTGGGTCAATCGTTAAGTGAGATTAGAAAAAACAAAACAAAAAAAAGCAAAGCAAAAAATCAGAAAATAAAAAAAAAACATGAAAAAGCAAAAACACACACTAAAAAAGAACAAACAAATAAAACTAGGTTGGTTAACCTAACAAAAAAAGGGGGGGGAGATCAAAAGCGTAGTTGTGTCCCTTGGACCGTAAACATTTTTAAAGGGACACAGTCACTTCCCTTTTTGAACAGTAGTTGCATGTTGGGTAGAACAGAGTGATGAGTCGGCCATGTTATTTTGAGAATGGAGGGCTTCAAAAGACTAAGGAAAATATCATCACGTATCCAGTATACGGCCTGTACCTCTATGAATAAAGTATAGTTAACCGTTCGTCTTTCTTCCAATCTGCTTATTTTTTGTCGGACGTCACCACAGTTTCCCCTACCCCCAGCGTTACCCTACATAAAAAAAATTGACCTTGTGTCACATCCTGCTCGTGATGAAAGGCTTGAGTAAATGGATACTTTCGTTGATCTCTTATTAAGTTTGATCCTCACTAGAGACATCTATCAGAGAGTACGATTGACACAGAGAGAGAGAGAGGGGGGGGAATTTTGTTCTGCCGGCACGACTAGATGATGATGATATTTGTCCTACCATGCACCCAATATCACCTTCTTCAGATGAAAACTGGCTTTTCAGGTAGTTAATGGTGGTTTATTTCCCTTGGTTCACGATCTCTTGCCTTGTATGTTGTAAAATATCGACAGTTCATTTTTTAAAAAATGAAACAGCTTCGTTAAACTTAAGTAGCGAATTGTATTCGGAAACCTGGTATTATAATTTTCTTTATTGCTGATTTGGAAGCTACCTGTCACAATGACTAACATAAACGTTTGAAATTATCTACTATAGCTTGGTTGATTAGGATATTTTCAGTATTGAATAATTATCAATTATTGATTATTTTTAATTAACGACTTCGTTTGATCGTTATACCAGTCGAAAAAATAGACAAAAGATGGCTGAAAGGTTTTAATGATTATAAAAAACCAAGACACTCGTCCAAGTAAATCAATGCATGAAAAGTTGAAAACTTCTATTCTGCATATTATTCATTGTGGAGCATCGTTCAGCGAGAAATATCTTGCAAAAACCTTTTCTAGCAATCATAGAAAACGTGAAACTATTTGTAACAATATGTGGGTTTTAATACTGCGTTAAACCGCTTATATACTTCAACGGTGAAAAGCGCGTGTGCATGGATACATAAGATGGCCAGACAAATAGGAATATTTCTCAACTAATTTTGATCACAGAAGAAAAAAAATTACCTCAAAAACCTAAAAAAAAAATTCTTTAGAAAGTTTTCATCCAAAGGTGATGTTGTGTGCACGGTGAGACAATTATCATAAACATTATTATCATCAAGTCATTATATAATGATGATAGGATAATCATTATATTCATTATTATCATCAAGTCGTATCGACAGAACAAAGCTACCTGACCCTCTCTCTCGCCATCCGTCCCTATCAGATCGCAGATCCTTTAACTTTCAAATAACTATTCTTAATACAAATATCTATTGGTTGTATAAAAATATTTTCTGGTATCAAAGTGTCTTTAACTGATCTTTATATGATCTTTGCTATCGTAGACACTTGGCATTGAGTTCTCTGTTTGGAGATAGATGTTTAGCATGGGTGGGGTTGTTTCAAATTAACCATGACCACTTGGTTAAGCACGTGTTAGTTTAGATGTGTATGTGCCTCCCTAAATCTTTTCATCCTATTTCAAAACGGCATTTTGAGGATTGTTTAGTTTGACGTTCAAGAAATTTGGGATTACTGTTTGGAGACACTTTATCTTAAAGATAATAATTTATCTTTATCTTATAGATAATAATTTAAATTTGAAGAAAAAAAACAAAAGCAAAAAAAAAAAACATGCATTGGACAATATCGGGTATCGGCATGTCAACCTTTGTAGGTTATTTAAAGCCAAAGCCATCCTTCTAGAAGAACAGAAGGGGTACTATTTAACCAATAGCTAGGAGGACAAGGGAGTTCATATCTTTCCGCAAGGGTATTTGCCCGAAAATGGACATAATAGCGCGACTGGAGTTCGAACTCGCTTACTACGCTTCCGCAGTCCTTCGCGTTAACCATTAAACCACGAGGATTCTCTCTCTCTCTCTCTCTCTCTCTCTCTCTCTCTCTCTCTCTCTCTCTCTCTCTCTATGTATCTATCTATCTATATATATATATATATGTGTGTGTGTGCGTGCGTCTAATGCAAATATATATATATATATATATATATGTCTAATGCAAATAATTGATTGGCGCACACTTGTCTGGTATATATATATATATACCTGGATACCAGACAAGTGTGCGCCAATTATTTGTATTAGACAAGAATATTTGATATATTACTGTATGTTTACAAATGTTTATAAACAAATAAAGTGTAAATTTAAAAAAAAATGCAATGGGACATTGATTCATTTGTCAATGTTTTATAACAGTTATGACTCTATCGTAAAATTTTGGCATGCAATAACCATAAGGAGTTGATATGTTGTTAAACAAACCAAACCAAACTTTCATTAAATTATTGATTTTCATCTCATGATGCGCTGAATAAATCGCGTTTATAACTTTATCCAGTTAATATCTTAAAGTGTGTATATCACTTCAAACCTACATTAAAAGATCGATTGATTTCAACGGCATGTCAATCCGTCTGGGTTTATTTTGTGCCTATGGATGAGGGAATTGCGTACATTGTACGTTTACATGTACTTTGGGGGTAATTTCTAAATATCATTTTGCACATGATTATATGATATCAAACATCTCAATTTAATACAAATAATTTGCAAACAGATGTATTTGACCCATAGATGAGGGCGGGGGCTTAACAAGTACTATCACTCCGGATCTGAGTGGACCTGGATTTAATGGCAATGAAGGGACACTTCACCCTTTCAGAACAGGAGCCTCACCACAAGATTCAGTTTAGAGTCATGCCTAGGATACCTATTTTTTTAGGAGTTCTTTAGTCCTCTGCAGACGATACAGTCCGTGTATTCTAAGTCCCACCAACAGGGCTCTTTACATTAACGTTAGTGTATCTATGTATTTACCAACCCTTTCCGATGCCCTGTGGGCTGGGGCAGAAGAATAATCCGACTGCACCATAGTAGAGGACTAAAACCCACCCACCAACAAGGCTACCTGTTGGCTGTGGGTGGCAACCCGTAATGCTTGAGAACGGGATCCTGATGGCTGAACAGTCCGTAACTCGGCAACCTTGGCTCTTACTGGGCAAGACAGGCAGTCGAAGAGGCCCAATCTGATCAATCGGCTAGCTATGTCAAGCCCTAAGATTTATGATTGTCACGACCGTATTCTTCAAATTGCTCTTGTGACAAACAAGTATCCAACTTTATTTTATCTTAAAGGTACTAGAAAGGCTGTGGCTGAGGGTCAACTGAGCTGAGATAGCATTACTTGAAACCATTTAAACTGTAAGCAAACCAATAGTTAATTTGAATTGAATTATTTGTGTTGAATAGGAATACTTGAAATATAATCATCAGAATTTGATTGCAATATTTGAAATCATTTAACTGTGTGCAAACTAATGAGCTGTAACTTGATTAAAAATAATGTTACCTACAGTGTTTTTGCTTTCAAATATATATATATATATATATATATACAACTGGATTCGGCATTAAATAATCCACAATAAATGTCATAAAACACCGACCAATCAACAAACTAACCCCTTTCCATCAATTTTAACAGATTCAAAATTCAAAGTTTTCCTTCTTCCAGACGGATTGCTATACCAAGATTAAAGAAAACTGTCTGCCTAACTATTTACCTATATCAGGGGGGATATAAAGTAGTTGGATGTATACCTTTGCATTTCAACGCTAATATCTTTGGCAAACAGCCTCGCCGGTGTATCTAGCCAAGCAGATCAATTTGACCCTCACTGTGGGGCGTAGATATATCACCTTGTGCCATACTAAATCCTCATGAATATGTAAAAGAGATAGCTAGGATAGCAAAATCATGTCCCATCATATAACTGTAGTCAGTCCGACCAAGAAATCCTCAGAGCTATCACATTCTTGAATATAATCTTCGTCATGTAAATTCAAACCTGATTAAATCATGTCATGGATCAGCCTCGCCCCGACTTCTCCCCTCATTTTTTTTAATAACGTTGTTGACAAATTCCTTGCGGTCATTATTGGTGAGTAAGCGTCTTTCATGAATCCGATGCGATAAAAGAGGCCCTGAAAGAGGATGTTTGAGTTATTTAGCCTCGTTCTCGCAACTGTGATGTCATAGGGTGACGTCAGGACATTTTTGTGAGAGTTTCAGTTGCAGGTGGGTTAGATAAAGGCCATTGGTAAATTGGGAAGAAAGATAGATGAATAAAAAAGAAATAAAAGGAGATAGATAGATTGATAGAAAGTTTTAAAAGAAAGAAAGAAAACGAAACCAAATGAAATGGAATAAAAAGTGAGCAAGAAAGAAAAAAAAAAGAAAAGAAAGAAAGTAAGGAAGGAAGGAAGGAAGGAAGGAAGAAAACGAAATGAAAGGGAGGCAAAATAAAAAGAAACAAAACAAAGATGTAGAAGGAAAGTAAAGGAAAAACAAAACAAAAAAGAAAGAAATTAAGAAAGAAAGAAAAATTGAATAAAATGCAAGAAAGAATGAAAGAAAGAGAGAAAACTAAAGGAAGACAGAATTTTTAAAAACTAAGACACAAAGAAAGAAAGAAAGAAAGAAAAGATTGAAACGAGAAAGGAAAGGAAATGAAAGGAAAGGATGAAAAAAAAAGAAGAAATTTAGAAAAAATAAAAAGAGGAAGGAAGAAAGATTTGGAAGAAAATAGAATAATAATTGAGAAAGAAAAAGAAAAGAACTTCAGAAAGAACACATGAAAAAACGAGGAAGGAAAAAAAAGAGAAATATGAATTATTTAAAAAAAAAATCTTTCTTTGCTTATTAGGCAAATGGGAAGATTGGTCACTTTAAATACAAACGACTGAATGTAATATTTTAAAAAATGCCTATGTACCTTTTGTACCATTATTTTCGGACCTTTTACAGTCAACTTCATAATTCCATCCTCTCACTATCGAAAATTGCCCAGTCAGCTGGGACTGTAGAATACACTGACTGCACCTCTGCAGAGGGGTAAGACCCCCCACCAACGAGTGTCCTGTATATGACACTAAACAATCTGATGGTGAGCTTCCAGCAATGCTGTAGCTTTGGGGAATGCGGAGTACCCCTTCATTGCCATTGCTCCCAGGTCCACTCTGGCCCGGAATGGTAGCACCTATCTATGGGTTAAATAGAACTAACAGCATACTTATGTTAAAATGAATTGTTTGATTAAACTGAATAGCTTGAAATAGAAATGTTTTTGACAATTAAACCGTACTTACATTTAAACTGCGTGCTTATGCTTAACTGAATTACTTCAAATAGAACTGTTTTTCGACATTAAAACTGTATTTACACTTAACTGAATTGTTACATATAACTACTTGAATAGTTTGAAATGGAAATGTTTTTGACAATTAAACTGTGTACTTATGCTAAACTGAATTGTTTTCAATAGAACAGATTATTTACATAAAAATGGATTTGCCGTTAAATAACCTACAAAGGTTGATATGCCATAAAACCCAACAAACCAAACCAAACCAAACCATCACTATCGAAAAAAAATCTTTCTTCGAATAAAAATGCATAATATGATAAAAATCTTACATATTTTCTTCCATGTTTAATTCAAGAATATATATAAAAAAAAAGAAAAATCAAAATCAAAACAAAGCAAAAACAACAAACATACTATTAATTAACAAACAGTGATATGGTTTCAGTATCTAATATATCTAATAATGATAATTTTCGAATAGATTTATTTGACCCATACATAGTTCCCTAACAAGTACTACCATTGCCGGTTGGAGTGGACCCGGGAGTAATGGCAGCATACGGATACTCCGCATTCTCTTGAGCTCCAAAGCTGGAGCCTCACCACCAGATGCAGTTTAATGTCATATCCATCATAAAATGCTCACTTACAAAGATTTGGGCACATAGGCATGCCCATTTGAGCAGGGATACATAAAAAACTTCCTCAAAATACATGATAATTTAATAGCAGTAACCAATACAACAAAATCGATCTTTTTTTATTAAAAGATAAACTATCCTTATGCCATCTAATGTATAAAAAGAAATAAGCTACCCGATCCTATCTATTCATTTACATTATAATGTGCCTCTGTCAAGGTTGATAGTATGTAGCAGCATTTTGTTACAAACTTGTTATGGGAATATTGATTGTCCAAGTGTTCAATCCTTTTCATGGCATACTAGTAATGAGACATTATATAATCATATTTTTTGATGATTTGGTTTGGTTTAGTTTGGAAGCATATCAACCTTGTTAGTTATTTATAGCTAAATCCAGTTAATACCTCTATATCAAATATATTTGATTTGTTAACATATTTTATTGATAAGCCTGAGCTCCTTTGTTTACACACAGTTATATATTTTTAGGTATTTCTGTTGTATATTGACCTCCGACTCGGCCGGGCTGTCAAAATAGGAAATACACCTGTGTAAATTACAGGTGCATCCGGTCGAGGAATATCAGGATATTATAACCTTGACCGTGGACAGTTTGAATGAGTGCGAAATAGTGACGCTCACAAGAAGAAGGTGGGCGTTGAACTATTATATAATTCAGTGCACAGGAAATTCAATCTGTTGGGGATCAGATGAGCTGGAGATAAGATGCGGTAGAGAAAACCAGCACCTAGAGAGGCTGAGCCCCCAGGCCCCCGGTTGAGCAGCCCATGAGAACGGGAAAGAAACGCGGTTATGGCCAATAGAGTGGGGGTCAATATGTTGCAGTTCTGTTCGGTCTTCAATTCCCTCTCACACACAACCCTTTCAAATAAAGTGAGTGGTATATTTTTCTAAGAACTGTGTCGCTCGTCTTTATTGTGTCGTCGTTATGATTTTGCATGCATCTGCATATATGTAGATGTATATGTATTATGCGGCTATACAACATTTCTATGTAACAATTTAACATCAATCAATTATTTGTACACATTTGAATAGATACAATATGATATGTAAGAGATTAGTTTGTCGGTAATATCATTTTCTAAATGATTTAGAAATAAACTGTCGAAACAAAAGCAATACAGGTGTGCGAACACAGCAAAATGGTTTCAATTATTGCACAAATAATTCTATTCCGTATTACTCATTTGTTTGCAGACGGTAAATTATTGCTATTTAACACTAATTATTCTATTCAACACTATTCATTTAGTTGCACACAGTCAAATGATACCAAGTAGTACGATGGGATACCAATAATTCAATTAAAGCACACAGTTAAAGAGTTTCAAGTATTGCTATTAAACACTAATAATTATGTTCTACATTATTTATTTGAACACAGTCAAATGATACCAAGTAGTACTATGTTATAGCAATAAATCAATTTGGGCACGCAGTTAGAGTATTTCAAGTATTGCTATCTAATTTCAACAGCAGCAACTGGGGTCAAAAATCAAAGACACGAGTCTCGTACTGATGAAGTTGTATATCTTTATTCGCGCACATGTTCAGCGTAAAAAAACAAGCGTACACATTCTCCAACTATACATTCTCCAACTATACATTCTTCAACGTGAAAACTGAAACAAAACAAATGCACTCGTAAATGTTCAAAAAAAAGGAAACACACCACGAAAGTGATGGTTTAAATCGAATCAATTAATCAAGAGAATTCACGTGCTTACCTCTTTATGCCTTGCTAGTTACCCATAAAGAAAGACGTCAGTCTCGCATGCTGGTCAATTTGAAAAAGCCCGAATTCGCACCAGCCGGTGTTCAGGCCGGAAGTTCCTCTCACACCTTCCACCAGGAAGCGACCGGTGCGGGAGGCAAAGTTCAATCTAAAAAAACTATACTGGTTGAAACGCAAACTCTTACATTAACACTAATATTTATAATTCTATTTAACATTTCTCATACGTTTGCTCACAGTTAAATGGTTCCAAGTATTGCTATTCATCACTAACAGTTCAATTATTTACACACAATTAAATAATGAAACTGTTCTATTTCAAGCAATTCAATTTAGCACAAGTCATTTATTTGCATTCAGTTTAAAGGTCAAACAGTTCTATTTGACCCATAGATAGGACCCTTACCAACTACGACCACACTGGGCCTGAGTGGACCTGGGAGCGATGGCAATGAAAGGTTACTCCGCATTTTCCAAACGTCCAGCATTACTGGAGCCTCACCATCAGATTGTTTTGTGTCATACCAGGACACTCGTTGGGGGTGAGTCTTACTCCTCTGCAGAGGTGCAGTCGGTATATTCTACAATCCCAGCCGACTGGACTGATTTTTTATGAAGAGGTGCGATATGACGTAAACGTTATGCGAAATCGGCGACTGGAGTGCGTATTCTGGTCAGATTGATTGATTTTAAAGGCCTATTAACTTGGAGGTGCCCGTGGTGTAATGGTTATCGTCCTAGGAAATGGACACGGCGACACGAGTTCAAATCCTGGACGAGACTAATTGCATTTCACATAGCACTAATACCCTTGGGAAAAGTATGAATCCACTTATTTTCCTTCCAGCTATGGGTAAATAGTAGGGTAGACTAGGTTCTTCAGCTTTGGTGAGGAAACTAGTCTAGGAGAAGGAAAACTCTGAATTCAAACCTGTTAAACTTCGCTTAAAAATTGACCTTGTGTCACATCCTGCCCGATCGGAGGGGTTGGTAAATATCATTAACCCATCGCACTCTGTATACATTAAAATAAATTGTCTATCATAATCATTTATTCGTATACAGTCGGAACAGGGTAAACTTTTCTTTTCGAGACTTTCTTTAACCCTGTTACTTCTATTCCAAATTTTTACTGAGAATAACTAATTGTGTGTGTTGTTTATCCCAAATTAATGGGGGGGTTCTCGTGGTGTAATGGTTAAAGCGATGGACTGCGGAATCGTAGTACGCAAGTTCGTACTCCAGTCGCGCTATTATGTTCACTTTCGGGCAAATACCCTTGGGAAAGGTATGAAACCCCTTATCCTCCCAGCTATGGGATAAATAGTACCTCTACGGTTATTCTAGGAGAATGGCTTTGGCATTAAATAACCTAAAAAGAGTTGATATGCCATTAAACAAAGAAACCAAACCAAACCAAACCAAATAAATGGCAACTACACCGGAAGATGTTTATTTTTGTTTTCAGAATTTATTGTTATTGTAATAAACATATTAAAATTATTACTGAATAGAATTATGAATATGTTGTCAATGATAATGATTTATTACTGAGACCAGCGCAATGGCGGTCATTTGGAACACGTACTGTGAAAAATGCATCCTTTCAGCTAGAGACATCAAATCAATGATTTTTTATTAATATATCAGCTTCTAGGACATGGAATCTTTTTTTTTTGTTGAGTTTCTTGTCTTAGTAATAAATCATTATCATATTAATGGGTTGAGACAATTTTGAATGATTTCGTCTCCAAATAAATAGTGACGCGAAATATTTTTTCTCTCTTGTGATCAGCAATTAATATTTGTTATAGTTTACTATTTTTTAAATCTGAAACAAAAAAGAACACAACATTATTAGTAGTTGAGTTATTAGCAGTCACATTGGTCCCATGTATATTGAGACACCCTATATAAGATTTGGTTTGGTCTGGTTTTATCGCATATCAACCATTGTAGATTATTTAATGTCAAAACCTCTTTATACATTATATCAAATATGTACGATTAATAAACACATCTTATTGATAACATTTTTATACAATCCTGAGCTCATTTTTTTCTTGCCCACAGTTAAATGGTTTCAGGTATTTTTATCTAATACGAATACTTCTTTGAACACCGATGGTTACGGGGGTGTCCTCGTGGTGTAATGGTTAAAGTTATTGCCTGCGGAATCGTAGTACGCGAGTTCGTACTCCAGTCGCGTTATTACATTCACTTTCGGGCGAATACTCTTGGGAAAGGTATAAACCCTCTTATCCTCCCAGCTAAGGGTTAAATAGTACCACTACTGTACTTCTAGAAGAATGGCTTTGGCATTAAATAACCTAGAAAAGGTTGATATGCCATTAAACAAACAAATGGTTACAAGTATTGCTATTTAACAATAACAATTTAATATCAGTCATTTGTTTGTACACATTTAATTAGATATACATATATGATTTGTAAGAGAATAGTTTGTAGGTAATTTCATTTTTTAATGAGTTACAATTTGTTTGCACACTAGTTTTGCTATTGTTCCTATAAAGTTAAACGATTGCAATTATTGCTGTCTAACTTTTATTATTCAATTCCATATTAGTTATTTGTTTGTACATTGTAAAGTGGCTACGAGTATAGCAATCTAATACTAATTATTCTATTCAACATATAGCAATACTCGAAACCATTTTTGCCCAGTCGACTGGGGCTGTAGAATACACTGACTGCTCTCTGCAGAGGGGTAAGACCTCCCACCAACGAGTGTCCTGTATATGACACTAAACAATCTGATGGTGAGATTCTAGTGACGCTTGAGCTTTGGGGAATGCGGAGTACTCCTTCATTGCCATCGCTCCCAGGTTCACTCTGGCCCGGAATGGTAGCACCTGATTGGGCCCTATCTATGGGTTAAATAGAACTAACAGCATACTCATGCTAAACTGAATTGTTTGACTAAACTGAATAGCTTGAAATAGAAATGTTTTTGACAATTGAACCGTACTTACATTTAAACTGCGTGCTTATGCTTAACTGAATTACTTCAAATAGAACTGTTTTTCGACATTAAAACTGTATTTACACTTAACTGAATCGTTACATATAACCGCTTGAATAGTTTGAAATAGAAAAGTTTTTGACAGTTAAACTGTGTACTTATGCTAAACTAAATTGTTCTAAATAGAACTGATTATTTACATAAAAATGGATTTGGCGTTAAATAACCTACAAAGGTTGATATGCCATAAAACCCAACAAACCAAACCAAACCAAACCAAACCATCTAAACCATTTAACAATGGGCAAATGAATGATATGAAATACTAATAATTCAATTTAGGCACACAGTTAAAGAGTTTCAAGTATTGTTACTCAACGCTAACGATTCTATTCAACATTACTCATTCATTTGCATACGGTTAAATGGTTCCAAGTATTGTTAAGTATCACTAACAAGTTAATTAAACATCAGTCATTTGTTTACACACAGTTTCAATATTAAACAGTGAGCTTACAAATGACATGTTAAATTGAATTGTTTGAAATAGAAGTTTGACCATTTAACTATTTGATATTTAAACTATTTGACCTATTTGAACTATCAGGTGCTACCACTCCAGTCAGAGTGAACCTGGGAGCAACGATAATGAAAGGATACTCCACATTCCCCAAAGCTTCAGCATTACTGGAGCCTCACTTTCAGATATTTAATATCCTATCAAGGATATTCGTTAGGGGATCTTACATCGCTGCAGAGATGCAGTCGGTGTAGTCTACACTCCGCGCACACTGGGTTGTCCAGAACTGCAGCCTCACCACCAGATGCAGTTTAGTGTCATATCCAGGACATCCCTTTTGGTGGAGTCTTACCCCTCTGTATGGAATACAGTCAGCGTATTTAAAGCCCTGCCGATAGAATACAGATTAGGAGGAGAATTTTTCAGCCTACCCTTGTGTACGGATGAGAAATTGTAAATAGGCGGTCTACTGTTATTGATTGACGTGTATCTGGTTCTTTCTGGGAGTGGTCTTCTGTGGATAGGTTTTATTTGCAAATTGGGTTGTTAAGATGGTTGGACGGAAGCAATTACCGACAAGGATTTTGTCGACGCCATTGATTTACGAGGAAACACTCGCGCCAACACCGCCATGTTCCTTTTTTCCCGCCACTTCAGTGTTGGCCTATGACAATCTTCATTAGCCACGCGTTTGATTCGGGAACGCTTTTCATTTCAAATCTCTTTACAACGCGACAAAAATAATTTGGATTTAAATTCAAGCAAGCAATATATAGTTCAAGGCTAAGGAGAACACCGAGAGAATTGTTGGTATATCCGTAAGTAGACTCGGCAAATCAAGTTCAAATTCTGGACGAGGCTCTTTGTATTTCACGGTGTACTAATGCCCGTCGGAAAGGCATGAATCTATCTGTTCTATTTACTCATAGCTGGATTTTCATGTTCGTGAGCAAAAAAGGACTTTTTAAAAAGTACTACATGCTTCCTTGACCGTTTTTTAACCACACACACACACACACATATATATATATATATATACAAGGTGCATACGATAAGTTTCCAGACTTTTTTCGTATAGGCACTTTTATTGATAGTACACACATGAAACTCAAGTCCCCTTCGAAGAAATTTCCTCCGGCTGCAATGCACTTGTTGTACCGTTCCAACAACTTCTGGAAGGTCCCATGGAAGTCCTCTTGTGTGAGCGTGTTAATGAACTTCGTCACAGCCTCTTTCATCTCCTCAATTGTCTTATAACGACAGCCTGTGAGCTTAGGGAATAACCAAAAGTCACAGAGAGCAAGGTTTGGACTATAGGGAGGCTGAGGAACTGTCTTGATGCCCATCTTGGTCAAATAGTCTGTGACAAGGATGGAGTTGTAGACTGGTGCATTGTCCTGGTGGAAATGCCACTGGCCCGATTTGGAGAGTGCTGGCCTCTTCCGACGGAATCTCTTCCCGAACTCCCTTAAAACCTCAACATAGTAACCCTAACCCTAACCCTTTGGCCAATCAACTCTGGCATATTGACTACCTTACTCCTCCCACTCCTCTCATCATCCCTCCCTGGCTTCCTTGAATCTCTTATGCCACTCAAAAACTGCTGCTCGATTCACGCAAGATGCTCCAAAAACAAGTCTGAAGCATTCCATACGTTTCTGTGGTATTTTTTTCCAAGTTTAAAACACAATTTTATCGCATATCGTTCTTCTAAAGTGTCCTCACGTCCAGATTGCATTTTTGAAATTCACCAGCTGTGACAATCAGGCTTTAGTAGGGTGTATTCCAATTGCTGCTGTAGCTGTTAATTTGAACCTGAAATCATAAAAATTGGTCAGTCATCTCATAAGATGTATAGCAATAACATAGTGAATATTCAAGAGTCTACGACAATTTTAAATACCGGTACCAAAAAAGTCTGGAAACTTATTGAAGGGACCACGTATTTCTTACTTTTTCATTCATCTCTGTTTGTTTAAGGAATATCTTATTTTGATTAAAGGTATATTTTTTTCCAATCTAAGTCAGAGTGTTCTGCTATTTAAGAAACATGTTTTGCAGCTTATCTGTCGTTAGTTTATATACAGCTCTCTCACACACACACACACACAAAAATGTGCTAATTTCGTAATTTTACAAGTGTGACGTCAATTTTTAATCATTCTGCCGTTGTAGGGAACGAATAAATAAATAAAAAAATTAAATTAAAAAAAAAATAAATAGATAAAAAAGAAAACTATTAAATTTGAAGAAACTCCCAGAGGTCTCTGGCGGAAAAGGAGATGACGCATGCGTAAAAAGAAAAAAGGATTTTCCTCTTGAAAAGGGAGACGATATTGTCTTTCTTTTTTCCGGCGGTGTCCGTCGAACCGACAACACCATTTTGCTGTCTGGTGTTTTGGGCACCACGCTACGTCCCAAGACGTAGCGTTGGTTAGTCCCTTCACCCAATAAATTAAGGAAAGTATAGAAGAAATGTTTTCGTCTCTTATCTATTTCTATCTTTTCTTTTTGTATATTTCTTTTGAGACTTTCTTTGGGCAAGGCATTGCGCCGGCCAGTCAACGTGGGGTGAAACAGTGTAACCAAAATATGGAGTCAGATATCTTACGGCAACACAGCCTTGCCCTTTGCCCCTGACCTTCAAAAGCCTTCAAATCCCACACCGTAACTTGTATTTACCTTTACCGCTTTCAGGTGAGCAACGATAAGATTTGACCCGGATATGACCTGGGTTCAATCCCAGGTCGCATCATACCAAAAACTTTTAAAATGGTACTTGATACCTCTTTGCTTAACACTCAGCAATATAAGGTACGTATCAAGAGTAAAGAGGAGCAATCCAGGAAAAGAAGTAGCGCCCTCCCCTACACCTCAGTGTAGTAGCCATTGAAAAGGAAGCCTTCTGATCGTCCTTAACTACGGTCGCCAACAATATATATATATATATATATATATATATATATGTGTGTGTGTGTGTGTGTGTGTGTGTGTGTGAGATACTTTGACCCCCTTTTTTCTCGGGGGGGGGTATCTTATTCCTCTCACCCTCTTTCATATATATATATATGAGAGAGATACATCTTCGGTCTCTTTTTAATACCACCTTGTCAGTGGGGCTAAGAATACGTTAACTGTATCCTCTGCAGGGAGTTGGATTAAAAATAAGTAAAAACTTCTTCAGAATAAAGGGAGATAATTATATCACCGTATTTTTTTCTTGAGACATTATTTTTTACTGCTACCTTTCCGTTAAGTTTATATCCATGGCATTTTTTTCTTCTTCTTAAAAACGTACTTACCCCTGCCCACTAACCTAAAAATCTCGAAACTCACCACTTCTCCATGTTTCGACCAAGACTTTAGATAATAAGTCGGTGTTTTCCGTCAGCAGGTCTTACTTTTGTTTGTTTATTTGTTTGTTTGTATCGGATATTTTATTTATTTTATTTTATTTGCATTTACTCTTCCAAATGATATGTTTTTTGTTTTTTTTTGTTTGTTAGCAACCTAAATCTCTTAAAGTATTTTTCTGTGAAAATATCACAATGTGTAAAAAACATGTGAGAACGAAAGCCGATTTTCTCAAAAGTAAGATTATAAGTTGCTAAAAAAATTTTTTAACACCAACTAACAAGATCCGTGGAAATTTCACAGAACGAAAAAAAATCAAGCGGTGTCATTTAAGCAAGAATGGATGATTTGCAATTTTATTTCATATAAATCCTTCAATTGCCTTTACAATAAATACAAAAATATGCAATAATTTATATTATACTTAATACGCACATCCTTTAAAATTATGTGGTTTATTTATTTTAATGGCATATAAACCTTCGTGGGTTATTTAATGCCAAAGACATCCTTGTAGAAAAACAGTAGTACTATTTAACCCATTAAGGGATAAGTGAGCTTATGCTTTTTCCGAAAGTGAACGTAATAGCGGGGTTAGATTAGATTTGGTTTTATGGCATATCAACCCTTGTAGGTCTTTTAATGTCACAGTCCTCTTTATACATATATATTGAATATATATGATTTACAAGCAAATGGTTTTGGATACAATGCTTGAAATCATTTAACTGTGTGCAAAGAAATAAGTTCTAGTGTGTTAAAATGTTACCAAGAAACTAATAGTTTTATTTACTCACGGGAAAGATAGTTGGTATTTATGAAGGTAAATTAAAGCCAAATTCTGTTTATAACTATTCTTGTATTGAATATATATGATTTGTTTGGTTATTTGATTTGATGTTATATCAAATCTTGTTGATTATTTAGTACTACAAAGTACTATTATTGAATAGAAATAATTACTTGAAAACTCATAATCGTGAATAAAATATTAGTTGTGTGGTTCCACGTATTCATATTTAATACTGTGTGCAAATTTGTATTAGATAGCAATACTTGATATCATATAAAATGTTTTTAAACAAATGATTATAGACAAATAAAAAAGCTCAAGTTGAAAAAAATGTAATGAATCATTATCAGAGTCATGATCGTAATCCAACATTTAGAAATGGAATAACCCACGAGGAGTTGATATGCCATTACACAAACCAAATCAATATCCACTGATCGTGGACTCCTTCATAAACAGGTACTACTGTGGAGCTAGGAGAATTTGTTGGGGTTATTTGTTTCGTTCGGTTGGTAGTAGTCGGTTTTGGGTTTTGATATCTGACTCCATTTTCCTCTCTACCCCATTCACTTCGTTGGCTTCTTCTTAGTCTGTGAAGGCTGCAAAAGTATTACTGAAGGAAGGAAGAAAAAAAGAACAAGATACCTTTTAAATTACAACTTTATTTTTGGGTTTCATACGGTTACTCTGTAGCAAGGAGATGTCTTTCTGAACTATAAGAGAACAGTCGCGTCTCCAAAATAAAGCGTCGAAATGTACAAGTCGTTCTCGGTAGTTGACACGTCCAAATTTGGTGTGGTCATGTCCAGTAAGTGTTTTTAATATAGACTGCTGCAAGAAGAGACACGGTCTTATGCCAAATACGAGAGTTAGGTGGACATATGCACTGCCAGCTAGCAGCCGAGGGTAAGAAAGTCCGTTTAGTATCAAAAGTAAAGTTCAAGTTAATTTGAAGGTTTACTGGTGGGAGAGAGCAAGAGTGCCGCTAAGCGGACACATGGTCTTATACACTAGCAGCATGAAAAAGGAGGTCTTTCCAATCCAAGTTGTCACTGCTGAATGGGAAAGAGTTTCTTTCTCGTGCCAGTAAGTCTATTTTTCAGGTATGCGCGGATTTCGCTTCCGAACAGAGGTTTCTGGGGATTGCTTCACTTTTGGATTTATTTTTATTTCAATTTTTTTTTCAATCTCCAAACTACTACCCCCTAGTTAAAGTGGACCAGGTAGTAATATCAGAGTTATTTACTAAAGTTAGCTTAGTTGTGGCACATGGCCAGAACCATGGAGCACTCATGTGAGAATGGTCTGCTAATCTATCTTGCTAACCTCTTGGTACGAGTCAAATTAATCAGTTCTCAAAAGATAATGTTTTTAAAGATTTTGAACCGCATTAATGCATTGACTCTTAGAATATATTGCCGAGTATGGAGTATTTACTTGTTTAAAATGATTGTGAAGATTGATTTTTGTATCGTATACAATTGGAGACTATCTTATTTACCAACCCCTCCGCTCGGGCAGGATATGAATCAAGGTCAATTTTTTAAGCGGAGTTTAACAGGTTTGAATTCAGAGTTTTCCTTCTTCTAGACTAGTTGCCTTACCAAGACTGAAGAACCTAGTCTGCCCTACTATTCACCCATAGCTGGAGGGAGAATAATTAGATTCATACCTTTCCCAAGGTTCTATGTGAAATACAATCAGTCTCGTCCAGGATTTGAACTCGTGTGGCCGTGTCCATTTCCTGCGACGATAACCATTACACCACTGGCACCTCCATCAATTGGGGACTATAATTCGTTTACGCACGGAGTTTTTATTGTAAACACAAACACTTGACATTTCAGAGGTACTTTCTGTCGGTGGGTCTCAGAATATGCTGACTATATTCCCTACAGAGGGATTAAGACCGGCCTTCCACCCCAACAAAATCCATGCTAGCCTGGGTATAACACTAAATTACATCTGTTGGCGAAGCTCCAGTTCTGGAGATCAAAAGAGTGTGAAGAGACCTTTCATTGGCATTACTCCCAGGTCAACTTTGGCCTGGGGGTTGGTTGTACCCGTGGTAGCTATTTGGAACAATGTCTTCGTCTGTGTGTTGTCTCACGAGTGAACTACTTCCGAATGAGACAAAGTTGATTGATTGGCAATTAAGTTGATCAAAATATATTGTACAGTCGCATTATTTAGAAAACAACTGTTCTTTTTTCAATGTTAGTCAATTAATAAGGTGCGCTGCTTACTTCGGGGCCGCAGTCCAGCATTTTAGCCATTACGCCACGGTCACTCCTGCTAACTAAAAAGAAGAGATTATGTCCATCTAAAAGAAAAAAAGCGCTACTGAAATTCGAACTCGAATCCTTGTCGGTTAACAATCCGTCTTAGTTCGGTTAAAGAAGAAAACGCAACGCTATTAAGTTCACTTTTGAACTAGTACCCTTAGGAAAGGTATGAACCCCCCCTAATCCCCACCGCACAAATTATAAGTTAAATAGTACCACTACAAGTATGGCTTTGGCATTAAATAAGCCACGAAGGTTTATATGTTATTCAACAAAAGCATAGAACTTCGTGTGAAAACCCGGAGAGCAAAAATAGATGCGTCTGTTCGTTAGTAGCATCGGTGAAGGAATCCGTCTTCTTTAACTCTACTATGACGTCATCCCGGAGATTTTACCTTGTGTATCAGGTGTGCGTGCCTTTTCAGTGCGTTAACTTTCGCTCACTAATGAAATGACCTTTTCGTTTTTGCACTTTGAATCTGGACTCACTTCACCTGCACACGAAGTCGGCTAAGCTCAAGTTTGGCACAAGGAACTACTCCAATAATAGCATACGTTATATAATAAATGAAAAAGCCCTTTTTCTGTTAATTTTTATCCCTTTGTTTTTAAAATTACTATTGTATGTGTAATATGCGCCTTATAAAACGAAAATTCTTCGAAGCTATAGCCGTATCAGTACTATTATATGGCTGCACTAGTTTGACTTTAACAAAACACCTGATAAAAACTTGATGTGGACTACACAAGAAGGCTGCATGCTGTTTTAATTGTTTGTTTGGGTTTTATGGCATATCAACCTTTGTAGGTTATTTAATGCCAAATACATTTTTATACAAATAAACAGTTCTATTTCAAACAATTCAGTTTAGCTTGTGTACACAGTTTGAAACGGAAATGTTTTTGACAATTAAACTATTCTGTTTAGTCAAACAGTTCTAATTCAAACAATTTAGTTTAGTATAAACATAGTTTTTGTCCACACAGTTAAATGTCAAAACAATTCTATTTGAAACAATTCAGTTTAGCATAAGTACACAATTTACATGTCAAAACAGTTCTATTTCAAGCAACTCAGTTTAGCGTAAGTACGTAGTTTAGTTTTATTTGACCCATTGATAGGAACCTATCAGGTGCTACCAGTCCGGGCCAGAGTAGATTGGTTGGTTGTTTGGGTTTTATAGCATATCAACCTTTGTAAGTTATTTAACGCCAAATCCATTTTTATGCATATAGTTGGTTAGTTAGTTGTTTAGGTTTTATGGCATATCAACCTTCGTAGGTTATTTAACGCCAAATCTATTCTTATAAAAATAGTCAGTTCTATTTCAAATAATTCAGCCTAGCACGAGTACACAGTTTGTCAAAAACATTTCTATTTCAAGCTATTCAGTTTATTCAAACAGTTCTAATTTAGCTAATTCAGTTTAGTATAAGTACAAATTTTGTTTACACACAGTTAAATGTCAAAACATTTCTACATATAACAATTCAGTTTCGTGTAAGTAGAGTTTCAATGTCAAAAACAGCTCCATTTCAAAGAATTCAGTTTAGCATAAGTATGCAGTTAGTTCTATTTAACCCATAGATAGGGCTCTTATCAGGTGCTACCACTCCGGGCCAGAGTGCCTGGGAGAGATGGCAATGAAGGGGTACTCTGCATTCCCCAAAGCTCCAGCATTACTGGAACCTCACCATCAGATTGTTTAGTGTCACAATCAGGATACTCGTTGGGGGGGGGGGTCTTACCACTCTGAAGAGAAGCAGTCGGTGTATTATACAGCCTCAGCCGACTGGGCAATACACAGAGTTAATTTCAAAACAGTTTTATATCAGATAATTCAGTTTACATGCCAAAACAGTTCTATTTTAAACAATAAAGTTTAACATAAATGTGCAGTTTTAATGCAAAAAAACAATAAATAAAAAAACATGGTTTAGTTCTATTTAACCCATAGATAGGACCCTTATCAGGTGCTACCACTCCGGATCAGAGTGGACCTGGGAGCGATAGCAATAAAGAGTTTGGTTTGGTTTGGTTTGGTTAGTTGGGTTTTATGGCATATCAACCTTTGTAGGTTATTTAATGCCAAATCCATTTTTATGTAAATAATCAGTTCTATTTAAAACAATTCAGTTTAGCATGAGTACACAGTTTAATTGTCAAAAACATTTCTACTTCAAACTATTCAAGCAGTTATATATAACGATTCAGTTTAGTGAAAGTACAGTTTCAATGTCAAAAACAGTTCAATTTAAAACAATTCAGTCTAGCATAAGCACGCAGTTTAAATGTAAGTACAGTTTAATTGTAAAAAACATTCCTATTTCGAGCAATTCAGTTTAGTCAAGGAATTCTACTTCAGCTAATTCAGTTAAGTAAAAGTACAGATTTTGTTTACACACAGTTACATGTCAGAACAGTTCTATGTTAAACAATTCAGTTTAGTGTAAATACAGTTTCAATGTCAAAAACAGTTCTATTTGAAATAATTCAGTTTAGCACAAGCACGCAGTTCAAATGTAAGCACGGTTCAATTGTCAAAAAACTTTTCTATTTCAAGATATTCAGTTTAGCATAAGTTTGCTGTTAGTTCTATTTAACCCATAGCCCAATCAGGTGCTACCACGCCGGGCCAGAGTGGACCTGGCAGCAATGTCAGTAAAGGGGTGCTCCGTATTCCCCAAGGCCCCAGCATTACTAGGACCTCACCATCAGATTATTCAGTGTCATAAACAGGACACTCGCTGGAGGGGTCTTACCGCTCTGCAGTCAGTGTATTCTACAGCCCCAGCCGACTGGGCAAAGCAATAAGGGGTATTCCGCATTCCCGAAAGCTCCAGGATTACTGGAACCTCGCCATCAGATTATTTAGTGTCATATCAGGACACTCGTTGTGGGGGGGATCTTACCCCTCTGAAGAGAAGCAATCGGTGTATTCTACAGCCCCAGCCGACTGAGCAACTTAAAAATTGACCTTGTGTCCCATCCTGTTCGTGTGGACAGGTTGGTAAATACGTACATTCACTTGTTCTATTAGAACACTGTGTGCTGTCTACAGGACTTACCAATTTCCTTCCTGTAACCCTATCAGAAATATTGAATGGGGTAAGACTGAAAAGGACCCCCCAGGGATCTAATAGTTAACATTGACACTTTAATTCTTTTTCTCTTTTTCGTTACATTAGGGACATACGGTGATTTATCTACGTCAAACATTGTTATTTTAATCTGAGCCGGATAGGGATGGACGGTGAGAGAGAGAGTCAAGTGAATTCATGGTATCATCGCACCTTGATGATGATATGTCTAAGAAAGGCGTGAAAAATTACTTCAGTCTATAACTCGGATACAGATCTTGAAAGAACTGACTGAATTGTTTTCTAGGTAT
The DNA here is from genome assembly GCA_963585895.1 of Sepioteuthis lessoniana. Taxonomy (NCBI): domain Eukaryota; kingdom Metazoa; phylum Mollusca; class Cephalopoda; order Myopsida; family Loliginidae; genus Sepioteuthis; species Sepioteuthis lessoniana. The sequence goes on along the minus strand of OY757933.1, from coordinate 35,349,044 downwards.
GAATCTTTGAACAGAGCAACGAATTTGTCATGGTTTTTCTTTGTCTATTAAGAGATGTGAAAGGAGAACCATCGAAAGGGGAAAAAAATTCCCATTTTGTTTTTTTGCTTCTTTGATGCAAGGTACATTATTTCTCAATTCTTTTGTAGGTCTGGCCCGCAGCTCGGGATCTCATGGGGAGAAAAGGAAGCTTGATGAAATGGCTATGTGAAATGAAAGACAAAAATAAATAAACAAATAAATAAATAAAATCTTCCTTTACAAACTGGACAAAGACAAAGGAGTCCGGGTCTTCGTTAATGTCACGGTGTGCACATGCTTTGACGTCATCACTGTGGAGGTATGATGTCATATTCGAGCGATGACGTCGGCGCCGAGTGAAAAAGAAAACTTTTGTTTGTAGTCAAATACGGTTATTTCGAAAAACTTTATATATATATATAAAGAAATAAAATTAAAATGGTTGCGGTTTTTCTGTGTTCCCGGCATGCTTTAGTGTGTGGCTAAGGTTGAGGGAAGTAGAAAGCGTAAAGGTTAAAATTCAATGAAAGACAAACTAAGAAAAATAAAATGAAATAAAATAAAAAGCAAAAAAAAAACCCCAAAACTTGTAGAAAAACAATATATATCATAAAATAGAACAAAGTTATTTGTGAATGACATTTTAGATAGAGGATATACCCAAGAAAGAAAAAAAAAAAGAAAGAGCTACAGTCAAAACTCTTTTTTTCCACCCTTTCTTTCACTTAACTAGGTTTCAACAATGGCTGAAAAGAGAGATCTGCCTGTAAATACACATGAATTTCACTAATTTTATATATATCTCGAGAAAAATAAAAGATTTTATTAACCATACATAATGCTATGAATTCGTCATTTGAAAATATTTCTTTTGATGAAACATCTATTAAATTGCCCGAAAGATGACATATATCATGCCAGAATACTCAGAAGATATATATATATATATATGTGTGTGTGTGTGTGTGTGTGAATAGAAGATAATAAAAAAGGATAAAAATTCACAACTCAAGAGATTCACGTTGTTGATCCTCAGTTGGGCTTGTATTTAACACGTCTTATTTTTTCACAGGTCCTGCACGTTTGCTGAGCTAGATATCCTAGTTATTGCTTTAATGTATGGGGGGGTAATGGTTAAAGCAATAGAATGTGGGATCGTTGTAAGCGAGTTCGTACTCCAGTCGCGCTATTACGTTCACTTTTGGACAAATACCCTTGGGAAAGGTATGAACCCTCTTATCCTCCTAGCTATGGGTTCAATAGTACCACTACTGTTTTTCTCGGTGAATAGCTTTGGCATTAAATAACCTACAACGGTTGATATGCCATTAAACAAAGAAACCAAACCAAACCTTTAATGTATATTTGGCGGGTTGGCTGGGTTATGTCATATCAACCTTTATAGGCTATTTAACACCAATTCCTTTTTATGCGTACATTAAATATATATGATTTGTAAGCTATTAGATTATGGGTAGCATTTTAAACGAACCAAAGCTCGTTTGGTTTGGTTTTATGGTAAATCAATATTTATCGATCGGGCAGGATATGACACAATGTCAATTTTTTAAGCGGAGTTTAACAGGTTTGAATTCAGAGTTTTCCTTCTAGACTAGTTGCCTCACCAAGGCTGAAGAACCTAGTCTGCCCTACTATTTTACCTATAGCTGGAGGGAGAAAAATTGGTTTTATCAACCATTTTTATTTAATACCAAATCCTGTTAAATATATATATATATATATATATATTGTAGAAAACATTTTTGAACGAGCCTAAGCTCATTTTTGCACACATTCAAATGGTTTCAAGTATTCCTATATAATAGTAACAATTGAACATCAGTCATTTGTTTGCACATATTTACATAGATATACTTGATATAAGAGATTAGTTTGTCAGTAATTTAATTTTAAAAAGAATTAGAACTAATTTGTTGGCGCACTAGTATTACTATTGTTTCTAAACGTTTAAATGATTTCAATTATAGCTATTTGACACTAATAATTCTATTCAATATTAATCATTTTTTGCAGACAGTAAAGTGGTTACAAGTATTGCTATTTAGCACTAATTTTTCTATTCAACACTATTCATTTATTTGTACACAGTCAAATGTTTCCAAGTGTTGTGAAGTAACTGTGTTCCCAAATTGAGTTTTTGGTATTAAATAGTTTTAAGTATTGCAACATTAATTATTCTATTCAACATTACTCATTTGTTTGCACACAGTGAAATGGTTCTAAGTATTGTTATTATGTATCACTAATAATTCAATAACAATTCGAATTTGCAGAAGTCATTGGTTTTCACTCTGTTTAAATGTCAAACAGTTCTATTTGACCCATAGATAGAACCCAATCAGATGCTACCATTCCGGGGTCAGATTGAACCTGGGAGCAATGGAAATGAAAGGGTATTTCTCATTCCCCAAAGCTCCAGCATTGCTTGAGCCTCACTATCAGATTGTTTAATTTCATATCCCGGACACTGGTTGGGAGTTTTACTCCTCTTTAGAGATGCAGTCGGTGTATTCTACAACCACAATCGAGTGGGCTGACACACTTTTAAAGTGGATGATTTGTCAACTTCTTAAAAGAGATTGAGCTCATCTGTTTGTACTCTGTTAAATTTTTTCAAGTTTGTAGTTTTTATTATATCTTCTCGATTAAGCTTGTAGTAGTGAGTGTGACTGAAAGTGTTTTTGGTACCCTACAATTTAATGTTGGTGTTTGATATATAGAGTGTTTAGAAAAAGGCATAATATAGGCATAATATAGGCACATGGAAAAAGTAGTAACTGAAGGGAGCCAATGAAATAAATGAGTGAAGATATGAAACAAATAAAAGTTGTAAAACGGCGCGGACAAAATGAACATTTAAAACAAGGCGACGAACAAAAACAAATTTATATACTATAATAATAAAACTTACATTGATACATAAAAGAAATTACTAACTCTACTAACAAAATAATAGTGTGTGTATATGTGTGAGCTCGTGTGTGTGTATATGTGTGAGTGTAACACAACTAAGCTATAAAAGAATTACAAGTTTAAAATGTCCTTTTTTTATGGTTAGAAACGGGCAGTTTCTCAGAGACTGGAAAGCGTCTCATAGTCATTGTATATGAATGTCTGCGAGGCCCATTCATGTTGCCTTTCACTCCTGTTGATTCACGCGGGAGGTGGTGTGTTGCCGCTGCGAAGAAATTTGGTAAAAGAGAGCAAGGGTGTTTGAAGACGACGTATTTATAGAAAATACGCGTCTTGTAGGTGGCTCCGAATGCAGGACTTGAATTTACGCGCCGACGTAGTTTTAAGCATGTCACGTGGTCCTCCTGGCCAATGGATTCCCGAGACTGAATATGTGAGTGTCCGCCATCTTTGTGGGAACAAATGGCATACCGCCCAAAATAATTTATAGGAGTGTAAAGTCCTATAAGCTCGGCAACTATGCAGTCAGTGTCACTTATCCAAACTTTCTGTACTATAGGATCTTTGTAGAGATTTTATCGATACCTGGGCATTGCATTGCTTATTGAGTGATGGGTTTTATGGCATATCAACCTTTGTAGGTTATTCAATGCCAAATTCTGTTTTCACATACATTAAACCTAAGATTTCTCAACAAATACTTTGTAGATAATATTTTAAACAAGCCAGAACTCATTCGTTTGCTCGCGATTAAAGGGTTTCAGTTGTTGCAATCTAATACTAACAATTCAATTTAACATCAGTCATTTGTTTGCAGACATTTGAATTGTTATTGTTCTTAGGTTGGTTTCGTTTTATGTCATATCAAACATTGTAGGTTGTTTAATACTAAATCCTGTTTATACTTACATATCTAATTCATTTGATTTTGTTAATAACATTTAAAACGGGCCTAAGTTCATTCTTCCTTTCAGTCAAATGATTTCAAGTATTTCTATCTAATAAGAATCATTCCATTTACTTTTAATCATTTGTTGGCACACAGTTACCAGCTCATTGGCCTTGTAGGTAGAGTGTTCGCCAATGGTCCGGGAGACCTGGATTCAATCGCGACGCGACGTCATACCAAAAACTTTAAAAATGGTACTTGATACCTCCTTGCTTAACACTCAGCAATATAAGGTACATATCGAGACCTGGATTCAATCGCGACGCGACGTCATACCAAAAACTTTAAAAATGGTACTTGATACCTCCTTGCTTAACACTCAGCAATATAAGGTACGTATCGAGAGTAAAGTGGAGCAATCCAGAGAAAGAAGTAGCGTCTTCCCCTACACCTCGGTGTGGTAGCTATTGAAAAGAGAGCCTTCGGGTCGCCCTCGACTACGGTTACCAACTTAACTTTACTTATATTATGCATATCTGTTTAACATTTTAAAAAAGGGAGTGAGCTTATCTGTTTGCGCGCTTTTAAATGGTTAAGTATTGTAGTTGTATATTATATCTTCTAGATCAAGGTTGGCAACTACGCTGTGTCACTTTCTATACTATAGAATCTTTGTAGGGATTTTGTCGATACCAGAGAATTCCACTGTTTATTCATGCTATAGGGGAGTTTATTTTTGATGTTGCGGGGACTCTATGGAATTTGGCTGAGGGCAGTTTAAATGTGCTTCCTGGCCTTTCATTGTTCACTTTGGTGTTTATCTGTATTTTTCCAGTTTGACCAATGGGAACTTGTGGTTTTTATTTAAGTTGTTCGGGGACAAGTTTTTTAGTCTGTTTTGGACGGCTTTTGGTGGACGAATCGGAGACTTATGTAAGAGTTGTTTTGTTTGAGGAGATTTTGCACTTTTAGAAGTGGTTCGTGTTTGAATAGTAGATTCTACATCATTGGATTTCTCTTTATTTTTAACTTATTGAGTTTGTGTTTGCTGAAATTCGGCTGAGTAGTTTTTCAGGTGCTTCTGAAACATTAGCTAATCATTCGGTTTCAGTTGGATCAGTTTCTCTACCACAGCTCTATATTTGTTATCTTGACTGATTATATCCGCCCTCCGTACAACAGAATCGTAGCTGTTTTCTCCCATGCATGACACCACAATTTTACTTGCTTCCCGGAAAGACACATTCCTCTTACGTTTAACTTCAAATATTCCTTTTCTTTTTTATAGCTATCACAAGATCTTGAGTAAGTCGGTAGTTTGGGCATTTAATTTCTTTTAAGCAATCTTCCCGCGCGGTCAAGATCGTTTTCACTGCACTTAGCATATGTTAGTCATCGTCGGTAAGCTTCCCTGTGGTGTGCCTATTTTTAGCATTTGAAGCACCTCAGGGATGCTGGGACATTTTTCCACCTTCTCAGAACAATAACTGATCTTCATCTCCTTGGGAGTATGGGAGTGATTATATGTCAGGATGTAGGTATTGGTATTGACTTGTTCTTCGTCTTTTCTAATGGAGATTCTTCTGATATTTGTCATTCCCTGTTTTCCCAGGACTACGAACATCTCCTTTGTTGGAGCCAACGCTAACTCCTTACTTCTGATAACTCCTATGGAAGTGTTAAGTCTTTTGAATGGCTATACTCTGCATTTAGTATTGTGGAAACTTTTCATTTTTAGTTAGTTTTTTGCCTGCCTTCGAATTGTCCACCTCGGCAACCAAGTTTCTGTTTCTTGTTTTTTTTTTTGTTTTTTGTTTTTTTTTTCACGTTTCTCAGAGTAGCTCTAGTGGATAATACTCTTTCTGTTAGAAAAGGGGAGAATTTAGTTAGGCAGACCTCTTCCAAAGATTCAATTCCAATGAATCTAGGGAAGTCTACTGCCTGATTCTCCGAGTCTGATTCAGATAAATTCATTTTAGTTTTGTTTTTTTTGTTAGAAGACGCCATAAGAGATGTTAATTTTTCGCTGGCCCTGTGCTCCAGCACCCACCACCAAAGTCGAACTTGTGTTGGGAATGTACCAAGGGGTGGGAACACATTTGCCTTGGTTGAGACTGGGATCCTATTTAACCAACCCCTCCACTCAGGCAGGATATGACTCAAGGTCAATTTTTTTAAGCGGAGTTTAAGAGGTTTGAATTCAGAGTTTTCCTTCTCCTAGGCTAGTTGCCTTACCAAGGCCGAAGAACCTAGTCTGCCCTACTATTTATCCATAGCTGGAGGGAGAATAATTGGATTCATACCTTTCCCAAGGGTATTATGCTATGTGAAATGCAATCAGTCTTGTCCTGGAATTGAACTCGTATCGCCGTGTCCATATCCTGCGACGATAACCATTACACCACGGGCACCAGTATACTCGAGCTGGGAGTAAGTTTTTCAAGCCCTTGCCAATCTCAGGTTTACCACAATGGTCAAATTCCTATTCTTTCAACGCAATCGACCCTTCTAGCACTTAACGATAAGAGTTAGGAGCTTGCTTCTGGTGCAGATTGAAAAATATTGTCGGGACCAAACATACAGGTGCTAGGGCTGGACACGACCAGCCGATTGATCGGATGGGGCTAGTCCGACCGCCCGTCTATTCCAGTAAGGGCTAAAGTGTTGCAAGTGACTTGACCCCTCGGTTGCCGGGCCAAGTAGTGCTCAACTACTAGGATCCTGTCCTTAGGCATCACGTGTTGCCATCCACGGCCAACAGGTTGTTTCGTTGGGAGGGGGATCTTTTTCCTGTGCAGAAGAGCAGCCGGTGTATTCTTCAGTTCCATCCGACAGGGTGGTTTGTAGATTGAGATTAGCAACTATGCGGTAAGTTTCACTATCCATACTTTCTATAGAATCTATTTAAGGATTTAGTCGATCCCTTGGTATTACATTGTTTATTTATTCTTTTATATGACTTTGTTCTTAATGTTGAGGATTCCCTATCGGGTCTGGCTGAGAGTCGTTTGAATGCTTTTCCGAATCTTTCATTGTCCACTTTGGTGTTCATATGTATTTTTCCAGGTTGGTCAATGGAAGCTTGTGGGCGATTACAAGAGTCATTTTTACAGCAGCAACTGGGGTAAAAAAAATCAAAGACACGAGTCTCGTACTGATGAATTTGTATATCTTTATTTGCGCACGTGTTCAGCGTAAAAAAAACAAGCGTACACATTCTCCTACTATACATTCTCCTACTATACATTCTTCAACTATACATTCTTCAACGTGAAAACTGAAACAAAACAAACGCACTCGTAAATGTTCCGAAAAAAAGGAAACACATTACGAAAGTGATGATTTAAATCGAATCAAGAGAATTCACGTGCTTACCTCTTTTTTCCTTGCTAGTAACCCACAAAGAAAAACGTCAGTCTCACATGCCAGTCAATTTGAAAAAGCCCGAATTTGCGCCAGCCGGTGTTCAGGCCGGAAGTTCCTCCCGCACCTTCCACCCGGAAGTGACCTATGCGGGAGGCAAAGTTCAATCAAAAAAACTATACCGGTTGAAACGCAAACTCTTACATTAACAGTCATTATTCAATATATGTTCAAACAAATAATTAGTAATTTTATTTATCAAGTATTCCTATCAAATTTAACATGAATATTCATAAGCAATACGTGAAACTATTTATCTGTGTGCAAACTAATGAGCTTTAACTCGTTTAGAAATAAAGTTACCAAAAAAAAAACTATCCGCTTACAAATCACTTACAGGGTTTGGACAAAATAATGGAAACAACTGTAAATTTCAAACAAATATATTTTAATATGGTTTTCTATTTGCAGCCCTCCCGTGAAATCCGGCTTTGTGCAGTTCCCTTCTCAAAATGATGGTCATTAAGCTCTGCTGTAATCTTTCGGAGCTGTATTCTTCAGATCCTTCCTAGCAATCTGCGTAAGAGTCCGACGGTCGCTATCAGACAGCTTTCGCTTTCTTCCAGAGTTTTGCTTCAGAGAAGAGGTTTTTCTTCCTTTCTCAAATGCTGTAATTACATCCGAGATATAATTCCTTGCTACACCAAATAATTCAACGGTTTTTGTTACCATGCAATTACCAACAATTTAAATTTTGATAGATCTGCCATTTAAATGAATTTTGATAAATTTCTTCTGATGATATCTGTAAAAAAACAACAAATTTAGTGAAATAAGACGGGGAAAATTAAAAGTAAATAAAAAAAACATAAAAATAACAAATGTTTGATGGTTTTAAAGGAATTTGAAAAGTATGATGCTAAGATTTTAGGTGTTTCCATAATTTTGTATAACCCATCTATCTATCTATCTATCTATCAGGATTTGGCATTAAATAACCATCTAGGGTTGATATGCTACTAAACTAAATAAGGTAACTTAAATCAATTAAAAAAAACGGATTGTCCATCATAAGTTAGACTTCAAAATATTGTATCATAATTCTGTTTTGCAATATGTTGCATTATTTGAGTATTCAAGAAATATTAACATAAACGCATACAACAATAACAAAAAAAAAATCAAGACGTTAAGAAAAGAAATCAATTTTTGTTATTTTCACGCATGCGCTAAAACTTCCGGCCAGATACTGTCCGTTTCTGTCAGAAGTTATAAATCTCTAATCGATAAGAGCGCCACCTAGAGGCAGAATAACCTTTTGATAAGTACTTTAGAGAATATTCGGTCCGTTGCGTGCTCATGTCTGTTAATCTAGCTCATTCGTGTGTTGAGGGATTCTTGTGAAATTATCAGGCAGTTCGGTGGGTAGGAAACCAGTTATGAATCAATAAGCGTTGCTCAATTTGGTTTGGTCTTATGGCTTTATAAACTCTTACAGGTTATTTAATACCACAGTCCTCTTCATACATATATATTGAATACATATTATTTGTAAGCGACTAGTTTCTAGGTAACATTTTAAACAAGCGATAGCTTATTTGTTTGCACACAGTCAATTAGTTTCAAGGATTCTATCCAACACCAATAATTTTATTTACTCACTGTAAAAATAGTTGGTATTTAGTTGGTTAGTTGGTTGTTTGGGTTTTATGGCATATCAACCTTTGTAGGTTATTTAACACCAAATACATTTTTATGTAAATAATCAGTTCTATTTCAAACAATTCAGTTTAGCATGAGTACAGTTAATTGTCAAAAATATTTCTACCACAAGCTATTCAATATATTCAAATAGTTCTAATTCAACTAATTCAGTTTAGTATAAGTACAGATTTTGTTTACACACCGTTAAGTGTCAAAACAGTTCTACATATACCAATTCAGTTTAGTGTAAGTAGAGTTTCAATGTCAAAAATAGTTCCATTTCAAACAATTCATTTTAGCATAAGCACGCAGTTTAAATGTAAGAACAGTTTAATTATCAAAAATATTTGTATTTTAAGCTATTTAATTTAGTTAAATAGTTCTAATTCAAACAATTCAGTTTAGCATAAGTATGCAGTTAGTTCTATTTAACCCATAGATAGGGCGCAATCAGGTGCTACCATTCCGGACCAGAAAAGACCTGAGAGCAATAGCAATGAAGGGCGCATTCCCCAAAGCTCCAGTATCACTGGAGCCTCACCATCAGATCGTTTAGCGTCATATTAAGGACACTCGTTGGGGGGTGTCTTACCCCTCTGCAGAGATGCAGTTGGTGTATTCAATAGCCCCAGCCGACTGGGCAAAAATATTATTTGTAAGCGAATAGTTTCTAGGTAACATTTTAAACAAGCGAGAGCTCATTTGTTTGCACACAGTCAATTGGTTTCAAGCATTCTATCCAACACCAATATTTTTATTAACTCGCAGTTAAAATAGGTACTATTTATGGTATATCAACCCTTGTAGGGAAATTAATGCCAAATCCTGTTTATAAATATTCATGTATGGAATTTGGCTTTGGGCAGTTTGAATTCACTTTGGTGTTCATATGTATTTTTCCAGGTTAGTCAATGGGAACTTGTGGTTTTTGTTTAAGTGGTTTATGCTTTTTGGGAGACCAATTTTTTAGTCTGCCTTTGACGGTTTTTGAGGGGCAGATTGAAGACTTATGTAAGAGATGTTTTTCGGGAAAGATTTTCTATTTTCAAGAAGAGTGGATCATGTTTGTGTGATATCCCAATGAGTATAACCGAAGGAAAAATACACATAGTGTGTTTTTCCTTCGGCTTTACTCGTTGGATTTCTTTTTATTTTTGACTTCTTGTTGTTGAGTTTGTGCTGGCTGAAAATCGGATGAGTGTAGTTTTTTCAGGTTCTCCTGAAACTTTGGTTTATCATTCGGTTCAAATTGGATCAGTTTCTCTACCACAACTTTATATTTGTTATCTTGCTTGATTGGATCTGCTCTCCGTGCAACTGAAGTGTAGCTGTTTTCTCCCTTGTAGGACCCTACTATTTTCCTTGCTTCCAGGAAGGACACATTACTATTACGTGTATTTCCTTTTCTTTTTTTATAGCTGTCAAAAGATCTTGAGCAAACCGGATGGTCTTGTCGGCAGTTTGGACATCAAATTTCTTTTAAGCAATCTTCCTGTGTGGTCAGGATCTTTTTTACCGCACTTTACACATGTTAGTCGTCCTTGGCAAGCCACCCTATGATGTCCATATTTTTGGCATTTGAAGCACCTCAGGGGTGTTGGGATATATTTTTCAACCCTCTCGAGGCAGTAGCCGATCTTCACTTCTTTGGGAATATTGGGCTGATTATATGTCAGGATGTAGGCGTTGGTCTCTATTTGCTCACCACCCTTTCTGATTGTAATTCTTTGATGTTCGTCGCGCCCTGTTTTCCTGGTACTGCTGTCATCTCCTTTGTTGTAGCCTACGTCAGCTCCTCACTTCTGATAACTCCTTTAGAAGAGTTCAGTCTCTCGTGGGGATATGCCTTACATTTGGTAGTGTGGAAGCTTTTTATCTTGAAAATGTTTTTGGCCTGCTTCAAACTGTTCATTTCGACAAGCAAGTTTCTGTTTCGAGTTTTTTTTACGTTTTTGTAATTGGTTGGTTGGTCAGGTTTTTATGGCATTTGTAGATTATTCGACGCCAAATCCATTTTTAAAAAAGTAATCAGTTCTATTTCAAACCATTCAGTTTACCATGAGTACACAGTTTAATTGTCAAAACATTTCTATTTCAAGCTATTCAGTTTATTCAAACAATTCTAATTCAGCTAATTCAGTTTAGTATAAGTACACTTTTTGTTTACACAGTTAAATGTCAAAACAGTTCTATATTAAAACAATTCAGTTTAGTGTAAGTAGAGTTTCAATGTCAAAAAGAGTTCCATTTCAAATAATTCAGTTTAGCATAAGCCCGCAGTTTAAATGTAATTACTCAGGTTAATTGTCAAAATATTTCTATTTCAAGCTTTTCGATTATTCAAACAGTTCTATTTCAAACAATTCAGTTTAGCATGAGTATGCAGTTTAGCTCTATTCAACCCATAGATTGGGCTCTATCAGTTCTATTTCAAACAATTCAGTTTAGCAAGAATAAACAGTTTAATTGTCAAAAACATTTCTATTTCAAACTATTCAGTTTAGTCAAACAGTTCTAGTTCAGCTAATTCAGTTTAGAGTGTAAATACAGTTTTAATGTCAAAAAACAGTTCTATTTGAAATAATTCAGTTTAGCATTAACACGCAGTTTAAATGTAAGTACGGTTTCAGTTTAGCATAAGCACGCAGTTTAAATGTATGTACGGTTTAATTGTCAAAAACATTTCTATTTCAAGCTATTCAGTTTGGGCAAACAGTTCAGTTTAGCATAAGTATGTCGTTAGTTCTATTTAACCCATTGATAGGGCCCTTATCAGGTGCTACCACTCCGGGCCAGAGCGGACCTGAGAGCGATGGCAATGAAGGGGTACTTCGCATTCCCTAAAGCTCCAGCATTCCTGGAGCCTCACCATCAGATTGTTTAGTGTCATATCCCGGACACTTGTTGGAGGTGCAGTCGGTGTATTCTACAGCCCCAGTCGACTGGGCAATACACAGAGTTAATATCAAAACAGTTTTTTTTAGATAATTCAGTTAGCATAAGTACACAATTTGGATGTCAAAACAGTTCTATTTCGAGCAATTCAGTTTAGCATAAATACGCAGTTTACATGCAAAAAAATAGTAAACTCCAACCGCCGTTTAGTTCTATTTAACCCATAGATAGGGCCCTTATCAGGTACTACTATTCCGGGCCAGAGTGCCTGGGAGAGATGGCAATGAAAGGGTACTCTGCATTCCCCAAAGCATTACTGGAACCTCACCATCAGATTGTTTAGTGTCATAACCAGGACACTCGTTGGTGGGAGTATTACCCCTCGGCAGAGAAGCAGTCGGTGTATTCTACAGCCCCAGCCGACTGGGCTAGATTGAAAAATAAGGTCGGGACAAAACATACAAGTTCTAGGGCTGGACACGACCAGCTGATTGATTAGATAGGGCTTATCCAACCGCCCGTCTAACCCAGTAAGGGGCAAAATGGTGTGTTGCAAGTGACTTGACCTCTAGTTTACCGGGCTAAGTACTGCTCAATCACTAGAATCTCGTCTTGAAGCACCCACAACCAGCAGGTGGCCTCTTTGGGGTGGAGGTTACTCTTCTGTTGAGTTGGATGGTTGTTTTGTTTTACGGCATATCAACCTTTTTCGGGTCATTTAATGCGAAATCAAGTCATTCTGTTTGTTTTAAGGTTGGTTGGTTGAGTTTTGTGGCATATCAACCTTTGTAGGTTATTTAACGCTGAATCTGATTTTATGCAAAAGTCAGTTCTGTTTCAAAGAATTCAGTTTAGCATTAGTACACAGTTTAATTGTCGAAAACATTTCTATTTCAAGCTATTCGACTCAGTCAAACAGTTCTATTTCAAACAATTCAGTTTAGCATACGTATGCTGTTAGTTATACGTATTTAACCCGTAGATGGGGCCCTATCAGGTGCTACCATTCCGGGCCAGAGTGGACCTGGAAGCAATGGCAATGAAGGGGTACTCCGCATTCCTCAAAGCTCCAGCATCACTGGAGCCTCACCATCAGATCGTTTATTGTCATATCTGGACACTCATTGAGGGGGGGTACCCTTCTTCAGAGGTGCAGTCGGTGTATTTTATAGCCTCAGCCGACTGGGCAGCAGTTTTTTTTAAGTTTTAAAGTTTTTCATATATTTGGATACTTATTCGTGTTCTATAATTTCGTTGCTTTTCATTTTATTCAATTGTTTTCAGAATTGTCGGATTTTAAGATTTTTCCATATACACCCACTGCTTTTAGGAAAGATATAATGTTTACTTCAGCTTTAAAAAAAAAGAGTTTTTTTTTATGTAGCTTGCGCAATAGAATTTTTCTCTTGTAGGATCCAGATCAATGCGTTCTGTGAGAACATGTTTTATTGTGCATGCAGTCTGGCGTCCATGATACATTGGCTGCACTTCTCCTTTAAACAAGAAGGAATGCGGGTTCTTCTGAAGTTTTCTTTCCATTCTTCTAATATAGGTTTAATTGATAGGAATTTGTTATGTTTATTGCTGTACTAGCGATGTTGCTATTATTGTTGTATGCATTTGTTTATTTTCATTTTAAGTCTGTATACGGAATCTTAAATTTTTTCGGAGCCATGCTTATGGCAGATCTGTCTGCTTTATCAACTTGGTCATTTCCACTGATTCCTATATGACTTGAACTTTAGCATAATAATATTTCATTATCATTTGACATCTTTTCTAATTTGCATAAATATTTTATTATTTGTGGGTTGTCAAATTTATTGCTTTTTAGTGATGGTAACGCTGAGTCAGAAAAGATAATGAACTTTTTTTATTTTTAAGATGAGATCAAGTACTATGTTTACCGCGCATGCTTCTGCGTTGAAAATGGCGGTATTGTTTGGTAGAGGTTTTTTTGTTATTCCCTCATTATATATTGCAACCCATCCTGTTGTTTTCTCCTACTTAGATCCATCCATGAAGATGTGCGAATGTCTAGGATATCTTTTTTACTTATTCTAGTTCCTCTTGGAAATTTTAGGGATGAGTTTTTGTTTTGTAGAGTTTGCAGAGGGTTAAAATTACTTTTGGGTTCCTTATGGTCCAAGGTGGGTTGGTTGGTTGGTTGGTTGAGTTTTGTGGCATATCAACCTTTGAAGGTTATTTGACACTACATCCATTTTTATGCAAATTGTCTGTTATATTTCAAACAATTCAGATTAGCATGAGTACATAGTTTAATTGTCAAAAACATTTCTATTTCAAACTATTCAGTTTATTTAAACAGTTCTAATTCAAACAATTCAATTTAGTATAAGTATAGATTTTGTTTACATGCAATTAAATGTCAAAACAGTTCAGTTTAGTGTAAGTAGAGTTTCAATGTCAAAAACAGTTCCATTTCAAACAATTCAGTTTGCTGTTAGTTCTATTTAACCCATTGATAGGACCCTATTAGACGCTACCATTTCTGGTCAGAGTGGGCTTGGGAGCAATAGCAATGAGTGGGCACTCCGTATTCCCTAAAGCTCCGGCATTACTGGAGCTTCACCATCAGATTGTTTAGTGTCATATCAGGACACTCATTTGGGGGGGGGTCTAATCCCTCTGCAGAGGTGCAGTCGGTGTATTCTACAGACCCAGCCGACTGGACAATACACAAAGTTAAATGTCAAAACAGTGCTACCACTCCGGACCAGAGTGGACCTGGGTGCAATAGCAACGAAGGGGTGCTCCGCATTCCCCAAAGCTCCAGCAATACTGGAACCTCACCATCAGCTTGTTTAGTGTCATATCTGGGACATTCGTTTGGGCGGGGAGTCTTGCTCTTCTGCTGAGAAGTAGTCGGTCTATTCTACAGCCTCAGCCGACTGGGCAATATCTGTTAAGTAACCATCAATTAATTGTGGCTGTCTATCTCTTAGACCGAGATTGCACTGATCTCTTATTATGCCATACGTCCACGTAGTATCGTATGCTTTCTCCACATCAAAGAAAATAGCTGTTAGATGTTCTTTCTTCATATATGCCTCTCTTATTGTTGTCTCCAAGCGGACTAAGTGGTCTGTTGTGTTTCTTTTATTACGGAATCTACATTGTAGATTGGAAATAAGTCTGTTGGGTTCTAAATACCAGATCAGTCTATTGTTTAGCATCCTCTCCATTGTTTTGCATTAAAAAAAAAACTGGTAAAAGAAACTGGTCAATAATTTTGCGAATCTGCATTGTTATTTCCTTGATTTAGAATTGGTATTATCGTAGTTTGTCTGCATATATCTGGAAACTTTCCTTCTCACCATATTTTATTGTATATTCTAACGGCAATTTTAGCGTTTCTTTTGATAGTTGCTTTAAAAATTCATAATGGACCTCATTTGGTCTCACAGCAATATTATGTGGTCTTTTTATCGAGTCTTTTAGTTCTCTTAATGTAAATAGACTATTGTAGTCTTCCAGATTTTTTTACTTTAAATTCCATTTGTATTTTCTGCGTTTTGTTAGACGGTTATGAATTCTTGTCTGTCAGTTTGATTTGATGCGTTTTGGGAAAATGTTTCAGCTAAAAGATCTGCTATTACCTTTTTATCTGTTATTGTATCGTTATTTTTGAAGAGGTGTTTTATTGGTGTTGCCTGATGTTTACTAACAATTTTTCGCAAATCGCTTTCGGTTTAATAGAGGAATTTAGTTTACGAGCATATTTTTGCCAGCATTCTTATTTATTTGCCTATCTATTTTTTTTTTTTTTTGTTGCTGTTTTTATCACCCTGTAGGCCTTTGCTCTGTTTAACCTATAGTCAATTAGATTGGGAGTTGTTGGTTCTCTTTTTAACTTTCTTGGAGCTGCTCTTCGCAGTCTGATAGCTTTTTGGCATTTTTTTTTATCGAACCAAGGTCTGTTGCGTCTGTTTGGTGTGGAATTTCTATGAACGCCGTCCTTTGCTATTGAAATTAATATTTCTGTGAAATACTCTACTGTGTCATAGTTTGACCCCAAATGTCTCAGTTTTTCTGTACATTTTTCTTTAAACATTTCTCAGTAGGCTTTGTCTAGGCTCTTTTTTCACTGTTGGGTTCTGTTTTTTGGAGAAGGATTGGAAAATGATTACAGCGACAAGTGTCATCGTATACTCTCCAAGCTAAGTCAATATAGACTGTGAGGTCCCATATGGTTAAATCAATGGCTGAGTGATTTCCGCACGTCGGGTTTACATAAGTTTTTGTGCCTTTGTTACGCAGACATAAATCATTTTCATTGATAACATTTTCTAAAGTTTTACCATTTTTGTTTGTATCTTTACAACTCCATAGAGTATCACGACAATTAAAGTCTCCTAACAAGACGAAAGGGTTGGGTAATTGATTAACTAGCTTCTTAAGTTCACTTTCATTTATGTTATTATTTGGTGGGATATATACTGGGCAATTGCTGATTTTTTTTTTTTAGACAGTGTGGCCTTAATTGTGACCGCTTGGATATGTGTTTGTAGATTTATTCTATGAGGTATATCATTTCGAATAGGAGCTAATGCTCTTCCAGATGCCCTGCGTCCCATATCATGGATGTAATTAAATTGTTCGTAATTATCATCTTGTTTGAGGAAAGTTTCTTGGAGACAGATGATTGTAGGAAGTTCTCGTGTCAGTAACAAAAGCAATTTATTTTTGACGCGTGGTTGGTTAATTGATTTTTCAGTTTGGAGGGGTTTTGATTTGATTTGTTTGTGGGTGGTTCTTCCGTTACATCTATCCTTATATTGCCTATACTTCTGGCATTTGTAACACCGGGGGAAATCAGGAATAAATTGTTCAGCCTTCTCTGTATTATAGCCAATTTTTATTTCGATGAAATAGTTGGCATATTGAACGTAATTATATATGTATTGGTTTTGGTTGGTTGGTTGGTTGGTTGGTTGGTTTATAGCATATCATCTTTGTTATTCAATGCCAAATCCATTTTTATGTAAATAATCAGTTCTATGTAAAACAATTCAATTTAGCATGAGTACACAGTTTAATTGTCAAAAACATTTCTATTTCAAACTATTCAGTTCATCCAAACAGTTATATATAACAATTCAGTTTAGTGTAATTACAGTTTCAATGTCAAAAACGGTTCAATTTCAAACAGTTCAGTTTAGCATAAGTACGCAGTTTAAATGTAAGTACAGTTTAATTGTCAAAAACATTTCTTTTTCAAACTATTCATTTTGGTCAATCAATTCAGTTTAGCATAAGTATGCTGTTAGTTCTATTTAACCCATAGATAGGGCCCTATCGGGTGCTACTACGCCAGGCCAGAGTGGACCTGGGATCAATGGCAATTAAGGGGTGCTCTACATTCCCCAAAACCCCAGCATTACTGGAACCGCACCATCAGATTGTTTACTGTCATATCAGGACACTCATTGAGAGGGGGGTCTTACCCCTCTGCAGAGGTGCAGTCAGTGTAGCTGACTGGGAAAATCGGTTTTGGATAATCTTATTATCCCCCTTTATTGAAATCCTTTTAACTTCAGTCACTCTCTATGGTTTAAGTTCTTTTTTTATTTCTCTTAAAGAACACAAGGAGAACTTTTGACCCCTTATCGCCCTTTTAGGTTTTGCTGAGGGTATGCCATTATTTTTCTTATATGGAAGATTTTCATTTTTTGTAGAAAATCAACGTGTTTTTTTCTTTTCAACTTCAATTAAGAGGTTTCAGTTTGCGAGTTTCTTTTGCTTGGGGTTTTTACGTTTTTTTGGTTTCAAACTTGAGGAGATTACTTTTTCAATTATGAATAGGGATAAATTTGTGAGAGGAGAGTCATATTGTGCTTCCAACACAATGAATCTTGGAAATATAATGACTTCATATTTTTCACTTTCAGAACTTGTTTCTCTATGGAATCTTTAATAGTATTTTCAACTAGAAACAATAATACCCTCCTTAAAAAAAAAAGCTTTTGTTTTTTTGCTGGTCCTATGCTCCCACACGACCAGTATTCCCGAGTCGGGAGTAAAATTTTGTGTCCCTGGCAATCTGAGGCATTCAGTACCCAATTACATAATACCCCAAAACTAACAGTGATTAACGTCTTAATTTCTCAACACAATTGACCCTCAACCACCGTCTACTAGAACCTATAAGATACAATAGGTTGGGTACTTGTTGGTCACAATTGCAAATTGAAAAATACGGTCGAGACAAAACATACAAGTGCGAGGGCTTAACACGACTAGCCGAATGATCGGATAGGGTTGTGTCTGACCGCCCGTCTAGCCCAGTAAGGACCAAAGTGGTGTGTTCCAAGTGACTTGACCACTCGGTTGCCAGGCCAAGTACTGTCCAAGCGCAAGGATCCCGTCCTTAAACTTCACGGATTGCAACCCACGGCCAAAAGATTGCCTCGTTGTGTGTGTGTGTGTTTTTTTAGGAATGTTTCTTTTTGGCAGACTATTTTGGAGTTCTGGTTGGTTAAAAGATGTTGCACTTCTTCATAATTCACCCGGAATCCTCTGCAGTATTGTGGAAACTTTTCATTTGTTTGCAAGTTTTCTGCCTGCCTCCGGCTGTCCACCTCAACAAGCAAGTTTTCATTTCTTGTTTTTTCCACTTTTCTTTGAGTAACTCAAGTGGATAATACTTTTTCAATTAGAAAAGGAGAGAATGTATCTAGGCAGACCTCTTCTAAAGATTCAATAACATTGAATCTGGGGAAGTCTGCGACCTCATTCTCCGAGTCTGATGTGAATTTTTCCTTGACCCTACGCTTCACCACCGACCATAAAGTCAAAGAAGTGTGTTATAAGTGATTTGTCTACTCGGGTGCCGAGCCAGGTACTGCTCAACGGCCAGAATCCAGTCATTAAGTATCACGGATCAGCACCCACAGCCAATTGTTGACCTGGTTGGCGGTGGGGGGGTTATTCTCGGGCGGATGGGGCTGTAGAATATCCACCTTTGCAGAGTGGTGTCAATGAAAGGGTTCTCCACATTCCCGAAAACTCCAGGATTGAGCCTCACCATCAGATGCAGTTTATTGTCATACAGAACACTCGCTGTAGGGAGGGTCTTACCTCTCTGCAGAGTTGGTTGATTGGATGTTTAGTTGGGTTTTATGGCATATCAACCTTTGTAGGTTATCACCAAATTCATTTTTATGCAAATAGTTCTATTTCAAACAATTCAGTTTAGAAAGAGCACATAGGTTAATCGTCAAAAACACTTCTATTTTCAAGCTATTCAGTCTATTCAAACAGTTCCAATTCAGTCCAGTACATGTACAGATTTTGTTTACACACAGTTAAATGTCAAAAAAGTTCTATATTAAACGATTCAGTTTAGTGTAAGTACAGTTTTAATGTCAAAAACAGTTCCATTTCAAACAATTCAGTTTAGTATAAGCACGCAATGTAAATGTAAGTACACAGTTTAATTGTTAAAAACATTTCTATTCCAAGCTATTCAGTTTAGTCAAACAGTTC
>OY757933.1:35207229-35327229 GCA_963585895.1 Sepioteuthis lessoniana | reverse complement strand
AGCAGAAAGAGAGAGGGGGGAGAGATTTGGCGCCAGTCGTTCACTGTAGAGGTTGGAACCTGTTTGGCCTACCAGCGGAAGTACGGGTCGCACAGCTCGACGGAAGGACAAAGCAGTCACTCAAGTGGTTTGAACTTCCGCTTCCTGTTATTTTGTCTCAATCAATTGCTAAACTCCGTAAAAAAAGAAACAAAGAGATAACAAGAGAAAAAAAAACGAGGAGATAGATAGGGGTAGGGAGAGAAAAAGGATAGGTATAAAAAAAAAAAAAGAAGGAGATGAGCGGAGAGTAAAAAAAGAGAGAAGAGAAAGGAACGGAAAGTCAGAGAAAGAGATAGAAGTTTGTGTGTGTGTGTGTGTGAGTGAGTGAGTGAGTGAGAGAGAGAGAGAGAGAGAGAGAGAGATAAAAAATGAAAAAGAGAATGCAAGAAAAAAGTAAAAGGCAAAAATGGAGACAGAGAGAAAGAGAGAGAGAGAGAGAGAGAAAGAAAGAGAGGGGGGATGGGAAAAGAATGAAATACGTATGTATGATTCTGAATGAGAAAATATATATTGCACATACGTTAGTATGGATACCCCGTGTTATCCGGGTGGGGAATATAGTAGGTTAGTCGGGTTTTATGGCATATCAACCATTGTTGGTTATTTAATGCCAAATCCTGTTTATACATATATATCAAGTATATATGATCTGTAAACTCATTTTGTTGATACATTTTTAAACGAGCCTGAGCTCATTCTTTTGAAGACAGTTAAATGGTTTCTAGCATTTTTATCTGACATAAATATTTCTATTTACTATTCATTTGTTTGCATGCAGTTAAATGGTTTCAAGTAATTCTATGTAACAGTAACAATTTAACATCAGTCATTTGTTTGCCTACATTTATATAGATACGTATGATATGTAAGAGATTAACATTTAAAAAGGTGATTAAACTTATAAGTTTACCCACAGTTAAATTGTTTAAAGTATTGTAGATATTAATTATTTCTTCAAGATTAAGGCTGGCGACTATGCGGTCTGTGTCGCTATCCATACTCTCTATACTATAGGTCTTTTGTTGGGGTTTTGTTGATCACTGAGCATTGCACTGTTTGATTCTTACAGGCGAATTTGTTCTTGAGGGCATTTTGAATGTGCTTCTTGGTCTTTCCTTATTCCCTCTGGTGTTCATCTGTATTTTCGCAGCTTGGTTTATGGGAGCTTATGATTTTTGTTAAAGTTTTTCAGGTCTTATGTGACAAGTTTTTAGTCTGGATGGACGGATTGGTGACTTATGTAATAGCTGTTTTGTTGGAGATTTGGCACTTTTAGTAGTAGTTCGTGTTGGAGTGGTAGATCCTACGTGTGTTTTTGTTTGGACTACAACATTGGATCTCTCCCCATCCCCAAACGGTTGCTGAGCTAATGCTTAATAAAATTCAACCGAGTGTAGTTTTTTCAGTTACTCATGAAACTTTGGCCAATCATTAGCTTCCATTTGGATCAATTTCTCCACGAGTGTTCTATATTTGGTGTCTTCATTGGTTCTATCCGCACTCCGTGCAACAGAGGCGTAGCTGCTTTCTCCCATGTAGCTCCCTATAATTTTCTTGCTTCCAGGAAGGACACATTCCTCTTGTTTCATCTCAATTATTTCCTTTTTTTTTAAACAACGCAAGATCTTGCGTAAGCCGGATGATCTTGTCGGCAGTTTGCACATCGAATTTCTTTCAAGCAATCTTCCTCCACGCGGTCCGGGTCCTTTTCACCACATTTCGCACATGTGTGTTGTCCTCTACGGGCTTCCATGTGGTGTCCATATTTTCGGGATTTGAAGCATCTCAGGGGAGCTGGGACGTACTGCTCAACTCTCTCAAGACAATAGCCGATCTTCACCTCCTTAGGAGTATGGGGCTAATTAAATGCCCAGATGTAAGTGTTGGTCTGGATTCGTTCTTCGCCTTTCTGATGGAGATTCTTCTTATATTTGTAACTCCCTATGTTCCCAAGGCTGATTCTATTTCCTCTTCTGTAGCCAATGCCAACTCCCTACTCCTTATTACTCCCTTGGAATTGTTGAGTTTCTCGTGCAGGTAGGCTCTGCATTTCGTCGTATGAAAGGTTTTTATTTTTTATATGTTTTCTACCTACCTCCGGCTGTCCACCTCGAGAAGCAAGTTGCTATTTCTTGTTTTCTTTTAACTGTTTAAGCCCTTGTAGAAATTACTTTTTCAATAAGGAAAGGCGAGAATTTGGCTAGACAGACCTCCTCAAAAGATTCAATAACAATGAATCTAGGGAAATCTGCTGCCTCATTCTCCGAGTTTGATTCCGTCAGCTTTCGTTTAGTTTTTTATTTGAAGATGCCATATATGCTGTATATTTTTCGCTGGCCCAGAGCTCCACCACCCATCACGAAGTCCAACTAGTGTTGGGAATGAACCAAGGGGAAAACCCATTCGTCTTGGTTGAGACGGAGATACGCGACCAGTATACTCGAGTAGAGGGTAGGTTTCCGAGCAGTTGCCAATTTCAGGTTCTCAGCACTGGTCAAATTCCTATTCTCTCAACGCAATTGACCCTCAGCCACCGCCTTCTTGCACCTAACAGATAAAGGTTAGGAACTTGCTGCAAGTGCAGATTTAAAAGTACAGTCGGGATAAAACATATAGGAGCTAGGGCTTGACGTGACCAGCCGATTGATCGGATTGGGAGTAACCAACCGCCTGTCAGACCAAAAGTGGTGTGTTGCATGTCATTGACCACTCTGTTGCCGGATCAGTGACTGCTCAACCATCAGGATCCCGTCCTAGCGCCTTGCGGTTCACCATCCACCGCCAACAGGTGGCCTCATTGGGGTGGTGTCTTACCCCTCTGCAGAGGTGCAGTCAGGTTATTCTGCTGCCCCAGCCGACTAGGCAAGATGTCCATCTTTTCAGGCATGCGTGGATTGCATTTTCTGTCTGGAAGATTGCTATTTTTATTATTTTTTTTATTTTTAATGTTAGTGTTTTTTTTTAATTGCCTGTTTTGGAATGGGGACAATTATAGTCTGTCTCTGTTTCTAGGAAGGTATCAAGCTTTTTCCTGAGATGTGGCGCAAGGCCCTATAAATGGGCACCCAATGTAGTGTAATAGCAACAAGCAAACCTTCACAAGAGACTAGACTATATCAGTAGCTCACACCGATTAGTGTAGATAAAGGCCAGCAAAATTCTTGATACTAATACGAGTCAAATTGGACTATAGCTACTTCATTTACGGGTCAACCAGAAAGTCCTAAATAAAAGTGCTGGAAATAATTCAGCAATATTTGAGACAAACACATTATCAAATTGCATATAAATTATCAAGTATTCTAATCCAAAACTAATATCATATAATAGTGCGAATAAATGATTTGACAAATAAAAAGTGGATTAAAAACGCAAAATATTGAAAATAGTCATAACAAACATTTACAAATTAAGTTTTAGCATTTTATAACCTAAAGGAGTTGATGTGCCGTTAGAAAAACAAATCTTTTGGTACATCTCTTGAGAAAAGTTTGTACGCGGAAGCTTATGAAATTCCTTTGTCGTTTAGTAGTAAGCTTTAAAATTATAAAGTAAAGTTGACGACCCCAAATCTCCCTTTACGATAGCTACTACACCAAGGTGTAGGGGAGGGCGCAACTCCTTTCCCTGGATTCCTCCACTTTACCCTTGATCCGTACCTTATAATGCTGAGTGTTAAGCAAGGAGGCATCAAATACCATTTTTTAAAGTCTTTGGTATGACATAAAACCAACCAACCAACCAACCAACCAACCAATAACTATGATACTTGAAATCACTTAACTGTCAGCATCAGAAGCGGAGCATCTGAACAGGAAAACGAGAGGAATAGAAAAAACAAAGCCATTGATTTAATGACTTAAAGAAAATGATTATAAATCATACTTTTTTTCTCCTTTTAGTTAAAGGGATAAAGGCAGTCGGTGAGCTAAGGTGACTACACTACAGAGAGAGAGAGAGATATTTCACTCTCAATCTGAAAATCCTTCTAGAGTCTTGCCGATGCAATCAGTCATTTTTTAGCAATTGGGATAATGATGGCCTGTTTCCAGAGTACCGGGAGATCGATGTTGTATATTTATATTACGTATTAACTTGCTTTTTTTTCAGAGTGATCTGTGGAATTCATTATGAATATCGTCCAGATCAAGATCAGTATTGTCATCTAAGGAGTACTGATTCGTGATTTTAATTTGGGAAATGTTTTTCTTAGGAGGATGAGTTTAGGGTCAAATTTTCTGCCTGACGGTTTACTAAGATAATTTGGGGACTTATATTATTGTGGATGATGTCTTACTGTGGGTTACTATTTCCTACCAATATTTTGCTGATAATCTCTATATTATTCTAGCTACTTTGTTTACTGGCATATCAAAGTTCATTGGTTATTTAATGCCAAAGTTATCCTTGTAGGATGACAGTAGTGGTATTATTTAACCAATAGCTTAAGGGATAAGGGATTTTATACCTTTCCCAAGAGCGAGCTCGAAAGTGAACGTTATAGCTCGTCTGGAGTTAAGACTCGCTTACTGCGATGTAAGTCGAGCATATTAGCCATAGAATCTCCTATTTTGGTAGGAGTGTTGGTTTTTTTTTGTTTTGTTTTTTTTTGGGGGGGGGTTTCCTCCCATCCCCATCATATGAATTCATTTGTAAAAATCTCAATTTGTAAATAAAATCATGTATCACTCTCGGGGTTTTAAGTAGGCCTTCTTTCATCGAGCAAATGTGGTATTTTGGTGGCAGCAGCGCGCATGGTGACGGATGAATGACTATATATTGTATTGTTGAATGGGTCGGCGAATGAGGCTAGCTAGGTCCCACTAGTTAAAAACATAGTTATTGCAAAACCGCACCCTTCCCCCTCCCCACAAAACTTAAGGCCTTGTGCCTTCCTGTAATTTGCAGGAAATAAAAGGAGTGTTGGTTTTTTTGTTTTTTGTTTTTTTTTTGTAATTCGTAGCTTCATGTTTTTTTTTTCAGATTCTTTAAAAATGTTTGAAATTTTGGAAAGAATATTTTTCTTTTGATAGATTTTACTTAAAATTTAAGGTTTACTTGACATGCCCTTACATAATTTTCATTATATATCCGTTTGAATCCTTGAAGAGACCTTAGCAAGTATTACTCCTTTGGTAAGGGAGGGTCTTACATCTCTACAGAAGAGACAGCGTATTTTAAACTAGCCGACAGAACCACAATAGTACTAAAACCTATTTTCCAGAATAGCGTTTCAGGGGAAGTAACTAAATCGGGCGAATAGAGGATTAGCTCCCTTGTATCGACTTGGAGTCAGTATTGCTGGCTCATTGACCGGGCAAGTCAGCTGGCGGGGTGGGGAAAGTGGTTGCTATTCAACTGGTCACGAAGTAAAGCTTTTCTTTTAGGAGAAGGACAAGTGTCTACCACTTGTCCTTCGCATGACATTTAGTTCTACCTTTCCAGGGAACAGATCTAGTTAAAGTCTTGTTAATACCAGTATATTCCACGCTTTCAGAAACAATTGTTTGTTTGTTTTTTTCAGCTTTTTCTCAGACTGCCCGACGCTATAGGATCTCAGACAACTTGGTGGGTGGGGAAAACACGAATTCTCAAATTCCTTTTGACATTGACTGATTCGTCCGGAACTTCAGACATCAAGGCTGAGCAAGACGGCCAGTAAAAAAAAACTAAGATAAATAAATGGATTTAAAAAAATTAAAAAAAAAAAACAGTCATAGTATGTGTCGGGATGTTGTGAGATGCGTCGGATGTATAAAACAATTTTCGGGGCGTGTGTGTTCCTCCCAAATAATTCCCCTAACAAAACCAGAATAACTTTGAAATAGAGATTTATTATTCAGATTGAATAATATACAAAGAAACTCACAATGTTGAAGAAAGTACGGTCAATGGAATTAATGTTTTAATTTCTGTAGTAGTAAACTCCTTTTTTATGGTGCTAGAGGAAAGTGTAATATGACTTTGCTTGGCAGCGTGGCGCCTCTCAGGGTTTGGTGAAGTGAGGAAACAGTTCAGTGGCGTGGCTTCTTTTAGTCAGCAGTGGCGATGTGTCTGTAGAATTGGGTTATCACTTTCTTTTATAACCCGTTAGTGGATCAAAACGAGTATGAATGTTTTTTTTTGGGGGGGGGCGGGGATACTTGATTGGTTTAAAAATACGTGATCGCGAATTTTGTGTGTATGAGATTTTAATCCTTTTTTTTTTCCAAGAATGTTCTAAGTTGTTTCTTTTGCTGATTGGTTTAAAAATATATGCATGTAAATAAAATTTATACTATATATGCTTACTAATTTTCGGCTTATTCCACTTCTAATGGACGTGAATGCCTGTTACTACAAAAACATTACGCCCATGTCCAGCCAGCAGGTAGACACATATGTGTTATAAGTCGTACATGGATACACACAATATGTATGCAAGAAAGAATTATCGACTTAAAAAAAAAAAACCCAAAAAAAAACAACCTTTGGACGGCGAACACGCATTCCGAACAACACTCCTTACCATTTCAGCAAACGTATTTGTATTAGACACACCTAAATACATAAATTCGAACATTTGCGACATTGTAACTATTTTTCCTGGTTTATTTTACATAATCATTGTCGTGAATTTTCCTTTGTCTGCTTTGTTCATAGTTGAACGACACTCAGTTTTGTTTCTAACAATACCTTGTGAGAACTAAACCATTAACTCATATTCCACAAGCTGAAGGGTTTCGAGAACAGATACTACCACTCCGACTCAGAGTGGGGCCTGGTAGTAATGACAATAAAAATGTACTTGTATTTCTTCGTTGTTGGTATTATTAGAAGATAAACTTTAATTAATGTTTTATTTTTGGTATAAAAATTTAGTTTTTTTGTTTTTTTTTTACATCAAGTTACAACCTTTTAAAACTTGGTTGATACAGGAGTCGAAATCACTGAGTTCTATTCACTGTGGTATGCTCGTAGTAAACTCGCCTATCTCTCGTGGACTCTAGTTGTTAACTGACTTCGGCGAGCGCCCCGGGGCCTGTTCTGGACTTCGGTCCGTAGCGTGGCCCTGGAAAAGGAACAATGGCAGACTTGGGGCCTTTAATTAGGCACCTAGTTTCGACTAGGCTACCTTCGGGTGGGCGAGCTGCATTTTTGTCTCCTTTGTCCCCCATGCACGGCACTAAACCAAGTGTCTAGTTTAAGCCGTTAACTGGCATACGTGCCCGGACCCACATTTGGGTTCGTGAAACTGCTTGCCTCATCAGGCTCACATTGCACTAAGTGAGCCGATGAGCAGCACAGACAAGCAGGGTTCGAGTCTCGGCTCGTTCCCGACCTCCCCTCCCCTTTGTCCCCACTTTAATTGGCCTTCGGGCTTTTGACCTTGAGTCAAGTCGTGTCTGGTGGGAGGGAGCGACAGATATCTGACTTCTTCCTAGCGTCTTCTCTTTTTAAATCTCCTTCACAAAACCACTTGTCCCTAATTCCTACTTCTCTTAATCTTCTACCCCAAGAAACGGTTCCTTATTTTGCCGCCCAATTTTGAATTCTTGGCGTCAGTGTGTCGATATTTTTCTATTTTTAGAAAACTCGCCAATCGCCATAACATACTCAACATTCCAGAACTGGAGTGTCACCATCAGATGTAGTTTAGTGTTATTCGCAGAATGCCATTTTCTGGTGCTGGGAGATACATTCAGCGTATTCAAATCCTCGCTGTCTACTCAATATTTTGGCTGGTTGATGTTTTATGGCATATGCACTCATGCGAGTTATTTCATGTCAAATTAGATTTGTATGCTAATACTTCGAAGGCAACTTTACAAATTTTAGAGCTCATTTATTTGCGCACAATTAAATGGCTTATAGTATTACTAACACAAGTGATGCTATTTTTTCAAGTACAGTCGCCGGCCCGAGAACAATTCCACGTCTTGCTTCCCTGTCCTGGGCCATGATTTTAGTTGGCCACCCCCAACGCTTCGTCCAGCCCCGTAGGAGAGATTGGACAGCTGGATTCTCGGATGAAGTCTCTCCCCGCCGTTAACGCAGAGTATGACCAAGCCAGCGTAGACGTCACGCAGGAATTTGGCACGATAATTTCAGTGTATATATATATATATATATATATATATATATATATAGGGGGGGGCAAAGAACAGATCTTTGCTTCGGCCCAGAGAGAGAGAGAGACACAGACACACTCGTGCCACAGGAAGATCCAGCAGAAAGGAAGATATTTTCCATCAAGCAGATTTCGAGATGTATCGATGCTAACCAATACGAACAAATTAGCCATGTTTTGCTGACCTAAATGAAGATCAGAAAAAGAGTTTATTATATCGGAATTTTAGTGGCCAATTTGATTTATCTTGATCATAGCTGGGAGTATCGACAAGCAAGCCGAACGTTATCTATGTCTTCATTTCCCGTCACGATGACTACAGATCCTCGATACTTTTGACCCATAGATGGGACCCGAACTGGTACTATCACTCTGGGTAAGAGGAGACCTGAAAGTAATGGCAATGAAGAGGTACTCTCTAAAGTTCCAAGACTGCAGCCTTACAAGCAAATGCACTAAAGTATCATACCCAGGACACTCGGAGTAAGTATCCAACTCTTAGGAGTGCAGTCAGCGTATTACTGAATCCACCCAATCGGCTGAGACTACATTATATTTTGATGACGTAACAGCATGGTATTCTCATCGTCTTTTGCTATCGCTTCGTCATTTAATACTCTCATTGTGTTATGCAGTTTATTTCTGCTTCGTATAATTTCTCTGTTAAAATAGAATTGCTTAGCGGTGTCTGTCTTTCCGAAAGTGTTTTGATACAGTGTATCAGTAGCAAGGAGAAATCCCTTGTCCGATTAAAAAAACAAAAAACACACACACACACACACAAGTAAACAATATATACAAGTCGGGTTAAACTTTACACGTTTTAGAGGACCTTTAAAACTGGTAGCAAATCAAGGCATGAGACGACTTTCTTTGCTATTGATCTTTGGATGGGGGGGGGTACAATGTATTGTTTTCCAGAGGAGTATAGTATTGCATTAAGTAAATTTTTTAAAATTTAACCCCTAGAAAAAATAATTGGATAAAAGGATTCGTTTAAAAGACCCACTGAAGTTGTGCCCGTATGAAAAGTAAGTACAAAGCAGGAAAAGGGCCAAAGTTAGAAAATGACATGGTGGGGTGCACTTTTTCTGCTGAAACGTGGTCGCTTTTTATTTTAAGTTTTCATAACTCAAAATTCCAATTTCCCCCCCACACACACACACACAATAAAATAAAGCGTGGTAAATAAAAATTGAATTCTAAAATTAAGCCAAATATTGTTTCAGCATTACTTTGTTTTATTAAAATAAAAAGCGCCCTTTTCCCTACAGGTTTTTCACTTAAAAAAAAAAAAAAAAAAAAAAAAGTCCAATTTTTATTTACCACACTATTGTAAAAAGCTAAATAGTCTTTCCATCCTTTTTATTTAGCGAAAATAATCTTCAACCAACACCCTCTCCATCTGATTTCCCTATACACACACACACAAATAAAAAAACACCCGCACACTCACACGTCCCTTTTCCTCTATCTCTGGTCGTCAGTAACGCTTGCTGGTCCGAAAGTAGTGATCATTTTACGTTAAATTTATTTAACCAAGTTATAAAAGTTTTTTCTTAAATTTCTTGGCGGATATTTTTCAGGCTGTTTACATCTATTTGCCAAAATTTCACTTAAATCTGATGGTTTAAAAGGGTTAAAGAAATTTACTGATTTGGCTTTCGTCCATGTCTCATTTAGATAATTATCCCAATGTGCTGCGTTATAGAATTGACCAAACTCAAAGCAAGTAGTGCAGGGAGTCACAAATCTGAATGGGGTAATATTAACACCCGTAAATCAAAGTCTGTTATTAGCAAAAAATAAATAAAAATAAAGCAGTCGGTTTATTCTACAGTCCCAGCCGACTGGGCAACGATGCAGAGTTTAACGAATATTGCATACCTTAACTAAGTAGGATAATTCTTCCCAGGTAAGTTTGAACATTTGTCTTTTGGGGGAAAAAAAAAAAAAAAAAAAAAAAAAGCTAATGAGCTAAGTTAAAATCTTTAAAATCAGTTTTGTTATTTTCCTTCCCACCCTGTTAGATGACAGGAACTCGAGTTCTCTGGATGTGCGGACTACTGTATTTTTTATCTTCTCACCGTAGTATTTTTCGACTGGTGAACTTGCTTTTCAATCATTCTGTGTGTGGGGGGTGGCAATACTAACTTCGATTTTTTTTTTTCTTTGTAAATGGAAGTAATTTTTCCATTTCAATTGTTCATTTTTCGAGGGGATTTCTGTATAAATATAATCGTTATTAAGACTTCTGACTTGTCCACTTCTCCCTCGCTTATTTAAATATGAAATGAGGTTAGTGACTCGTTTAGTATGAAAGGATTTTCGAATAATTATGTTGTGATGAATGCATTTCTTGAATATGTTGTGGATCAGCGAATGGAACTAGTTAAGTTAAAGTTAGGATAGTGATGACCCGCCTTCCCTCACTCATTTTTGCGGCCTCGTGCCAAATTTATGTATACTCAAATATTTCCGGATCAAAACTTTCTCGAAATGCCCCAAAACATGGGCACTTGCACAAAGACGACAGATCATTAAAGATTCGAGTAGAGAAATTAAAAGAATTTAATTCCCAGAACTCCTGTGGATTATACTGTTAGGAGACATGAGGAAGTAGGGCTAGTAGACCAAAAGCAACTAAAGTAGAGGACAATTTCATCAGTCACAAGATTACGTAACTGAAGGCTGACTGTTCCAAAACATTACCAATGTCGTGGAAAAGAGTATCAACATCCACTCAAGGGAAGATTCTCTGAAGCTGGCCTATATAGCAGAATTGCTGTCAAGAAACCACTGTTGAAGAAGCAAGACAATGTCTCAAAAGGCTCCAGTGAGCCAAGGCGCACAAAGATTGAACAATTGCTGTGAAATAAGTTCCTTTGATTCATCAATCCAAAATTTGAAATCTTTGGCTCAAATAGGAGGGTTTATGTGCGCCAAAGAGTTGGTGAAAGAGCTGCAACCCCCTCTATCACGCCAACTGTAAAGCAGGGGGGGGCTTTTACCATTTGTAAGAGTTCGGGAGCGGGGGAATTTGCCCTAGGTGAAGGACAAATTGAATCCGACCGGTTATCACAGCATGCGGCTGCATCACGTGATCTCATGTGAAACGAGACTTGTGATTAAAGAATTTGAACTCGTACAAGATAATGACCCAAAGCATACTCGTAAGCTGACAGAGGTACATTAAAAACAAAGAGGAACAGCACGTCCTTCGACTGATGTCTTGGCTGGTGCAAGATGCAGACTTACATTCAGTGATATGCTATGGGGTGAACTTGACCGAACTCGGGCAACTCCTCTTGTGGAAACAGTGATAGCAGCCAAAATGAATCATTTTTAAGAAAAGTTTTTTTTGTGGGGGGGATTTGCATATATCTAGCATAATAAATAAAACGATTATGGTGCTGGATTTTTCATTAAAAAGAAAACTTGGGGTGAGAAATAAGTTTCTGCGTCAAAAGTATTTGGCCACTCTCAGAAACTTAAAGTTGAAGCGGAAATAAAATCTGCACATTATGTATGAAATATTTCGCGATAGTAGCTTCTTGGTGTTGGGATAAGTGGCCAAGTCAGAACTCAGTGATCCTCAATAGAAGTAACCACAAACAGAAGTGGCTCCTGGGAAATTAACATATCTCTTGCACACCATCTAGCTGTGACAATTTTTCACCAAGAAGTTTGTTAGTTCCACACATCCCATTCAGTTCCCTCTGCAGCGGCGTTTTCAGTTTTTTTAGGGTCAGGCATTGACCGCTCAGTTTTGTGATCAGCGAGACCAGACACATTCTTTGGATAGCTTCAAAACCGGATTATTGTATTTGTGAGTTTTTTCTACATCCTCTTGAACTAGAATAACGGTCCAGCCATAAAGGACCTTTTTACGACCCCTAAATTGGGGATAAAATAAAGGGAAAGCAAGACAAGCCCGATTTGACGGGACCACTACAAGTAGCGGTTAACGTAGAGTAGCTGGTCCGGCGAGCAAAAAAAATATTCAACTCGTAAAAAGGAAAAGTTCAATTTGAATCAAGAAGTTATATTTTTATAGTTGATAATGCACAAAACGAATTATCAAATTACAAAGACTTGGGCACAAAAAAACCTCTGGCCAGTCTGCGAGTAATGGTGACAGCTATTGCTGCCATCTCTTGACCGAAAAGTCTGAGCTAAATAACGCACGAGACGTACTGGCACCCAGTAAAGATGCTGTCTCCCTTATCAGGACACCCTGGAGACCAGAGACCACATTTTCAATATCAAAAACTTAAGGCAATGAAGAACCAGTCGTTGTACGAAGTCCCCCAGGTATCTTATCAAGATTGCTGCGATATAGCTAGTGTCTCATAACGCCATAAGAGAGCTTAATCTAATGAGATCTTCCACTCCATTCCCAATTGGTTGGACTTCAAAGGGCGCAGGCTACTTATAATTGTGACAGAAGCAGCCCCGTTTGTTTTGCGGGGAGATAGGACAATTTGGAGAGTGGCGACCTGAAATGGCAGCTGGCAAAGCACCTGTTCACATCTGGAATTCCCTCACTTTCTATGAGGGAAAAAAACCAAACAAACGCCTCTTCAAGACTTGTCCACTGTCAACCACAAAGGTACTGGAAACAATGGAGTCGAAGGTCGAGTGGCTGACAGTTGGTAAAGGTGAGAGGTAGATACAACCTGCGGTGGGGAGAAATTTGAGAGGTTTCAATGGGGGGGAGCCAGAATCTCAGTTCCTTATTCGGTTTGCTCACGCTCGACCACCTTAAACACCATTTGGCCCGAAGATTACCAAGATCAGCTCCATATCCGACATTGGCCTCACTAGTGTCTGTGAAAATGCCCGAAAGTGGACAGTGACATCTTGGAGAGGAAAGTCGAACAGAGCCTAAATCTGAAAATTTACAATTTTCAAGTAAATGGGGGAAGTCTGGAAGATTCCTCCACAGGAACCTCCGATGAAAGAAGAATGAAAAATTGACAAGACCACTGGTTTTCGACCCGCTCCCTCGTTATCGAAGAAAAATATTTCAATGAAGGTCCCTTTTAATGTACACCCTTTCCATTTTAAAAGGGATTAAATTAACTTTTCCGATGGAGAGAAGTCTTGCTCAGGACGATTCCAGCCAAGAAAAACTGGTCTGAGAATCAAATGACTGAAGTTGTACAGTCCAAATATTATAAGTTTCGTGCTGTTGGTGTTACGTCCGAAGTTGGTCTTACTACTGCCAGATCTTTCAGTACTCCACGTTCTTAACACGGCGTCTTTTGTTTCTCCGAGATACCGGAAGTCGCGTTGTACGAGCCATTATACAACATCTCCCCTCTCAAAAAAAAAAAAAAAAAAAAAAAAAAAAAAAAAAGTTATGTCCGTAGGAGATTTTTGTTGTATTGGTGAGGGCCTAGGTACCTCAAACATGTTATAGTGTATGGACATGGTTCTTCAACTCGTTCCTTTGTGTTTGGGGGGGGGTATATTTTATTTGGTTAATATGTCCACGAACCTTCCATCTTGGATTTTTTATTATGTACATATTACCAATTCTTTTCAATAATGCCCTCTAACCAAGTTGCTTTACCTAAATGATAATATAGGAAAAAAGTCCCCCCCCTGGACTATAAGCCTAATTAGAGGCATTATTTTTCTTATTTCCTTTTTGGACGAAATCAATTTGTCGAATACTGATCGAATTTTCCTCGCAAACATCAGTTCTGCTGGAGATATGTTTGCGTTAGTATTTGGGTTAGGTATTATTCGATAAATGGATAGAAATTCTTGTAATTCTTCATTTTCTGCTTCGGTCTCATTTGCCTTTTTAATTGCTCTTTTAAATACATCGATAAATCTTTCCACTAATCTATTTGATCTTAGATGGTAAGGTGTCAATTTTTTGGTGATTATCGAGAACAATTTACAAATTCTTTATGTAAATGGTGTGCCATTGTCAAATACAATTGTTTCTGGCAATCCGAATCTTTCAAATAGTTCCTGTATCTCATTTGTGGTTTTAGTTATAGGCGTTTTGCATTTGAAAACTTCTGGCCATTTCGTAAAGCTGTCTATTGACAAAAAGTGCGTCCCTTTTATTGGACCGGCATAGTCAATATGCAGGTATGACCACGGTTTGTCTGTCTTAAGCCATGGATTGAATTTTATGGAAGGCGTTTTTGCTACCGATGCACAGATTTTGCACGATTTCACAATGTCTTTATCCATACCCGGCCAGTATACGCAACTCCGCATTAAAGCCTTCATTCTACTCATTCCCGGTATGGAAATCTTTCAAAATTTTCTTGGTTAAAACTGCGGGTAGGACCACCCGTCCTCTTTACATAAATATGCCGTTGCACGTTGAAAATTTGTTTAAACTTGATCTCTAACAAAGTTCAACTGAATTGAATAAAACGTATTTTACGTTCATTTCGGACCTTAATGCAGCAATGACGATCTCCTCTGGCGGTTCTGTATTTTTGGTATTAATCTGGATAATCCATCCGCATGTGAGATCTCTTTGAATGGCAAGAATTCATTTTAAATGAATTTAAGAAGCATCGTAGCCCATCTTTGTAAGCGGTTCGGCAAATATTGCTAACAATGGACGATGATCCGTTTGTAATATAAATTCTCTACCGTGTACGTATTTATGAAATTTCTTGAGCGCAAATATGATAGCTAAACCTTCCCATCTGAAAAGGTTCATTTCCGCCGGAAGTAGCGTCCTCGATAAATGTTGAATCGATTTTAGTTTGCCATCTTTGTGAAGTAAAACTTCCCAAGCCAAAATTACTTGCGTCGCAGGCAACATGTTTATTAGGATTGTGTGTCAAAACTAAGTTTGACGTTAATGCAGTTTTTAATTTCTCGAACGCTTTTTACATTCGTCTGTTCTATTCCATTTTACGTTTTTTTTTTTAGTAAATGATTCAACGGAACTCTTAGTATATGCATATTTTTTTATCGCGTCCGCTCGGTGAGGATCAAGAGTCCTGTCTTTCTCGTCGATTATTTGTCCCAGATTTGATAGGAAAAAAAATCCTTTTTCCATACTTAATTTAAAACCAAATCTTTTTAAAACACTTCCTATTGTATAATGGATCGTACTACGTAACTTCTGGTATCTCGAAGGGATAAGAGACGCGTTTCTTAAGTACGGGGAGTACCGAAAGAATCCCTTTGTACTATTTGCTACTACACCGTATCGTTTTATTTGTTGAGGTGGTTCAAGCTATGTTTGTAATTTTGAAAGTTCTTACATTCGAAAGTCACTCATCGTATTTAACAAGACATTCGGCCCCAACTCCTAGTTGCCTCAAGCAACTATGGAGGAGCCAAATATTTCACAACAGGACATTTTTAACTAAGAAACCGAAAGAATTATGATCACCTCATCGTTTACGGATAGTTCCATTCAACCAGCACACACGCACAAAAAAAGGCGTTGCCAGTCTCTTGGTCTTCAGATAAATTTTAAAATCAGCAAGTGACTACGAAAGAGTGGAAAAATATGCTCAATCCCAGAACTAGTAGAGGCAGTAGAACCAAAGACTGTTCTTACGAACCAAGAGACTCGCAGGCATTAAGAAAGAAACATTCGAAGACCTATTAAAGACAGCAGACATCTCAAGTAGGTATTTTTGCCGTAGCTTTGCCACTTGGATGTTCTGCTTCCCTCAGAACACATCACGAAAAAGCTGGCCAGTAGCAACATAACTACCAAACTCTTCTATGCAGCTTAGGGGAAAACGTTCTCGCCGCCTACCAAAGGCGTATATGGCGGCGTAGAAAACGCAACAAATAAAATCTTCAAGTGGAACGGCGTACGGTGACTACGCTGATCATGTAAACAGCTGGTCCATTTTGCCTGATCATGCCTTCAAAAAACGACCACATCTACAACAACCACCAAAACAGCAGCAGCGTCAACAGAAGATACAGTAGCAACAACAACCAACGAAACGGAAACTGGGGACCACCAACAGAAAGGGGTGGACCTAGGTAAGCAGAATGGGGTGGAAGTATACTAGAGGCTGCCGCACTTGTTTGTACTTGTCCTGACGGATATGTTCAACCATTGGTTCGCCCAGGGAGCCATCCCTGTAAGCGTTACCAAGGGCGTGATCACATTTAAGAAGTGGCAAGCATATTTGGGAGAGACTAGATGATTACAGGCCAGTAACTCTTTAGCAGAGTTAAAGATTTTGGCCTGGGTCTTAGCGAACCACTTACAGGTTGTCATTAGCGATCTGATCGGCCCAGAGCAGACCTACGCTGTGAAGGGAAGATCGATCCAAGACAACCTGCACTTGATTCGCGAAGTCTTAGAGGGGGATAGAAAACGGCATGAAAGCCGCGCAGATCAGTCCAAGGCCTTCAATAGGTTTGACCATAGGTTTTTGACATCTGTTGTGAAGACTGCCAGATTCAAACCGGAGTTCCGCCGATAGATTAGCATAATGTGCCACAACCCTCAGGCAGTGGTGCAGGTAAACGGAAGGCGTTCAAGATCGGTCCGGCAGGGTTGCCCCCTGTCTCTTATGTCCGCACTTAGGAGCCCCTGCTCCGATACCCTGCCAGTGCCCTACCGCTGGAGGGACGGACCCGTCCGCATCCTCGGGTGTGATTCAGGCCCGACCTCCAACTGGAGCGAAATCGGTCGGAGGTACAGGCTAAGTAGGATACTCAGGTGGGAGCCTGGCTTCCAAGGAGGTTGTCTTTAAAGGGCAAGGCGGAGGCGTGCGCTGTGTACATCTTCCCCTTGATCCTTTACCGATTAGCTGTACTTCCTCTGCCTAAGGCCCGTCGGCTGGTGCTTCAACGGTCCCTTACTAGATTATTCTGGGGAGGCCGATGGTCCATAGACAGGTTTGCATTCAACTTATGCGCGATGGGGGTCTAGGTATGCCTTATCTGGAGAGCTACTGGCTCGCTAAAAGACTTGCATACTTGGGCTAATCCTAGTCGGAAGACGCAGTGTGGAGACGAAAGGCGAGTCGGACTTTTCCTCACCTCCAGTCAGATCCAAAGGCTGAAGGTCGACGTAAGTCAATGGACGAAACACCGTTTTTCCGCGAACTCCGAGTGGTCCTGCGTAACCTCCCGAGTCCAGTGACCTTTCATGGCCTCGGAAAGATCGGAACTAGTGGTAGGCTCTAATTCGGACCCTCTCAGTAAGCGGCGTAGTTGGACGGCGGAGAAGATCCACTCCCACTGGAATTGGGCGCCAGGTTGGGGCTTCTTTAACAATTCAGAGTTCTAGCTCACCTGGCGGCTTGTATGGAACGCATTGCCCCTTCTCGGCTTGAACTTCAGAGCGGGCCTGGTAGACATGCCCGATTCTGCTCGCTGCAGCAGTGACATAAGTGAAACGGCTGAGCACGCCTACTACTGCGAGCCAGTTCGTCCGTTCTGGGATCACGTTGAGGAGTGGACGGCTCGCATCGAACCCAAGCAGCTCGTACTGCACGACGTTGGTTATGTCGTAGACAACGTTTTACCTCCGTTTCAGGGTGAGAAGCGTGTGGCGTTTCTCGCGATTCTAACTGTAGCCAGAATGGTGATTTGGACGACGCAAAAGGGATTGTATGACGATACAAACTTCTCATCGTGATCTGGTTTTGTGTTTTAGGCATCACCTTAGGGTCAAAATCAGATTCGATAGAAAACGTTTGGATCACATAATATTCGACAAAGGTGGGTGAATGCAGCGAGCCTGGTCGTGAGAAAGGGGGCAATTTTGGAGTCATCCTTCTCTCCTCTTCCTGTCCATGGTGTCTACAGTACGGGTCCTTCGGGACCCCATCCTGGTTAAGTAGGCCTTGTTGTCCTCGAATCCTAGTCGTTAGTCTCCAAGATCTTCCCCATCCCTATTTTTTTTACCTCAACCTTTACTCCAGGCCGTCTTTGAAGATCTTTGAATTTCACTTGTATAAAGTCATTACCTGCCTTTACTGCGCCCAACCCTGTCTTTTCTTTTGCCCCATTAGATTAAGAACCCTCTCCCACTTAAGGTAGGTGCGGCTTGTTTTTGGTGTTCTTGGGCACCGGAAAAATAGTCGGCCTCAATATCGTAGAAGGGGTATGAGAGGGCAACCTAACGGGGGAATCTTACAGGCCCATAACTGCTAGACACAGAGTTAAGATTTTGGCCCGAGTCTTAGCAAACAGCTTACAGGTTTTCATTAGCGATCTGATCGGTCCAGAGCAGACCTACGCTGTGAAGGGAAGATCAATCCAAAACAACCTGCACTTAATTCACGAGATCTGAGAGGGTTAAAAGACGGCACAAAAGCCGCGCTGATCAATTTAGATGTTTTTTGTTAATTTTGGGGGGGTTAAGCTTGCCTTGTCATTTGCTTTGTTTTTTTGTTGTTTTTTTTTTCTTTTACCTTCATGGATTTTCTGGGGGGGGTGCGAGTTTAATTGCTCTTGGCGCTTCTTCACTTCGTCTGGTCATGTTCCCCCTGGGGGTGGAGCCCAGCGCCTCGTTTCGAGGTCGGGTATCGAAGGGTAGTAAGTTATGCAATTGAGGATTTGGGAAAGCAAGAGGACTGATTAACAAGATTTGATGAATATGGTACTTTGAAGAGACTGCTGACGACGAGGTTGGGAGGACGATGCCTGGGCCCGGGGTGGTATCCGGTTGCTCCCCCTCTGGCTGGTCATGGCTGGCCGATCTGGGAGATCGTGTCAATTGTTTTTTTTTATCCTTTTGAAAATCCATAGAGATTGCTGGCAGGATGCTGGAATGGCGAAAAGTTCCTAGTTCAACTGTTACCGGGTTGGAATTACGGGGCCAGGGGCCACATATGCTGTGATCTCCAAGAGGGTTTCTCCCGATGCAACACAAACAACTGCTGAGATTAATGACGCTCACAATTGCAGGGAGCCCTCTGGGTATGGAATATTGTTGAAGGTAATAAAAAAAAAAAAATGGAGGCGATTTAAAAGTCCTCCAAGGTTCTCGATATGGAGTATTGTTTGGGGGGTACGACGAAAGTAGGTGTTTAAAAGTCCTGAAAATGTAGCAGGACACCCCATAAATGACAAGGGTAAGAAGGGAAGGTATGTGACACTATGAAGTGGGGTGCGCCATGCAGACAATCTTTGTTTTGGCGCGAAACAAAACAAAGGCCTGAGCTCGAGATCTTCGACGGGACCGGAAGTGGGCAAGGGAACGCCAGTCAGAGGAGTTGGAAAAAGGAATTCAGAGAAGGCAGTTGGTGAAGGGTGACGCAGAAGGGCAGTCGACAACGGTCAGCTGAAGGAAGCAGTGAGGGAAGGCCAGCCAGGATGAGTTGGCATTCTTAGTAGCTTTGTAGAAATTTCCCTAGAAATACACGCTAGCGTTAGTCTAGAGATGCACAGGGAATGCAGTGTCACGGAACCACCCTTCTTGCACTTGACCTGAGCCCTTATTGTTCGTTTGTTCTTTTTCTCCCGCTCCCTCGATTGTATTTCTTGTGGCCAAATAGAAATGTGCGATACCCCTATCGGAACCACTAGATGAATCACCGGCCAAGACAGAATTGTTCAAAGAAGTTGATAAGTACGGAGGGCCGAAGGAGTATTGTCACATGGAAACAGTCAGATTAGTATGATAGACCACAACCCTCAGGCAGTGGTGCAGGTAAACGGAAGGCGTTCGAGGGCGTTCACGATCGAGCGGTCGGTCCGGCAGGTTTGCCCCCCACTATCTCTTTATGTCCTCGCTGTGGAGACCCTGCTCCGAAGGCTTAGGGGGCAAACCCACCCTGCGCGGTATCCTTTTTGCTGGCCCTCTTATATACTATAACCATATCATCACCACTGTAATACAGATACAAAACAAAAATGCATTACAAATACAGGCGATTCCGTTGTTCAGGTACGAACGCATTTAACTTAGAGTTCGGTTGTTTGACACGAGGAGAGAATTCTTACTATGCTGACCATACTACCTGACCCCACCAAAGCGCAGCGCATCTTGTAGTTGGGTTTTTCGGATCTCTACAGAGATCTTAAACATCACATCTTCAACTCAACTGTATGACAGAAACTCAACTATCTGCCTACATGGTCCAATGTCAACCTTCAACAGCCGTGTTTTACAATCCTCAAATTCTCAGCCCATCTCTTCTGGTCATCCACACTCCACCCCCCCCCATTTCCTGTCTGGGGTTTATTATGACAATGGTGATTGTCATATCCTTTGCGCGCTAGTGTACCCAATGACTATGCACCTGAACTCTTATCCCGAATAGTTCAAAGCCCAACCAAATGATAAGATGTAATTAACGAAAAATATAAAAAAATCATTCCTTAATTATATAACACAAGAGTTTCTGCGTTCGCCGATGATGTCACCGTCTTTGTGTCCTGCCACCTGGACAGAAGCTGTGAAGAAGGTTGTTGCCGGGTACGAACGAATAGCTGGAGCCAAGGTTAATTTTGACAGAAGCGAAGGTTTGCGGCTCGGTGCCTGGACGAGTAGCGATACCCTGCCATGACCCTTCCGCATCCTTGGGTGTGGTTCAGCCCCGACCTCCAACAAATCTTCCTAATTCTTTATCAATAAAAGAAAGAAAAAGAAAGAAAAAGAAAAAGAGAAAAAGAGAAAAAAAAAAACGCATTACATTTTCTTGCCTAGAATTTTGCCTTGACTGAACAGAATCCAAGTCTTGAAAACATTACCGGGAATTTTATTTTTAGTTCATCTGAACTTGTACCATCTATTTTATTGTAGAAATTATTTATTGGGAATTCTTCCATCCAATCCGTTCCAAATAAATTTTGGGCATTTCGCATGGCAAATGCTTTTAGTTTTCTTTTCCATTAAAGAAAGCGTTATTAAGCTTTCTACCATAAATTTTAATTTTTCTCCGGTAACCTCGTTTGCTATTTTTACGAGTTACTCAGAGTTGGACATTTAATCCCCCCCAAGTCTCAGCATTATAGTTAAAATCAGACCATGTCTATCAGAATTTTTTTTTTATCGAGACATTTATGCATTTTCTTTGTACTTTCTCAGTTGTTGCTTGTTCAGTAGTGTACTGTATCCGCTTTTTAATAATTTCCCCTCTTCAAGTCTGCAGTGTGAGAATGTGTCATTTGCGCCCCCAAGTATGGCATTTTGTTTTAATGGACAATCTAAGTAAATACAGTTCTACACACCAATAAGTTGGTTCTTTATTGTATGAATATTTGAAATATCCAGTTCCTCAATTTTTGCTATGTCAACTCAAATTTTAAATACGCTGGTAATCTTCAGCTAGGCTTTGTAAAGTTATTTTTCGGTCTTGTTCCAATTTGGTTAATCAAACTTTAAACATGTCTGGTGTAATTTCATTTAGCTAGAACCTTTCATAGTACCTGTTAATTGTACTAGCGAAAGTTGTATAGTCTTCATAATCCTTTTTCGTAAGGTTGAGACATTGCCAATGAGTATTAAACTGAACTTTGTTCCCAAGTATTTTCGTTAGTATTTGAACAGTTTCTAGGAATGTCACTCCACCAGGCTGCCTTGGCAGAATAAAATTTACGTATTTTTCATGTTCTGCCGTTCCGGATTTGCCTAATAAGTTTTATGGTCGTTTTTTTTACAATCATTTTCAAAAAATTGATTCGTACCTTTTGAAATATGCCTCGAATGTTACTTCTGGCTTGTAAATAAGTTCGCCAACTGAGTTTATTACAGACTTGCTAGAATATATTCAAATTTCCCCGGATTGTTTTCTTTTGTAAGACATTCAGAGTAGTTTCCCGAATCTTTGTTGTTCAAGGCTCTCTTGGAATCTTTAAATCCTCGTTTTTCCTGTTTTAAGTCTTGTTTTAGGAATTCCAACATCATGTGCCGCTTGCACGGATATACTTGACCCTTTCTCGCTACTTCACCCCATCGTTCATCGCCTCCAGCAGGTCTTCAGGGCTACATCCCGTATCCTCACATAGCTGCTGTATGTATGTTCGAGCTGGTCGTCCTGCTTTTGCTCGGCCCTCTCCATTGTATATTCTTGAACGTCACTTTGTGCTTGGTTCGCTGTAAATTCGAATCTTCGAAGACAACTAGTATAGTAGTAAGGATAAGTACACAGTGAAAGTTAACCATTAGCTGGAGTGGTGCAATCAAAATATAAGTCTCGTGCCTTTGGCGTTACGTCCGAAGCTGGTCTTACTACTGACCGAGATCTTTCAGTACTCCATGTGGTTAACACGACGTCTTTTATCCCTCAGAGATACCGGAAGTCACGTAGTACGATCCACTATACAACAAAAAAGATCGGTCATTCTCATAGGGTAGGGCCCAAGATGCGAGACTCGTATCTGCTCCTTTTACCGACTGTTTCCTGTTCTAATTAATCCAGAAAGAGCCCTGTTCCAGTTTGTTTGGAGGCAAATGGGCTCTTTGGATACATCGCGAGATCTGCTCCAGTCATCCTTCCAAAGGTAGCCTAGGTGTACACATTGCACCTCAATATCCAAGGTCGGGTCTGCTCAACACGAGAGCGGAGAGTTCTGGAAGAAAAGACCCAAGGAGGCCTTCCAACCTCGAGAAGTCAGCATTCAATCCAGAAACGAGAGCTATCGTAAATACAGGCATACTCTTAAGCCATTATATTAAGGAATAATATAGTGAGAGGGGACAGCTCGGTCTGACGAAGGAGATTCGCTTATTGAGGCCATGGGCTCCTGGGATGGAGGTGCCTCAATAACGATAAGGTATCATTCACTTGATTAATTCGAAACCCTCTTAGGTTGGCTGAAGGTTTTTCACAGCACAACAGGTAAGTTCATCAGAATGCGTCCGGTATGGCAATATGGAGGAGTCGACCGTGCACTCATTGGCCGGTTGTACGGCTGTGGTCAGCTTCTTGAATGCTACGTGGTTCGCATGCTGGAGAGAAAGTTTTGTCCTGGAAGCCAGTTCTGTATGCAGCGATATGGTTTCGTTGGATTGGAAGAAACTCTGCTTATCAGCATTTGATGGTTTGGTTTTATTTTAGGTTATTTAATCCCAAATCCGATTTATACATGCATATCGAGTACATGATTTGTAAACATTGTTAATATATGCCAGAAATTTTGTCGTAAATTTCATATTTAAACGAGTTGAGTTTTGTTTATCGACATATCAACTTCTGTGGGTCATTTCATGCCAGAAGGGTTAGGTTTAGTTTGTTGGGTTTTATGGCATATCAACCTTTGTAGGTTATTTAACGCCAAATCCATTTTATGTAAATCTGTTCTATTTAAAACAATTCAGTTTAACATAAGTACAGTTTAATGGTCAAAACATTTCCATTTCTAACTATTCAAGCAGTTGTATGTAACAATTCGGTTAAGTGTAAATATAGTTTTAATGTCGAAAAACAGTTCTATTTCAAATAATTCAGTTAAGCATAAGCACGCAGTTTAAATGTAAGTACGGTTTAATTGTAAAAGTCATTTCTATTTCAAACTATTCAGTTTTACTCAATTCATTTTAGCATAAGTATGCTGTTAATTCTATTTAACCCATAGATAGGACCCTTATCAGGTGCTACCACTCCGGGCCAGAGTGGACCTGGGAGCAATGGCAATGAAGGGGTACTCCGTATTCCC
Organism: Sepioteuthis lessoniana; assembly: GCA_963585895.1. Lineage (NCBI taxonomy): Eukaryota > Metazoa > Mollusca > Cephalopoda > Myopsida > Loliginidae > Sepioteuthis > Sepioteuthis lessoniana. Next base: position 35,303,501 of record OY757933.1, on the reverse strand, counting down.
CAAAGCTCCAGCATTGCTGGAACCTCACCATCAGATTGTTTAGTGTCATATCCAGGACACTTGTTGGGGGGTCTTACCCCTCTGCAGAGGTGCAGTCAGTGTATTCTACAGACCCATCTGACTGGGCAACCAGAAGGGTTAAATTGGTTGTGTTTTTGTGCATGTTAAACGAGTTAAAACTTGTTTGCGCGCTAGTATTGCTATCGTTTCTACAGTTAAATGGGTTCCATTGTTGCTTTCTAAAACTAAGTATTCAATTCAGCATTAGTTTGAACAGTTAAATGATCAAACCGTTCTATTTGACCTATTGATAGGACCCTATCAGGTGCTACCACTCCGGGTCAGAGTGGACCTGGGAGCTATGGCAATGAAGGGGTACTCCGCATTCTCCAAAGCTCCAGCATTACTGGAACTTCACCATCAGATTGTTTAGTGTCATATCCAGGATACTATGGGAGGGTCTTACCCCTCTGCAGAAATGCAGTCAGTGTATTCTATAGCCCCAGCCAACGTCTTGCGACAGAACTGATTTCACGAAGGCGAGCCTTAATCTTAAGTGTTGGTAGTAGTCTTCATGAACAAGATTAAAGTCCAAATTAAATCTGAGAGTGAGGCTACTTGGAATTCAGCAAAAGGCGGGCGAAAGTTGCGTCTGTGTCGAGTGAAAGGAGCTGACCTTAAATTTCTATAGAGATTTTGGGTCCCTTGAAAATCCAGACAATCTATGCCAAGTAAATTAGACTAGTTTTATTTTGTTTTTGATTAAGCGGTTTAACTTAGAGTACGTTGGCTCATCGGCTCCATATTTCGTTTTAATACCCACCTTTACTCTTTCCAACTCCTTTTAGAAGACTGGATTTCTCTAAGAGGTGGAAGAAAACTTTCCCAGCAGCACTTTTTCGATCGGTGGACTAGTTTTTTCTGTCATGTTACTCATTGGAAAGGGACAATACTAACAATCATTTCATCTTTTTGAAGGAGATTTTTAATTATTCCCCACCTCTCAATTACCTAAGATTTTGGTTAGACATTCGTTTTGCTTGGTTGTTTGGGCTTTATGGCATATCAACCTTTGTATGTTATTTAATGCCAAATCCATTTTTCTGCAAATCGTCTGTTCTATTTCAGTTTATCCAAACAGTTCTAATTCAGCTTGTTCAGAATTCTATTTAGCGTAGAGTTTCAATGTCAAAAACAGTTCCATTTCAAACAGTTCAGCATAAACACGCAATCTAAATGCTAGTACAGTTCATTTATCAAACATTTTTTCAAGAAATTCAGTTTAGTTAAACAGTTCTAATTCAAACAATTCAGTTTAGCATCAGTATGCAGTTCTATTTAACCCATAGATCGGACCCTATCAGGTGCTACTATTTCGGGGCAGAGTGGACCTGGGAGCAATGGAGGGGTGCTCCGCATTCCCCAAAGCCCCAGCATCACTGGAGCCTCACCATCAGATCCTTTAGTGTCATATCCAGGACATTCAGCGGCGTCTTACCCCTCTGCAGAGGTGCAGTCGATGTATTCTACAGCCTCAGTCGACTGGGCAAGGTTCGTTTTGGTATTTGTGTGAATGATTTTCAGAATAAACGTCATGTCGTCACAGGAATATCATAGCATGTTTTGGGTGAGTAAATGGAACTAGTTAAGTTTGGATAGTGATAGTTAACCGCTCCTTTTGCTTTGAGCAAAGTTTATAAGACTTATAAGTGTACTTACTCAACCCCACGAGAAGGATGTGACAGGTCAATTTTTAAGCAAAATTTAGCAAGTTTGAATTCAGTTTTCTTTCTCTCGACTGGTTGCAATACCAAGGTATAGATATCAGTCTGCCCTACTGTTTACCCATAGCTGGATGCACACCTTCCCAAACAGCCCAATCCAGGTTTTGATACTGTTTCGGCTGGCAGCGACGATTCTATACCTTATATTTACGCTCAGTTTAACCATAGAGCCAGGAAAATCTCAGATTGTATCCTTTTAACTTTCTGCAACAGAATTTGGCCCGCAGTAGTTTTCCTTCAGAGGTATTCTGTCCATATTTTTATATTCATTTATATTTGGTTGACGGTATCCGCTTCTAGTATTTCCAGGAATCAGCGTTATCAACGCTATTCACTTACACATTGGAAGACTACTGAAGACCAGATTCTATTGCAGAAAAATAGATACCATGACTGTTTTAAGATATTCCTGGCTCTTAAAATGGACAAGAGAGGATTCATAGAACAAGAAAGTTCATGCAGAAGACATTAGCTTGGTTGGTTTTATCACTCCTTTTCAGTTCACTTAACGCCGAATTAAATTTTAAACAGTTTTGTATAAGTATAGTTCTTGTTTACTAACAGTTAAGTGTCAAAACTGTTCTATTTCAAGCAATTCAATTTAGCAAAGTAGTTTAGTTCTATTTGACCCATAGATAGGACCCTGTAAGGTGCTACCACTCCAGGCCACAGTGGACCTAGGAGTGATGGAAATGAAGAGGTACTCCGCATTCCCCAAAGCTCCAGCATTATTGGAACTTCAAATTGTTTAGTGTCATATCCAGGACATTTGTTAGGAGGGGAGTCCTACCCCTCTGCAGATAAGCAGTCGGTGTATTCTACAGCCCCAGCCAACTGGGCAAGCCTTAGCTTGATATAAGCAGACTATGTGACAAAAGGATTGTAATCATCAAGCTGGTGGATAAATTCCATTCAACAAAAATACCTATCCCGGGACACCATTCGAGCAAATAGATTGAATCCTTAATCTTTCTCATGAGTCAACCAAACATCACGGGGTGGGGTGGGGGAAGAATTATAGACGCCACTCAAATCACCTCCCGACTAGAATAAAAGGAACCTAATAACTTCAGATCAGATTAATCGGAATGGTAAAAAAAAAAAAAAAAAAAAAAAAATTAATATATATATCTATATATATCTATGTAGTTTCCAATATAAATTTCTTCCTCATGGGGAAGAAAAAAAAAAGTATGCTGGACAAAGATGGCACCTCGAATATACCGAGAGCCTTATGGGCCATAATAACGTCCATCACTATTGATTTCCTTGAAAAAGGTCCAACTATAAACAGTACTTCCAGTTGCCAACTCCTTAGGCAATATTTCAAATTTATTGAATGACCCTTGTATTTGTACAAATTAATACTCTTAAGCGTTATCCTATTGATATTTCCATCTATCCGAGGTGATGACAACGTAACATTTAAGCACATTAAGTTATGTCTTATCCTATTAAGGATTCCGTTTTCAAAAATTTTAAAGATTGTTTACAAAGACTTTGCGTTTATGTGACATATCGACCAATGCAAGTTAATGCCAAATCCTGTTTATACACAAGTGATTTAGTAAACATTTTGAAGATTTTTTAAACGAGCCCGAGTTCTTTTCGCATGTAGTTAAGAGGTTCGAGAAAAAGAAAAAAATCAGAAGTATATAAAAAGGTGAAAAAGATCAGGCAACATAACCAAACTACAGTTAACCTTGTAAAAGGTTTTTCTTGTGAATAGGCTGGACCTCTTGTGCCACAAGGATTTTATACATCGAACGGATTTTTACCTCATTGACTCGGCTTCTCCCGGCTGGACTAAACTTCTGACTTTGCTTGGAGCTTTAGATAAGTGACATTTTTAATTTTTTTCTCTCATCCCTTCACCCTTTTAGTTTTCTCATTTATGGCCGGCCGGTGTGACCCTCCCCCTCAGGGGGAAAAAGAAAATTAAATCACCTTCATTGAAAAATGCCCCTCCCTGACCAAAAAGAAAAATCACCACTTAAAAAAAAAAAAAAAAAAAAAAAAAAACTACCCTCCCCTGACAAAAATGCACCTACTACTGAAAAATCACCTTTAAGTAAAAATGCCCAAGAAAAAGAAAAACCGGAAAACAGTTGGACAGCCCCTCCAAAAATTCAGGTCGACGTCGACGACTTACTCCAGCGAGCAAAGGCCATCTCCAGTGAAGTACAGGAGCATGGGCTTATGTTCAATTTGGAGGAAGTAAGGCAAGACAAAAAAAAAAAAAAAAAAAAAAAAAAAAACGTGTGTCTTTGTTGTGGATAAACGATCACGCAAGATCGTTAAACCCGCCAAAGACATGGTTCTACGTCAAATTTCCAGCCTGGGCGTAAAGGCACAAGCTATAATAGCTGGTACCTCTTACGCTTTCTGAGATATATTGCTGCCGACCATTGAAGAAGCCGTCGCCCTAACAAAAAAAAAAAAAAAAAAAACACGTGAAAATAAAGAATATTTTTTCAGGACTGAATATATGGGGCGGCGGCGGACCACGGTATCAATATATGAGGTCCCTAGCTTCCTAAGAGACGCAAATTTAGCTGCCTATGTGCTACAATTTGGTAACATCGTCTCAGCGACTCATGACGGAATGCGTGGGGAATGGAGGTTCGACATTATGTTGGATGTCAAAACCTTCTACTCCGTTCCCAACTGGTTGGAGGTGGAAGGGTGCAGGCTTCCTGTCATCGTTTCAGGAAGGAAACCCGCCTGCTGGCACTGTGGCGAGATTGGTCACCTCTCCGCAGTTTGCCCGGGGAAGAAGGCCCCGAAAAAGCCCGACCATAAACCCGGTACCCTCCCACCTGTTGTTGCATCAAACACTGAAAAGGAGGCTCCCGTAGTCTCGCCCACACCAGTGGGTACAAAAAACCGCACCCCCCCTTCGTCCCCTACGGTTAATTCCGAAGAGTCGGGGGCCGAGTGGCTGACTGGGAAAAGGTGGGAGGAAGCTCCAACCTGCGGATCCTCACTCCCAAAAGTTATCCCAGGTGGGCACCAACAGTCCACCCCCCTCACAAGCCAAGTCCAACAACAGCAATTCTCTATCATATGCCAAAAAAATATCCTCACCCAAAACTAAATACCCACCCAAGACCCCACCTAAACAGCCCACTCCTCCCAAGGTCAGATCTTTTAGCCCAGGCCGGGCTAAAAGCTATTGGAATTCAAAAAGCGGCTGGACCAGGAGCGCAAATCGTCTCCACGACCAGAGCCCCCTCATTCCACCCCTTCATCACCAAAACAGCCGCGCATCATAAGACCACCACCATCCACACCGCCCCAAAGATCCATGCCACCGCCATTAATGTCCATCTTAATCCCGAAGAAAAAAAAGAGCCCCCCCTCCGCTGCCGTTAGATTCACCAGTCAAGCCATCTCCACCAGCAGCAGCACCGTCATCTCCAATCACAACCCCAAAGAAACGGCGGCGGAGTTCATCGATAGACAGTTCGGGGGATGAGGTAAAAAAAAAAAAAAAAAAAAAACCACGGCACCATTCGGGAACAAGCATCTGCCGGGTGGATGAGGGAGCTCTGGATCGTCTCTACAAGGTCCAGCCGTTACTCCTGAAAGATTTGAGGGTCCTCCACAACTTCAAGGAAGTAAATGGACGAAATGTGGAGGACCCCAAAAATTTCCCAAACGCATGGGTCACTACAGTCATCTGGAAGGGCCGAGGGTCGGAAGGCGTTATGAAAATGCTTGGGGAGGCGAACGAGGCCCTCAGCCCAATATCATTCCTAAAAGACGATCTCATTTCATGTAAGGGTCTTGTTGGGAGGGTCCCTGTTGCTTTTCACCCCTCCCTTTATAGGGCCCTAAAACTAACCTATCCGCGGGACGTCGCGGGGTCTCGCTCATGACGGAGCCATCAATAATGAGATGGCCACAGGATCCATGAGCCAGACCGTCGGTGTCCTGACCCCAGCCATGTTTAGTCCGGGCACTCAACCCCTGTAATTTTCATGATGGATTTAAGGTTGGCTAGCTTAAATGGCCGCGGCCTGAGGTCGGATTCTAAGCGATCCCAATTACTTTTATACCCCCAGCGTCGCGGCATTGATATATGTTGTTTACAGGAGACTCACTGACTCCAACTTCCATGAAGGTATTCTGTCGAGGGACTATTTGTCCTTCTCAGCGTACTTTGGTCGTTCCAGAGGTGTCACCTGGCTGATAAGTAGACGTCTAGACGCTACGTGTGCTCTTGTTCTTTCAGATCCGGCGGGCAGACTGTTCTGGACGTAACCATAAAGGATACGGCGTTTCGGCTGATTGGGGTTTATGGGCCCAATGTTACCAGTGAGCTCCCTGCCCTTTTCCGGCGCATCGAGCTGTACGTCGTTCCGTCAAAGCGGGTAATTTTAGTGGGAGATTGGAACGCCGTCCTCGATCCCAACTTAGATAGAGGGGCTATTAGTGCGGGTACTAACACCTTGCATGCCAGATATTTTCGTGATTTTGTCCAGCGACTTGATCTGACAAATTTCGCGAAAGGCATCCAAATAAGAGCTTGGACTTGGACCGGTAGGGGCGCCTCGGCCCAGCTTTATAGCTATTCTGACCGAGTGTTAGTTAAGCGAGTCGACTTAGATTATTTAGGTGGTCCAAGTTTCGATCCCTATAAAAATTCCGACCACAAATTTTTATGTGTGTCGATTAGGTTAGATAAGGCTAGATGTAGGATGTCTGGTTACTGGAAGTTCAACTCTTCCCTTTTGGCGGAGGCTGACTTCCGGAACCAGCTAGAACTAATGATAAAGTGGGAATTGACGGGGGCTATTATGGGAAATAGGTGGTGGGCTAACCTTAAGGATAGCATTAGATCTTTTGCTGCCGACTATGGTAGGAGACTCAAGTCAGCCAGGGTAGCGGAGCAAAGCTCGATTAAGGATAAGCTAGATTGGGCGGTTTTGGCGGGAGATAGTGGGCAAGTTAACGTAGCTAAGGCCGAGCTGGCCTCCTTGCAAATTAAGGAGTACCAAGCTCTGGTAGTTAGGGCTAGGTTAAAAAGAATGTCCTGCGAGGCGACGAATATGGCCCAGGAACTACGGGCCGAGGAACTCAGGCATGCGACAGATCGGCATATCGCCATTGTCACATCACCGGATGGGCAACGTCGAACTACAAACGAAGCCATCTGTGGGGAGTTCCGGCAGTATTTCTTGAAGCTCTTTACCGGGGAGCCCGGACTGAGTTCTGCTCAGTTTGACACCTATCTTGCCGACTTCCCTCGCCTTTCGGTGACTGAAGCGGCTGGGTGTGAGAGGCGCATAAAGGAGGAGGAGATTCGGGATGCACTGAAGTCGGTCGGGCTGGATAAGTCTCCCGGAATTGATGGACTGCCCTACGAAGTGTACTTGAGGTTGTCGCACATGTTTGTCCCCTTGCTGGCAACCATCTATAACAACTGGATGAGGCAGGGTACCATACCCAGACGCTTCACCAGGAGCATAGTGAAGTTGCTTCGTAAGAACAAACATTGTGGGGATGGGATTAGTAACTTTCGCGCTTTAACGATGTTAAACACTGACTTAAAGATTTTGGCGAAGATCCCAGCAAACCGTTTGCGAACTGTCCTGCCTAGTCTGATTTGCCCCGAACAGACTTGTGCTGTGAAGGGTAGGACTATCCAGGACAGTCTTCATCTGGTCCGCACGATCATAGAAGTCGACGGAAATGCCGCGCTGATAAATTTAGATCAGTCCAAGGCCTTTGATAGGGTTGACCATGCTTTTCTGGAGGCTGTCTTGTCTGCGGCCGGCTTCGGGGTGGATTTTCGCACCTGGATACGTCTCCTTTATGCGTCCCCCGGAGTCATGGTGGAGGTGAATGGGGTAAGGTCGGAGCCCTTTACTCTGACTCGATCGATTCGTCAAGATTGCCCGTTATCGCCCATGATCTACATCCTTGCACTAGAGCCTTTTCTGCGCAAGCTAAAGGCGAACCCGGTCCTACGCGGCCTCACGTTACCTGGCGCCAGTCAGGTAGCCAGGTACACTACATACGCTGACGACGTCAGCGTGCTTGTAACGAGCAGTGCCGAGGTGGAGGAGGTGAGCAAAGAAATCGGAAGGTACGAAGCTGTAACAGGCGCCAAGATTAACCGCGAAAAGTCTGTCGGCTTGCGGTTGGGCTCGTGGAAAGGCTGTGCTCTTCCCGGTCCCTTCATTTGGAAAGACGGTCCGTGCAAGATACTCGGCGTCTGGTTCGGGCCTGATCTTCAATTGGAGAAAAATTGGTCGGAAGTACTGGAAAAAGTCGTAGCTGCAACGGAGTTGTGGCTACGAAGACGGTTCTCCCTTAAGGAACGGGCTGAGGTGTGCTGTTCACACATCTACTCCCTAGTCGTATACCGACTTTCAGTGCTTCCTATACCGCCCACCACCCTATTCAAGCAGGAAAAAATTCTCTTCCAGTTTATCTGGGCTAAGAGGTATCCTTTGGTGCGACGGGAGATCTGTTACCTTCACCCTTCCGAAGGCGGTCTAGGTGTGCCGAACGTCGAGGCACGGCGCCATACTTTGCGTCTCACTTTCCTAGATCGGATGTGTTCACGGGATACGGCGGCGGGAAGCGTCTGAAAAGACGCTAAACAATCTTTCCCGTCGCTAAGAAGTGTGCATTCTGCTGACGGGGAGGCCCATCGTTTGCCCAGACGCGAGTGCCGGCATGCTTTGAAAGTTCTCTCTCGGCTGCAGACAGGTCTGACAGCCTGCCTTTGTCGAGTCGGGCATTATATCGATGTTTAGTCAGGGGGCCGCTAGCGATGGTCTGATTGGCGAGCTCGGTGTGACGGAGGTGGAGGGTCGCTTGCTGTGGCCTTGGGCCCCCAGGATGAGGTGTCTCAATAATGACGAGGCTTCCCTCACCTGGCTGGTCATTCGGAATGCCCTCTGGGTCGGCAAGAAATTGTTTTCAGCACAACAGGCTATTTCGCCAGAGTGCGGCCGGTGCGGTGATTTGAGACTATTGGTCACGCCTTCTTTCACTGCCCGATCGTACGGCCGCTGTGCAAGCTTCTTGAAGGCTACATGGTCCACATCCTTAATGGAAAGTTCTTCGTCCTGGAAGCTAGTTCTGTGTGCAGCAATGTGGTACCGAAGTTAAACAGACAGGAACATTATGTGTGTAGCACTATGGGGGTAGGCCGCCAAAGCAGACGAGTCTGTTTTGGCGCGAAACCAGACAAAGGATTCTTGGACCTGAAATCTCGCCGTATCCGGAAGTGGTAAGGGGACGCGAACGAGAGTTGACGACGCGACCCAAGAGAGAGTTGGTAGTCGGACAGGAGCAGAGGCAGTTGGTAGTCGGACAGGAGCAGAGACAGTTGGCGTGGATCCACGGAGGGGCAGTCAACACCAGACACCGAGCAGAGAGGCGAGGAGACAAGATAGGGTCCAGTGAAGAAGAGTCTCAAGATGTCTGATCCCAGTAGCATTGTGGAATTTTCGCTAGTAACCCACGCTAGCGATAGTCTGCACATGCATGTAGTGTTGCATACCTCCCTCTGCTCTTGGTAACCCCAAGTTTGTTCGTTTATCCTTCTATTTTCTCCTGTCTCCCTCGATCGTATTCTTGTGTAGGTAAAGAAATGTGCGTTACCCCCTCAGCCACTAGTTGATCACCGGCCGGCTAAGAAGTGACATGGTTAGAAGACAGAGAAAATGTGGGGGGTGAGGGGGTAGCGTTTCACAAATGGTGCCGTGACCAGGATGAAGAAAAACCTGATGAAAAAAAAATAGGAATGAATCGAGGGATGAAGGAGTCGGGAAGCGAGCGGACGAAGAAGAAAGAAAAAAAAAATGCAATAAGGACCCTGCGAGCAACGAGAAAAGAAAAGGAAAAAACGAAAGAAACAAGGAAAAGGAAAAAAAAAGATTGAAAAGGAAGAAATCTACAAAGGTAGGAATACACATTCCCCACCCACCTGCACTCGAATAAATTTGTTAGATTAAGGAAATTTTAAGATGTAGAGAGAAAAAAAAAAAAAAAAAAAAAAAAACCCAAGTAATCTATTTCGTTTGTGTGTGTATGTATGTTTAAGCCCCTCATAACTGATTTTTTTGTAGTATTTTTGTTAGAAGGGAAAGAAAGAATTTATTCCCCTACCCTCCTCGCACACTTATCTTGACCAGTAGAATTCAAATGATTTTTTTTGCGTAGCAGTTTCCATAGTATAATCATCCTTAAGTGATAGGACCAGTGGCTTAAAAAAATATTGTCCCTTCTGGGAAGTTTTATAGTAATTTTTTTCTATGCTGGAAAGGTGATAAGTCACCGATTAAAAAAAAGAAAGATTTGTTAGATTAAGGAAATTTTAAGATGTAGAAAAAAAAAAAAACAAGTAATCTATTTCGTTTTTGTGTGTGTGTGTGTGTGTATGTTTAACCCCTTAGCTGCTGATAATTTTTGTTGTATTTTTGTTAGAAGGTAAGGGAGGGTCTTCTTCCCCTACCCGCTTTTCACACTTAACTTGACCGGTAGAATTCAAATGCTTTTTTTTTTCCTTCTTCGTAGCAGTTTCACATAGTAATTTTTATACTTAAGTGTTCAGACCAGTGGCTTAAGAAAGAAAGTTAGTCAGTTCTGTGAAGTTTTATAGTAATTTATTTTATGCTGGAAAGGTGATAAGTCATCGATTAAAAAAAATTTTTTTTTGCTGCAAGGTTCACTAAAAAAAAAAAAAAAAAAAAAAAAAAAAAAAAAAAAAAAAAAAAATTGTGGTATTTCAAAACCCCAGAGAAATTAGAGAGAAAGTGAGATTTCTAGGTTAAAATCGACTGGTCAAAGTCGGATCATCCGAGTGCAGAGGGTAGAAGGTGGAGGAAAGCTTCTACCACAAAAACAAAAAAAAATGGAAAATATAAAAAAATTTAAAAAAAAATAAAAATGGCGGAAAAATTTGAACAAAGAAAAAGGAAGAACAGATAAAGTCATGAAAAAGAAAGAAAAAAAAAAGAAAGAAAAAGAGAGAACGAAAAGTAGAAAGAAAGATTGCTAGGGAATTTTTGTCACTGCATCCATGCCTGTCTCTGTTAAAAAGAAAATAGAAAGAAAGAAAGAAAAAGAATAAGTAAACTTTAAAAATTAGGAAGAAAAGTTTTTTTTTTTTTTTTGTGGATTTAAAAAAAAAAACGGTTGGAAGCAAACGCTATCCCCTCCCACACCACCCCCGGTAGAGGGAAGAATTCAAGTGGACAGGAGAGAAGGAAAGTAAGACGCAAAGAGAAATGGTGGAAGTGGGCAGAGATCTCAAGGGAAGAGAGACAAGGGTTAGAAGGTGGATGCGTGACAGATTCCTTCAGAACAATTTTATTTTTATATATTTGTCAATTGTAGTTTTTATTTTTTTTATTTTTTGTCTGAATTGTTTATTATTAATTTTTTTTGTTTAACTTGTGTGGATTTTTTTTTTTTTTTGCTATCCTTTGTTTGTTTGTTTTTTTTTTTGTTATACTTTGCCTTGTTTTTTTTGTTGGTTTTGGGGGACTGGGCTTACCGTGTCATTTGCTTTGTTGTTTATTGTTATTTGTTTATTTTATTTTATTTTTTTAATTTAATTTATTTTTATTTTTTATTTTTGTTTTACCTTCATGGATTTTCTGGGTTTATTTTTCGTAAGTTTAACTGCTCTGGGCACTTCTTCACTTCGTCTGATCGTGTTCCCCTGGGGGGGTGCACGGGGGCCCCGTTTCGCGGACTGGTATCGAGGGGTAGTAAGTTATACAAGTGATGATTTGGGAGGGCGAGTGGCCTGGTTGACATGGAATTGATGAAATGGTACCGAGGAAACGGTTGACGATGGGTTGGGAAGACGATACCTGGGCGCGGGGCGGTGTCCGGTTGCTCCTCCCCCCTGACTGGTCATGGCTGGACGATCTGGGAGATGGTGTCAATTGCTTTTTTTTTTTTTTATCTTTTGAAAATCCATGGTGATTGATGGCTGAGAGACTTGTTTTGTTTGTTGCAGGGGGCAGTGAAGGCCCCCAGGTTGGGAAGTGAATTCCAGTGCTTTCTGGAACATTATTCCTGTTACGACACCGATCGAACTGCGGAGATTACTGATGCTCCCACGTCGTAAGGAAAGGGGGGAGACAAGTCCAAAAATACTCCTGAATTGTTGGGTAGGGGTGGTTAAAATTCCCCTGTGTTCTGATGGGTTGGAGAATGGGGTGAAATGTTCGAAAATTGAATAATGTTGGAGGTGAATCAAAAAGTCCTTTTGGAATGAAGAATAGGGATGAGTCAGGAGACCCCAGAATTGTTCACAGGAGAGCAAGGTGGAAGAGCTGAATCCAGCAATATTTTTTTTTTATTTTTTTTTAAATTTTTTTTTTTATGTGTATGATGATATGGTGTTATATTATTTATTATTTTTTTTTTAGGGGACGACCGAACCCCTTTAAAATTTTGTAAGTTCGGTTTTTACTTCCTGTAAATGTTCTTTTTTTTTTTTGCTTGTTAAATCGTGTTGTAATTTATTGAGAATAAATGACAAGGGTAAGAGAGGGAGGTATGTAGCACTATGGGGGTAGGCCGCCAAAGCAGACGAGTCTGTTTTGGCGCGAAACCAGACAAAGGATTCTTGGACCTGAAATCTCGCCGTATCCGGAAGTGGTAAGGGGACGCGAACGAGAGTTGACGACGCGACCCAAGAGAGAGTTGGTAGTCGGACAGGAGCAGAGGCAGTTGGTAGTCGGACAGGAGCAGAGACAGTTGGCGTGGATCCACGGAGGGGCAGTCAACACCAGACACCGAGCAGAGAGGCGAGGAGACAAGATAGGGTCCAGTGAAGAAGAGTCTCAAGATGTCTGATCCCAGTAGCATTGTGGAATTTTCGCTAGTAACCCACGCTAGCGATAGTCTGCACATGCATGTAGTGTTGCATACCTCCCTCTGCTCTTGGTAACCCCAAGTTTGTTCGTTTATCCTTCTATTTTCTCCTGTCTCCCTCGATCGTATTCTTGTGTAGGTAAAGAAATGTGCGTTACCCCCTCAGCCACTAGTTGATCACCGGCCGGCTAAGAAGTGAAATGGTTAGAAGACAGAGAAAATGTGGGGGGTGAGGGGGTAGCGTTTCACATGTGTTTCTCTGCTTACTCGGCGTTATGCTTGTCGTAATTTGGACGAGAAAGGAACTCTACGAAGATGAGTCTTTTTCTTCTCAGACCCTGGAGGCATTTTTTAAACACCAAATCAAGGTCAAAATCCGGTCTGAGAGAAAGACTCTTCTCTGGAGTTTGGCGAAAGGTGGGTGACTGTTGCGCGCTAGTGTTGCGTGGTAGGAGCCAGCCTTATTTTCAGCTTGGACATCCCAGGGACATAAGAATTTTGGGTTACCGGAAGGACATGACCACCCAGCCCAGGTAAGTTAGATTTTAGGCCATTTTGATTTAGTTTGTTCCTAATTCAGTTAACTTAGCTAGAGTATGCGAGGTCATTGGGCCCCCTTTTTCGTCTCTTTTGCTTTACTCTCCCTTCCCCTCTGTTAGATGACAGGAATTGGAGTTCTCCAGGAGTGCGAATGTTATTTCATGTATTTGTTTACTTATATTTTTTTATCATTTATTTATCCTACTTATTTATTTTTCCTCTTTCGACTGGTTAACTCCTCTTTCTGCCATGTTTTAGTACGTGGGGGGGGATCCCATACTAACCATCATAATGTACATAATTTTTTATTCATCTTTTCGTTTTTAGGGGAATTATAAATAAACATGCATATAGCGTTCGTTTAGTTTTTTTAAATTGTTCCCCTCCCCCTCACACTGTAAATATGGGATTAAGTTTAGAAGTCTATGGAACACTAGTGTTTTGGTGAGTGTTTTGGTGAATGTAGTTTGATAGTGATGTTTAATTGAGGTATTTTGGTGCTTTTTTTATTTTGGAGATATGTATTGGTCAGTGAATGAGTAGTTAAGTTAGAGATTAGGATAGTGTAGACCAGCCTTCCCCCTCCATTTTTAGGCCTTGTGCCAAATTTGTAAATATTTGTTTACAGTAAATATTTACCCAAACAACAAAAGTTCCGGAAAAATTTGAAACGAAAAGTCATTGACGAAGCTACACAGCTTGCAAATAAGATTTAGCGGACCGTAAAAACGGGAAAAACTAGCAACAACACTTCTCACTAAGAGACTACATAGAACTTTGAAAAACAAAAAAACTGTAAATCTATGCAAAAAGAAATTAAGTATCCTTATCTAATAGAAGCAGTTTGCACACATGATTTCAAAAATATATTTCTCAATTTGTTTGCATACGCTTAGATGGTTTCAAATAAGTAATCCTTTGTAAACAATTATAGCTTTAACTCTTAATACAAACAATTTACTGTTTTATAATATTTCTATCGAATTATTTTCCAACAGTTCGATTTGAATTGTTGTTAGAATCATCATAGTACCATTACTCCTAATCAGAATACCAAGAAATGGAGTGACTAGGTACTTTACATTTTTTGACGTAAAGTCAACGCCCATTAGGATGGGACATTTCGGTCGACAGTGTTCCCAGATACGCGGATAAAGGTTGCGTGTGTCTTGGTTCCGGTAAGCCGGCATTCGTATCACGCGCGTTAAGATCTGCGCTCCTCGAGCCGGGGGGGGGGCTTCTTCTCAGGAGAGGCTAAATTTATCCCCTGCCGCCTAAGGTACCCCTTTTTAGGGGGGGAATACTGACGGGGCTCAATGCATTATTGGAACCGCCGGGCATGTGGTGGTGGGCTCGGGTCCTGCGTCTGCAAAAAAAAAAAGGCCATGTCCCATATTCGCACAAGTCTCTATAACTAGAATACTCCACCGGATAAAATTTAGTGTCATATCAGGAGGTAGAGGATGTCTCGCCTCTAGAGGTGGGGCGGCATTTTCTAAGCTCCGTCGACAATGTTGTGATAAGTGAACGGCTTTAAACATTCAACGGATTCCATGAATTGGTTCAGAAATTAAAATGCAGGAAGAGTGGGCCTTCGTCAAATATTACATTCGGAACTACCACCCCTTAAACAAAGCCCTCAGATTGACCAGAGAATACGTAACAGAAGACCAGGTAGAAGTCAACTACTGCTGTTAAGTGTGGTATTCCACAAAAAAAAAAAAAAAAAAAAAAAAAAAAAAAAGCTTTTAAGTCGGTACCTCGGAAGATGAGAAATAAGCTCCAGCCGTAACAACTAAAACTTAAGTCCTTCAATTTTAAAGTGGATGATAAAGTTGTGGAGGACTCTTCAAACTTCCAATACCAGCGTATAAAGAACATGATTGAGGAAGCCACTCTGGCTCTCCTTCATATTATACACGAAACATGAGAAGTGTTGCTGGAAGGGCCCCCAATCTACCCACACCCTTGTTTCTATCGGGTAGAATATCTCATGACGGTACCATCGATAAAGATACGAGATTTGATCTACGAACCAAACCGCCAGTGTCCTTACCCATACCATGTTCAGTCTAGTTACCCCACTCCTCTAGTTGTTCGTATAGATTTAAGATTAACAAGTGTGAATGCCCCAGACTGAGGTTCAACTAAGGTGTCAACGTTTTACCTCCAGTTTTGCGGGGTTGGTATTTGTTGTGTACGCAAGGTTCACTTAGATTCCAATTTCTGTGGAAGCATACTGTCGAAGGTATACCATCTTTTTTTCAACTAGTTTTGACGGTCGCACGAGAATGGTTTCCTGGCTGATAAGTTGAAACCTTAATGCGACATGTTTATTTTCAGATCCAGCGTGCATATTTTGGATGTTACCATAAGAAAAAGTGTCGTTTAAATAAGATTTATGGGAACTAATGTCACCTTTGAGAAGCCTGACGCTTGTGATGTCATCAAGTTCTAGTGGGAGATTGGAACGCAGCTCTTGATCTGGACAAATCGAGGAGCGTGTGGGGCTACTTACAATTCGGATCCCAAATATGTTCCGATTGTCGCAAAACTTTCTCGTCGACAAATTCAGGGAAAGGCATCAAACCAAGAATAACTTGGATCGGCAGGGAAGGATACCACGGATCAGCCTTTTAGCTAACTCGACCGAGGTGTTAGTTTGAATAGATTTCTAAGGT
Organism: Sepioteuthis lessoniana; assembly: GCA_963585895.1. Classification (NCBI taxonomy): domain Eukaryota; kingdom Metazoa; phylum Mollusca; class Cephalopoda; order Myopsida; family Loliginidae; genus Sepioteuthis; species Sepioteuthis lessoniana. The sequence continues at coordinate 35,287,642 of OY757933.1, read as the reverse complement.
GGTCCAAGTTTCTAGTCTTAAAAATTCTGACCTCAAACTTGTCTGTGTCAAGGCTTAGCCTAAGATGACTGGTAACTAGAAATTTAACTAGTATGTGAATTTTCAGGGCCAGCTAGAACTGGAATTGACAGGGAGCATAAATGGAGTAGTTGATCGGCAAAGCTTAAGGATAGAATTAGATCCTTCACTGCCTACTGTACGAGACAAACTAGATAGAGTAGCGGGACAAAGAATCAATATGTAGGATAGATAGGGCTGGAGATAGCGTTGAAACTAATATGCTAAGGCAGAGCTGGCTCCCCTACTCCTAAGTACCAGTCCCTCGTTAAAAAAAAAAAAAAAAAAAAAAAAAAAAGCTTGCTCGACAACGAACATGCCTCAAGAACTTCGAGCCGAAGAACTAAGGCACGTTCCCAGCAACATACCGTGAGTGTCACATCGGACAGATACGTCAGACTACACACAAAGGCATTTGTGGAGTTTCGCAATTACTTTCAGGAAGTCTTTAGAGAACCCGCACTGCGTTCTGCTCAGTTTGACATCTTGCCGATTTTCCTTGCTCCGAAGCAAAAGGGTATGAGGGTGTACATAATAGGAAATTCGGCAGAAGTTGAAAACGGTCGTGACGGAGAAGACTTCCGAAATCGATGGTCTTATGAAGTGTACTTGAGGCAGTCTCACAAATTTTTCTCCTTGCAGCCGACTCTCCACGAGAACTGGGAGGAAGCAGAGGTTCATCCTAACGCTTCAGAAGTTTCTATGCACGGACAAACATGGTGGGGACGGGATTAGTAACTTTCGTTTTTAAGGATGCTAAACACCGACTTCAGCCTCAAACTGTTGCGCTGTTAAAGGCGGAACTATCCAGGAGTGCCTTCATTTGCTTCACACGAAAAGTCGACGTTAATGCTGCGCTAGGCGAGAGAGATCTTTGAAATTCGGCAGAAAGCGAGTAAATGTTGCACGTTTGTGTCGCGTGAAATATACTAACCTTGAATTCTTTAAGGAGATTAGAGGTATAGAAGAATTTTGCGTCCTTGGAAAGAGCGATGACAAGTATTTCAAATTAGACTTGTTTTTTGCCTTGATTTTATAAAAAGTGGTTTAACTTTGTATGTTAGCTCATCGACCCGATGTTTATTTTCAGTTAGTTTTTTTTTTAACCCTTCCGCCTGATAGGACAAAAATCAGAATTTTCTCGGTGTGCAAAGTTTTTACCTACCCCCACAATGCTTTTCAATCGGTGAGCTTGCTTTTCTGCAAATTTAGCCTGTGAGCAGGACCCAATAATAACGTTAATCCATATCTATTAAAGAGCGTGCACAGAGTATTAGTGCCGGACGGAAATTTCATTTTAGTTTTGTTTTTAAATGATAAAATATGATTCCCTATTTACCAACATAAAATTCTGTACCAAAACTTTCCATGTGTCTTAGGTACAGCACAATTTATTAATTCCTAAATAAGCTTATTCGTTTGAGATTTTCATTCTTTGAAATACAAAAGTTTCCTTCTTAAAATGTCCTGTTCCAACGGCTGGAGAAGCTAGACGGCAATTACACAAGAATGCTGCGAGCAATCTTGAACAAGTCCTGGCGGCAACACCCCACAAGACACCAACTGTACGGCCACCTGCCTCCTATCACGAAATCTATTCAAGTAAGACGAACCAGACATACAGGACACTGCTGGAGAAGCAGGGACGAACTCATAAGTGATGTACTCTTGTGGACCCCCCCCACACACACACATGGCCGTGCAAAAGCAGGACGATCAGCACGAACATACATTCAGCAACTATGTGAGGATACAGGATGTTGTCCTGAAGACCTGCCCGAGGCGATGAACGAACATAAAGTTAACTACCTAAAAAGTTGACTACATTCTTTATCGCTGGTTTCTCTTACGGTCATTTCTTTGACAAGACGTAAAAATTTCAGAACGAATCACTATACCTCATTTAAATCTGCTAAAAGCCAAACTTAGCTACAGAATGACTTCCTTAAAAAGGGGTCAAGCTTTGCCTACAAGAGTCTCCAGTTAACCTGGACGGCAAAGTTAAATGGCATAAGAAATATTAGTTTAGTGATTTTTTTTCACCCCCCCCCCCCCATTAGATAGCAACACATAACTCGTCTGTTACTTCCTGGTGACATCGGACCGATTTCTCGGTCATTCTTGTATTGTCAGAAGTGAAAAGTTCCCCGAAAATATAAACAGCCTTAGATATAAGTACAGTACTGCATTTTCAATATTTTCTTAACGATACATAGATTTCTTTCAGTAGGACAAGATTTTATAGGGTGTACAAAATAACCTAAAAGAGTCCTTTTAGTCATGTTAAAATGGGAAGGTCGACAGGTTTCTATCCTCGCTGATCACAACCTTTAGGATTAGGGGGAATTTGTCATGAGTGAAGTGGAAAAAAGGGTAAATTCAAAACCCAGTAAACAGTCCCTATTTATAAGGGATATTATGAACGGTCTCTCGGACTTCCAATTGAAAATCCAAGTGACTTGCTCAATATGGTGAACAAGTTGTCATTAGAAGGCGCAATTACGATTATTTATATAATTGTCAGCAATCGCTGAACCCATATGCGTTATTAATTTTATCAACAGGGCAATTTCTCATTTTTGTAGGCATTGCTGTTTAATCCAAGTATCTAGACATGGGCTGGTTCTCCCAATGTAACATTTTGAAATTCCGTATGAAACGTTGGTCCTCGATAAAAAGTTATCAGCGAGGATCGAAACCGGTCGACCTTCATATTTTGATATTAATAAAATTATTCTCTTGAAAGTGGGGAGACACTTTGCCAGAAATCTCGAAGATCAGTCTTGTCAAATGTCTTCCTCATCGGGCACCGATTTGTTCTAATAGCAGGATTAGTTGCAGAAATTTTAGAAGTTACTGATATTTTTTCTAATGTATTTGTACCCAGACAACGCCATATCGAGTAGTATTAGATCAAAGATTAAGGTTTAACTACATTAGATCGTTTGATCCTTCTAGATATCCGATATACATGAAACTCATGGATTAGGCCAGTTAGTCAGCAAATAGCACAGATCTCTGGGTCAGTTATGCGCCGTTTTAACTTAAAGCGAGAACCTCTTTCACCATCAAATCTGCCTTTTTGTCTCCCCACAAAAAAAAAAAAAAAAAAAAAAAAAAAAGAAGTCTTCAATAAATGATGGTAAATAAATTCCAATGTCAGTGTAATGCTGACTATAGGTAAAACTCGCTAAAGGCTAGAAGTTAGAGTCAAGCAGCACATCCCACGAGAATTAGACAGTCCCAAGAAACATTCGGGTTTTCACACGCACAAGATTCGGCTATTGGTGATCACTTGAGCGAATATTATATATGCCGGACAAACTCAGATTGTTTCTTGCACAAAGCTAGGTTCAAGAAACATCTGGCTGTTCTCAAAACCAGAGCAATTACGCCATTTCGTCCAAGCCTCTGCAGTCAGAAGACAGTTCTATACATTGCATATTTGGGGAGTCAGTAGGTTTTTCTTTCCCACTTATTCTTTAATTTTACTATTTTAATCGATTCCAGTCGTTGCTATTGATGAACCGCCGGACGAAAGGGTTTTTAATATCTTATCGTTTTAAACTATAAATTTATTCGTTATATTTTAACGTACTAAAACTTAATTTTTATAAACATTCTAAATTCTGGTGTGAAAAATCCTGATACAACACTGACAATTCATCAAGCTAAAACACTTGAATACTCAATACACTAAATTGAGCGAAATACGAATCCCTAAGAGTCAGAAGAAACCTAGGTTTCACGTAACTTGGTCATCAGGATCATTCCGATTCGGTTACGTGTGTGTAGTGTCATTTGACGTCCACGTTTAAGATATCAAAGCCTGCTAAATATTACTGGAAAACCTCTTCATCCATTTTGAAGCGGAAGTGGAATATAACTTCAGCAAGTTGACTAAGATTAAGGAGTATCTTGACAGCTATGTATTTACCAAACCCTTCTGCTATGGTCAAGATGCGACACAAGGTCAATTTTTCGAGTTTAAATTCAGCGATTTTCTTGTGAATTGAGTTACCAGAAAATCCGGCGAACACCGACGCACGATATAAGGAAACACTGTCGTGCATAGGTGTTCGGATTTTCTGATCATGGTAAGCCAATTCACAATATAATTCATCTACTAAAAAAAATATACATCGATTTTCTATACTGGTTGCTCTAGCAAGGCTAAAGAAGTCAGCCTACTATCTACCCACAGCTGGATTCATGCCTCCCCACTCCAGGAACATTACCGCGAAATGAAACAGCTTCGTTCAGAATATAAGTTCTGGTCACCGCTTCCATTTCTTCCAATGATAAGAACTAGAAGAACTGTAAAGTTCAGAAAACTTACTAAAAACATTGACAAGCCAGATTAGATCTTGTAAACTATGAAATTGTGAATTATTAAGCGTCAGAGAGAATTTTGGGCCATGAACAAAAACATCTAATCGATTCCCAACAGTGGAAACTAATTAGGAGGAAAAGAATCTGAGATACTTGCAAACTAGGCATTGAAACGCAGTTTAGGGGGACGATACATTGACCCATAATCGCGTTTTATGACATGTCAACCCTTCTGGTTTATTTGATGCCGCGTCTTATATGCAAGTAAAGTTGGCGACCTTAGTCGAGGGCGACCCGAAGGCTCCCTCTTCGATAGCTACAACACCAAGGTGTTTGGGAGGGCACTACTCCTTTCTCTGGATTGCTCCACTTTACCCTTGATCCATACCTTATAATGCCAAGTGCTAAGCAAGGAGACAAAGTACCATTTTTGAGTCTTTGGTACGACTCGAACTGGGATTGAACCCAGGTCTCGCGGGCCATTGGCGAACATTAACCATCATGCCCATTTTCGGTACTAATGCCAATGTAATTACTAAAAATTCGTAATTTGTACAAAAGATTAGCCCCCCCTAAACATTCAAAGCCATAAAACGTCACAGATCGTTTCTCAACGCCATTTACTTTCAAAAAATCCCATCATATGACGCAATTTGAACATATTTGACTGTATCACTTGGTTTTTAATAGAGCAACATATAAAAGCCCTGGTAAAGATTTCAAATTGAATCAAATTTATTTCTCATGCAAATGTTTTGAAATATTTTATATTCAAGAGATTTAAGTCGAAACGGGTAGGAAAAAACCCAAACATCTTCCGTTATATATATATATATATATATATATATATATATATATATATATATATATATATAAACTGGGTGACTAATTTTTTTTCTCTCACTTTGTCCCTTCAATATAATTTAATTTACACCCCGTTTTTAATTATTTTTCCGGTGACTAAGGTTGACAAGTGCCGGACGAAAGGGCCCTCGCTGTTTTGTTTTAAAATAGTTTCCCCCTTTTACCAATGATTTCATTATTCATTTGTTTATATAAATTTCCATGTACCAATAACATGTCGACCGATCCATTATTCCGAGTCGGTCACATTCCTTATGTCACCTCTAAGTGTTGGAGACCCTTTATGTTCGATCTCATCAACCTTCCCTTCGTAAACAAGAGGGACTGCTTGTTAGGGTTGAATGTAATCGGTCTTAAATCTTCTGCTCATCTACTTCACCCACTTCATTTCATTCCCCTTTAAATTTACTGGTAGGGACAACTTGAAAAGTGCCAGTCGAAACCGGTATTTCCCCTTTTTAATCATAAACATGCCTACAAATTCCCTAATCCTCTATGTCTTCTTGGCCATCAAGTTCTTAACTATCAACAATGTTTAAATATTTTAAGAGGTATGATGGTACCATTATAAAGAATTTGAACAAAATTCTAATAGTGAGGGCACGTTTGCAAATAACAAAATCCAAAATTATTTTTTCAAAAATGTATTCAAGATCATGTCTGCCCTTATCAATTTACATTTAGCATTAAAATGCTAAAGTCTGCCCAAGTTTGAAAATGAGAAAATTCTATAAATTTTTCAAAGAAAAAAGTTCCTCTTCTGGAATGCCAATTAAAGACCCTATGACGCCAGAATGTTATGACCCTTTTTATGTTTGATAGGATTCGTTTCTTTCATCTCGTGTCCATCATTCATAAAAATAGTGTTTGCAAGCTTACTTCCCATAGAACAAAGGTAGCATACTTTATCAACAAGCCTTTTGGTCACATAAAAAGAGCCGTCCGCCGATGAAGTCATTTTTGATCTATCTTCATTCAGACCATTTGAATTAGAGTCACTCATTTTGACACTGACTTTACTCGTGTTCCTTTCATATGCCGGACCGTGAGAAGGTGTTCGCCGACATCGAGGTCTTGTATTCCCAACTATCTAAATTAAAACCTCGCTCTGACTTAGCAAGCAGTGACTTTAGAGCCAAACTCAAGTCTTGCCCATACTTTTTCTGGCATGTCTGTTGCGTTTGACGAATCGAGATGGGGAGACCAGCATCACCGCGTCATCAAAGTGTTACGAAATAATTTAGTTATTTCTAAACTTGATGAAAAAAAAAAAAGGTGCTGGTGTTGTATTATTAGGGAGAATGAACATAAACACTTCTTGTAGATATGTCCTGTACCAATAATTTGTTCAAATATATATAGGGTAGGTACAACCCAAGAGTCATATGTAGCCTAAATAAAGTCATTCAATTAAGATACAAGATAAATATCTACAAAGAACAAAATCTTATTCAGTCTTGTTTGGATAAGACATCCATATATTCATGCAAATGACTTCCAATATAGTTAGGTTTTATTTTTCAATATACTTCTGCTACACGCTTTCCGGATAGTGTTCTTTCCCTTTTTACTTCTGAGTGTGTACGTGGGCATGTATATATATGCGTGTACGGGTGTATGAATTTAAAACATTAAACAACGTTGGGATTTAGAGGGAGCAATTAGTCATCAGTTTGGTATATCGACATTTTAAAACTTCTCACATGATAAAGTTTCCTATTTTCTGGTAATTTAATGTTGCTTTCATGTAAAGATTATTGATCAGCATTTTAACATTCTATGTTGATTTCGTGGCAGTTTGTACATTTATGTAGATTACACTTTTGAATTGCAGCTTAAGTTTCTATTAAGTTTTCAAAGGATTTTCCGACAGTTCCATTGCATACTCTACACCTTTTATTTTTGCATTTTGAGATTCAATGCTTTGTTCCAAGTCTTGACAAGATTAATGTATTCTAAGTTTTTGGTTGTCGCTAGCTTTTAATTTGTTGTGTCTAGTATGTTTAAGATGAGATTCTTTGATATTTCTGATTTGCTGTATATAGAGACATGTTAAAGGTTCTTTGTTACAATGTGCTAAGAAGGGGGTCGAAGTGCTAATGGTATTTGTTTCTTATTCGAGTTTATTAGTATTGCAGGATATTTTTTAAAAAAATGGAGGATTAGAGTAATTCTAGGTGGAACTAGATTTTTGTTGATTACTATAGTGCAGATCCAGTGATAGTGGGGTAAAGAATAGACTTTATGCAGATTTTGTAGATGCTTTTTGAAACGAGGTATTGTTGGTGTTGTAAGTGATAATTTTGACACTGATTTTTAATGAGGATGTCTAAAAGTAGTACTTCGAAATCGTATCCCAGAGTGAAATTTATTTTTGGTGTAAGTTTTGGAATAAGTTTGTAAAATCGTTAATGTTCCATGAGCATTTCCAAAATGTGAACGTTATCTTTTCTACGATTTAATAAAATTTATTTTGCTGCATCCCCAAGTGATATTGGATTTTCTTGTAAATATGTTAAGGTTAGTGTGGTGTATGCTGGCGTAAAAAGGGAGAAAAAAATCATTAACAAAACAGCCAAAAATGTTCAGACAATTAGCATCAGTGAGACAACCTGACAAAAATCGAGAAAACGTCTTTACTATGAGATAGTAAAGAGCCAAAACACAAACGCTGTCTCGAGGACTGGAATGGCCGAAATACGTGAAGCAGAAGTGCGCGAAATATTAACCTAATATCAAGTTTTAAAATCAATTGTAAATGTAGAGTCGTAGTCGACCCGAAGGCTACCTTTAGTTTATAAAAGTTTACATTTCTCCAGTTTGATAACCATTTTTATATTCATAATTGTAGAACGCAACAATATACAACAGCAATAATAGTGACAATAATAACAGCAACACTTACCTGAGGTCCGGCATAATCAATACTAATGCTTACTGGACAGGGTTGGTATTACGATTCTTCTGTCCATTAATACTAGCCCTCTGTCAGTGCTAAGTCGGTGTCGCACCTCCCAGAAATCACGGATGTCAGGTTCTGTGAGGTTGCGTTTGGGTGAGAATCCCTGGTTAATAGCATTTATCAGGGTTGTATAGGTCTTGTCATTTCAACCCAATTCCAGTACCATATCACTACAAGGAGCAGGTAAAGGAAGCCCTTTGGGAAGATGTCAAAAGAGGCATCAGTCCCGTACCTATTGGTACCCCGACAGATTGGTGTAGCACCATGGTAATCACCGCGAAAAAAAAAAAAAAACAAAAAAAACGGGAAACCAAGGAGAACGGTAGACTACCAACATTTAACATGAAAGTTCCGCAAAAGGAAAACATGGAGGAATACAAAATAGCGAGAAAGATTTTTCGAAGAGGCAATATAAATTCAATCACTGACCACTTAGCATTCCAGCAGAATGAATGCAGACCAATACGAAATTCTTATACTATTTTAAAACATCTACAGAAAAATCAATACATACTGCAAGACTCAGCATGTATGTGGGAAACTGATACAAAAAATAAAAAATAAAAAAGCAGAGACCTCCGTATTTTAAGATTCATAGAAGTCATTAAAAAAATCTTGGGTTGAACATCGACTATCGTTAACACTACGAAAAACTACCCGAGGGATAACAAACCTTTCAGGCAACAGAGGCCGAAGAAGAAATACAGTTTGACATACGAAACAGAACCAATATATAATCCAAAATAATCTGCCACAAGTTTAGACAAATTCAGATTAACTTAAGGCTCGGTCTGAAATTTTACCATGCCTCAAGTAGTCGAGGAAGAATTAAAATGACCAAAGCATTTGAACGAAGATGGTTTTTTTTTTTTATTAGCTTAATTCGGAGAACGACTACTTGACAGAAAGTCCTTTTTTTTTTCTTCTCCAGATTAAGATAACATTTAGTCAAGCATTCTTTGAAAGTCTCTGGAAAATTAACTCAAGAAATGCACATGGCAACTTCTCATCCAGACAAAGACAAGCTTTAATATACAGGAAAAGTTATTTATAATCATGTCGTTGACAAAGGATGCCCAGTAGTCACTTTAAGTGATAAGATCAAAAATGCAGGAACTAAGGAATTAAACCTACTGAATTAATACAGTCAGTCTAAAGTATAAACTCTGCAAAATACCCAGCGGGATTATAGAAAGATGTCAAAAAATCTAGCAATTTGGATTACCAAAAATCCGAGTCCGAAGTCAAAATGGCTGTTCAGATAATTTAGACACTATTTGGTTTCTAGTATTTCTATCCAACACTGAGAATTTTAGATCTATGTGACCCATAAAGGAGACCCCTATCAGACAACCATGCCGGGTTAGATACTGATAACGAAGGCGTAATCCACAGAAACGAAAGCCTCAAAACCTGGCTCCGTTTGTGTTTCATGACAGACTCCTTAAAGTTTATTTAATGCCGAAATTTAGTAGTCGAGTATTTTCCATTGCATTTTAAAATTTTACTTTATTTCTATATGATCATTTATTTGCTTAGTTACATAGTTTCGAGTATTCCTATCCAATAATTTCAAGTCTATTTGACCATGAATTAAACCTTTACAGGTTTAATCCTCGTAGAAAGTGGACCTGGTAGTAGTGGCCATGAAGATTACTCTACAAAGCTCCAGAATTGAAATTTCGTCACTGAATGCAGTTTAGTAATATACCGAGTACACATTGAGAGAGGGGTCTTAATCCAGACAAGTCAAAAGTATCCATATTCGTATATGCGAGATGGATACTATGCAAGTCTACGATAATAGAACTCGCAAAAAGATAATATCGTGATTAACTGAATAATATTGAGAAGGTTTAACGCGAGTTAGAGACCAGCTGATTTAGATAAGGCATGAACACTAGAAACAATTACCTAAAAGCACAAATAGGTTTACTATATATTCCAATAGTAGCCCTGTGCCTTTCGTTTCAAGTTTTGGCACCACTCTAGTAAAGTTTTTCAAAAGTTCATTGAATTCGAAGTCATTCGCTATTTAAGTGATCGCTTCTTATGAGAACACGAGAGAGCGATTGTATACTGAAAATAAGAACCTTAAAAAGGTAGTCTAGTTCTAAGATTTTTTAAAAGAATCTTAAAGTCACGTCACTAACTAGGATTTAGTTTTAAACTGAATTTTAAAAACCGTCACGCAGTCTTCTCATACTATAATAATTACCCATTTTTACTGTTCTTCCGGCGTTTTTATCAATAGAGCCGGACGAAAGGGCCCACGCAATTTTATTTTTTAGGATTGTTTTTCCCTTTTTACTGATGATTCCTTTAATCCTTTGCCTGTATAAACCTTCATGTACCACTAGTTTATTGAAGTCTTAAAACCCAATCTTTAAGAACTTATTACCTTTCATGCACTTACAAAATACAATGCAAGTCGGTCGAAGTGTATCTTAAAATTAAAAAAAAAATCAAGTTATCATATTTAACCAACCCCTCCGCTCGGGCAGGATATGACACAAGGTCAATTTTTAAGCGGAGTTTAACAGGTTTCAATTCAGAGTTTTCCTTCTCCTAGACTAGTTGCCTCACCAAGGCTGAAGAACCTAGTCTGCCCTACTATTTACCCATAGTTGGAGGGAGAACAATTGGATTCATACCTTTCCCAAGGGTATTAGTGCTATGTGAAGTGCAATCAGTCCAGGATTTGAACTCGTGTCGCCGTGTCCAATTCCTGCGACGATAACCATTACACCACGTGCACAAAAAAAAAAAAAAGAAAATCAAGTTATGCTCACAAGAACAACTGGAAGGTTAACAAAACTCATTGAGATGTTAACGGTATGTCAATCTGCCAGGATTATCTTATGGCTAAAGGGCAAGGAATCACGTTCACATTGTGTGGATACTTCAGTTTTTGCAAACGGTCCTATCGAATAGGATAGGATTTTAAACATCTATTTGACCCATACAGATACTACCACCCAGGTAAAAAAAGAAAAAGTAGCCTGGGAGTAAGGGTAATGAACGGGTACTCGTAAGAATTAGAACTTCTCCGCCGGATGCAGTTTAGCATTATACTCAGGACACCACTTCCTAGAGCTACCTACAGTTAGACCGATCGGCCTTGCTAGATACCAGTTCCGACCTCAACCTAAAATTCTTTGCTACCATCTTATAAAGAGAAATATTCTGGAAATAGATTTATCCCGAATAAGACCAAATGTTAAAAGTCGCTGAAAAAATTGTTCCCAGCTTAAAGCATTCAAGGTGAAGAGGCTAGCAGTTTAAAAAACTCATGCTCTTCAGCTAAACTTACATCGCTGAGCATTTTTTGCCTACATATTTGTGCTACGGAGAGAGGGTAGCTATTCCATTGCATCAGACGTCAATTTACTTGAAGATCACCCTTAATTCAGAGGAAGTGATCGTGCCTCATGAGCCCTGCTATAGATGACATCAAGAAAAAAATCCCTTTCGTGCATTTTAGATCAAGTGTAATGCAATCATGATCCTAAATTCGCTGAAATAATGTACAATGCAGCAAGTCGATAAGACGATCAAAATTGTCTCAGTATAAGATCTTTCAAATTAGCTATTTGAAAGTTACCAAGACTCAATTGACCGATTTTAACAGCATGTCAACCCGTCGAAGATCACTTTATGCCTGGAGATTAGGGAAACGTTTATATTTTCATACTTTTAGTTGTTTAAGGTTTTTGCACACGGTCCCATCAGGTGTCATTTTTAAAGATTCATTTGATCCAGAGATCGGATCCTAACTGGTATTCCCACTCCGGCTTAGTGGCCCTTACAGCAATGGTAATACTGGGGGGTGACTCCACACAAAACTTAATGCAGTCTACGTATTCAAAGCCCCACTGAAAGCGGTGTAGATAGAACAGCACATTTCATGATAAAAAAACTTAAGACACCAAGTTGACATTTTTTGATGGATGCAAATGTTGCTTATTAAGGAGGGGATTACTCCTAACGTTGATGTGAATAGATCATCTTATTTGCCGTAAATACTGATAAGCCACTGGGGTGGGGGGAAGACTAGCAACCTCAGAACGTGTTTTGCCTACCATGACAAGAGAAAAGACTAAAGAAGAAGTGCCCCTGGTTTTCTGAATGAGTATCTGCCTGGTGTGTTATGTTGAATCTTCTGGTCTCAGGAGGACCTCCCAAGCAATACTTGCGTTGCAAGGCTGAGTTCATTGCTTGGTGCCTGAGGCGTCCACAAAAATGGGAACTGCCAATGATCAAGCATTTTTGTGACTGCCATGCGCACGAGTCGATTCGTGCGTGTCTACCCCCGCTATAAAGTAACCGGGTGTCAAAACCGATTCTTTGGGAGGTTAATAGATATCAAGAGAACCTGAGCAGACAGTAGTCATGTGCCGTGTGCTACCAGCTACGTACGCACATTGTGAATTTGTCCCGCGCAAAAATCTTGCATTTGGAGTCAGTCACGTGATCTGAACACTTGTATTCCACGCTTTCAGAAACCAATTTCTCTTACAATGAAGTGCCGTGATTTCGTAACTAGTAAATAAGTATGACCGGCTAGTTAGAGCCCCAGTCATCGAAAGACCGTTCCCCTCCCATTTTAAGCCTAGGGACCCCACTCCTCCACAGCAATGTATTTTTAGTTTATTCAACACAGCAAATAAACACTCACGGGTCTTCTGCCTTTTCGCAGACTCACACGAAGTTACTTTTGGTATTTTGGTTTCTCGAGCATACAGACGCATATAAACGCAAATAAGGACTACCACAATATAACCCTAAATCTTAACCAACTCATTTTCTAATAAAAGCACAAAATTCTTCCTACTTTGTATTTTGTTTAGTTAGAATATAAGATTCTCTTGTTTTATGTCACTGTTGTTAATTTTCTGTTCATTTTGTGTAGTAAATTGTGGAACGACTAAGTTTGGTTTCTGACAAAACCTCGGGAAACTAAACGGCCAATTCAGTCCCTAACAATCATTTCGGGCTACACAGTCAACGTCGCACCTACAAGCAGAGTTTAAATTCAAAGTTTTCCGTCCGAGACCAGTTGCCATACCAATTTTAAAAAGCTCAGTCTGCTCTATTCACCTAGGGCTAACTCATACTCCCACCTCCATTAGTATTGACGCTATGCGAAATGCCTCGTACGAGATTTGAAATAGGAGTCACTGTCCATTACCTAATGGGGGGGGGCACACACTTTTCAAAGGCTAGGAGTTAAGCAGCATATCCCTCGTGAATTAAGACGGTCAAAGAAAAAAAAATTCTTTTTAGAAGCTATTACGCTATATTGTCCTACCTTGTGCTGACAGGGAAGACAATTCGACATGCTTTGTTTTGGAATCGTTGAAGTTGACATTTTTAAATATAAACAAATCTTGCATAGAGTAACGAAGTAAAAAGATGCAAATTTAGAGGCAGATCTGAATAAGGAAGCCAAATCATTGGTTAGTAAATTGAATATAAAGCGGATAGAAAAGTTAAATATAAAGAGTAATCCGACAGATTTATACATGTAGACCCATCCCGATGCATCCATAGGGATGCATGATATGTATATGTTAACTGCACTAAAACATAAGTGGGGAATCAGTATGATTATCTTGCAGGATATTTATGCTACACAGAATACAAACCAGTAACGTACTAAGAATGATTGTATTAAGCGATTCACGGAATCTAGCAAAAATGATAAATGCTCCTTCATAAAATATGACATCAAGGAATTTTACTCGTCCATTTAGGAATAAATTGAAAAGGAGGCATAAAATCTGGCAAGGGAATATATGTCTATATCGGAGGATAAAAAAATTCATTAAACAGCAAAAAAAAAAAAAAAAAAAAAAAAAAAATATTCGGTACTGCGAGATTGTGGATCGAAAAGGAGCTTGTAATTATAAACGGGACCAAGATCCGAGAGTTAGTGGGTTGCTTACTGTTATACAAGCTCAATGTTATTGTCCTCTGCAGCCATGTTATTCATCGAGACAAAAGTTCTATTATTGTAGACAATTGAAAAGGGTTTGTAATTAGGAAAAATTGCATTGGTTATTTACCAAGTTTGGATTTGAATAAGATAGCCAAACCAACTTGCAAAGATTACAGACTACTTAGATATTGCATTAAACATGCCCAACAGTATCGTGTCCCTATTTAGGAAAACCAACACCTGTTATATCAATGTGGGTTCTAACCCTAGACAAATTTTCAAACATCCCTAGTGGTATTATGTTTAGATTATCTATTAATTCTGGTATTGTAACACTATGTAGGTGGTCCGCCAAGCAGACTATCCCTTTGTCCGTTTTGGCGCGAAACCAGACAAAGGGTTTGGACTCGAGATCTCGACTTGACCGGAAGTAGAAAGGGAACGCCAGTCAGTTGGACAAAGACTCAAAGAAGGCAGTTGCCGAAGGGTGACGCGAGAGGGCAGTCGACACCGGACAGCAGAGAGACGAGTCGGCCCAGACCAGTGAGTGAAGTCCAGTCAAGATAGGTTGGCATTCCAGTAGCGTTGTAGAATTTTCGCTAGAAATCCACGCTAGCGTTAGTCTATATATATGCACAATGTTACATAACTCCCTTCTACACTTGAGTTAACCCAAGCATATTTGTTCGTTTGTTCTTTTTTCTCCCACGATTGTATTTCTTGTAGCCATAAAGAAATGTGCGATACCCCTATCGGAACCACTAGTTGATCACCAAGAAGTGAAATGATTCGAAGTTGATGTAACGTGGGGGCCGAGAGGGTAACGTCACAGTATTAAGATCTTTAGTCAAAACACGATTATGTGCTGATGCTAAAGAATTGCGGCTACAAAACCAAATTTATCCAAAGAACTATAGATGAAACCTCCAATGTGTGTAATTGAGCGAAGAATAGGTCAGGGAAAATTCTATGGTTTACGCTACTAAATATGATCGTAGCTAATAAATTAGGGAAGGAATTGGAGTTATTGAAAGTTTTCGCTCTTCAAACCCAACAAGTAAATATTCAAAAACAGCTTGATTAAAGCAATAATAACAGTTCTCTAGATGTAACAAGACAAAAATGTAATAAGACAATATTTCAATAGGATGTAATAAGACAATATTTCAATAGGAATGTATTTTGTATGTAAAGTTAAGCTATATAATAACGGCCCAAATACTTGAGCTCTACCCCAAAGACTTAAAACCATAGTTTCGCACACGAAACATACAAGCATAAGGGTTTAACTGGGAAAAAATGAAGCAAATAGATCCAATATTAAAATGGAAAATAAAGAACGCCAAAAACATAAGGCTGGTGATAAATATTGCCTCATATGCATGGAGGACAAATACCATTAGCTATAACTTATAACTCCAGTGATCTGCTCAACCAGGTCTGAATGCTTGCCAACATTAAAAAAAAAAAAAAAAAAAAAAGACAAAAACCTGGCCCTGGCAAATAGAATGGTTTGTTTTATGCTTTTTAAATTCTTTCTGGTGACCTCTTTAATAAAGTTTTTAGGCCAATCCTCTTTTGTACCCGTTTGGTGGAACCTGTGTAGGTAGTTTCTGGCTCATATCTTAAGATTAAGTGCCGTAATTCTTACGATAAACGCTTTTCTGAGAGCTGAAATCTTATTAAAATCGTTTAAGGACCAAGTTCATTCGCACGATGAGACCCTATTTTATATTCTGAATCCAATTGGAAAGTGAACACTTGTACCTGAAAGTCACTTCGAAATAAATCCTTGGAAATTAAACCAGATTTTCTGGAGTTGTCATTTTAAATCGTCAAAATGTTGATAAAGACCCATTTAGCGGGTACCGCCAAGTTTTTTTACGGGCTTGGTCCAGTGTATCAACTGGATCATAGTGTATTTATCGAGACTAATTTCAAGAAACTTAAATGGATATCTTAAAATTCCAATACAAGTCAGTTCGAAGTTATATTTAATCTACTTTGATAAAATCTGTTCCTCGAAATATTTCTCCATCGGTGATCACGAGTCTTTCAAAAAGAAATTTTTTGATTAGAAAGTAATTTAGTTCTTGGACAACGGCAGACGAGCACGTTTAATTTTTCTTCATACAGACCGTCTGTATGAACTTTTGTATCCAACCTAAGTGTATCAATAGTATTACCACTTAACAGAGTTTGAGATGGGTTTTCTCTAAGTATTCTCCAACTTTTGATTTAGCATATCAGAAAGATTAGGTTCAGAATATTGCAAAGTTTAGACGGGTTCCGATTAAAAGGACTGAACTCGAGTATCTATTTTGTCAGGTCAACTTTGCCCTAAACCACCAGTAGGAATATATTAGGTATCCTAGTAGTCCTGTACCTTTTAGTTACAGATTTTAGAATCAGTTCACTGTAAATTAAAGAAACGCTAGTGTTGAATCAAAAGTACATTCACTCGACCCTCTCAAACATAAGGTGCGCGCTCTTTACGAGCCCCGCGGGAAAAAATATTGTGCTACGGAGTGTTTATTGGATCAGAAGTCAATTTAATTGAAGACCACCCTTAATTCAACAAAAGAGAAGGGTGCTCGCACCTCATGAGCCCCCGCTATAGACGTCACCAAGAAAGATCTTGTTCATTTTAGGTCCATTGTAATGCAATCATGGTCCTAAATTCGCTGAAATAATGTACAATGCAGCAAGACGGAAGTGTAAGTTACGAAAATATCCCTTATGTTCATCCAATTTTTAAAGGTTACCCAAAGTCAGTTTAACTGATGTTAAAGGCATGTCAACCCGTCTAAGATCATTTCATACCCAGATGTTTGGGAGACACGTTCATATTTACAGAAAATATTGTAAAGATTTTGCTCACGGTCCTAGCGAGTACGTATAGTTTTAAAACAGCAATTTGACCCATAGATACCACTCTAGTTCAAAGCGGACAAGGGGGTAATGACCCGGGAAGTACTCCACTTTCCTGAAGTGGTGCCCACTCATAGGAGAGAGGTAAAATTTTAAACAGTCTGACACCTCAAACGCGTTAGCAGGTGTTGCCAGAGAACAGTCACAACTAAACTGGGCAGCCATCTTAACGATTGTATAAAGTTAATTGCGCTAGGTAGTTATTTTAAGGCTAATATACTCGTCAGTATTAAATGTTACAAGATGTAATAACACGTGGACTCATTGAAAATTTCTACGGTTATATATCATTAGAACGCCGACAAGTCACTACTCAAGACATGATCGAAAAATACTGCATTTCAAAAAGTACATCACAAGGCCAATGAGGTGGGGGAGAAAGAGGAAGGAAATCAACGCCAGTTTTTAACTATCTTAACATTAGCTACTTCACCGATTCAATCTTCATTATTCCTTCCATAGTAAAGGTCTTTAATATAATCTTTTAGACTGCAGTTATCAAAACCAGTCAACAGCTCTGGAAATCTAGACTATTCCCATATTTACATGAATAGGCGCATGAAGTTTTGTTCACTGAAGACTTACATTTGTTTGATATAATCAAACAAAATCTATTATAGAATAGACTAGTTAACTTACAATTCTCATTTACAATATGAAATGAGAGTACACTTTACTTTTCCTTCATTGCAGAGTCCCTACCCACTCCCCTCGTCTTAATCGTTTGTCCTCGATACAAACGTAACCAGTTAAGACCGAAACCGGTTGGCTGTCAATTTCATTTAAATAAGTCGATGGATTTGTTTCATTATTAATTTGGTTTCTTCTGGACCAAGAGTTTACTTTGAAAACTAACGCATCTAATTTTGATTAGTTAAAAAAAAAAAAGTTATTCGACCCATAGATTGGACAGACAGGTACTACCACTCTGGGTCAGAGTTGGCCAGGGAGTCAGAGCCATGGTGAAGTGATTTCAGAGAACCTACTAAATACAGAGTTAGATTAAACCCAGGACGCTTTGTGTGTGAGAGTGGGGGGGGGGAGTCTTATTGCTCTGCTGGGATACAGTGTGTCTAAGCCCTGCAGAAAGACTATACTCAAAGTCGATCTCGCTGAAATAACAGATCCGTGTTAAAAGTGGCTAGAAAAGTTCGGTAGAAAGAATCATAGCTTGATAACTAGGCCGTTATAAGAGGGAGGGGGGGGAATAAAATAAGAAAAATGTGCATACAGACTATGGTCAAGTTAAAGCTGTTTTTTACGGGAAAAAAAGTCTCACCTACTTGGGTAGAGTTTTTCCTTCCAAAAGGACCAAAGTTCTTTAACCAGAACCCTCCTGGTTAAATTGGAAGTTAGCACCTCTCTGACAAGCACGCGGTCTCCCACCAACAAACGTGATAAGACAGCTTTAATTTTGTAAACGTCGCTTAAATATATGGTCGCTTGCAGAACTGACTTAAAGTTGCCACGAATTGAAATATCGCAAAGGTTCCTCATTAGCGAACTCCGAGGGATATACCATAAACAACGGCAAATTCTAGCTTACTAAGCTTTGCAAACGGAACCCAGGCTTCAAGTTGCTTACAATACTTGCTGTTACTGAAGTGGTCACCCATCTAAGTATTGAGTAGATTCATTGTTGACCGCCCCGAAACCAGTGACTTGAGAATAAGTTAGGACACAAGAATTTTTGGGTCAGGAGAGCTTGATTGGCCGTTTATAAAATGATTAGATGAATCCGTTAACCCGGATGTTAAGCAAGCAAAGCATGTGCCCGCACACTCACAGACGGTGAGTTGAAGGGGAATGTCGAGGGGGGGGGCAATAAAACATTTTTTTTTTATCATTGCCGCACCCGAGTTTCGATTCGTGCGTAGCTCCCCATCATAAAATGCCACTATATCAAATCTAATTCGGTGCGAAGTCGGATGAATATGAATCCCCACCTCGCTACAAGGTAAGCCATAGGTGAACAGTAAATAGTAACGTTTATTTTCTTTCATTTGCACTTAAATCTTTCGCCATTATGGGTTCTCTGAACTATCTGAAAAGAAAAGAAAAACGAGTAAATTTTTATTTATTTATTCAATTTACATCTAATATAATTTGCATAAATCTAGATGTAATATAGAGAACTGTATAACGCAAACCTTATTCAACGTACTGAACCAAGTCGGCTAAAACTGTAGAATACACCGACTGCATCTCTGCAGAGGAATAAAACCCTCCTCCACCTATGAGTGTCCTGAAATGACCCTAAACTGCATCTGATGGTGAGGCTCTTATCCTGGAGTTTAAGGAATGTGGATGACTCTTTCATTACCATTACTCTCAGGTCCACTCTGACCCGGTATGGTTGTACCTGTTTGGGTCCATCTATGGGTCAAACAGAACTGTTAAATCATCTATTAAGAATTATTATTAGTTATTTGGAACCATACAGTTATGTACAAATTATTTATGTTATATAAAATACTTGATAAATTGAATTACTAATGTTGAATAGCAATACTTGAACCTATTTAACTGTGTGCAAACAAATGAATGATATTCAATAGAATTATTAGTGTTAGTTACTAATACTTGAATCTATTTAATTGTGTACAGACAAATAATCAATAACAAATTGAATTACATGCGTTTGATAGATATTTTTGAAACTATTTAACTGTGTGCAAACAAATGATAAATATTAAATAGAATTAATAGTATTTAATACTAATACTTGAAACCATTTAACTGTATGCAAAAAAATGAGTTTAAACGCGTTAAAAAATAAGTTTACCTACAAAGTACATTCTCAGGGCACTGTTGGCGAAGTGAAAACAAACTCATTAGTGATGTTCTTTCATGGACTTCTTCACATAGACACACCAGTTTTGGATAACTAGCAAGGAGTTACATAAGTCAGCTCTGTGCAGACACTAGAGGCAATCTAGAGGACTTGCCAGGATGATAGGGACAGATGGAGAGTAAAAAAAATCAGTGCTGTCAGCGCGACTTAATGATATAAATTGTCATCCATAGACAGACTGTTTCGTTCTATCACAACTCTTGTGTGGCTTGACACGCAAGACACTTTAAGCTGGGATCGAAACCCGCCTTACTTTACGCTAGACATGGTATCTTATCGCTCAGCGATCTACATCAGCTCGGCAATTATAATGCATTTTGTATTAGCTTTCGTTTGCTTACATTTTACGCTATCAGATACCGGAGTGGTCAATTCACTAGAAGAGCTTTGCATTACGCGTGTGGCAGCCGTTAATTCCTTCGCCAGAGTGCTCTATCTCCGGTAGGGGAGCGTATATATTGCCATCCACAGACAGATTGTTTCGTTGTATCACAACTCTTCAGTGTGGCTAGACACGCAAGTGTATATATATATATATATATAGTTTTGTTAAAATATATATGAAATTAAAAAATACATATATAAAATAATGAAAGATCAGTCACGCATAACAGATATAAAATCTTGTTTACAAGGACCAAGGAATATTTAAAGCCATTCTCGGGACCTGTTAACTAGTTTTTCTGCCATGTTAAACAGGTGTGGGGAAGTTCATACTGTTTGTAAATATTCCTTCGATCTCTCTATCTCTCCTTTTTTTCTCTTTCTCTCTCTCTCTCTCTTCTTTTTCGAAGAGTCCCCGTGGCGTAATTGGCAAAGTACTATACTGCATCTTCGAAGTAAACAAGTTCGAACTCTAGTTGTGCTATTACGTTCACTTTCCGACTGAAAGGTATGAACCCCTTTAACCCTCCAGCTATGGGTTAAATATTATCCCTGTTGTATCTTCTACAAGGGTGGCTTTGGCATTAAATAACCCATGAAGGTTGATATGCGATTAGTAAAAACTAACTCTGATTTTTCATCAATTGGGGTTTCATTTATCTCGGTCGACCTTCGACTATATACAGTGTGTACATATGAGTATTAGGGTTGAGTTGTTTGGATTTTATGACATATTAACAATTATGAGTTGTTTAAGGCCAAATCCTGTTGATACAAACAGAGGTGGGAAAATAATGGGAACACCTACAATCTTAGTATCATGATTTTAAAACTCCTATAAAACCATCATTGGTTTGTTATTTTTATGGTTTTTTATTTATTATTATTTTTTCTTATCTTATTTTACTAAAATTGTCGTCTTTTTTTTTTTACAGATATCATCAGAAGAAATTAATTAAAATTCATAAAAATGACAGATCTATCAGACTTTAAAAGAGTTCAAATTGTTGGTGTTCGTATGGTAGGCGCTAGTGTAACAAAAACTGTTGAATTATTTGGTGTAGCGAGGAGTTCTGTCTCGAAAGTAATGACAGCATTTGAGAAAGAAAGAAAAACTTCCTCACTGAAACAAAACTCTGGAAGAAAGTGAAAGCTGTCTAATGTGGACCACTGGACTCTTACACGGATTGTTTGGAAGGATCACAAGAATACAGCTCCAAAAATTACAGCAGAGCTTAATGACCATCTCGAGAACCCAGTTTCCTCAAAAACTGTAAGAATGGAGCTGCACAAAGCCAGATTTCACCGGAGGTCTCCAATCAGAAAACCATATTGAAATAGATTTACAGGTGTATATATATTAAATATGATTTGTATACGAATAGTTAGTAGGTAACATTTTAAACAGTTAAATGGTTTCAAATATTGCTATTTAACGAAAATAATTCTTGGCCTAGTCGACTGGAGCTGTAAAATACACCAACTGCATCTCTGCAGAGGGGTAAGACTTGCCCAACGGGTGTCCTGGATATGATACTAAACAATCTGATGGCAAGGCTCTAGTAATGCTGGGGCTTTCGGGAATGCGAAGTACCCCTTTATTGCCATCTCTTCCAAGTCCACTCTGGTCCGGAGTAGTAGCATCTGATAGGGTCCTTATAGTGTACTTATACTCAACTGAATTGTTTGAAATAGAACTGTTTTGATATTTAAAATATGTACTTAGGCTGAACTGAATTATTTGAAAATGGGTCAAATAGAACTAAACTGCGTACTTATGTTAAACTGAATTGTTTGAAATAGAACTGTTTATATGTATAAAATGGATTTGGCATTAGATAACCTAAAATGCTTGATATGCCATAAAACCAACCTAAACCAAACCAAAATGACTTAATTTGGCGTTAAATGATCCGAAAAGGGTTGATACGCCGTAAAACGAAAGAACCATCCAACCAACCAACAACTAACTAATAATTCTATTCAACATTACTCATTCGTTTGCACAGTGAAATGGTTTCAAGTATTGTTATGTAACACTAACAATTCAATTAACAACAGTCATTTGTTTGCCCACAGTTAAATAATTAAACAGATCTATTTGTCTCATAGATGGGACCCAAACAGCTACTACCACTCCTGGTTAGAGTGGACCTGGGAGTAATAGCGATGAAAGGGTTCTCCACATTCTCCTGGGTAACAGGATTGGAACGTCATCGTCAGATGCAGTTTAGTGTCATACCTAGGACACTCGCAAGGGTGATGAGTCTTGCTCCTCTACAGAGGTGCAGTTGGTGTACTTTACAGACCAAGATAACTGGGCTGAGAGCAATTGGTGACAGTAGTCAGGAAAACTTTTGGAAGAAATGTGACGTAATGGCAAAAAGGTTGATATTGATAAACCAAAGCAAACCAAATAATATATATTCAATGAATATATATTTAAAAGATTTGGCATGAAATAACTAACAATGGTTGATATGCCATAAAACCCAACCAAACCAAATCATATAAAATTAATATATATGTATAAAGAGGATTTGGCTTTTAATATCCTACAAAGGTTGATATATGTATAATACCACGATGGGTAAATGCGGCTTCGTTGAGTCCTATTAAAATTTTAGTTTTATTCTTTTCTCTGAACCGTTTGTAGTACGCAGGTGCGCAAAACCGTATTAGCCAGTCCGCTCGTTGAAGTGGGTTGTAGCGGTAGCAGGAATTCAGCGCTCTTGCCTATAGCACGTATGTACTACATGAATTTACACTGAAAGCGCTACTTCGTACATCGGCTGATTTGTGCTACACCTACCTGCGCAGAAATTTCGACATACTGGGTGGTCGTGTATGTCAGTTTTCCTAATTTAGATATAGTGGATAGATTTTTTTTAAACATGCTTTAAAGAATTATTTTGTTTCAAGTTCAGATTTTGCAACTAAATCTCTTTAATGTGTGGTTCTATAAAATATTAAAAACCGGATTGCAGCTCTCTTTGGCTTTATGTTGGTTGGTTTCTTTGTTTAATGGCATATCAACTCTTTTTAGGTTATTTAATGCCAAAGCCATTCTCCTAGAAGAACAGTAGTGGTACTATTTAACCCATAGCTGGGAGGATAAGGGGGTTCATACCTTTCCCAAGGGTATTTGCCCGAAAGTGAACGTAATAGCGCGACTGGAGTACGAACTCGCGTACTACGATTCCGTAGTCCATCGCTTTAACCATTACACCACGAGGGTTTTATGGTATACCAACCTTTGTAAATTAATTAAAGCCAAATCTATTTCTATACCTATAAACAGTTCTATTTCAATTTAGCATAAGTACACAGTTTAGTTCTATTTGACCTATAGATAGGACCCTATCAGGTGCTACCACTCCTGGCCAGAGTGAACCTGGGAGCGATGGCAATGAAGGGGTACTCTGCATTCCCCAAAGTCCCAACATTACTGGAACCATACCATCTGATGGTTTATTGTTATATACAGGACACTCGTTGGGGGGAGGGTCGTCTTACCCCTCTGCAGAGAAGCAGTTGGTGTATACTACTGCCCCAACCTACTGAACAATTTTAGGCCTTTTGCTATATATATATATATATATATATATATATATATATATATATATATATATTTTTATATATATATATATATACAAAATAAATAACTAATACCACTCTCGTTTGTGTCGAATCCCTTCTGTGGTGGAAGCACTTGACATTTTTTGGTTGGTTGGTTGTTTGGTTGAGTTTTATGGCATATTAGCCTTTGTAGGTTATTTAACGCCAAATCCATTTTTATTCAAATAATCAGCTCTATTTCAAACAATTCAGTTTAGCATGAGTACACAGTTTGTCAAAAACGTTTCTATTTCAAGCTATTCAGTTTATTTAAACAGTTCTAATTCAGTCAATTAAGTTTAGTATATGTACAGAATTTTTAAAAATGTCATAACAGTTCTATATATAACAATTCAGTTTAGAGTAAGTACAGTTTCAATATCAAAACAGTTCAATTTCAAACAATTCAGTTTAGCATAAGCACGTAGTTTAAATGTAAGTAGAGTTTAATTGTGAAAAACATTTCTATTTCAAGCTATTCAGTTTAGTCAAATAGTTCTATTTCAAACAATTCAGTTTAGCATACGTATGCAGTCTAGTTCTATTTAACCCATAGATAGGGCCTTATCAGGTGCTACCATTCTGGGCCAGTGAACCTGGGAGCAATAGCAATGAAGAGGTGCTCCACATTTTCCAAAGCTCCAGTATCACTGGAACCTCACCATCAGATTGTTTAGTGTCATATTCAGGACACTCATAGGTGGGGTCTTACCCCTCTGCAGAGGTGCAGTCGGTGTATTCTACAACCCCAGCCGAATGGGCAAGCACTTGAAATGCTTCTGCAAGTGCATGAAGATAACACTATATCGTACCTACGTGTTTTTAAGTGCCACAAAAGGTTCAAAGAGGGCCGCAAGGTGGTGAAAGATGACTCCTTGACCGGGAGGCTTACAACAAGCAGGACTAAGATGAATGTCCAGTAGTAAGGCAGATGATATGTGCTGATCGTTTGTTCGAATGGTTAGAAGTCAGTTTGACTTGAAAATGGATAGTGCTTAGAAGATTATCACTGAAGATTTGAGTATGTCTAAAAAGTAACAGGACTTGCTGTTCTGAGCTTCCGATAGTTCCTGGTTGAGAAAAACATCGTCGTATTGGAACAACCTGATTTTGCTCGGTGTGACTTTTCCCCCTTTCCCCAAGCTCAAGTGAATCATCAAAAGGACCCGTTTTGATGGCGCGTGGAGGCCAGCAAGAGGGCCGAAACGACAGAGCCGAGAGGCGTCCCAGAAGAATCCTTCCAGCAATGCATAGAGGCGTGGCAGAGAAGGATAGGAAAGTGCATTAGATTCGAAGGGATTTTACTTTAAAGTTGTAGTTTGTTGTTTGGAACTAAAATAGATTGTTTGTGACAGCTGCCCCGTTAATATTCAGAAAACATCGCAGATATCAGGTGATTCAAGGCTATCAAATTTACTCTGGGTCATATTTTCAACGTAATTTACTGTGTATAATTTAGAATATAAGAATTATAGCATCCAACTACATTTTTCTAAAGACAATATATAACATCTCTCTGCTTGTGAAGGTTTGCACAGGTGATACTTGACAACGGACCATTCTATAATAAATAAATAAATGAAATAAAATCCCCTATATTCTCTCTTTATCGTATTTTTCAAAACAAATGTCTTTGACTCAAGTTAAGCGCATGCCTCTGTCGCCACTCAAATCTTTTATGTTAACCGATCAATGTCTAGGTCGGCAGAACAGATCAGACCCACATACGCTCACCCATGGACCCACAGAAGTTAGATGGAGTTCTAATTTTTGGGCTAATGTCATATAAGATTTCTTTTATGTAATAAACAGAAAAAAAAGTATTTATAATCAAAGTTAAGCAAATGAATTCTTTGAAAAAATGAGGAATAAAACATACAAAATTTCAAAAAATATATTTTTATTATAACATCCAGAAAGCAATTCTTCTGAGCTGTAGTAATCTGTCAGAAATCCTTTTGGAAATTTCGACCGGTTCCACATATTCATTTCCAGGACGAACGTGGAAAAATATAAAGGTCGATAAAAAAAAAAAATGTCCCAACCAGAACCGACCCGAATCAATCTGATTGTATACAAGGTGGTTGATTTGACCAGCAGTCAGAAGGAAATGGATCCTGGTAGCAGTCATTTCAGAGACGTCACACGATGTTTAAGCAGCAGCACTCCACCTTCGCAGAGATGTCAAATGGTTACTAAACAGCAACAGCTTTCAAAGTGATATCTATGTAATCACTAATCTGCAGCAGTGACTGCGAACAGATCTCGAACGCTCACGAAGCAGCAACATCAACGAAGACGCAACAACCATTATGGGATGATAACTAATCTCTGTACATCAGCTGAGAATAAAATGTTTTTTCTTTATCTCATACCGGTTCCAAGTATTGGTATGTAATACAAATAATTTAGTTTAACATCAGTCATTTGTTTGCACCCAGTTAGATGGTTTCAACTGTAATAAACGATTTAATAGTTCTATTTAACCCATAGATGAAACGTTTACAGGTAGTACCACTCCAAGTCAGAGTAAACCTGTGAGTAATGGCAATAAAGGGCTACTCCACATTCCTCTAAGCTCCAGGACTGGAGTCTCACCATTAGGTGCAGTTTAGTGTCATATCCAAGATACTCGTTGCTGGGAGGGTCTTATCCCTCTGCAAAGATACAGTCTGCGTATTCAATAGTCCTAGCCGACTGGGCAAAGTAAGAACGAACTCATAAGCGACGTTTTCCTTTGGACTACGACACATGGACACACCAATGTTGCCCAACTAGCAACTTACATTCATCAGTTCTGTGCGGGCACTGGATGCCGCCTAGAGAGCTTGTCAAGAACGATAGCCGATTGGGATGGCTGGAGAGAGAGAGAGAGAGAGAGAGAGAGAGAGAATTATAGTTGGTATTCCTAGTTATTCATACCAGTAGTTAGGATTGAACTTGCGACCTCTAGATAATTTTACCCAGATGTACTTTCCAACTGCACCATGTGTGCTTGCTCTTCTTTTTTAAATACACAAGTAAATGGTTTCAAGTATTTTTATCTAACATGAATGATTCTATTTACTAATAATGATTTGTTTGCTCAAAATTAAAAATATTTTCAAGTATTGCTAAGTAATAGTAATAATGTAACATTAGTCATTTGCTTACACATATTTAAATAGATACATATATGATTTGTAAGTGAATGGTTTGTAAGTAATTTGATTTTTAAATGAGAACTAATTTGTTTGCACACGAGCATTGCTATTGTTTTCACACAGTTAAATGATTTCAAGTATTACTAACACTAATAATTCAATTCAATATTAATCATTTGTTGGCACACAGTGAAATGGTTACAAGTATTGCTATTTAACACTAATTATTCTATTCAACACTTTGAAAGGTTCCAAGTATTGCTATGTATCACTAACAATTAAAGTCATTTGTTTACACACAGTTAAATGATCTAACAGTTCTATTTCTAAAAATTCAGTTTAGCATTAATCATTTGTTTGCACAGTTTAATTATTTAACAGTTCTATTTGACCCATGGATAGGATCCTATCAGGTTAGAGTGAACCTGGGAGCAATGAAGGGGTACTCTACAAAACTCCAGGACTGGGGCCTCACCATTAGGTTGTTGTGTCATATTGAGAAAACTTTTTTTTTTTGGGTGGGTGGGCGGTCTTACTCCTCTTCCGAGTTTCTCCAAAACTGGTTGTCCTACCAAGGTCAAAGAATCCAGCCAGCCTGCCCTGTTAACTCATAGCTCGGAGAAGAGACAGATTCATGCCTTCCCCAAGGAAATTAGCATAAACAATTTTATTCAGGACCTGAACTTGGGTTGCCAGTTACATTTCCTACAATAACCATTACACTAAATCTGCCTCCTACTGTTAGTAGCAGGCACCTAGTCTGGGAGAAGAAAAACTAAATTTCAACTCAAGAAAACAATAGGAACCAACTGTATAAGAACAATCATGGTAATGAAACTAAGGAAGCTGTAGAGAGACATGATTACCTAGTTTGGCACTTTTTATTTAGTTATCAAACAGTAATATTTGGCCTAAAGGCTAATAAAATCAGCAGAACAAAATCTAAATTCTCTATCAAATAGTTTTTATTTAATCCAGCTAATTTTCTTAGGCAAGTCATGAATATAGATAGCTTTCCTTCTTGACCTGATCAAGGATATTTCTTTGCTGCAAGTAATGTCACCAAGTACAAGCTGTAGCATATTACTTGAAAGAAAGATGGACACTGACAGGTATCCAGTGCCCCCCCCCAATCTTGAAGGATATATATATATATATATATATATATATATATATATATATATATACACACACACACACACAAAAAAAAAAATCACACCCGACAAAACTTTATGACCTTGCACCCCAGATAAGCTTAGTAAATAATTAAACTTTACTTAGTCTGGTACACAGGCCTTTGGTTGCTAACAATACCTTCTTTTTCATGTTGGTCACTCATCCAAGTACTGAAGAGGTATATTGCTGCCTTAAGTTCTGTCATCAGAGAGACATGCTTTTAGAACTTGACTAATCAATTATCTGGTTAGATTTTTTTTCATAATTTGATTAAAACAGTAACAACTTAATGATTTTCATTAACTTTTTACTCTCCTTTAATTTTTAGAGAAATGCCAATTTGTCTTTCTGCATGTTGCCAAAAGTCTTAATTTATCCAAGATATTAACTCCCATGATAAAAATCTTAAAGAGAAACTTTTGGAGTTAGTTAAAGCTTTCAGCAGAACCAAGATTTTAAAAAAGTGTTGAAAAGGATTTTGTGTACTCGAATTTAGTAAAATGTAGTTTGAAAACTTTTTAGAAGCTTGCTGTTATATGGCATATCAACTCTTGTAGGCTATTTAATGCCAAATTATACATATAAATCTACTCAAGTGAATTGTTTGTTGATAACCTTAATAAAAAAAAAGGTTACAGCTCATTTGTTCTCACAGTTAAATTGTTTTAAGTACTGCTATTAAATAATAATAATTCTACTTAATACTAATCACATTGTGCACAGTTAAACATTCCCCACACTCAAGACTGGAGCTTTACCCTCAGATACTATTTAGTGTCATACCTAAGGTCAGTTTAAAAGTAATAGTTTTCTAAAGTTTAGCCTGCTAAGTGTGTATGAACACTTATTAACATCAACCAATGTAAGGAACCCAAGTCCTGGGTCAGGCTAAACAAAGCTTCATAACATTTGCATAGAAATAAATCCTAGGAGAAACTATTAGCATTTAAGTTATATTATAATCTGTTTTTTTAATCACCATGATTAGGATATTTTATCCTTCAGCCTTTTTTAAACTGACTGTCATGTTGACTAAAGAGGGTAAGTAGAGGACCAGAAATTTAACAGCACACAATTCAGAAAGTAGATGAAAAGGATTTATTACAAAATCAGTGACCAGTACACAACCACAGAGTGATTTTTGTACAGAAATGTTTGACTATGAAGAGTCTAATTTTCAGGTAAAAGATGACTGTTGTAATAATTTTCACTTTTAATAGCTTCTATTATGAGTGCAGGTAAATTTTAAAAATAAAATCCAGTGTCTTATTTATTTGAAATGGTGATCCAATGTTGCGTGCAAAACCTTAACCTTGTCTTTATTCAAAAATGTGTTTACGTCTTTCTGACTCAATACACTAGTCATTAGATCACATTTTTGATGGTGACTGTCCAAAAGTGACCCACTAATGAAAAATGCAGCACACTCATGATATAGACAAATAAATGAACAACACTTTTTTTTGTAAATACTTTATTTTTTTTCCATTTCTATAGAAAAGCTCCTTAGATGATTCCAATCTGAAACAAAAATAAAAACATTTAAAATGGAAATCAATGAACAAATAACATCAATTACAAAACATTCTATTTGAACTTCTTGGTATAAATTTTTAAAATGGTATTTTTTAATTTTGATTTCAAGCACTTTCCAATAACAACTAATCAGTCTTTTCCACATCAGAAAAGACCATGGATTAGGAAAAAAAAAAAAAAAAAAAAAAAAAAATCAATTTTTTCTTCCTTGGGAATCTAATCTTACTGTGCTCTATTGATTCTGCCATACAAGCCAACAATGAGAGAAGAAAAAAAAAAATTTATTAGTTTGTTAACAAACATGACATTAAGCATTTATGATTTTCTTTTGTTCAGATCTTTACTTACTAATAACCACTGAGGGTCAGCAATGTAAAGCAACTGAAATTAATGAAATTTAAAGGGAGATAATTCTTGTCTGATGAAAAGGTTATATATATATATATATATATATATATATATATATATATATATATATATATATATATATATATAAATAAATAAAAATAAAGGAAGCTAAGAGCATAAATTAACAAAACCATTTTGTATAAAATGTAACTAATCACTCTGCATTAACAGCAAACCTACTTGCTAACCAAAAATGAAGCTTTCTTAACTACAACAATAAATGTACATATATTTAAACAAAGAATTCAAGTACTCATTAATATGAAATTACAACTGTTCAATATTCAAAGAGGACGTAAAAAAGAAAAAAAGGCTTACCCTGTTGGCAATGTCTAATGCATCATAGTCAGACACTAATTTTACATAGGCTTTCTTTTCACCATCAGGTCTAGAAAAAAAAAAAAAGTTTTAACTTGTCATCAATCATTTAAATAAGAAACATCTTTGATATAATTATGAATCAAAAACCCATGATAGAAAATAAGGCAATCTAACATAAGAGCCTTTCTAAATTAACCAAGATAAACAGTTGTCGTCCTTCAATTAACTAAAAATTTTAATTGCAAATTTCTTTACTGATGGACAAAAACCAGCATCTTCATAACCCCAATGATTTGAACATGATACCCTCTCATCCTTCATCAGACTGAACAGTTATAGCTATAATTACTAAGAGAAGGAAATTAATGTTATAATACTTGAAAACTATTTTAAGTCTTTTCTAGCTTTGGTTGTGAAGCAGTTTTTTAAAAATCGTTTCACCTCATATTATGCCGATTAAATCAGACAAAAATCTTCAGATTTATGAAATTTAAGCAGCTATTTGTAAGAAAAATAAACAAAAATATTGAAACAAAATCACAAATATATAATTTAGAGATTAAGCCTTACTTCCATATGATGAAAAAAAAAAAAAAAAAAAAAAAATTCTTTAACCTTAAATGTTTGTCATGAAGTAATAAAAATTAATTTTAAACCAGGCTTTTTTCATACAATATTTTATGAAGAACACAAACTATTGGTGGGTAGAATTTTAGTTAAATGGTGACAATAGCATTTTGCAGATGAGAAACTTTGTAAGTATACCTGCTTTCTTGATTAACAATATTGTGTTTTGTTGATAAATTTTTAGACAGAGGATACAGAATCTTAGTAACTCCAGCAGCTTTATGTTTAAGTATTCATCTCACCCAGAAAATATATTAACTATCTTCAGAACTTTGGTTATTTACAATATTTCCTTGGCTACAAATTAGCTAAAAATAAATTGTATTTTCTTGAAACCAAATATGCTTAAGCAATAACCCCTCCCCACTAAATTTATTTTAAAAACAAGACCAGGCAAAAATTTTTGCATTTTACAACTCGAGAAAAAAAAAGTCACCTACCTAATGAGTGTGTTGACTTTTTCTGCATCGATGTCATACAATTTTTTCACTGCCTGATTGATCTGATGTTTATTGGCTTTTTTATCAACAATAAAAACCAGAGTATTGTTGTCTTCAATCTTTTTCATTGCAGACTCAGTTGTGAGGGGGTACTTTACGATTCGGAATTGGTCAAATTTATCATCACGCCGGCTGGTGCTTTTCCTAGGGTATTTAGGGTCACGGGGCTGCCGGAAGGTTCTTGGTCGTCGGAATCTGACGTGTGTGCGGATCTTCTTTGCACGTTTGGTGTTGATTCCTTTTAGGACAGCTCTCTTGGCTCGATTAGCCTTGGCCTTAGCCTTAACAACAGCAGTGATTACTTTGCGAGTCGGAGGCTCAACCTTCTTTTCAGGTCCCTTTTTGCCACCTAAAAAAAAACAAAAAAAAAAACAAAAAAAAAAACCATAAGTAGAAATGGTACACAAGATAGATTACCCAAAATCCACCCCTCCTGTTTGGATAACAGGATATGTTCTAATTAGCAGGTAAGAAATTTTTTATTCATTATTAATACTAGCAAAAATATGCACTCTCGGACAACAAACGTTAATGTAATAAAATAATATATTAACAAAACCAAACAGATTAGTTTCATTCTAATTCATTTTTATATAAAATCATAAATATGCTTTTAATGTCTGAGGATACAACATAACAAATCAATAACAATTATGTGTTAAAACCAGAACGGATTAACCACATTGCAGGATTTTACATGCATTAATAACATGGGCAGTTTAGAGGTAAATCTAACTCGGAGAGTGTCAAATAGATGTTAAGATTATTAATGGATATCAAATCATTATTCAATGAGAATATTATGTAAATAACTAAGAATTGTGACATCATTGGTGATGTAGAAGTCTTGCTGAAAGCCACTAGTTTGTATATAATAAATATAACTAAACTAAATTCTTTCTACAGTTGAGAGAGAGAGAATTTTTTTTTTAAAGTTTGGTTTATTAAATGGCATATCAATGATTAATAATCATTTGTTTGTAGTTATAAGGTTTTAAGTAATTAATAATTTCTAGTAAACAATTAAATCCCTAAGTAATCATTCTTACATATAATTTGCAGCTATGATTCGAAATATTCTTATGTAAGACTAATAATTTTCAAAGATCTATTCGACTCTTAAATGGACCCTAGCAGGGACTATCACTGAAGGTTTGAGTGGACCTTGGAGTAATGGCAGTGAAGGGATGACTACTGACCAGAGCCATAGAATTGAAACTTCAGTTTTGTGACAATGTCCAAGGCACTGCATTTTTTTTCTTTAATTAGAGTGGCAATGGGGTTAAAAAAAAAAAAAAAAGTTTAGACAGAAAGAGAGAGAATGGAGGTATCAATGATTAAATTAATTTATTCCCTAATTTGTAGAATAATTTTGTAATAACACCTAAATACAGAATGTGTTTTGTTAAAAGATAACCCCCTTGTAAAGTATGCCTCAATTCAATGTTTTCCTTAATATTCTTAAATACACGATGCTGCAAAGGTAGTTTTACCATCAGGATTTTTATATACAGAGTTTAACAAAAAAAAAAAAAGAGAGAAAAAAAAGGGGGGAGAAACCTTTTCAATTACTTCTGGTTTATCTTCAAATGAAGCATCATATTTTTTACCAATGACTATTTTTGCCACATCAAAATTAAAAGAAAAAAAAAAGGAGAACTTAAAATAATTAATATAATTTGTCAATTAAAAAGCAAATTAAAAAAAAAAAAGATTCAACTCTTAAGCATCTATTTATGGAAACTTACGAATTTTAAAAGTGAGGTTTTATAGATCAAAGCCAAGTCCACTGAACCAAAGAACTTTTCAATCAAAGTAAAGTAAAAGTTGGTGACCTGCAGTTGAGGGTGACCAGAAGGCTCCCTTTTCAATAGCTATAAAACAGAGGTGTAGGGAAGGGCGCTACTCCATTTCCCAGGATTGCTCCACACATTATAATGCTGAGTTAAGTAAGGTGGCATCAAGTACCATTGGCGAACACTAGTTTAAATTAAGAATTATTTTTTGTAAGAAGCAGGATGATCCTAATTATCACCCATCACATTAACTTCCTGTTAATCCACAATTAAGGGTCATCTAGGAAAGTGCTAAAATTTGTTGGTTTGATAAAGGTTGAAATTAGTTTTGACTTAAATTACTCTTAATATAGTTAAATTTGAGGTACGGCACTTTTTAAAAAGACGTGGATTTAAGAGAAATAGTGTATTTTTACAGAGACCCAACACATTAACTTGAAACAAATTTCTTTTAAAATTTCAACATTTAATCGGGTGAGGGTTTTTTTCAATAATATATTTTAAGTAAAATGATAAAGTAAAAATTTGTAAATCAGCTAAATATATATTTTCGATTAAGTTAGAATGATGAAACTCTTTAATATTGCAATCTTTTTAAGTTTTTTTTTTTTTTTTTTTAAAAGACCCCAGAACATTTAAACTGTATAAAGGGGAAAAAAATACACGTTTATTGTTGAAAAAAGAAAGGAAAAAAAAAAAGCTAAGACTTTTTCAGAGAAATATTCTAATTTTTGAGAAAGATTATACGACAGACCAAAAAAAGTTACGTAAATTATTATACCAGTTTTTAGCAAAAAATTTTTCTTGGTTTTAGCTGTAATATTTTTTTTTCCCTTCCTTTTAATTTGCTACCAGAAAAGACAAATGAATTCAAAAATAAATAAAAATCGCACAGGTAATGGACTTAAAAAAAAAGGGGGGGCACACCCGCAGATAATGGGAATTTAGGTCTAAAAATAAAAAAGAATTTCTAATGATACATCAGCCCTAATACGATATAATTTATTAAGTTTAGTCATGGCACAAGGTCAGAAATATGGGCACCCAGTAATAATCGAACTCACAATGGCTTGCTAACCATCAAAACACGTGAGTCAACGATATGCTATTTAATACAGAAATTATCTTTTTATCCACCTGCCTATATATTAAAATTCTACGGCAAAGAGGTTTTAATCAGTAAAATAGTATTTTTTATGCACAAAGATAGTGAACAATATCAATATTTTCAACTATAAAATCGAAGGAATTCAAATAAAGTTTTGCATTATTTTAGACTTATAAAATTTAGTACAGATCAGGAAAGCGATAATAAATTAAGAAAACTTTAAAGTTTTGGTTTAATATCCGATTATTTAAAAAAAGTCTTTTTTGCTGACGTTTCCACAAAAAGATTTAAAAATGCCAACCAATCTTTTGATTTGTATAATTTTTAAACTTTTATTAATTTTTGACATTTTTAAATAAAAAAAAAAATTCGTCTAGTAACAGTTTTTATTTCGTTTTTAGTTATATTTTTTTGAATCCTATTACAATATTGTTAAAAAACTAAGAGAAAAAAAAGCGGTCGATTGGTGTGAAATGTTGATTTCTCCCAATTAAAAAAAGAAAAAAAAAAAAGGGACCCTTAAAAGTTGAGAAATTTAAAAACTAAAAAATTTTAAATCGTAATTTTTTTTCATACGCATGCGGTTACAAATTAAGATTTTTCTAGGTTCGACGTGCTTTACATACGATTATTACAAGTTTTAAACACGTGTATATAGATCTAGCTAAGTGGGGGATTAGTTTAGGTAAAAAAAGTATTGGAAATTAATCCCCGACTTTTTGCCCATGTATTTTGTACGCAGTGGTAGCCATCTTGCTTCTTCTTTTTAGCCACGCTGTGCCTGTTATAAACGAATTTGATTTTTTAAACTATCGCCAGTAAAATTACTACAAACAGAAATGGCGAACCTTTGAAAATTAAATATCTAAATGAGACATTAAATAAATGAAAAGAATTGTTAACGAAGCACATTATTAGAATAAAGATCAAAAAACTTAGTCGCGGGATTGAATTTACTTTCGGGTCGACTAGATAAAAAAACTGATTTACATGCTTCTTTTTTTTAATAATAGAATAAAATAACGTTCATCTACGCGCATCAGTAGAGAGTTCGGCGCACTGGAGACATTTTTTTAAGGAAAATAATAAAAAAAATTTCGACTTACCGGTAGATTTTCCACCTTTGCTGGGAGCGGGCTTCTTCTTAGGCGCCATCTTACAGTAAAAGAGAGTGAGAAAGACCGAAGAATGTCACGTGACACCTGACCGCGGCCTCGTTCCGGTTTGGAAATTTCTTCCACTTCCGTTGGTAGAGGTCACTTCCGTTGTGAAGGCGACCCTCCCCTCACGCGCACTTGGTGGACAAACTTGATGGGAAGTGAAAGTTTTTGAAAAACCAGAAAAAAAACAAAACCCACTTACAATACAACTTCTAACGAAGTAAGTACGTATGTATTCTTTATAGGTTTGTGAACACCAGTTTAACTAAGTTAAAGATCTCGCATATTTTTTTTAAATATCGAAACTTTTGATTAATTAATTCAACAGGTTCTTTTTTATGTTTAGTTTAATAAAGAGAAAATCTACTTATGGTTCATTTAACATTTGACAAGTAAAAGGCAAAAGTGGGTGTATTTTTTCGATATCAACAAAAGTGTTTTTAAAAATTAATTTAGGTATTTTAAGATATATTTTCTATTTTCTGGGTCGTTTTCAAGATTTATATCGTTGTTAAGACTTAAAAAAGGAAATTTATTGATTTATTATTTTTAATTGAACCGCGAACGCTCCTCCTCTTCCTCCACTCATAAAACCCACACAAAATTAAAAAAGCCAAATGAAATTTCCTCACTACTGAATGTGAAATAGTCCCTACAGATTCCTAATTGTTTAAAATTAGTGAGTATGTTTGTTTCAAACAAACTGTTTAAGGTTATTTTTAAAGTGAAAGTCCAGCCAGTGTGAATTTAATTTCTCGCGTAGTGTTTTTTTTTTTCCTTGCTTAAAAAACAAAAAGAAAACTTGTCTTTTTGCATCAAAGCTGGTTTTAAAATACCCCTGAATCTAGTTTACTCATACACGTGAGTTTATTATGAAATGCTTTTCGGCGATTTTTCCGGATGTGTCAATAAATTTGGTGGTTCCCACTATGAGACTCTCTTCGAGAATAACTGCAAAATTAATCCTACATCCAAAAGTTTCCATGGCTAATTATCTGAAAAATTAAAAAACAGACTCTTCAGCTGGAAACTTTTGCGCAAATCTAATATAAAAAAAACAAAAAACACTCTCGTTGGAAACCTCTTTACACATATATATATATGTCAGTGTATATATATATATATATATATATATATATATATATATATATATATAAGGTAATATAAAATTAACTCGACATAGGCAACCAATACAAATTATTATAACGTACATATTGCAATTTAACACAGAAATGTAACCAACATATGAATGTTAGTTCTGCATAGTACACCATAGTAAATAACATACTATATCTCATTATGATATTCACACGTCACCTATTATTCTGATGTTTGAAACCCAGCATCCATTTCGTCTGTTATACTTACATTTTCTAACAGAAATTCATTTATACCATAATGCGATGATGATGATGATGATAACTTTGCTAAAATCATCACTATACACTATAGAAAATTTTATTTGGCCAAATCCCCAACCGTCACTTGACTTCCGCCACCTTTTGTTACACATCGCTACACATATTCATGAGACAACCTCAAATCTGCTACATGCGTATATCATCATACACACACAATCACATATACGACTGCACACAACAATACGTAAATATGATTTACACACACAAAAGACTTATGCAATTCTAATGTAAAATTTTTTTTTACTATACCTATTTGATTTTTTCGATTTCTCCAAAATCTTTCTTTTTCTACCTGATGATTACCATGTAAAGATGGCATGAAACCAGTGGTTGCAGATAGAATAATATATATTTATGTGGACCCCTTCACATGGGTGAGCAAAGGCAGGATGACCAGCTAGAACCTACATACAACAGCTCTGTGCCCATACAGGATGTAGCCTTGAAGACCTACTGGAAGTGATGGACGATAGAAAAGGGTGGCAAGAGAGGGTCAGGGAGATCCATGCTGGTGGTGTGACATGATGATGATGAAATTATACTACTAACCCACCAAGTGAGATAGTGACCATCATAAACTGTTGTAATATAGATGTATATATATATATATATATATGACTTGATTTGTGGGTTATTTAATGCCAAACCCATCCCTGCAGAAGAATATTTACCTCAGAGCTTGGTGGATAAGGCAGTTCATGCCTTTCCCAAGAGTATTAGTCCCAAAGGGAACATGATAGCAAAACTGGAGTTTGAACTTGCTTACACCAAGACCATAGCCCTTTACTTCAGCCACTACTCTTCCTATACTGATATATATGTGTAGAGTGTTCATCAATGGCCTGTGAGACTGGGGTTCCATCCCAGGTCGAGTCATACCAAAGACTCAAAAAATGGTACTTGATGCCTCCTTGCTTAACACTCAGCATCATAAGGTACATATCTAGTGTACTTTGGTACTTGGAAGTTTTGCCGGCATGGTTTTGAAATTTTGCATATATTCATCCAAAACCTCTACCATGGGAAGAATGCGACCCAAATGTGTTTTCAAGTGGAGTACAGCTGGTTTAAATTCAGCCTCATTGAGGAGTTAATCTCGAGTTGCTGAGTTCACTTCCTCCTTATTAGTCATCATCATGTCATGCTGTTAGTTTCTCTCACCATTCCTCTCTATTATCCATCATTTCCAGCAGGTCTTATAGACTACATCCTGTGTCCTGTTGTAGATATTTTCTTGTTGGTTGTCCATCACTTGCACATCTGTGTGAAGGAGCCCATTAGAGAACATTGCTTATGAGTTCATTCTTACTTCTCCAGCAATGTAGCACGTCTTGTTCATCTTATTTGGATGGTTTTATAGATAGGAGGTAGGTAGCCATACAGCTGCTGTTTTGTGGGATATTCCTTCTGGGATTTGCTAAATATAGCTTGTAGCATTCTTGTGCAATTCTCATGTAGCTTTTTTTTCTTTACGTTTAGTCAGCATCTATGTAGTGCATCCATATAATAGAATTGACATGACTGCTATTTGGAAAAAATGCATTTTATTTCATTAGATAAGTCTGACTTCCATATGCCCAATAACCTATTGATAGCAGTTCATGCCTTTGCTAGTCACATACCAATGTCATTTTCAGTAGATTTAACTGTGTGCAAATGAATAGTGTTGAATAGAATAATTAGTCTTAAATAGCAGTATTTGAAACCATTTAACTGTGTGCAAAGAAATGATTAATATTAAATAGAATTATTAGTGTTGTATAGTAATACTTGAAATCATTTGATAAACAGAATTATTAATGTTAAATGGTTTTAAGTATAGCTATTTAACTGTGTGCAAAGAAATGATTAATATTAAATAGAATTATTAATGTTAGAATACTTGAAATCATTTAACTGTGTGTAAATGAATGAGCTCTGGTTCATTTAAAAATGTTGTCTACAAAATATGTGTTTACAAATCACATATATATATATATATATATATATATATATATATATATATATATATATATGGAAAGAATTTGGCATTAAATAACCTATAAGGGTTGATATACCATAAAACCCAACCAACCTATCCAATATGCCAACTGCATCTCTGCAGAGAGCTAAGATCTCTTCAACGCATGTCTTAGGTATGACACCAAACTGCATCGGATGGTGAGACTCCAGTCCTGGAACTTTGGGGAATGTGGAGTCTCCCTTCATTACCATTATTCCCAGGTCTACTCTAACCCATAGTGGTAATACTTATTAGGGTCCCTTCTATTAGTCAAATAAAACTGTTTAACCATTTAACTGTGTGCCTGCCCACAAATCAGCTCTTGCAGATTTAAAAATGTTGTCCATAAAATGTGCATTTATAAATCATATATATTTAACATATATATGTATAAACATGATTTGGCATGAAATAACCTACAAGGGTTGATAGGCCATAAAACCCAATCAACCAATCAATCCACTTCCTCCTCCAGTTATGAGCACCTCCTTCTGGTAATTTTGCAACTGATTGGCTGATTAAAATTAATATGGAGGAAGGCTAACTTTATTTTATCAACCAGATAAAAAAATTGTCCTGTTTCCTTGTTTTTATTCAATTCTTTAATTCTTGAATAAAGATATATATATATATATATATATATATATGTGTGTGTGTGTTTAAGGAACTTGTGATGTAATGGTTATCATTGTTGGAAATGGACTTGGATACTTGGGTTCAGATCCTGTTGAGGCTGTTTGCACTTCCCATAATCCTAATAACATTGGGAAAGATATGTATCCAATTATTCTCTCACCAGATATAGGTAAATAGTAGAGCAGCCTGGACTCTTCAGCTTTGGTATGTCAACCAGTCTAAGAGAAGGAAATCTTTGAATTCAAACCTGTTAAACTCTGCTTAAAATTGACCTTGTGTTGCATCTTTCTCATCCAGAGAGGTATATATATATATATATATATATATATGTTATATATACTAGCCCATTGGCATAATGGTTAGGAAGACTGGGGTTCAATCCCTGGTTGAAATGGTACTTGATGCCTCCTTGCTTAAAATTCGGCATTATAAGGTATGTATCAAGGGCAAGTGGAGCATCCAGGGAACATCATGCTCTCTCCTACATTTTGGTTTAGTAGCGACTGGAAAAGGAACCTTTGTGTCGTCCTACTTATATGATCTTCTGGCCTCATTATTTATCATCTTGTCAGTGAATTTGAATATGTTGATTTGTCTTCAGCAAGGTAAGACCCCCGCCCAAAGAGGGGTATCCTGAGTATGGCACTAAACTACATCTGATGGTGAGGCTACAGTTCTGCAGAGTGTGGAGTACCTCTTCATCATCATCTTGTCGTGCCGCTAGCACGGATATCCCTGACCCTCTCTCGCTACTTCTCCCTATCGTTCATCGCCTCTGGCAGGTCTTCAGGGCTACATCCCATATCTTCACATAGCTGCTGTATGTATGTTTGAGCTGGTCGTCCTGCTTTTGCTTGGCCATATGCGGGGGTCCATAGGAGTACATCACTTATGAGCTCGTCCTTGCTTCTCCAGCAGTGTCCTGCATGTCTGGTTCGTCTAGCTTGGATAGTTTTCGTGATGGGAGGCAGGTGGCCGTATAGTTGGTGCCTTGTGGGGTGTTGCTGCCAGGACTTGTTCAATATTGCTTGCAACATTCTTGTGTAATTGTTGTCTAGCTTCTTCTCTAGCCGTTTAGTTAGTGTCCAAGTAGTGCATCCATATAGCAGTATCGACATGACCGCTGCCTGGAAGAAACTGCGTTTCATTTTATTGGTCAAGTCTGATTTCCATATGATTGAGAGCCTATTGATAGCTGTCCATGCCTTCGTTAGCCGTGTGTCGATGTCTTTTTTGGTTGATGAGACGCCGCTTCCTAGGTAGGTGAATTTGTCTACCAGTTTCAGAAAGCTTCCATTTAGTGTGGAAATGTCACCTGTTTGATTGTAGCACATATGTTCAGTTTTATGTGCATTGACAAGGTGGCTAATGCCTGTGGCGGCTCGTTCCAAACTATGCAGTAGTGTTTCGGCTTGGTTGGGTGTATTCGCCAGTAACGCTATGTCATCAGTGGAGTTGGCGTCAGTAATTGTTTTTGCAAGGTACCTTCTTCTTTTCTTTTTCAGCTCGAAGCCATTTTCTCTAATTTTATCAATCGAAGTTCTAAGCATGTAGTCTAGACAGATGATAAAGAGGTATGGGACTAGCGTGTATTCTGTGTCTCCCTCCGGTGAACGTACTTTCACTTTGGTGTTTCTGTAGAGAATCGTTATTGCTGCTACGGTTTCTTTTGGTAGGCCGTATGCTAGTAGGATTTGTTCCATCTTCCCTCTGTGAATGGAATCAAAGGCCTTGGTAAAGTCGACAAATAGTAATGTCGCCTGTAGGTTTTTTGCCTGTACGCCTTCAAGGATTCTACAGAGTACCTCTTAATTGTCATTATTCCCTGGTCCATTATGACCTGGAGTGGTAGTTAGGGTCCCATCTATGGGTCAAATAGATCTGTTTGCAAATTATTCCGATTTGATAGTTCTGTGTACAAAAAATGTACAGTAATTATTAATGTATAAGATGCCCTGTTTTTCAGATTATTCAGCCCAACATATGATATATAATTAACTTTTTTTCCGGTCATATACATCATCATATTCTGGATGACATGACTGAAAGTAAGTTATATCTATAGTCTAAACTAATGTCATTTTGTTTATCATTTTGTTTCTCCTGATGTAAGCTACTGATCTATAGATAATGGCTCTGCCATTAAATGACCCACAAAGGTTGATATTACATTAAACTAAGAAAGCTAACCTGAGCTTATTTCCACTGCAATATTGTGAACATGTCCATGTGTTTGCTCTGAATACTGAGTAAATACTGACATTATGTAAACTAGATAAATTCTTATTTCTAACCTGTATGAACTGATAAAAAGTTGAACAAATACTAAATTTTGGTAAAATATAACTACAACTAATTCTAAAAAGTCAGTACATATTATACACAAGAATTTTTCTTTTCTGGAAGTTCATAGTCCAAACTTAGAGGTGTGTATTATATACAAATAATTACAGTAAATATGAGTGTGATTCTTTAACCTCAAGGCATAAAATGTCCTGCAATGGGTTGACATACCATTAAAACTGATAAATCAATGAATCTAATTATTTAATTTCTGGTGACGAATAAATTGGTATGTTCCTTAATTTCAAATGTAATAAAATTCCCTTTCTGAATGGTAAGAAAGCAAAATTACATGGAAATTGGCATGATGGTTAGAGTATTTGTCAATGGCTCTGGAGACCTGGGTTCAATCCCAGATCGAGTCATACCAAAGACTCAAAAAATGGTATTTGATGCCTCCTTGCTTAACACTCAGTCTTATAAGGTACAGATCAAGGGTAAAGTGGATCAATCCAGCAAAAGGAGTAGTGCATCGCCTACATCTCAGTGTAGTAGTTATCGAAAAGGGAGCCTTCAGGTCATCCTCGACTATGGTCACCAACTTTACTTTTTTACTTACTTGGTAAATCATGATCAGTTTTTCTAAAAAATTTTGGCATATCTGAATGACTTTGGTTTGGCCATAAAAACACTTTTTTTTTGGTGGGGAATAGTTTTATTGATTAGCATACAGAAGACCTACTGCTACTCCTTCATGTTGGAGGTGCTCTCAGTGAAACAGTTATCATAGGAAATGAAATTGGTGACCCAAGTGTTGTATAGCTATGACCATGATCCTATTTACCCAACCGTTCCGCTCGGGCAGGATATGACATAAGGTCAATTTTTTAAGCGGAGTTTAACAGGTTTGAATTCAGAGTTTTCCTTTTTCCTAGACTAGTTGCCTTACCAAGGGCTGAAGAACCAAGTCTGCCCTACTATTTACCCATAGCTGGAGGGAGAATATTGGATTCATACCTTTCCCAAGGGTATTAGTGCTATGTGAAATGCAATCAGTCTTGTACAGGAATTGAACTCGTATTGCCGTGTCCATATCCTGCGACGATAACCATTACACCACGGGCACCTCCATAGCCATGACCATGATTAACTATACAAACACATAATACATATACATGCAGAATACATATTGACGCAATAATAAAGACGAGCAAAGACTTCTTTAAAAAAATATACCTCTCACTTTATTTGTAAGGTTGTGTGTGAGAGGGAGTTGGAGACTGAACAGAGACTGCAACATATTGACCTCCCCAGCCCCTCCGGGCATCGCCGTGTGTCGTTCTCGTTCTCCTGGACTGCTCAACTGGGGGCCCAGCCTCTCTGGGACATGTTCTCATTCCAGCATCTTGTCTCTAACTCATCTGCTCTTCAACTCACTGACTTCCTGTCTTCACCGAGTTATATAATAGTTCAATCACCCACTCAATCTTTGGAATGGCATGTTTGATCGTCATCAAGCAAAAATAACTGTCATGCAGTTCACAGGTCACTCTCTTCCGGTGCATCAGTCTATGAGTGTACCATGGGATTTTACCTTGTCCCATATTTTCAGCCAAGCCCGCCTACGCGATTTCTTCTCATAACTGTCATCGGAATGTGTCACTTCCTTCCGGTGCATCACTTTGGAATGGCATGTTTGGCCGGGTCGAGGGTCAATATACAACACAAGTTCAAGTCCTGGATGAGGCTGTTTGCATTTCATGTTGCACTAATGTTCTTTTGAAAGGCATGAACCTATCTGTTCTCTCTCTAGTTATGGATAATTGACCCAATCAGCTGGGGCTGCAGAATATACTTACTGCATCTCTGCAGAGGAGTAAAACTCCTCCAATGAGTCTCCTTGATATGACACCAAATAATCTGATGGTGAGGCTTCAGTAATGCTGGAGCTTTGGGTAATATAGAGTATTCCTTTATTGCCATTGCTCCCAGGTCCACTCTGGCCCAGAGTGGTAGCATCTGATAGGGTCATATCTATGGGTTAAATAGAATTAAACAGATTACTTATGCCAAACTGAATTGCTTGAAATAGAACTGTTTTTGATATTTAAACTGTATACTTTTGCTAAACTGAATTGTTTGAAATAAAACTGTGTATATGTATAAAAATCAACTTGGCATTAAATAACCGACAATGGTTGATATGTCATAAAACCAAACTTAGTTATGGGTAAATAGTTGAGCAGACTGGATTCATTGGTGTTGATTAAGTAACTAGAAGGAAAACCCTAAAATTAAACAAGATTTACTTTGTTTAAAAAATTGACCTTGTGTCATATCTTGCTAGGCTGCTTTGTCACTGGGGCTTAGAATATACTGACAGTATGCTCTGTAGAGGGGTAAGAATTCCCCCTTAAAAAAAGTGGTGTTT
Organism: Sepioteuthis lessoniana; assembly: GCA_963585895.1. NCBI lineage: Eukaryota > Metazoa > Mollusca > Cephalopoda > Myopsida > Loliginidae > Sepioteuthis > Sepioteuthis lessoniana. Next base: position 35,243,151 of record OY757933.1, on the reverse strand, counting down.
TGGGTATATTATTAAACTGCATCTGATAATGAGGCTGTATTTTTGGAGATATGAAGTGTGTTGAGTACTTCTTCCTAGCTATTTTGACCTGATGTGGTAGTATTTGCTAACTTCCTATCTATGGATCAAATAAATGTTTAGAAATTATTTATATCCAATAGAACTCTGTGGAAAAAAACACCTCTTTAACAACTATAAAAAAATGTAAATATATGCAATTCTCTGTTAAGCATGAAATAACCCAGGATGGGTTGACAAGCCATTAAAATCAATCAACATGCTGCCCATGGTGGAAGGGTTTGGTGAATATCTACCTTGACTAATATGAGTTGTCAGTTTTGAAAAATGTTTATTTTTATCGGTTTTAGAAAAAGGAAGTATCCTGTTTATCATCTGGATACCATATCTATAAGTGTTAACTTTGAAACGGTGAATTTAGGTACAAATAATTTTCTCCCTCTCCTGTTACGATGAATTTTCTTCCACTTCCTCCTCAGGTATAACAAAACTAAAGCCAGGGCAAAGATAACCTGTATATATGCATGTTAGTAAGCCCGTTTTGACATAGTATTTACACTGTAAACAGCGTCTGACTTCTAAAACTGTAAAAAAATCAATATCTTTTCTGAAACTGACAAATCACGGAAATAGAGATAGGTCTCCTGTATGATGATGAAAAATATTTTTGATTTAAAAAACCCCCAAACTTTTCTTCTTTTTTTTCTTGGCTAGATCCTCAAATGTGCCGTTTTTCATTATTATTTATTACAGTCCAGTCAACCAGTGGGTATATTTCAAATACACCTAAAATTTTAACAATTCATTTTACAAAACCTAATTTCATCTATTTATTGATATAAAAAAAAATTTTTCTTCCTGACAGAATTGAACTTGTTTTGTCCACTTACTCCTAGTCATGCCACATAGTGTCAGGGTCCTCATTACACCAAATGCTGCCAAGGATAGAGTAATCAGTAAATTTCCATCTGTAAGTATCATCTATGTTTTTGTTCTATAGGTCTTTTTATTATGAGTTTCAATATATTTCATTCCAATCAAACAATAATTTGGTCTCCAGTCAATTTTGCCCAGAGTTCTCAAAATTTCATCATTTGTTTGTATCCATGTGAGAATATAAGTCACAATGTTCATGAAAAAATTTAAATTGGGATGTTGTTATAACAAATAGAATATTTATAAAATATAGATTGATATAAGATTTTGGGATTTTGAATTATCAAAATTCATCTGCCCAGTTGGTTGGGGCTGCAGAATACACTGACTGCATCTCTGCAATGGGGTAAGAAGCAAGCATTTTGGATATGACATTAAACCATCTGATGGCGAGGCTCCAGCCTTGGAGATTTGGGAAATGTGGAGTACCTTTTCATTGCCATAGCTCCCAGGTCCACTCTGACTTGGAGTGGTAGCACCTGATAGAGTCCTATCTATGGGTCAAACAGAACAAACTGTGTGTCAACAAATTACTGACATTAAATTGTGACTGTTATATAGCAATACTTGAAACCATTTAACTGTATGCAAAAAAGAGATCAGGCTCATTTAAGAATGTTATCTATAAAATGTATAAACAGGATTTGGCATTAAATAACCTATGATGGTTGATATACCATGTAACCTTACCAAACCAAATCAAAATTCATCCACAACTTTTTGTAATACAAACACTTGAAGTTTGAAAAACTGTGGACAAAAAAAGACCCCTATATTCCCGAAAATCTTCAACAGTGTGTTTTGTTATTATTGACGAATCATATTTACAGGAAAAACTATTCAAGATAAAACAATGAAATTCTGTGTGTATGTAAAATTTAGGATTTAAATTTTTGGCTGTTAATCTTTCAAAAGTATTTCAGTTAAAGCAACTGGATCTAACTTATTTTAAAACACTTTATATATTGGTCAAATTGATCTTTTTGCAAATTATTTGTATTAAGATATTTGATATCATATAACCATGTGCAACAAAATTACACAAAAATGTGGATATAAACTGATGATGTATGCAAATCCCTAATTTCAGAATAAAATAACCCTAGACGTGTTGACATGACATTAAAATCTGTCAGTCAAGTTTTGTTGGGCAAGCCAAATATATAATCTAAAATGTACTGTTGAATAATTTCACCGTGTATAGGCCACCTCTTAATTAGTAGATAGAAAATCATTTATTTATGGAATTCTTTTGATTAAAATTAAATTTCAAGCTTACAAAAGTACTCCTTTATCGCCCCTGCCCCCCAGTTATGGGTTAAATAGTATCACTATTGTCCTTCTACAAGGACAGCTTTGGCATTAAATAATCCATAAAGGTTGATATACCATTGAACAAAAGAATCAAACTTATAAAAGTACTTCTTTTATAAGATTTATAATTGGAGACCGTAATTGTTAAACTGACTTTGGCATGAAATAACCCAACAAAAGTTGACTTGCCATAAAACTATCCAAGCTACCTTCATTGCCATTACTTTCAGGTTCACTGTCACTTGGAGTCGTAGTACCTGTAAGAGTCCCTTCTGTGGGTTAAATAAATCTGTTTGAAAATCATTAGGGGTTGGTTTCTTTGTTTAATGGCAAATCAATCTTTCTAGGTTATTTAATGCCAAAGCCATCTTTGTAGAAAAACAGTAGTGGTGTATTATTTAACCAATAGCTGGTTGCCCAGTTGACTGAGGCTATAAAATACACCAACTGCATCTCTACAGAGGGCTTAGACCCTCCCCTACGAGTGTCCTATTATGACACTAAACTATCTAATGGTGAGGTTCCAGTAATGCTGGAACTTTAGGAAATGTAGAGTACCCCTTCATTGCCATTGCCCCCAGGTCCACTCTGGCTGGGAGTGGTAGCACCTGACAGGGCCCTATCTTTGGGTCAAATAGAACTAAACTGTACTCCTTGAAATAGGACTTTTTCGACATTTAAACTGTGTACTTATGCTAAACTGAATTGTTTGAAATGGAACTGTTTTTGCGTGCTAAACTGAATTGTTTGAAATAGAACTGTTTTTGACATTGAAACAGTACTCACACTAAACTATATTGTTTGAAGTACTAAACTGAATTGTTTGAATTAGAACTCTTTGACTTTACTGAATAGCTTGAAATAGAAATGTTTTTGACAATTAAACTGTGTACTTATGCCAAACTAAATTGTTTGGAATAGAACTGTTTACTTGTATAAAAATGGATTTGGCTTTTATAAGATGAAATATTATCTAAGGATTTGGCAATTGGAAGCACTATTTACAGTTAGATCTTTTTTCAAGGAAATCAGTAGTGATAGGTCCTTTCATGTCCCAGAAGATTTTTTACTGACCACTGTGATTGGAAATTTTTTTTTACCAGAGAGTCAGTGTGTTTTCCCTCAATGGACTGTCTTTTTGATTTAGGTTTGTAGTGGCAAATCCTTGTTTAACCCATTTCTAATCATTTTTTGACTAAAACATGCTTCTCTGTACACATCACACATTCTTTTTATAAATTTCATATGGTTTGCACTTCTCAGCCAGCAACAATTTTATGACAAACCTCTGTTCAAGCCTGGAGCAACCTGTATAATTTGTTATCATATTGAATTGCCTCAAAAGATATTTTTGGGAAATCAAAATAATTTTGGCTATAAACCAGTTCAAAATAATACAGGATTTACATTTATAGAAAAATTCTGAAAAAAAATTAATTTTACTTTTTTGAAAAAATTCCCCTTATTTATTGAATGACCCTTGTACATATAAAATAATACAACATTGCAATTTTTTTTTTTTTTCTGATAGAAAATTTCTTTGTTTTTTTTTTTTTTTCGTGAATAAGTATGTTGATACATAGCGTTAGTTGATGATAATAAGAAAAAAGTTCTGCTTGTTTTGGCCATTATTCCTCTTTCCTAGCCACTGAATAAACCTTGTGATTGATACAGGTATATGTAGGTAATGTTTCTTATCTTTTGCAGGCATTTCATCCAGATGCATCTCCATACCCACAACTAAACTTTAGTCCAAAGGTTAAGAATGCCTGTTCTGAGAATAGAACTGGAAGAGTTAGGTAAAGGACTATTCATTTTTAATCCTATGTACAGATTTTTAAGTGATACAATGCAGTTTTTGGTGGTGAGAGTGAATGGTGATGAGTCAGCTAATTTTCAGTCAAGGTTGCCAACCTGAAAAAAAAATTTCATATTTTAGACACAGTTTTGTGAACAAGTTTTTCATGTTTTTTTTATTTAAAAAAAAAAAGGTTTGTCTTTTAAAAACTGGACCATTCTTTCCATTATTTTATTTTTTCCATTTAGCTTACGAATTTCTAAGGCTGTGATTGTTGGAGACATCTCTGTTGGAAAAACCAGCCTTGTCAACAGGTAAGTGCTTGAATTGAATTGATTTTGGCTTGGAAAAAAATTATATCATTTAAATCTTTTAATCTAGTTTGTTTACAATATCTTTTATGAAATGAGAATATTCAGCTATAAAATAAAAGATGTTTTGTGTCTTATCTGTTATTAGTTTATTTACTGCTAAATAAAAACATAAGTGAACATCCTTTAAGTGTGCTAGTCCCCTAATTTTTGGCAGGCATAGTAAGTACTTGAAAATTATCCTTTTTTATTATTGTATTTATGATGTTAATTAACTAGACCAAAGCAATGAGGTAATATTGGGATTTCATTTTCTTTTTGTAGAAGAAATTATTCAGTTACTGTAGTGAATTGTGTTCATGCTTTTCTAAAAAATGATCTTCTGAACTACTTTTATTCCAATTAATTATTCCAGAAATGAGTTGCTGTAACCCTGACATTGTATATAAAAAAAAAAAAGAAAATTGCATCATGTCATGTTGATTAGTATTGAAGCTTCAGGTGCTTAAGTAAATCTACTAAGACTAGTTTAGTTAATAAACAAGGACAGAAATATAGGGCACCCAGTGAGTACTAGAGTGAATAAATCTGTAGTGTACATATATTTTTTTCTATCAAGTTTGAAAAGTTTTTGTTTTCTTCTTTCTCTTAGAAAAATTTAGTAAATTTTTTTTGGTGGATGGTTTGATTTACAATAAGGCTAACATTGCCAGTTCATGAAGTCTAGGCTTGGAATGGTAGTACCTGATAGGGTCGCATCTGTGGGTCAAATAAAACTGTATTATCTTTTACTAGGGATTATTAGGAATATTAAATAAAATTATTTGTGTTAAATAGCAATATTTGAAACCATTTAACTGTGTGCAAACAAATGATTATCATTGAATTAGATAGGAATGTTTGATGAGTAGAATTACTAATATTAGATGACTATATTTAAAACTATTTAACTGTGTGCAAACAAAGGACAAGTATTAAATTAGAATGGAATACTTGATAAATAGAATTACTAATATTATCTAGCAATACTTGAAACTATTTAACTGTGTGTAAACAAATGAGCTCTGGCTCATTTACAAATGTTACCTACAAACTATTTGCCTTTAAATCATATATGATATACATGTATAAACAAGATTAAATAATCCATAAGGATTGATATGCCATAAAGCACAACCAAACCAGTCATGAAGTCAAAGTTGATAACACTATCACAGTCCAAAATAATTATACAATTTATCAACAAAACAGTTGCTTATTTACTATTTTTATAATGTTTGAAACAATTCTGTGATGCTAGTTTTATAATGTTTTATTTTGGCCAACAATTTATCTCTTCACTCTTGTACAATGCCAAATACCAAGTATGGAACGCTAACAATACTTAGAATACTGACTTTCAATACTACTCTGCATAACGCTACACACCTTGTCAGACTTGTTTATATATTTATTATTTTTTGCATCGACCTAACACCAAAAAGACAATATTTCTACACTATAAACAATATGAAGGAACTATTTGAACATGTCAAAGTAAACAAAATACTAGCATTTCTAAAAGCAGTTAGTCTATATAAAAGAATTTAAACCTTCAATATTCCATTTATGTACATTATACAAACACTAGACAACCAAATCAACAGAAATTGGCATTAAATAACCTGAAAAAGGGTTGAAATGCCATAAAACAAAACAATCAATCATTTATTATTTCTAGTTAGGTGATCCCAGTAGCACAATTCATTTCAACAGTTGTGTTTGCTGGCTGGAGATCTGTTTTCGATCCACATGGGTTGGTATTGACACATTCTTCTTCATAACAGCTATTCACCTCAATCCCTTTAGATCAGGAGTGAGCAAACAGTGGCCCCCAAGAGCCTCTAAAAAAATAAACATTTGCACTTGAATTGAGACTAAATTCTTTTGATTTAAAAAAAAAAAAGTGACCTTTTGATTATTGATAACCCAGTGATGCAGCCCTCCCACCAAAAAGTTTTCTCACCCCTGCTTTAGACTGAAAGAAGGCAGTCACTTGTTGCTTGACTGTGTTCAAGTTGACCTTGTTGAAATCCTCATTGTTCAGCCTCGTCATAAAGCCAGGAATATGGGACACCCAGTAAGTGCTAGAGTGAATAAATCCATCTGTAATTTTTCTTTAGCTGTTCTGGAAATTCAGCTCTTTCTCTATCGTTTCCTTTGGTATCTCCTAGCAAGTCAAACTGCAATTTTATAATTCTATTCAATGATACCTCTTCATATATCTACAGAGTGTGGCAGAAATACCTCCCACATTTTAAACTGTCACTTGTGTAGGGCAAGTGAACTGAGGCAACTGATAATGGTAGCTCCATCTGGCTAATATCTTAACATTTTTTTTTGGATATGATCAATTGCAATCATTGTTTGAACCAATGCACCTTGTGTGCTTGCTGCTTAAACATTTTTAAGACTAGTGAATCTGTAATTGCCACACAGATAGCTTTTTTGCTCATTTTATGTTGTGTTGGAATGATGCTGTTCCAGATAGAAAATTGATACTGCTATGGGTTGAAAATTGTCACATCACAGGTTAATTGATCAAAAGAAAGTCATCTGGAAGACTTCAGAGCACTTGAACTCCAGAAAATGTCCAGACTGTGAGGCAGTCTGTTGTACATTCTTTTTGTCAACTTTTAAAATCATGGTCTGTCTAAGCCATGATTTTATCTAAAAAAAGACGGATGGTAAGACATTAGTTAAATGGAGCTACCATTACCTCTTGCCTAAGTTCACTTACATTACACAGGTGATAGTTTAAATGGTGGGAGGTATCTCTGCTACATTTTCCTTGACTCATCCTTTATTAGGTTTGTACTCGTTTCAGCAGAACATATACTGGTACAATAAATGTACAATGTATAGAATTGCCTAACCCCTAGGTATAAAATAACCCCAGATGGGTTAACATGCTGTTAAAAATCAATAAATTAATCTTGTTATTAGAAAAATATGATGCCTTATTAAAAGAGGAGTTTTAGAGATACTTAAATCAATGGAAAACTCAGTGGAAAGAGTATTAAATGCCATGGAGACTGTTTTGAAGGAAACTAATGTTTTCATCATTGTTCATTTCTGTCTTGGTAAATACAGCTTTTGTCTCAATACTTTTTGAAAACATCTTCAATTCTCAAATAATTCTATATTTATCTTTTGTCTTTAATGATGTTAAAACTGGATCTGACAAAAAAAAAATTCAGTCTCAAATCACTTTCTTAGTTATTGATGATGGTTTTCTTAAATATTTTTTTTCCTCTATCAGATTCTGCCATGATATATTTGATCGTGATTATAAAGCAACAATTGGAGTGGATTTTGAAGTGGAAAAATTTTCCATATTGGCTGCTCCTTACACACTTCAAGTGTAAGTATTGTTTAAAATGTATTTTTATTTTTAGCTGAAACATCATCAATCATTATTATTATTAAATTTACTGTTATGTTAAGTATTCTGGGTATAATATCTGGTAGTTCAAGCCCTAGCACTAGAGCTCTGAAGAGTGTAGAATCATCCCTTAATTACCATTACATCCAGGTCCCTTCTGACCTGGAGTGGTAATACCTGTTAGGGTCCCACCTATGGGTCAAATAGATCTGTTTGAAAATTGGTAGGAATATTTGAAACCTTAGTCAAGGGTGACCTGAGGGCTCCCTTTTCAATAGCTACTACATAAAGGTGTAGCAGAGGGCGCTACTTCCATTCTCTGGATTGATCCACTTTATCCTTGATCCTTACATTATAATGCTGATTGTTAAGCAAGGCAGCATTAAGTACCATTTTTTGAGTCTTTGGTATGACTCAACCTGGGATTGAACTCCGGTCTCCCAGACCATTAGCGAACACTCTACTCATTAGGCCAATCCATAACGGTTTTTTTTATCAATTCATACTTAATATTCTTCATTATCAATTAAACTTAATATTCTTTATTAATAATTAATTATACTTAATATACTTTAATATTAATTAAATTTAATATTCTTTATTATCAATTAGACTTCATATACTTCATTAGTAATTGTATTATCAATTATATTGATATATTTTATTATTAATTGAATGTAATATAATCTATTATTAACTATTAAACTTAATATACTTTATTATTAATTATACTTTATACTTTCCTTACAAAATACTAGTCAAAATTAATAATACAACATTTTTGCTTGTCATCCATTAAACAAAACCAAATTTCAAAGTTCTCTCCCCGGAAAAAACTTGATAACTCAAAGCTTTTCAAACTTTATTTTATCAGTTGTCTGCCAGTTTTTGGCATGTTTTGTGAAGAATATGTTGTAATGATTATATAAACAAATAGTAAACATGTAGAATTTGCACTTCAATTTAATCTGAATATCATTAATTAAAGCAGTTTAGATAGTGTCTAATGGTTTAGTCCATTCTAGGTAGGAAGTGATACAAATCTCTTGCTGCTAGGAACAGTCCATTTATTTGGGGGGAGGGGGTTTGGATAACTAGTTATATCAGTTACAATAAACAATAGTTCATGTACAAATTGGTGCTATATGTGGTTTCAGGGAGCTACTGAAGAGAAGGGTTTTGGAACATGTCCCCCTCCCGACTACACTGATAAAGGAAACTTCTCTATATGTGTTGAGCTGTAGCATTGAAGTCTTCAGAATTTGCTTCTCTGATTATATCTGATTTTAATATCTTTTATTTTGCAGTTGGGATACGGCAGGCCAAGAACGTTTTAAGTGCATAGCAGCATCTTATTACAGAGGCGCCCATGGTAAGCAATTTAAAACTATGCAAGCAATAAAATCATTACAATATATTCTTCACAAGACCTATGCACCCTCACCCAATAAAACTGACAGACAACTAGAGGAAGTAATTTTAAAGGGGAGATAACTTACAAAGGAAAATACTTAAAACTATACTTGTAATTTCTTCTGTTTTAAAGGGTGACAACTATTATTAATTTTGATTAGTATTTTCTAGCGAAGGTATAAAATATAATTAATAATAAAATATAAGTAAAAAAGTAAAGTTGGCGACCATAGTCGAGGGTGACCTGAAGGCTCCCTTTTCGATAGCTACTACACCAAGGTGTAGGGGAGGGCGCTACTCCTTTCCCTAGATTGCTCTACTTTACCCTTGAAACATACCTTAAAATGCTGAGTGTTAAGCAAGGAGGCATCAAGTACCATTTTTTGAGTCTTTGGTATGACTCAACCTGGGATTGAACCCAGGTCTCTCGGGCCATTGGCGAACACTCTAACTGCTAGGCCAATGACTGATAATACAATTAGTAATGAAGTATATTGTCTACTTAATAATAAAGAATATTGGATTTAATTAATATTAAAGTATATTAAGTATAATTAATTATTAATAAAGAATATTAGATTTAATTAATAACGAATATCAAATTTGATTATTGATAAAAAAATCTTAAGTTTAATTAATCATGAAGTATATTAAGTATCATTGGGGTTGTAGAAAATTCCAACTTCACCTCTGCAAGGGGGTAAGACTTTTTTATCTTGGTGGCAGAGCAGTCCGTGACCCGGCAATCACACAATCTACAACAGTCAATTTTAACCCTGGGGTAGATAGGCTGTCTGAGATTCCTGATGCGATCAATTGGCAAGTCATGTTAAGCTCTAGCACTTGTATGATTATCTTGACCATATTCTTGAAATTGTTCTTTTTGTAAACAAATACCCAACACTTTTTATCTTGAAGGTGCTAGAAGGCAGTGGCAATAGGTCAAATAGTAGTGTTATATAGTAATTGTTGAAACCATTTAACTGTGTGCAAACAATAAATAGCAATACACAAAACTATTTAACTGTGTGCAGATAATAAATACTAATTCTTGAAGCAATTTAACTGTGTTTAAACAAAAGATTAATATTAAATTGAATTATTTGTGTTAGATAGCAATGCTTGAAGCAATTTAACTGTGTGCAAACAAATAATTAATATCAAATTGAATTATTGGTGTTAGATAGCAATACTTGAAACCATTTAACTGTAAGCAAACAAATGATCTCTAACTCGTTTAGAAATAAAGTTACCTACAAACTTCATTTACAAATCATATATATATGTAGGAATAGGATTTGGCATTGAATAACTATCGAGGGTTGATATGCCATTAAATCAGATGACCAAACCTGATAAAGTATATTAAGTATAATACTGTTGTGATTTGAATTTAGAGATGAAGTGTTTTTATTGATCTAGTTTTGTCTTGACTTTTTTTGTTTTTCATCACAACTTTCTAAGTTAAATATTTATTAACCGTGAAACTAAATTGTGTGAAGTAGGGATAAAGAAGTAGCTTATCACCATAGCTTGGCTGTTCAATGTTACCGATCCTGCACTGGATGTGGGAGGGGTATATCAAAAGGGTGAGACAGCACCTTAAATACTTAAAATCCACTAATGTACATTCAGTCTCTTTTAAATGATATGAGCTCTCGGTATCTCATGAGACTGTCTGTAAACCTTTGAATATACTGACTTACATTTGTTTTTATATCCTCTCTGGTAAAGCATAATTACTTTTAGAACACCTCTAATATATAATAACTTGGGTTTATTAAGAAACATATTCAAAATTTACATGCCTTCTAAGATGCTGACTGCATCTCTGCAGAGGAGTAAGACCCTTCCAACGAGTCTTCTGGATATGACACTAAACTGCATCTGAATTTGAGGCTCCAGTCCTGGAGCTTTAGGGAATGTAGAGTACTCCTTCAGTACCATTACTCCATGATTCACTCTGATCTGGAGTAGTGGTAACTGTTAGGATTCCATCTTTGGGTCAAATAGAACTGTTTAATAATTTACTATGCTTGGAACCATTTAACTGTGTGCAAACAAATGATCAATATCAAATTAATAGTATTAGGTAGCAATGGCTCAAACCATTTAACTATGTACAAATGAATAAATAATGTTGACTAGAATTATTAGTGTTATATAGCAATACTTGAAATCATTTAGTGTCCTGGGTATGACTTTCTCTCCTCATAACATGTTTCTCTTTGTCCAGTTAAAGCGGTTGACTCAACTTTCATTCTCTGTTTCTTTTCCCCCGACTACTTATAAAGCATTGTAGCAAATAAACTTTTGTGTTAGTGAACCAGGATAGGGTTTCTGTGTGTTTGTCACTTTTTCCCACGGTGAATTTACAACTGTCCGTGTAACAGTACAATGTCCTTATTTGGTGCAGTAACATTACAACCTTCTATTTGAGACAGTATGTTTCGTTTAGAAGAAAATTACCTTTTTTTTTATTTCAAAATAAATTAGTAGTTGTTAGATATTACGATATATACAGATTACGGCCCCTGGTAAAGAGAGGGCACTCTCAGGGTTCTGTCCCCTTTTGCTGTATTTTTCCCAGAAAATAAACATGCAGCAAGCGACCATGTTGTGGTTGTTTATCTGTCGTTTTCACTAATTTAATATAGTCTTGTGTGGTGATTTCATGACTTGAAACATGTCTGGAAATACACTTCAATAGTTGTGTATTTATCTATGAGTAATACAGTATTTACTTGCTTCGTCTGGCACATGGTCACTTATTTTTGGGTGATATTAAGTATTTTGATAACTTTGTAAGGAATTGGAGAGTAAATTTTCCAATTAAAAAGAAATCGTCAAGCTTTGCTTAGTCTGGTAAATTTATGGTACCTTCTGTTTCTTAGTGATTACCCATCTATGTATTGAGCAGGCTTATTGATGCTTAACCAGTGATCTATAGGGTGTGTGCTTAAACATGATTTGACTGTAAGTCAGTTTTTTGTTTATGTGTTGTTTTTTTTGTTTTTTAATTTTTTTCCTTTTTTATTTATTTATTTATTTTTTTCTCCAGTGTTAATTACGGCATTTGATTTGACAAACATGGCATCTTTAGCCAATGCTGTCAACTGGATGGAAGATGCTGCAAAAAGTGCTGATAATCCTTGCAGATTTCTGGTTGGGACGAAGAAGGACCTCATTGTATGAACAATTTTTGTTTACTTGTCTGAAGTAATGATCCCAAATTGAGTGTGATGACGTATGTGCTGATGTCACACAGGAAGCTTTTGCATTTTGTACAGCTAGTAGCTGAATAATAACAAGCAAAAAAGATTCATAGTTCCATTGACAGAGTGAGCACAAAAACACTAATTAAGCACATTCTAACTCACACCAGCTGTGTTGTGAGCACCATCTTGGATTTCATTACTCTCCAGTAATGGGAGTGGTGCACAGAGATTTTGCTGGTGAGAAAAGAAATGTCTTGAGTTAATGTATTTAATTACACCAGATTTATAAACATATCCAATGAGTTTTGATGTTATGATTATTTGAAATTGAAGAGTGTTTTCATGCTTATTTTGTTTATAAATGAAGAAAATTTATATATGTATTTTTAGTTTAGAAGATTAACATGAAGACATTTTTATGTTTTAAGAAATCTGAGGCTCTCTTCCTCTAAAAAAAACTTTGAAATACTGTTTTCAATGCTCCTGAATGTTCAGTGGTGTTGTATATACACATATCATTTTGAAATTTGTTTTTAAAAAGTTATGACTAACTGCTGAAGTAAGGCAACCAGTTTAGGAGAAGAAAAACTGTATTCAAACCAATTGTACTCTGCTTAAAAATTGACCTTGTATCAGATTCTGCTCAGAGTAGAGGGGTTGGGTAAATGCATACTATTTATCCATAGCTGTGAAAAAGAAGAGAATGTTGACTGCTTGGTTTCTTTTTTTAATGGTATATCAACCTTTGTGGGGAAAAAGAAGAATTCATGCCTTTCCTAAAGGCATTTGCATGGAATGAAATGCAATTTGTTTAGGATTTGAACTCAGCTTTTCAAGTATTGAAAGTTCTGAGATATTAAAGTTTAATACTGAAAATAAAGTTGTGAAAAGTTTATAGTTTCAGTTAACTCACAAATGACTGGTGTCAAGTCCCTAGTTGATAAAAATAACACAATCCACTTCAGCATTTGAAAGAAAAGGGGTGTGTGGATAGTATGCCTCGTCAGTAACAGAAAGAAAAGAGTCTCTCATAAGTAAATACGTGGAATCAATTTCAAGTGTTGTTGCTGTGTTGTCTTCTTCTTAATAGATGGTGAATAGCCGAATTTCTACGCTAAAAATAACAGTTCTCTCAGCTTCTTCCTATGAATTCCTTTTTGCCTGCCACAATCTTCTCTAGCAGTCCTACATTCAAGCTCATGTCTTGTCGTGCGTCCCCAAGACTCAAAACACCCTCTCTCCCCTGGTGCATTCAGGCAGGACTTAAATAATCATACCAAAATACCACATCTGGGTCAATCACACAGTGTAGTAATTTACATGCGTGCCAGCATGTAGGTAGTCCTGAAGTCAAACATGATTCACGATCGGAAGGATGTGAGTTTGATCTCCTCAATCGCCCTTCCTGATTTCATTTTACATGCCAGACATGTTCATGTATGCTTTGAGCTGTCGCGTGTGTGATTTCTCTGGCTGTAGTATTAAATCCAGAAAGAGTAAAGTTCCAAATAGGCATATTCAACATTGGCAAGATATTCTGTCCCTGCAGGAAATGGCTCTTTAAATAGTCCATGTACATCAGGCTTTATTAAGATTGATTTTTCACAGAATGCAATATCAATGATTATTCATTTCAAATTGGAAGTTGCTTATGGCTTATACCAAGAGGATAATTAAACATCAAGTCCCTCTCCTTCCTTACTATCAAGCCACTATACTTCCAGATTGGGTTCTTTGCTAGCCTATAACATTGATTAAATCTTGTATTGGTGTTTTTAATTTCTCTTTCTATTTATTTATTTATTTTTGGTTTTGGTTTATCTCTTTTTTTTCCCTTCAATCAATTTGATGATCCTTTCAAATCTTTTCAGTCGGATGCTGCTTATGAAAATGTTGAGGTAGAAGCAATCAAGCTAGCAAACTCAATGGAAGCTGAATACTGGGCTGTGTCATCAAAAACAGGTGGGTTACCATATTTCTTTCCTGTGTTATAGGTCAATTTCTGAGTTTTATGGCATATCAACCATTGTAGGTTATTTAATACCAAATCCTCTTTATACATATATATTATATAGTTTGTGAACACATTTTGTTGATAACATTTTAAACCAGTCTTAGCTCATTCTTTGCACACAGTAAAATGGTTTCAAGTACCTCTATCTTATATGAATAATTCTATTTACTATTAAACATTTATTTGCACACAATTAAATGGATTTACATATATAAGTTTATAGTTTGTAGGTAATTTCATTTTTAAATGAGTTACAACTAATTTTTTTTGCACATTAAATTTTCTTTTTTTTCTATACAGTTAAATGGTTTCAACACTAATAATTCTATTCAACATTACTCATTTGTTTGCACACAATTAAATGGTTCCAAGTATTGTTATATATCACTAACAATTTGCTTAAACATCAGTCATTTGTTTACACACATTTAAATGATCAAACAGTTCTATTTCAGATAATTCAGCTTTGCATAATTCATTTGTTTGTACACAGTTTAAATGTCAATCAGTTTTATTTGACCCATAGATAGGATGCTATCAGGTGCTACCACTTCAGGTCAGAGTGGACCTGGGAGCAATGGCAATGAAGGAGTACTCCACACTCGCCAAAGTTCCAGCATTACGGGAGCCTCATCATCAGATCATTTAGTGTCATATCTACGACATTCGTTAAGTGAGAATCTTACCCCTCAGCAGAGATGCAGTTGGTGTATTCTACAGCTCTAGTCAACTGGGCTTAAATTGTTATTAGTTGCTTGAAACCCTATAATCCCAATTGGCTGGGGCTGTAGAATATGCCAACTGTATCTTTGCAGAGGGGTAAGACTCCCCCAATTAGTGTCATGGATATGACACTAAACAATCTGATGATGAGGCTCCAGTTCTAGAGCTTTACCATTACTCCCAGGTTCACTCTGATCTCAAGTGGTTGTACTTGTTAAGGTCAAATAGAACTATTTAATCATTTACCATGCTTGAAATTATTTAACTGTGTGCCAACAAATGATTTATATCAAATAAAATTATTAGTATTAGATAGCAATACTTGAAAACATTTAAATGTGTGCAAAGAAATTAGTTTTGGCTTGTTTAAAAATCTTACTTACCAACCATTCAATTAAAAATCATAGTATGTAAAAAAAAAGTATCTGGTATTAAATGACCATCAAGGGTTGAAATGCCTTTAAACCAAATAAGTTAACCTTAAAACGAAAAATGTGTACAAACAATTGATTATTATTAAATAAAAATAGTTGCTTGAAACCATATAATTTTTTTTTATAAATTATCAATATTAGATAAGAATATTGAAAACCATATTAGCCAAGTTAGCTGGGGCGGTAGAATATACCGACTACATCTCTGCAGAAGAGTAAGCCCCTCCCCATCCAATGAGTGTCCTGTTATATGACACTAAACTGGATCTGAATGTGAGGCTCCAGTCTTGGAGCTTTGGAGAATGTGCAGTATCCTTTTACTGCATGCCATTATTCCCAAGTCCAAGTGAAAATTTAGATGTATTTGTTTACTCTAATCCCTTATATATATATATATATATATTTTTTTTTTTTTTTTTCTTTTTCATCATACAACGTGTGAAAGCATGTGCGATACCATGTCCTCATCAGCCGCCAACCAGGGGTGATAACACAGTTTCAGTAGCTCAAGGTGGTACTGCCACTCCTGGTGCTACCAAGCAGCTTTTGCCACCGGACAGGGTATTAAGAGAATCATATATATATATATATATATATATATATATATATATACACGCCAGATCAATTAAATGCAGAGACTACATTGGACGTTAATCTTCATTTTCTGAGTGCAGTTTGTGATTTAAAAAAACAAAAAAAAAAAAATGCGTTTACTTTCGGAAAAAGTAAACGCGTTTTTGTTTACTCTAATCCCTTATATATATATATATATATATATAGAGAGAGAGAGAGAGAGTGAATGAAAGTTTAGAGATATTTGATTTATTCAACCCCCTATATATGTAATTATTAGTGTGAATGAAAGTTTATATGTTATTGTATAATAAATACTATCTATGATAAATTTTATAAAAAAAACTTCACTTTTTCTTAAATTTTTAGGTGAAAATGTGAATGAGTTTTTCTTTCGGGCTGTTGCCCTAACGTTTGACCGTGCTGTCTTGAGGGAATTAGAGGGTTCCGATGTTCCAGCCAAAAAAATTGGAAACAACCTCATAAGTAAGTAAATATAAACTATCATATATACTCAGGTGAGGAATGACCCCTAACTTTTGCCTACAAAAATATTTCTTCAACATCCAATGATATAAAAAGAAAATATTCAAACAATTATTTATACTTTAAAAAGTACTGTAATACAATCAAAGTCAATGTGATACTATAGATAATGTAGTCTAGACCTTGATGTAGCTTACCATGTTTACTTGGATTTTCCAAAATACCTTATGAAGTTTATTCTTCTCAAATATAACATCTGTGCATATCATCATCATTAAGTTGTGCTAACAGTATGAATTTCTTTGACTCCCTCTATCCATCTGTTCTTATCCTCCATCTCTCATGGTCAGTCTTGCAAACTTCATCCAGTGTCTACAGAGGTGATCCAAATAAGTTCTTGCTGGTCAGCCAACATTAGCATGTCAATGTGTAGGGGTTCACAGAAGAACATCATTCATGAGTTTGACTTTGCTTCTCTAGCAGTGTCTCACACATCTTGTTTATCTTGGATAGTTTTTTGAGATTGGAGGTAAGTGGCCATAAAGCTGTTGTTTTGTGGGGTATTCCTTAATTATTAATTATGAGCATATCATAGAATGATATAAAAAGTGTTCATAGTTCTTGGCTGATATTTAAAAAACATAGGTCATTGTATCCATAACACAGTCTAGTTTCCCGTTAGTCTGATCCAGTATGTTTCCGCATTACCTAACTAATGACTAAACAAAAGTTTTAGTAAAGATAATGAAGTTTTTGCTAAAATTTGTTTACTATTTTTAATATTTGTACATATATTCACTGGTGTTATAAATAGTAAACTATGTTAAGTAAAAACTTTATTATCTTAAAAAATAGTATTTGTTTAAGTAGAGGCTATGTTAGGACACTTTGGATTGAGGTTAAGGGAGAATTCAGCCTAGAAACAAGGTAAATTTTGACATGTTCAAAAACATATCTCATGTAATGAATGATCCCTTGTTTTTGAGGAGGAAAATTGGTTGTAAAAAGTCATTCATTACATGAGTATATTCTGTATCGTCCATGTTGATTGACACTAATTCAGCCATGTTTTATCTAAATGGTTGTAAAAAGTCATTCATTACATGAGTATATTCTGTATCGTCCACGTTGATTGACACTAATTCAGCCATGTTTTATCTAAATGGTTGTAAAAAGTCATTCATTATATGAGTATATTCAGTATCGTCCATGTTGATTCAGCCATATTTTATCTAATTATTATATCTAACCACATCCCCTAGGGTTTGATATATGATACCAGGTCAGTTTAATGAGGAGTCCCGTGTATGTACACATGGATTAGACCAAAAATAATCCCAATCTCTTCCTGCTGCTACCATGTTGGCATCAAACTTCTCTCAGTCTCTGTTAGGCCAGGGAGACTAACAAAATGTCGAAGGCATAGTTGTGTGCTTTGGACTATGAAGATTTATAAGAGACAAAAAGCCACTTTCTTTTGGGACAGGAGTTGCATGCTGGGAAGAGACAGGTTGGAAATAAGTCCACAAAACGTCCAAGGTACTCCTAAAAATAATCACAAATCCAGCAGCTACTGTTAATATGAGGCTTGTACCTTGATAAATATTGTTAACTGTCTCTCCTTTTTGTCCAGTCGACTGGAGCTGTAGAATACACTGTCTACACCTCTGTAGAGGAGTAAAACCCCCTCCCCCAACGAGTGTCCTAATTATGACACTAATCCATCTGATGGTGAGGTTCCAGTAAACTGAAGTTATGCTACACTGAATTGCTTGAAATAGAACTGTTTTTGAAATTGAAACTGTGGACAAAAGCTATACTTATAATAATCTGAATTCTTTGAATTAGAACTGTTTTACTAAACTGAATAGCTTGAAATAGAAATGTTTTTCACAATTAAACTTATACTTATGCTAAACTAACTTGTTTGAACTAGAACTGATTATTTGTATAAAAATGGATTTGGCATTAAATAACCTTCAAAGGTTGATATGCCATAAAACCCAAACAAGCAAACACTCCTTTCTATCAACATTTTTTTCATACGTAACCACACTTCTCCCTGTGAACATAACAGTGTCTACTTTTGGTACAATGTAGGAGGTGCTATCACACTGATGGAATCCCTGGAACCAGGCTTACCTCAACTTTAGCTACATCTTATCCAAAGATAAAAATATGGCAGGCATAACATTTAATGGGCTTGATGATCTGTTTTCAAATCCTGGATAAAGTTTCACTCTATGCTAATTCCTTTGGGTCAGGCATGAACCCATCTCTTCTCTCTCTACCTATGGTTAAATAGTCAGATAGTCTTGGTATGGCAGCTGATCCTGGAGAAGGAATTCAAACGAGCAGTACTCTGCTTGAAATTGACCTTGTGTCACATACTGTCCATGGGGAAAGGGGATGGGTAAATCAAGACAAGGACATCGTAGAAGAACAGATAATACACTTAAATCCCAGCCCAAAGACCAGGTAGCGAGGCTTTGTTTTATCTAATTATACTGTTATTTGAGACAATTATACTGTTATTTGAGACAAATTTGAATGTTACATAAAGCTATTTTACATTGAGTAATAATTGGTGGTGTAATGGTTATCGTCATAGGAAATGGACACGGCGACACGTGTTCAAATCCTGGACGAGAATGATTACATTTCACATAGCACTAATACCCTTGGGAAAGGTATGAATCCAATTATTCTCCCTTCAGCTATGGGTAAATAGTAGGACAGACTGAATTCTTTAGCCTTGGTGAGGCAACTAGTCTAGGAGAAGGAAAACTCTGAATTCAAACCTGTTAAACTTCGCTTAAAAATTGACCTTGTGTCATATCCTGCCCAAGCGTAGGGGTTGGTAAATAGGAATAATTATTTACCAATCTTAGCTTAGATATGATACACGGTCAGAAGTACGGAGTGCCCAGTGAGAATTGAACTCACCATCAATAGTCTACTTATCCAGTTTCCTAACCCTTATACCATGCAAGGCGTCCTTATATTTGATTTTGTAAAAAAATTCATTCATTTTATTTGCTACTATATTCTTATAATTAGTCTTTTTGTTGATATTCTATTAGTATCAGTATTATTAGTAACACAATTTTTATATTTCTTAGGTTATAATTAGTCTGACTCTTTTGTCAGGTATCTACAACACTCAGCCTTTCATTTTTTTATAGGTCTTTTGGATAATAATAATAATAATGATGATAATAACTATCTTATTATAATTTAACTAATGTCTATCCATCTGTATAGTCAAAGCTCTGCTATTTTTGGCACAATTTTAACCAAACTTTCACAAATTCTTAGTGTCGTCCTTGGAAAGATTTTAAACTATGTTTAAAGATCAGTCATAGACGAGTTTTTAGGTAGGAACTGTCTTTCACTCTCTGTCTATATCTTAATCTTTTTCCCACCTGATGTGAAGGGTGGAGGTCTGTCCCACATATTCCTATTGTTTTGCCTGACAAAATGTTTCACTTTTTTTTTCTTTTTTTTTGCAATGTGGAGACAGTTTCCAGTTCAAGTATGTTTTAGAATGATTGCAAACAAATCACTGAGACAAACCAAACCCCCTTTCAGATCAGCAGCTACCTAAAAAGTGACTTTGCACATGGCTAGCTCAATGAGCAGAGTTGGAAATCCTTGAGAGGTTGTGAATCTTCACCAAAAGGTTAAAGAAGGGAGAGAATAAATACATCACATGCAATGTTGTTTGTCTATCGACTCTTTCATTTGTGATATCAGATTTTGAAAGTAATGTGCATATTAGGCATGAATAAAAAATGTTGATATAAAGTACTTTATGAATATCAAGGATTATCTTAAAACACATGTAATGTGGATAGTAACTATTAATATCAATAAAAAGACATATAACTTGATTTTGAGGACATATAATGATAGGGAAGAGATATAAGATGTAAACTTTTAGCTTCAAATGTTGCCTAGCATTAACTTTGACACATTTGCTGTTAGTAGGGGCTAATAAATTGTAATAATTAGTTATATTTTTCAATATCTAACTATTAGTAATATTATTAGCAACACAGAAAGGTACTATATTTGCACTCACATATCTCGGCAGCAATATTTCATCTACTGAAAGCAATGTCAACATAGAGAAGGCATAGACTGCTATTAACAGGTTGTCGATCATGTAGAAATCTAATAGGAAGATAGGATTTTTTTCCACGCTATATCTGTGTCGGTACTACTGTAAGGATGTTCAAAACAAGCCCAGTTAGCTGGAGCTGTGGGATATGCTGATTGCATCTCTGCAGCGGGGTAAGACACTCCAGTGAGTGTCCTGAAGTGACACTAAGCAATTGCATAGTGAGGGTACAGTTCTTGAGCTTTGGTGAATATAGAGTTCCCCTTTATTGCCATTACTCCCAGATCCACTGTGATCCAGAGTGGTCGTGACTATTAGGGTCCCATCAATGGGTCAAATAGAATTATCTATTAGTATTAAATAGCAATACATGAAACCATTTAACTGCAAACAGAACTATCAGTGTTATATAGCAATACTTGAATTAATTTAACTGTGTGCAAACAATAAATTGCAATACTTGAAACTGTTTAACTGTGTGCAAACAAATAATTAATATTAAATAGACTTATTAGTGTTGGATAACAATATGTGAAATGATTGAACTGTGTGCAAAATGAGCTCTGGCTTGTTTAATAGTGTTCCCTACAAACCCTTTGCTTACAGATCACATATATATATCTATAAACAGGATTAGGCATTAAATAACCTACAAGGGTTGATATGCCATAAAATACAACCAAACCAATCTAAAGAAACGCATGGAGAAAAAGCTAGATGGGAATTACACAAGAATGCTGCATGCTGTTTTAGACAAATTCTGGAAACAGCATCCCACAAAACAGCATCTGTATGGCCACTTACCTTCCATCTTACAAACAATGCAAGTAAGACAGACAAGACATTCTGGGCATTGTTGGAGTAGTAAAGACAAACTTTGTGGAGGCGCCTGTGGTGTAATGGTTATCGTCATAGGAAATGGACACAGCGATGCAAGTTCAAATCCTGGATGAGAATGATTGCATTTCACATTGCACTTGGGAAAGGTATGAATCCAATTATTCTCCCTCCAGCTATGGGTAAATAGTAGGGAAGACTAGGTTCTTCAGCTTTAGTGAGGCAACTAGTCTAGGAGAGGGAAAACTCTGAATTCAAACCTGTTAAACTCTGCTTAAAAATTGACCTTGTGTCATATTCTGCCCGAGCGGAGGGGTTGGGTAAATATGGTAAATGACAAACTTATAAGTGATGTTCTATGGACACACACCAGCTCTGTGCATCTACAGCACTTATCATCAGCACAACTTGATGATGATGATGATTATTGAAATAACTTGATAAAATATGCCAATGTGATATATTAATGTGACCTGCGGGTGTGAATATGGTGGATGTTGTTGACAGATAGATTGATAAGACCGGTGTGATCACCGAAATGTCGTCATGTCCACAGGTGCTGTGTATCAGAGGATGTTGACACAGCTACATCTGCTCAAGGATAATATCAACAAGGTGATTGCCAAAATGTCACCATACCCACAGTTGCTGTGAATACGGTGGATGTTGAAAACAGGTGCATCTGGTCAAAGATATCGGAAAATCACCTGAATGGTGGGTGTGGTTGAATTCGGTGATAGTGGCAGATGCATACGCCCACAGAACTGGGCTTGGGCAAGTAGCCAATGGGAAGCAGACAATATAACCAATCGAAAACAAAGAAGTGAGATGTGGGTGTAACCATGGTTAACGAAAAAGAGGAATTGCTGCAGATCACGTGAGTGTTGTAGACTATGTAAGTTCCCGAATTTCGGCTAAAGTCAGTTGTTCACTGGCTCTTCTGTCTCCCGACAGCTCTACTGTGTGTGTGAACTCTCTGCAATTGCTTTTCTGCTCCACACAAGTATCATTGCCAAAAATAAAAATATAATCTTATATTTTTATATACATACGTGTTCCTCATTGTTAATAACAACATAGTATACTATACAACACCAAGAGGACTATTTTGAAGAAAATAATGTTTCATTTATTGTTCATTTCTTTGGTACAGTATTGCCCATAAGTAAGTACACTCCTTACAATTTTTTTATAAAATAGGAATTTTCTTTTAAACCAAAGATTTTATTGTTTCTTCTAAAACATCTGAAGGTGTCCCTGTGTTGTAGTGGTTAACGTGCTTGACTTCAACATTATCATGCTATTGCATTCACTTTTGAATTAATGCCCTTGGGAAAGGTATGAACCCCCTTATCCCTGTCAGCTATAGGTTAAAAATACCTCTGTTGGTCTTCTACAAGGATGTCTTTAGCATTAAATAACTCATGAAGGTTTATATTAAACAAAGTAAACTAACCTAACCAAAACAGATGTTATTAGGATTATTTATGACCAAACTCTACAGTTTTGAAACTCTGTTACTAAAAAGTGGTATATTTATTTTTGGATGGGTTCATATTTTTGGTTACTGAGTTTTAATTCCACAGATTTTATATATATATATATATATATATATATATGTGTGTGTGTGTGTGTATGTATACACACAAATTTGGTATTACATTATATACATATATATAAACTGAATTACAATGACCAGAAAATCTGGCAAGCACTTCATGCAACATATGGAACCACTTGGACTGTGTTTCAACCTTATTAGGTCTCATTAGTGTATACTGTGATCTCCACCAACTTATAATATATAATTCCTCTATTTTAAAAAAAGGTATATATATATATATATATATATATATATATATATATATATGTTGTGTGTAAGTATTTGCCAGATTTTCTGGTCATAGTAATTCAATTTATACAAATTTGGTATTACATTATATGTATATATTCAATCAAACCTGTTTAGATAATGATTTGCTCCTTAAGTATACAATATATATATACATATACAAATTTGGTATTACATTATAAGATAATACAATCAAAAGCAGAAGCAAACATTGCATAATTGTTATTGTTGTAGGAAAAGAACACAGCAACCCATGTTCAAATCCCGGATAAGGCTGTTTGCATTTCCCATAGTACTGATGCCCTTGGGAAATGTATGTATCCAGCTATGAGGAAATAATAGGGTATGGCAACTGGTCTTGGTGGAGCAAAACTCTGAATTCAAGCTAGTTGTACTCCATTTAAAGAAATTGACATTGTGTCTGGGTAAATACATACAATAAAAATAGATATTATTAGGTATTATTTATTACCAAACTTTACCACAGAATAAGATGCTCTTACTATTACTTAAAGAATAATTTTTGTCTGCAATTTTCTTAATCTTAATTTTTTAATTTTTTTTTTTCAATGATTTTTTTTTCTTTCATTTCAGAAATTGACACCCATGATTCAAATTTATTTGAAAAGTCCAGAAATCGGATAAAATGCTGTCACTGAAGAGGCATATTGATGTAAACCACCTCTGACAGTGGGCATTAGAAAATCAAAATATTTTACGGACCATTTTCGGAAGTGTAATTTTGACATATATTGGCTGTGTTTTTTTTTAATCTACTTCTAAGTTTTTTTATTTAAAAGATCTGAGCTTTTTTTTTTTTTTTAATTTTTTTAAAAAGATTTTTTATTTTTTTCTCATGTAGTTTGAATATACATTTTATATGCGTGAAGTTTTTAAAAATCTCTTGTTGACTTTATGCTACTTTCCGTGTAAGCTTTGAGCAGACCCTCCCTCAACAACGAGTAGTTATTTTATAAGTTTTGTATAATTTGACAATTTGACAGAAGTATTGGTAACCAAGTGAAAATTAAAATCACCTGCAATGTTCTACTTAACTAGCTTATTAACAACATATAGCCCATAGCCACATGTAGGTTTTTTAAGTCTTGGCTAACTATCTGTAAACTTTTTAATTCCTACCCAACCATATGTAGGTTACTGAAGTCCCACCCAACCATATCTGTATTCAATTGTAGACACACCCAATTATATATAGACTATTGAAATACCACCCAAGTACATGTAGGCTATTGAAATCCTACCCAACTATATGTAGACTACTGAAATCTGTCCAACAGGTTTTTGAAGTCTCACCCAATGGTATGTAGACTATTGAAGTCCCACTCAAGTACATGTAGGCTATTGAAATCCGTCCAAAAGGCTTTTGAAGTCTCACCCAATGGTATGTAGACTATTGAAGTCCCACTCAAGTACGTGTACGTGTAGGCTATTGAAATCCGTCCTAAAGGCTTTTGAAGTCTCTCCCAGTGGTATGTAGACTATTGAAGTTCATCCAAGCCATATAGGTTTTTTGAGTTCCACCCAACCAATTTTTTGAAGTCTTTATGCAAACTTTTATCACATGTAAGATTTGTACAAACTCCTTCTAACAACATGTAGTTTTTATGCAACCTTCAATGCTACATGTAGCCTTTGCTCAATTATTCAGAATATGGAAGCTTTCTGCAGTCTTTGCCTTTATGAGTAAAATGAAGAAAAAGAAAACAAAATGTCTTTTTCTCCACATGTTTTTAAATTATTCTACTTGTTCAAGTTCAGTGGAGAAAATAAAATTCTTGCATGTTTTTTTTGTGATTTTAAACTAATTAGATCCTCAAACTCTCTGCATTTTTTTTTTTTTTTTTTTTTTTTTTTTTTTTTTTTTTGAACAAAAAATTTTACATTTTATAAGTGGGTTCACTTTTACATTCTAATTCAACATAATTCAACATTTCTGGAACAAGTATTTCTGGAACAAGTATTAAAAAAAAGGAACCCTCTTAAGATAATTCAACCTGTCTGGTTATTTGTCTTCTCCAATGCTGTTCTGGAAAAAAAAATATTGTGGTAAGTTTGAGGAGTTAATAAGTTCCAATTACAAAAAAAAAATTACTGGAAAAATTTTTTCAGTGGGTAAACTTGAATTGAGTGCACATGCAGAATTTTACTGTAATTCTTTTTACACCAGTTAGCTATATGTATAATAATTTTTCATTTAAGGATATATGAATTTTTTGCTTGGAATGTGAGCTGTATATGTCATTTTTCTTAACTTACTAGTTGTCTTAAAAAGTATCAAGGCTAAAGTTGATTTTACCGAGATAAAAATGGGCAATGAATGAAATAGTAATTTTCATTAGAATAGTCCACTTGACGTTCAGCACACTTAATCCAGTGAGTTTTTCATTGGTCAAAGCATCTCTGACACTCTTCTTTTGATGTAATACGAAACCTTTCTATTTCATTTCTTTTAACATCCTCAGATCTTAGACATTAAATTCAGTTTAGGAAACGAGAAAAAACTGCATGAAGCAAAGTCTGATGAATGTGGAAGGTGCTGCACTTGCCTGTGTCTCATCAAAAACTGCTGTTCAAATAGTATCAACATAGGTTTCATATTTTAAAATTTTTTCACAGTTTGGCTTTGTCTTATCTAGACAGAGTATAGACATCATCACTTGATTTTTATCATTCAAGGTTTTTGTACTGTTGTTTTCATCTTTCTTGGTATATTCACAATGTTTCGGCTGATGTGTCCTCCAACCTTTTTTTGTATGAGTGTGAAGTATTTCTGTATTGTTACTTTCCAAAAGTCAGGATTGAACCTGCAAACTCCAGATGATTGTCACTCAGATGCTTAGGGAACCAATGCCTATAATCATTATGCCATATGTCCTGCTGGGTGGGACGTCAGGTGTTCGACAAAAAACACCTGAAGAAAGCCAGAGAACACATCAGCCGAAATGTTGTGAATATAACAATAAAGATGAAGACAATAGTCTAAAAACCCTGAATGATAAAAAATTCATCAAGCTTTGTCTCAGAAATTCAGACAAGTAATCATCATTTGATTATATAAGTTTCTCAGCTGTGCATACATTTAGACATCTTCATTTTATATGAGTTGTTCAGCTGTGGATATATCTAGACATTATCACTTTACTAAAAGGGAATTTATCGAAAGTAAAAACGTAATTAAGGAAAATTTAAAATAAAAAATTTGTTCCTCTACATTTTGTACTAATTCACATATCCCACTATCTATAATGAAGTTGACAACCATAGTCGAGGGAGACCTGAAAGCTCCCTTTTCAATAGCTACTACACTGGGGTGTAGGGAAGGCCGCTACTCTATTCACTGGATTGCTCCACTTTACCCTTGATCCGTACCTTACAATGCTGAATGGTTAAGCAAAGCGGCATCAAGTACTATTTTTTGAGCCTTTGGTATGACTCGACCTGGGATTAAATCTCGGTCTCCCGGATCATTAATGAACACTTTGCACATTAGGCTAATAGCCTGGGTGATTGGGGTTCAGTCCCTGGTTGAGTCATACCAAAGACTAAAAAAAATGGTACTTGATAACTCCTTGCTTAGCACTCAGCATTATAAGGTAAGGATCAAGAGTAAAGTGGAAAAATCCAGGGAAAGGAGTAGCACCCTTTCTAAACCTAGGTGTAGTAGCTAATGAAAAGGGAGCCTTCAGGTCACCCTCAACTACTATTAGCATTATAATGAGTGGAAATCCCTCATCTGTTTTTGGCCCCCTGTGCCTCTCCCTCGGACCCTTGATTTAAATGATACATTTTTAACCTTCTCATTTACATATTGCATTAAATGATCTTTTGAATATATTTTGTTGATTATCTTTTCATTTATCTGTAAGATGAAACTTATTTTTTCATGTCATGTCATGTCTTTTATGTAAAAATAGATAAATTAGACGAGTTTTGTTTCTTCTACAAAAGTAATCTCCCTTGAAAGCGCTTTTTTTTCTTCCATATTTAAAACGACCATAATCCGTCCACTCATTTATATCGTGGAAACAATGCTGCCTTTTAAAATATTTTGTTTTAAATATTATTTTTTTTCAATTTGTGATATAGTAATGGTTGAAAATTTATCTTTAAGCTTTGCTTGCTGCGTTAAGATTTAATGCATTTATATCGGCTAGACAATATTGGCTGAAATTTTTTTTTTCTGTTATGTTACATTCGGAAACTGTTTATGAAAGATGAGTTACTTCCCTTGATTATGTTAACTCCAAAAAAATATTTATCTTCATTATAATCGCTGCATTTTAATGCAGTAAATCTTTATCCGTCCATATGTTTTTTAATCCGTTAAAACTTTTTTTTTATTGCGAAGTGTTTGGCTTTTGTCAAATGATATCCATTAAACAAAAATGTGTCATCATTTTTTAAAACAATGCATCAAGAATTGTGTCCCTTGGAAACTTTTTTTTTCAAGTTATCTTTTCAAATGATGGCATTTATTTGCATATGGTGTATTATCTTGTGATTTTTTCATAATAGAAAAGATTATAAAAAAATTGATGACTCGAAACTAATTCGAAATAAACTGCTTAAAACATTAAAAAATTGTTACGGTTGAATTTCTATAAATCTTTATTTTTTGTACTGTCAGTTCTTGTGGAAAAAAAAGGGAAATAAATAAATTGGCACTGCAATGTGATCAGGGGAAATAATTCTTTGATCTAAAAAAAGAGTTACTCCCCATGATTACCATCTACGTTTTAAAAATCCTAATTGATTTTACTTTATTTTCTTTAGTTGTCTAATTTTTCTTTCTTCTATCCTTGTAGCTCATCTCTTCTTTCTTTCTTTATTTTATTCATATAGTTCTTTCTTTCCATTTAGCTAAACATTCATTTTTTTCTCTCTTTCTCTACATTTAGTTCATCTCTGTTTCTTTCTTTTCATTTAGTACATCTCTCTTTGTTTCTTCCTTTCTATTTCCTCAATTTTTCTTTCTTTCAATTAGATCATATCTCGTTCTTCTTTGATAAGTGATTCTTAATATAATAAATGCTGCTTAATTGACCTCATTTTGGGGAAAATCTTTATTTGAGCCAATTACACAACCGGCTACTCAGAAAGTTATTTGCGGCCGTTAAAAAAGAAATTATGACATAATTTTCAGTTGAACCCAGATCAGGATAAACAGGTATACACTGGAGCTTTATTTATACAGTCAATGTTAAAAATAATATTAGATGTTTAAAGTAAATTTTTCAAGTTTTGGATGGGAACATAAAATCAGTGACATAGGAACTTTATATTGTATTTCTATAATAAAATAATGCCTAACTGTGACAAAAAACGATATGTAGTGACATTTTCTTTAAATATCATTAAAGAAGAGTCCCTTGCTGACAATCTAGTATTCTAGTATTGATATAGAGAACATTTTTTGTAGCATTGATATAAATGTAGAAATTAATATACTTTCAATAACTAATACATTGCTTTGCAATCAGGGACAGTAACTCTTTCGTAAAACGGCTTAGTTACTTCCCTTGATTTCAGTACATTTTAAAATCTATTTAATTTCTCTCTTTCTCTTATCCATTTAGTTAATCTATTTTTATCTTTCATCCATTTAATGCATCTCACAAGTTTAGGCGAAGTCTAACAGGTTTGAGTTCAGAGTTTTCCTTCTCATAGATTGATTACCACACCAAGGTTAAAGAACCTAATTTGCCCTACTATTTGCCCATAGCTGGAGAGAGAATAGTTGGATTCACACATGTCCAAGCGGTATTAGTCCTATGTGAAATGCAAAAAGGGTTGCCTTGTCCATTACCTACGGCGCTAGCTATTACACCATGAGCAGCTTCTTTGTATATAGGCCCGATTTGCCTATTTCAAACCAAGAGCAGTTAATTTCAAAGTGTTTTTTAAAATCATTTTTTTCTTTTGTAAGAAGTTTCCTCGTTCAATGTCATATAGTCTGACGTGTGACTATCAATTAGGACCACTTAGAGGACTGTTAAAAAAACTTTCTTCGACTTCATAACATCATAAAAGAATTTCGGTGGATAGTTGATTTGTTGTGTTTGATATCAATCTTTGTACATTATTTAATGCCAAATCCTCTTTATGCATATACATTGAATATATATGATTTATAAAAAATAGTAATACCCTTGGGAAAGGTATGATTCCAATTATTCTCCCTCCAGCTATGGGTAAATAGTAGGGCAGAATAGGTTCTTCAGCTTTGGTGAGGCAACTAGTCTAGGAGAAGGAAAACTCTGAATTCAAACCTGTTAAACTCCGCTTAAAAAATGACCCTGTGTCATATCCTGCCCGAGGGGAGGGGTTGGGTAAATATGATAAAAATTAGTTTGTAGGTAGCATTATTTTTAAACGAGCTCGAGCTCGTTTATTTGCACACAGTTAAGGGGTCTAAACTATTGTTATTTAACGCTCATAGTTTTTTTTTGCACACAGTTAAATAGTTGCTTTGTTGAATTTTACGGCATATCAACCCTTGCTGGTTATTTAATGTCAAATCCTGTTTTTACATCTAAATATTAATATATATGATTTGTAAACGACTAGTTTGTAGGTAACAATTTTTGCATGACCCAGATCTCATTTGTTGGCACACAGTTCAAAGGTTTCAAGTGTTGCTATCTAACACTAATGGTTTGATTTGCACCCAGTAAAGGATTAAACATGCAGGACACTGCTGGAGAAGCAGGGATGAACTCATAAATGATGTACTCTTATGGACCCCCACACATGGCCGTGCAAAAGCAGGACAACCAGCAAGAACATACATTCAGCAACTATGTGAGGATACGGGATGTTGTCCAGAAGACCTGCCTGAGGCGATGAACGATAGGGAAAAATGGCGAGAGAGGGTCAGGGATATTCGTGCTACCAGCACGACATGATGATGATGAAAGGATTAAACTGTTCTGTTTGACCCATAGATAATTACTACCACTCCTGGTTAAAGTGGATCTGGGAGTAATGGTAATGAAAGGCTACTCCCCATTCCCGTAAGTTCGAGAACTGGAGCTTCAACATCAAATGGTTTAATCAGGACACTCATAGCGGGAGCGGGGTGGGGGAAGGTCTTATCCCTCTGCAGAGGTGAAGTCGGCATATTCTATAGCCCTTACCGATTGGGCTGTTAGGTGAATAGAAAACTTAGATATTATAGCTGATATTCGATTTATGAGCCAACATAGTATCAGTGGGTCTTAAATTTTGGTTTGCCCAGTCAGCTGGGGCTGTAGAATACACTGACTGCACCTCTGCAGAGGGATAAGACCCTCCCTAACGAGTGTCCTGGATATGACACTAAACAATCTGATGGTGAGGTTCCAGCAATGCTGGAGCTTTGGGGAATGCGGAGTACCCCTTCATTGCCATCGCTCCCAGGTCCACTCTGGCCCGGAGTGGTAGCACCTGATAGGGCCCTATCTATGGGTTAAATAGAAATAACAGCATACTTATGATAAACTGAATTGAGTAAACTAAATAGCTTGAAATAGAAATGTTTTTGACAAACTGTACTTACACTTAAACTGCGTGCTTATGCTTAACTGAATTATTTCAAATAGAACTGTTTTTCGACATTAAAACTGTATTTACACTTAACCGAATTGTTACATACAACTGCTTGAATAGTTAGAAATGGAAATGTTTTTGACCATTAAACTGTGTACTTATACTAAACTGAACTGTTTTCAATAGAACAGATTATTTACATAAAAATGGATTTGGCGTTAAATAACCTACAAAGGTTGATATGCCATAAAACCAAACAAACCAAACCTAAATTTTGGTGGGTGAGTATCCAGAATTTCATTGTAATTAATTCGATGTATCCAGGTTCAGTTCTCACCAGCGCTGATTATGATTTTAATTTACTATTCTTAATTATCATTTGTTCTTTAATCTAATTGCAATTAGATCATCATTTTTCCATTGATGTTCTTACTAAACTCAAGTTATTCAGTGCTTCAAACTATCTGAATATGTCAACAGGATACCAAACACACACACACACACACACACACACACGCACGCGTGTGCGCACAATATATATATATATATATATATATATATATATATATATATATATATATATGATCCTTTACCCCCGTAGGGTTGAGCTCCTTAGTGAATGAAGTAATCGTGTTGCTATTAGCGTTTATGCAAGGCTCTTCATATATGAATTGAGCTCTTGGTAGCCGTTAAGCGGATGTATGTAAACAATAGTAATTGTGATTCTGAACCGTTTAAAATTTACTTCGCTGCTGCTGGTTTCCTCGTGGCTGAGGGGTAGAGTCTTGGATTGGCGTTTGAGTCAACCGGGTTTCGATCCCAGCAACGGGAAGTTAGTATGCCTAGCCACACTGATGAGTTCTGATAGAACGAAACAGATCTGTCTGTGGATGACTATATATATTATTTTCCTATTGGATTTGAGGAAGTCTTGTTAAAAATTATTTTGGAACCTTTGATTCATATCAATGCAGAATGGAAATAAATTTATTATCCTAATGTGACCTAATATTGTTCTTTTCTTGAAATATATATATATATATATATATATATATATATATATATATATATATAGTGACACGTATAAGTATTGGATACATGTTATTTTCTGTTATAACTCTAGTTTATGTTCGCCATTTTGCCAGCTATTTAACTGTGTGTAGGCAAAAACTATACTTATAATAATATAATTGACTAAACTGAATAGCTTGAAATAGAAATGTTTTTGACAAACTGTGTACTTACATTTCAACTGCGTACTTATGCTAAATTGAATTGTTTAAAATAGAACTGATTATTTGTATAAAAATAGATTTGGCATTAACTAACCTACAAAGGTTTACATGCCATAAAACCCAAACAACCAACAACCAACCACTGCTGTTCTTCAAAAAGAATGGCTTTAACACTACATAACCCACGAATGTTGATATGACATTAAACTTAGAAACCAAACCGAATTAGGTGAGTTAGCAATGAATTGTCTGACATTTTTGTGTTAAATTGTATTCATAGTCATAATTGAGCATATATATATATATATATATATATATATATAAAGTACTTTGATTTTTGCTTGAAGCAATGCACAAATTATTTTATTTTTAAGTATTGAATTAATTTAGAGGGCTATTATAATAATTATCATTTCGAATTGCACTAGCTCAAAAATTCAATACTATAAAATAATATATATATATATATATATATATATATATATATATATATATATACACGTGGGTGGGCTAAAATGTTCATATTATGGCGTTCTTTCGGCTATTAATGACTTTTTCGACCAATGCGATACAAATGCTGCAACACCGATGGAAGAAATATATGAATTGCAAGAGGGAATATTTTGAAAAACAAAACTTATTCGATTACATTCAATGAACTTATCTTGTTCAGTCAATGATTATTTTAGCCAACTTTCGGGTTTGTGTAAAGAAAGTCTTCAAATAGTAGCCAAATAGAGCAGAATAAACCCTAAAAAAATTGTTATATCACTATTTAATGACGGCTTCATAACTTCATAAAATACGGCAGGGGAACAACTTTGCTGACCGACTAAACAACTCATAAGGGTCTTCCACTACAGAACATCTTATCATCATCATCATCAAGTCGTGCGGCCAGCACGGATATCCCTGACCCTCTCTCGCCACTTCTCCCTATCATTCATCGCTTTTGGCTGGTCTTCAGGGTTACATCCCGTATCCTCACATAACTGCTGTATGTATGTTCGAGCTGGTCATCCTGCTTTTGCTTGGCCATATGCGGGGGTCCATAGGAGTACATCACTGATGAGTTCGTCCTTGCTTCTCCAGTAGTGTCCTGCGTGTCTGGTTCGTCTAACTTGTATAGTTTTCGTGATGGGAGGCAAGTGTCTTGTGGGGTGTTGTTGCCAGGACTTGTTTAATATTGCTCTCAACATTCTTGTGTAATTGCCGTCCAGTTTCTTCTTCAGCCGTTTAGTTAGCGTCCAAGTAGTGCATCCATATAGTAGTATCGATACAACCGCTGCCTGGAAGAAACACAGTGCGGACTTATTTACTATCATAAGCAAGTGTCACTCCAACGTGACCAGTCGCTGCTTCGTGTTGAGGCTTTTCAGTGGACTGTCTGGCATCCCTGCCGGACGGTTAATGCTCCGTGGCAGACTTGAGGCCGAAAGGCCCCCAGTTTTGGCTGGGCCACATTCGGGTGGGCGAGCTGCATCATTGACACCTTTGTCACCCTTGTATAGCACTGGAACCCGTGGTCCAGTTCAAGCTATAATCAGGCATACGTTCCTGGCTCACCAGACCCACAGTGGGTTGATGACCAGCAGGGTTCGAGCTTCGGCTCGGGTCCGACCTTTCGCGACCCTCCTTTCCTCTCGTGACCGTCCTTGCTCTCCACTAATCCCCACTATAATTGACCTTCGGGTCATTGACCTTGTGTCAAGTCCTGTCTGGTGGGAGGCACTTGTTTACTATTCTAAGCAAGTCCCACTCGGTCTATCATCTGAAGGTTCTTGAGACCATTCATATTTTCACCTATAAACCGTCCCTCTGTAAACAGAGGGAATGTTTCTTGGGTTTGAATTTGATTACTATCTGACTTACCCCTCCCATTTCTAGTCAACTTGCATTTTTTTCTTCCTCCTCTACATTACACAGTTCCTGCCCCTTCCCCTTTCTTAATCATGTCCGCGATTCAGCTGTGATCAGCGAGGACGGAAACCGGTTAGCCTGAAGGGTCCCTTTTCGATAGCTACAACACCAAGGTGTATAGGAGAGCGCTACTCTTTTCCCTGGATTGCTCCACTTTACCCTTGATCCGTACCTTATAATGCTGAGTGTTAAGCAAGGAGGCATCAAGTACCATTTTTTGAGTCTTTGATATGACTCGACCTGGGATTGAACTCAGGTCTCCCGGGCCATTGGCGAACACTCTAACCGCTAGGCCAATGTCCGGTAATATGATGTCAATATAACGTAGAAGAGTGTTTGATCTGTCTCCAAAGTGTTATTGTGACATGCCGAGGACATGATCGTAGCTAAGACGATTGGAAGGAACTTAGCATCAAATAAATTTTATTCCTGTCTTTCTCAGAGCAAAATTTATACTCTTCCTATCAAGATTCGAACACGATTCGCCGTTTCCATTCTTTCTTAAAAGTAGCGCCCCAATCCTCATTTTATTATCTTTTAAAATTTCCAAATTTTTAAACGAAAATCTGACGAAAAAAGAATTTTTTTACTCAAATGAACTCGATATTGGTTAAATGGATTTTAACGGTATGTCAATCCGTCTGGGGTTATTTTATGTCAGATGAATTCGTGGCAAAATAGTTTTTCAGTCCGACCATGTGGGAAGAACTCGTTAAGATCTTTATATTTTCATTTCTTTCCATTTATAGTTAAGCCGAGACCAATGATTAAGCCGGTTCTTCGTTGTTAGTGTCACCGGTATGAATGTGAGTAGGTGGGTGGTTGGTTCAGTCGTGACGTGACCGTCAACATTATTGCGGGGAGAAAGTAAGGCGTGATCTTTAATCACGTAGACTTGACCTATTAACCTAGAGACTTGAACCTGGTAACCCGAGAATTTTGGGTGACATGCAAATCAGAGAGACGGAGAGGGTGGTATCAATAGGAGACCAATTCTTCTGACAGTGCGTATTTAGAATCCAGACAGGCGGAAGGAACATAAAGGAAGGGGATAAGGTCAGGGTTTTGTTGAGAGAGAGAGAGAGAGAGAGAGAGAGAGAGAGAGAGAGAGAGAGACGAACAGAGAAATAGAGGATATAATATACGAAAATCAAATATTGCAAACGGATCTATCTCGCGAGTTTGCTATCTATTTCAGTCTGTTCATATCTATCTATCTATCTATCTATGTCAGTTCATATCTACGAGGATCATTAAATAAGTTTCCAGACATTTTTCGTATGGGCACTTTTATTATAGTACACACATGAAACTCTTGTCCCCTTCGAAGTAATCTCCTCTGGCTGCAATGCACTTGTTCTACCGTTCCAACAACTTCTGCAAGGCCCTATGGAAGTCCTCTTGTGTGAGCGTGTCAATGACCTTCGTCACAGCCTCTTTCATCTCCTCAATTGTCTTATAAAGACAGCCTCTGAGCTTAGGGAATAACCAAAAGTCACAGGGAGCAACATTAGGGAGGCTGAGGAACTGTCTTGATGCCCATCTTGGTCAAATAGTCTGTGACAAAGATAGAGTTGTGGACTGGTGCATTGTCCTGCAGGAAATGCCACTGACCCTATTTGAAGAGTGCTGGCCTCTTCCCTAGGAATCTCTTGCTGGACTCCCCTAAAACCTCAACATAGTAACCGTAACCCTAACTGTAACCCTTTGGCCAATCAACTCTGGTGTATTGACTTCCTTACTCC